>JARQOD010000006.1:204798319-204919514 GCA_033576555.1 Oophaga sylvatica | reverse complement strand
GTGGCTTCCTGCAACCTTTTCCAGACGCTTAACATTAAAATTGTCTTGTGATAACGACTTACATGGAGATCTAAATGATAAAGACAGATTGAAAATTCTGATTTTCTGTGCATTAAATTAAAATTGTCCAGATATTGATATTCTTCAAAAATTAAGGATTGGTTGGAAAGAATGTACTTTTACATTCATGTCCATATTTAAAAGGTTGTACAAAACTCTCATTAACAATGTCAAAACACAATCAATGATGAAATGTTTTGTAAACAAATTTGGATTCCTAAATTCTGTATCTCGTGTTATTGCGTCACAAAATGATACTTTATTTGAATGTGCGCAATCCCTTGATTTTGCTAGAAAACATGAGAATCGTGAAAGGAAAATAAATCATACTAATTTTGTAAAATCAGACAGAGTAAAATCTTTTCAAAAGCCAGTGTCAAAATCTCCTAAACTGAGTCATCCCCGTAATCAAATCTATGACATACGAAGAAAATTACATATTTGTTATAAGCCCTACCAAATAATCCAAGAGTCCACAGAAAAAGCTTTACAGAAAGAGTTAAAAATTCAAAGTTCAGACCTCTCTGTAGTGTACAATAATAAATTATATTGTGGTACCGTGTTAGCCAGAAAAATCGATGTGAATACTTTTCCATCCAATTATGACAAGAGCATTCTTAAGGTGATACCTTTATTGGCTAACCAGAAAATTATATGTTCGCTAGCTTTCAGAGCGCAGAGGCTCCTTCTTCAGGCAAGATTACATTTCCAAATGTAATATTGCCTGAAGAAGGAGCCTCTGCACTCTGAAAGCTAGCGAATATATAATTTTCTGGTTAGCCAATAAAGGTATCACCTTAAGAATGCTCTTGTCATAATTGGATGGAAAAGTATTCACATAGACCTCTCTGTAAAAAGAGAAATGGCGGACGTTGACAAACAGAAACAGGTGATTTCTGAGAGTGACATAACTGAGTCTTCAGTTTACAGCTCATTATTGGAGCTGCTCAAACAATCATTAAAAAAAAGGAATGATAAACAGAGCTTTTAAGGATATTTTTGACAAAGAAATAAGATTTGGTTTAGGAATTGGCTGAAAATGAAATTATATGTTGTGTAAAAGTGATATACAATGTATTATTCAGTTATTTGTAATTATTTTATAAAATATAATTCTGTAGTTCACAGTTTTTGTAGATATATATATTCATGCAGTATATATAGTATACTTGTATAAGTAGAGATTGTATAACTGTATTTTTATATGTATAGTGATAATTAAAATAAACTACAGTAATAATATTTGGAATTATATTAAAGCCAATAAATATATGTATAAGATATTGCAATTGTTTTGTTTCTTGATGAATATGATATTTAACCTTATCTTTTATTTTTCCTTAGAATTTTCATTTCAAAGCAGGACTTAATCGGGAAAAAATCTCTTACATGCCTTTATTTACACAGGAATTTGTAATAACTGCATGATTTTATATATTTAACACTTAAAAGGAAATAATATATAACTAACTGAATCTAAATTTAGTTTTTGTGTGTTGCTAACATTTTGAAGTTATTTATTTGCATGGCAATATGTCTTTACTACTGCATGACAGTGACAGCAAGGTGACATTTAAACTGTTCTAATAATAAGGATACCACATACCTCCATTTCAGTTTTTGTAACTTAAAGCGCTTGTAGCTTCAGTGAAAAGAATTTCTGAGAGCTCAGCCTTTGCAAGTCAAAGAATTTTTTTTAGGCCTAAGTTACAGGGTTCAGTTACAATTGCAAACCCTTGTATGAAGTATAGCTATAGAACTCATAACTAATTTTCTTATGAGTCATTTCATCTATAGGATGGTTTATAAAGTTTATGTTATGTGTATTTGGGGAATATTCAAAGAAATATTAAGATATTAAATTTAGTAGTTTACAATGCGCATTGATAATTAGGATACAATAATTTGTGTTAATATACATGTATTCCTACTTTTGTATGTGGAATCTGTGGTGCAAACTTATATGTGTCACAGTCTGAATGACAGATGAGGATGAGCAGCTGCTGAGTGAATAATGTGGTATGTGTGACGTATGAAAGAGTTTTCACTACTCACGGTATGCTAGGAAAGAAAACTGAAATAATATGAATCAGTTCAATTATTAGAATATTATTATTATTAATATTTATTTCTATAGCACCATTGATTCCATGGTGCTGTACATGAGAAGGGGTTACATACAGATTACAGGTATCACTTACAGTAAACAAACTAACAATGACAGACTGATACAGAGGGGAGAGGACCCTGCCCTTTCGGGCTTACATTCTACAGGATTGTGAGGCAGGAGACAGTAGGTCGGGGGGTTGCAGCAGTTCCGGTGTTGGTTGAGGCAATAACTCCGGTAGTGGTGAGGAGGCAGCAGGGTCATTGCAGGCTGTAGGCTTTCCTGAAGAGATGGGTTTTCAGGTTCCGTCTGAAGGATCTGAATGAGTTTGATAGTCGGATGTGTTGGGGCAAAGAATTCCAGAGGATGGGGGATATTCGGGAGAAGTCTTGGAGGCGGTTGGGTGAGGAGCGAATAAGTGTGGAGGAGAGAAGGATGTCTTGGGAGGATCGGAGATTACGTGAGGGAAGATATCGGGAGATTAGTTCAGAGATATATGGAGGAGACAGATTATAGATGGCCTTGTAGGTCAGTATTAGTAATTTGAACTGGATACGCTGAGGGAATGGGAGCCAGTGAAGAGATTTGCAGAGGGGAGAAGCGGAGGAGTAGCGAGGAGAGAGGTGAATATTAAGATACATAACAAAATTTTATCTACACAACACGTATTCATATATTTCTTTAGTAATTATTTTTTTAATTAATTGTGGATAAGTGTAAACACACATCAAAATGGTTTATCAAGAAAATCTACATTTAGAATTTTTTTTTTCTTTTTTCCAAAGGATAATTTTATGATATTCAATGTTATTTTTTTAATGGTTATATAGATGATACACATCTTCAGACAAATATATGGTATAAAGCTAATATAGAAGTTACATAAATAATTTATGAAATATTAATTATTTTTAATTTTGGTTTTGATAAATTAATTATTTCATAAAATAATATTTTTGGTAATAAGGGGAAATGTGTTTTTGATCCTGAATACATCATCACATTTCATCAATACCTCTTCTTCACACATTTTAAAGAATATAAAAAGGTACAATCGTATAACTACTAGAGATAATAACATTAAGTATTATAAAGAGTCATTTCTTTATACTAAGAAGGGTATTACATGCAAAGTTGCATAATTTGAATATTTTGGTAACATGACAAATATGAAATCATCCAGATAATGGAAAATTAAGAGTATGTGTTACTGAGAACATACCGTATATACTCGTGTATAAGCCGACCCGTGTATAAGACGACCCCCCTAATTTTGCCACAAAAAACTGGGAAAACTTATTGACTCGTGTATAAGCCGGGTGTATAAACTGCCGTCCTGCTCTGTGCTGTCCCCGTCCTGCTCCTTGCTCCCCCATCCAGCTCTGTGCTACCCCATTCTCCTCTGTACTCCCCCCCTCCTGCTCCGTCCTCCGCTGTGCTCCCCCATTCCTTCTCCATCCTCCTGTGCCCCCCCATCCTGCTCCGTGCTCCTCTGTGCCCTCCATCCTCTCCCCCCGTCCTTCTCCGTGCTCCTCTGTGCCCTCCATCCTCCCCCCGTCCTGCTCCGTGCTCATTGTCCTCCTCCATGCTTCCCCTGTCCTCCGTTCTCCCCCCCGTCCTGCTCCGTGCTCATTGTCCTCCTCCATGCTTCCCCGTCCTCCGTTCTCCCCCCCGTCCTGCTCCATGCTCCTTGTCCTCCTCCATGCTTCCCCCGTCCTTCGTTCTCCCCCCCCATCCTGCTCCGTGCTCCTTGTCCTCTCCTCCATGCTCCCCCCATCCTCCTCCATCACACTCACCCCTCCCTGTGCCTTCGCTGAACGTCCCTGCAATCCTGCGTTGTACCTGGCTTCCTGCAGCTCTCCTGTGCTGAGCGGTGACGTAATACCGCTCATTAAGGCCATGAATATGGACGCCACGCCTATGGGAGTGGCGACGCGTCCATATTACATGACCTTAATGAGCGGTATACGTCACCGCTCAGCACAGGAGAGCTGCAGGAAGCCGGGTACAACGCAGGATTGCATGGACGTTCAGCGATGGCACGGGGAGGGGTGAGTATGATGTCCCAGCCACTGGCTCCTTCCGCGGCACCCCCTCCCCGCTGGTTTCTGCCCAATAACTCATGTATAAGCCGAGGGGGCATTTTCAGCACGAAAAAAGGTGCTGAAAATCTCGGCTTATACACGAGTATATACGGTAACTACTCAGCATTTGTCATAAACATATAAAGGCCTTATTTTCACTTTTATTATTTTTATTTTTTATTCTTATTTTTCATTCTTAATTTTATTCTTACTTTATTTCTATTTTTCATTTTTATTTTTTTATCTCAATCAAGAGAAAAAAAGCATCAATATTTAATAAAGTAATGTCTAGTATGAGAATATTGCTTCATTAAATATAGTGAAGATATCGTTTCATTAAAATAAAATGTTTTAATTCTGAGTAAATACAATAATTCTTTCATTCATTTACTCATATTCACATTTTGGTTCATGGCTATACATTCTTACCTATTATTGGTCTAATAAATATATTCCATTAATAAAGTTTTAGTAATAAAGATGGAAACACTTGTTACATAAAAAAAATACACTGACTCCTATGGGTTGAAAAGGCAATTATACCTATGACATAAAAATGTTCTATCTCATGAAGAATATGGTTAATAATGCTTTATCATTTACTATTGTTTCACTATTACAAACATGAATTCCATATTACTATTCTGATAATAATTCTATGGATATTACTGATTGCTATGGTACGCTGTGATATTATAAGTTAGGAAAATTACCAGATTTGGTATAGAATAGGGAATGAAGACTTCAAGCAAGATATTGGAATTACGTTAATAAAGACTTTTCATATTTCTAAATTCAAGTAATTTTGAAAAGTTGCAAGAAGAAAAAGCCGAAGTCCCAGAAGGTAAAAATGTTATGATTTTTGAGTAATAAAGAACTGTGTCAATTACAATTCATTTCACCAATGACAACAACTGCAGTATTCACCACTGACAGCCACGATTGCAGTATCTAACCTGACAACCACAATGGCAGAGGACGATGATCCTATGATGCTAATATGAACTGTGTTATCACGTTTTTATCAAGTTTCAGTGGTTTCCTATCACCTATGAAGCTTCAATGAAAGCTGGTGAACAATAAGGTGATTGTCAGGAAGCTACAACCCTGACATGAGTCCTGTGCATTAGTACTAAGGACTGGTTATGATGCTATCTTTAGAAATGAAGAGACATTTTAACCCTTGCTTTGCTGACCAAAGACGTCACACCTGTTCCAAGACCATTGCGGATGGCATGGAGGATTCCAGAAATATCCAAGGCGAGCCAATGTAAACCCAGGTCTTTAAAGGTGACACTGCTCAGATATTAAAGCTTCATTTATGGACTTTGTTTTTTATCAACATGTGAATTTATGGACTTTGATTGACACATGACACATGGTCTCTACAATATCTCCATGCTATTTTAAAGGAATTTTCATATAAAGACTGTGTTTTAAAAGAACCAAGAACAAGACAGAAGACATCAAGATGAAGACCAGATGACATCAGATGATGATGACTGGACCGGAGATGCTTCGATTTAGGTTTAGGAAAGTATAATATTTATATTTTATATGAATATTGGTCACGGCTTACCATTTCATGAATTCACATCATTATGTTATTGAGTGTGTATAACAATAATCTGATATTATTATTATTATTATTATTATGGAAATTAAATTATTTTTGCCAAAGAAGAAGAAAAGAGGAAAGAAAATCTTATTATCCTAAAGATGAACTTCTCTACTTTGAGGGTTCCAAATAATGTCTGTCACCCTCAAAAGGGGGAATTGTTAAATATTAATTATTGGTTATATTCTTTATACACTCAATTCTGTACCAAGCACATTGACTTTCGCAGATATTACATATGCTATTTCTGTATGGTAAAGTAGCAACCCCATATATAGAGACCATGTGATCTAAGGGACTTCTATATAGATACACAAAGGGAAGGGCTCTCGCTCTCTCCTTCACTCTATTCAGACACAAGGGACATCTTACGAGGACACTACGGTGAATGGACAGCTGCTATCTAAACATGTGATGATTCCCGAGACGCTCCTGACAGAGTCAGATTTCATTTACCATTCAGGAAACCAAGGAAAGATGTGTACAAGCTTTGGCTATGGACAAATGGACAATCTCTTCGTAACTAACTAATTTTATGTTTTTCAGTAATGATGTTGTTACACCCGGTCCCAGCGCTGCCTCTGCACTACGTTCTGCTCACTCACCTGTTCCTCGGGCTGTCCCTCTGCGGCGGTCTGTGCGTGGGCTGGGGTCTCCTGTCCCATCTGCTCTCCGGCGTCCTGAGTCCTTCTCCACTTCCTGGCATGCTGCTGGCAGGCCTCCAGACAGTCGGCTTAGGACGCGAGGCCGCGCCCACCGCCTCTCTTAAAGGGGCAGCGTGCATCTTTTGAAATAGCTAATTATCCAATGGCTGCGCACTCAGTACTATATCTGGTCACTCCACCATTAGGGGAGTGCCGGAGCAACGTGTTCTATCATTGCTACATCCGGTTCTGTTCCTGTTCTGTCTGCGCTGCGTCTGCAGTCTCTGTGCTTCGCTGATACTGTTTGTCTCCTCAGATCATTGCTAACCCGTATCTGGCTAATCTGTACAATCTCGGCTATTACTGGCGCAAGTGTCATCCCGTTCCGCCATCAGCCATCCGTACCCGCGGACCGTGACAAGGTCACTGTAAGGTTCTTTGTCTCTGTTGACATGTTCCTTGAAACTCAGTTTTCCGTCGGCCATTTTGCTTTCTGTCTTTCTGCAGCTCTTGCCCTCAGTTAATATGGAGTTTCCAGTTTTCATGTTCCCGCCCTGATTCTTCCCTCTTGCTTCTTAAGCAGCCTCAGCTGAACAATCAGTGCTCCTGAATCAAGCCTCAGTCAGTCTGTGACCTGACTCCTGGAAGCCTTGGACTTGTACTCCAGCTATTCCCTACTGAGGAACCTTGGAACACTTTTGGACTCTGGAAACCTGCTGTTTGGTGAATCCATGTTTGCAGAGGAATTACGGTACAGAGAAGAGATCCTGAAGCTGCTTTGGAGAGTTATTGTAGAGCTTGAAGTTACTCTGGCCTGCTGTGTCTCCTGTCGCTGTTCCTGCAAACTGTGTGAACTTTTCAGCATGCTTGTATGAAGTAATACAAGTCATTTCATTTCAACCTATGTCTCCTGTGTTTTCCTCGCACCCAAGCACAAGACGCTATAGGAACTGTACACTATACATGACAAGATTCAGGAGCCAATGTTTAGTGTCTGCTGGGTCTGGGAAAGCCGTGTCTGCTGTGACTGTGGATATCAGATGTCCGTTTAATACCTTATGTGATGACAGTGGTTGTGACTTCTCACAACCATTCCAGGTGAGCGCATTCCCTTAAAATTTTACTCTGGAGTGTTACCACAGGTAAACACTATTGTTTTTTTTTTTTTTCCTTTCCTCTTCTCCTTCCAGCACCTCTGCCTTAAAAGATCTGGAAGATGGAGGCCCGCATAAAGGAACTTTGCGGAGTGACTGATACAATCCTTTCAGATGTACAGACTTTAAAAACCCGTTTTGCAAGCCTACAGGACCTCACTAATCATAATTTGCAAGTGTTTGGACAGACTACCCAGGAATTGCGAGCCAGGATTGAGGCTCTAGAGGAACGAGCCCAGGCTCCTGCCATAACCCCAAGTTCTGGGATCCCCAAATTACCTCCTTTTCGTTTTGGCGGTGAATGTGAGAAATTCAGGGGATTTATTAATCAATGCAATTTATTTTTCTCTGCACATGCTTCAGAATTTCCCACTGAACGATCCAAAGTGCTTACTATAATCATGTTGCTTACCAATAAGGCTTTGATGTGGGCAAACCCTCTGATTGAGACTGAGGATGATTGTTTGAATCACCTTGATGCTTTTATTTCAGCCATGGGGCAGGTGTTTGATGACCCCAATCGAGGTGCAACAGCTGAAGCAGCCATGTTAAATTTGCGCCAAGGTAAGCGTTCAGTAGCCGAATATGCCCTGGATTTCAGGAGATGGGCTCTTGATACCACTTGGGACACTTCCGCTAAAAAATCTATTTTTCGGAAAGGGTTGTCTCCACTGATTAAGGATGAACTTGCTCGTGCCGACCCTCCCACTGCGTTAGGTGACTTTATTAACTATTGTATCCGTATTGATGCTCGTCTGACTGAACGCAGACAAGAGAGATGGTTCGAAAATAATCGCACTAACCTTTTACTACCTCCCTCCTCAGCTAAGGAACCTTTGAGTAGGATCACAAGGGAACCAGAACCTGAACCCATGCAGGTGGACTCTTTACAAAGACGGGTTAGTGATGCACGCAAAGAACATCGTATAAAGAAAAATCTATGTTTCTACTGTGGTAAGTCAGGGCACTTCATTATAAACTGCCCCAGCCGTTCTTGTAAGACTACTGCAGCAGTCATTCACTGTGAGTGTTGCGAGAGGAGCTCTGTCATGTCCGAGCCTCAGGCTCCAGAGAGATCTGCTACAAGAGATCTTGATTTCTCGGACTTAAACTCTGTTAGTTCTGGGGACGATGACGGTATAAACGCTGCAATTTTTCAAGTTTCCTCAGCGGTGTCCCAGCTGAGTTGTAAAAGAAACAATTCTCATTGCTTCCTTTCCATCAAACTCTGGGTTGACTCAGTCTGGGTGTCTAGCTCTGCTATGATCGACTCAGGAGCAAGTGGAAATTTTATGGATATCTCCTTTGCTCTGAAACAGGGGTTACGTTCAGTGAAGAAGGCTACTCCAGTACAGATGGAGACTGTGGATGGCTCTCTACTGACTTCTGGACCAGTGGATCAAGAAACAGAGCCTTTGAGGGTCCTTATGGGTAAAGATCATCAGGAGAAAATGTCTTTTTTGCTTATCTCTTCTCCCCACTTTCCCATCATTCTAGGGCTACCATGGCTGCAGGCGCAGAATCCTACGATTAACTGGGAGACCAAGGAATTACACTTTCCGGAGAAACAGATGAGTCAAGGAGTTTCAGCTTGCTCTGTTCCTAAAGGAACCATGTCAGTCCCTGAACTACCAGCTGTATACCAGGACTATGACGATTTATGTGACAAGAAGAACGCTGATCAGCTTCCTCCTCACCGTCCATATGATTGTCCAATTGAATTATTACCCGGAGCCGAGATACCTTTTGGTAAGATCTACCCCCTAGCGGGGCCCGAGCTAAAAGCTTTGAAGGATTATATAGACGAAAATTTAGCCAAGGGCTTCATACGCCCCTCTTCATCTCCCGCAGGTGCACCCATCTTCTTTGTGAAGAAGAAAGATGGATCTCTGAGACCCTGCATAGACTATAGGGAACTCAATAAGGTTACTATTAGAAACCGTTATCCATTGCCTTTAATCCCTGAGTTGTTGGAGAGAGTGCGGCATGCCAAAATTTTCTCTAAACTGGATCTCCGTGGGGCCTATAACTTGGTCCGTATCAGACCTGGGGATGAATGGAAGACTGCTTTCAGGTCACGCTATGGACACTTTGAATATCTAGTTATGCCTTTTGGTCTGAGTACCGCCCCAGCCACTTCCAACACTTCGTGAATGATATCTTCAGGGATCTCCTAGATACATTTGTGGTGATTTATCTGGATGATATTCTAATTTTTTCTAACTCCACAGAGGAACATCATGGACATGTGAGAATGGTCTTAGAACGCCTAAGACAAAACCATCTCTACATCAAACTTGAAAAATGTGAATTCCATAGGACCGAAATTCAATTTCTGGGGTATGTACTATCTACGCAAGGGATTAGTATGGATGGAAGCAAGACCCAAGCCATCAAGGATTGGCCAATTCCTAGAAATGTGAAGGAGGTGCAGCGTTTCATCGGGTTTGCCAACTTCTATAGACGTTTCATTAAGAATTTTTCTGAGGTAGTGTCACCTATCACCCAACTTACCCGGAAACAGTCTAGGTTCTCCTGGACCCCGCAAGCTCAGGAAGCATTTTCCTGTTTAAAGGATAAATTTACCACCGCACCTATCTTAGTACATCCCAACCCCGAGCTTGCCTTCATAATAGAGGTGGATGCTTCAGACTGTGCCGTTGGAGCTATACTCTCTCAGAGAACAGGTGAGAAGAATGTCTTGCATCCCTGTGCCTTCTTTTCCCAGCAGTTGTCTTCGGCTGAGAGGAACTACGATGTGGGCAATAGAGAATTGTTGGCCATTATTGCCGCCTTCAAGGAATGGAGACACCTTCTTCAGGGAGCTGCACAGCAAATAGTCGTCCTGACAGACCATCGTAACCTTGAATTTATCAGGTCGGCTAAGTGCCTGACTCCTCACCAGGCTCGCTGGAATCTTTTCCTAAACCAATTTAATTTTGTCATTTCTTATAGACCAGGATCGCGCAATGGAAAGGCTGATGCACTCTCTAGGATTCATTCAGCAGAGACACGTCCACTTACTCCTCCTATAACTATTCTTCCTGACTCTAGATTCCTGGGAGTGATTCATAATCAAGACCTACTTAAGGACATCAAGGAAGCATACCATGCGGATTCTTTGTTGGCTCAACCCCAAGGGACGTAAGTCTTGTCTTTAAGAATGGTGTGTGGATTCAGGGACAACGTCTGTATATACCTGAAACAGTCAGATTGAGAGTATTGCAACTCATCCACGATTCCAAGATAGCCGGGCATAGGGGAATTCTAAAGACACAAGAATTTCTTTCTCGTTTCTTTTGGTGGCCCACTTACAGGAAAGATGTCTTAAACTATGTCACTTCATGTGAAGTCTGTGCAAGATGCAAAACACCTCGCTCCTCACCAACTGGTCTGTTGCAACCTCTTCCCACCCCGTCCCGCCCGTGGGATCCATTTCTATGGACTTCATTGTGGAGTTACCAACCTCTCAAGGGAAGAACACCATTCTAGTGGTGGTTGACCGTCTAACAAAGGCAGCTCATTTTATCCCTTGTGTCGGCTTACCCACTGCAAAACAGACATCAGACTTGATGATTAAGAATGTGTTTCGCTTACATGGAGTACCGGATGAGGTCATTTCGGATCGAGGGGTGCAATTCACTTCAAGGTTTTGGCAAAATTTCTGTGCAGCATTGGACATTAAAGTAAACCTTTCTTCTGCTTTTCATCCCCAGACTAATGGACAGACAGAACGAACCAATCAGACCCTGGAGCAGTATCTCCGCTGTTTTATCTGCCACCTACAGGATAATTGGGTGGATCTACTTCCACTGGCTGAGTTCTCTTATAACAACTCTCAGAGCGCCTCCACTAAGCAGTCTCCTTTTTACTCCAATCTAGGTTATCATCCTAACATTCTTCCTCGATTTCCCATAGATACGCCCTTGCCGGCAGTGGCTGAAAGAATCACTTCTTTACAAAAGAATATGGATCTTCTAAAGGAAAATCTAGAATTGGCTCAGGATAGGTACAAGAAAGCAGCAGATAAATTTCGTAAACCTGCACCAGCTTTCAAGGTAGGAGATTTGGTCTGGCTGTCAACCAGAAATCTTAAATTTAAAGATTCCATCGTCTAAATTGGGACATAAGTACATTGGACCTTATAAGATCAATAAGATTATAAGTGCTGTTGCTTGTCGTCTTCAACTACCCAGAACTATGAGAATCCACCCTGTCTTTCATGTATCCCTACTAAAGGCTGCAACACCCAATACGTTTCCTGGACGTTCTTCTCCTTGCCCTGACCCAGTGCTGGTCGATGGTCAGGAAGAATTTATGGTGGAAAGGATTCTAGATTCCAGGTTGTACAGAAATCAGTTGCAATATTTGATTAAATGGCAGGGCTACCCAGTGGAGGACAACTCATGGGAACCAGTCAATAATGTAAATGCTCCTCGCCTGCTCCGCCAGTTTCATCAGAGGTACCCTGACAAGCCTGGTCTGAGGTCATCCGGAGGTTGTTCCTAAGGGGGGAGTAATGTAAGGTTCTTTGTCTCTGTTGACATGTTCCTTGAAACTCAGTTTTCCGTCGGCCATTTTGCTTTCTGTCTTTCTGCAGCTCTTGCCCTCAGTTAATATGGAGTTTCCAGTTTTCATGTTCCCGCCCTGATTTTCCCTCTTGCTTCTTAAGCAGCCTCAGCTGAACAATCAGTGCTCCTGAATCAAGCCTCAGTCAGTCTGTGACCTGACTCCTGGAAGCCTTGGACTTGTACTCCAGCTATTCCCTACTGAGGAACCTTGGAACACTTTTGGACTCTGGAAACCTGCTGTTTGGTGAATCCATGTTTGCAGAGGAATTACGGTACAGAGAAGAGATCCTGAACCTGCTTTGGAGAGTTATTGTAGAGCTTGAAGTTACTCTGGCCTGCTGTGTCTCCTGTCGCTGTTCCTGCAAACTGTGTGAACTTTTCAGCATGCTTGTATGAAGTAATACAAGTCATTTCATTTCAACCTATGTCTCCTGTGTTTTCCTCGCACCCAAGCACAAGACGCTATAGGAACTGTACACTATACATGACAGTCACTGAAGCCAGCCTTCTACCATCCGTTCTGGACCAGGACCTTACCCTTCTCCGTCAAGAACTTTCCACGGACTCTGTAAATACTTGTTACCCTTTTGGTCCCTCTGGGACAGCTGCCACGTGTCCGGGGTCTAACTGGAGGTAGCACCTGTGTCCTCCGGGTATTCCATTCTGGTCCTGTTCGAGGGGCCTTACTACGGGTACCCGGGGCTCACTAGTTACGCCCCCTTCGGAGCCCCCCGGACCGCGGTCTCGAGGTTCCACATTAAAAAATAAATACGAATGTGAACTTCACCACCTCTGCCTCCGCTTCCATTCGTTACAGATTGCTCCGGCCATGGAACCCGCTGGATCCCAGAGACCTCCGACCACGGATCTGTGCCAGGAGGTGGCCCGTTTGGGAGTTCAACAGGACAAGATCACGACTTATCTACGCAGCTTGTCTACCCGCATGGATTCCTTAGGGTCCTCGTCTGCACCTGACTCTTCTATCAATAATCAGGTACCAGTTCCCATGGAAAATCAAGGTCCCCGTCTGGCGGCTCCTACCCGTTTCCAGGGTGATCCTACTCTGTGTCGGGGTTTCCTCAATCAGTGCACTCTACACTTCGAAATCTTGGGGCATATGTTTGCTTCTGACCGAGCCAAAGTGGGCTTCATCATGTCACACCTGGGAGGAGAAGCCCTCGCCTGGCTAAACCCGCTATGGGAGAGAGGGGATCCGGTGGTTAACGATCTTCAATCTTTCCTAGAGGCTTTTCGCAGGACTTTCGATGAACCTGGTCGTACCACTTCGACTGCATCAGCTCTGCTCCGCCTGCGCCAAGGTACTCTCACGGTAGCTCAGTATGCTGTTAAATTCCGCACCCTCTCGTCTGAATTATCGTGGAACAATGAGGCCCTGGTTGCTACCTTCTGGGAAGGCCTATCCGGAAGAATCAAGGATGAGCTGGCGGGACGGGACAGACCTACTCTCTTGGAAGAGCTAATATCCTTGGCAACCCGAATTGACCTGCGTTTTCAGGAGCGCTCCATGGAGATCAAGCGGGACAAAAGGTCCTATCACCTGGACTCTAGTTTGTACAAAACAGGTACTTCACCCTCCGCCTCCGAGGCCATGGAGGTGGACCATGTAAGTTTGGCCACCCGCCGCCGGGAGACACGTCGCAAGGAGGGAAGTTGTTACTACTGCGGTAGTTATGAACATTTGATTCATTTCTGTCCTAAAAAGTCAGGAAACTCCAGTGCCTAGGTCCGGTAGGAGGGGCCAACCTAGGTAAAGTGCAGTCCTCTCCCTCTTTACACATCTCTGTCACCGTGTCCTATGGAGCAATAAAATTCTCCGAACACTGTCTACTGGATTCTGGAGCTGCAGGGAACTTCATCCAGCAGGCGGTTGTGGATCATTACCGCTTACCAGTCCAGCGTCTTCCTGATCCGTTACAGGTGTCCGCCGTGGATGGCAAACCGCTGACCGAGCCCGTCCAGTTTCAAACCGAGTTGGTGGAACTCCGGGTAGGTCTAATGCATACTGAACAAATGCGATTTTATGTATATCCTGGTTTATCCCATCCCATGCTTCTAGGTTTACCTTGGCTTCAGATGCATGAACCAGTCCTTAATTGGAAAACTGGAGAAGTTCTGCGTTGGGGAGATACCTGCATGAATCGTTGCTTAACCCGGATTCAACCTGTTTCGCCTCCAGTCCAGCCTGATACCCTGCCAGGGTTGCCTTCCGCCTATTGGTCCTTCTCTGACGTCTTTGGGAAAAAAGAGGCTGAGAGACTACCTCCACACAGGTCGTATGACTGTCAGATAGAGCTTCTTCCAGGGGCATCACCCCCTCGCGGGAGAGTTTATCCTCTTTCACAGGCAGAGACTCAGGCCATGTCGGACTACATTCAAGAGAATTTGGCTAGAGGATTTATCCGAAAGTCATCGTCACCGGCAGGAGCTGGATTCTTCTTTGTGAAGAAAAAGGAGGGATCCTTGCGGCCCTGCATTGACTATCGGGGTCTAAATCAAATCACGGTAAAAAACAGGTATCCATTGCCTCTTATTTCAGAGCTGTTTGATCGTCTCCGAGGGGCCAAGATCTTCACCAAATTGGACCTCAGAGGGGCCTACAACCTGATCCGAATTAGAGAGGGAGACGAATGGAAAACAGCCTTCAACACCCGTGACGGCCACTATGAATAACTGGTAATGCCATTCGGCCTAAGCAATGCACCTGCGGTTTTTCAGGAATTTGTTAATGACATTTTCAGGGACTTGCTCTATACTTGTGTCGTGGTTTACCTGGACGATATTTTGATTTTTTCTGCTGACTTGACGTCACACCGGAGGCAAATACGCCTGGTCTTACAAAGACTGAGAGAGAACAGGCTCTATGCCAAATATGAGAAATGCCTCTTTGAGCAGTCCTCTTTGCCTTTCCTTGGGTACATTGTGTCTTCCACAGGATTAAAGATGGATCCGGAGAAGTTGCCTGCAGTTCTCAACTGGCCTCGTCCGTCTGGGCTAAAAGCCATACAAAGGTTCCTCGGATTCGCCAATTACTACCGGCAATTCATTCCACACTTTTCCACCCGAGTGGCTCCAATCACAGCCTTAACCCGGAAAGGTGTAAACTCTAAGGAATGGTCCTCCGAGGCAGAAGAGGCCTTTGTTTCTCTCAAAAAAGCCTTCGCTTCAGCACCTGTTCTCCATTGTCCTAATTCAAGTGAGCAATTTTTTCTTGAAGTTGACGCTTCTTCCATAGGTGCAGGAGCAGTTCTGACCCAGAAGTCATCTACAGGGTGGATGATCTCGTGTGGTTTTTTTTCCAAGGTTTTTTCTCCTGCAGAAAGGAACTACTCTGTCGGTGATCGCGAACTGTTGGCCATCAAATTGGCTCTGGAGGAATGGAGACATCTTCTTGAAGGAGCTCATCACCAGGTAATCTTATTCACCGACCATAAAAACCTTGCCTATCTCCAATCTGCTTTAAGACTGAATCCCCGTCAGGCCCGTTGGGCATTATTTTTTGCCCGTTTCAATTTTGTACTTCATTTCCGTCCAGCTGACAAGAACATCAAGGCAGACGCACTCTCTAGGGCCTTCTTGCCTCCTGAACTGGAGGAGGAACCTCAGCACATTATTGAACCTTCTAGGTTAGTCTCTGTTGCCTCCACTGATCTGGCCCGGCTTCCTCCTGGGAAGACTTTCGTGTCTGCTTCTGACCGTACTCGTGTTCTGCGCTGGGGTCATTCTTCTAAGTTGGCTGGCCATGCTGGTCTGAAAAAGACGCAGCAACACATCTCCCGGTATTACTGGTGGCCTACCATGGTCAAGGATATCCAGGAGTTCGTCGCAGCATGTCCTTCATGTGCTCGTAACAAAACTGTTAAACATCTACCAGCCGGCAGGCTTCTGCCTCTTCCGATTCCGTCCGCTCCCTGGCAGCACATCGCGATGGATTTCTTCACGGATCTTCCCATCTCTTCTGGCTGCTCAGTGGTATGGGTTGTGGTGGACCGCTTCTCTAAAATGGCTCACTTCGTTCCGCTATCTGGCCTCCCGTCTGCTCCAGAACTGGCCACTCACTTCATCCAGCACATCTTTCGTCTACATGGATTTCCTCTCCACATCGTGTCCGACAGGGGCGTCCAGTTCACCTCTAAGTTCTGGAGAGGACTCTGTAAAATTGTAAAAATTGAACTAGATTTTTCTTCTGCATATCATCCCCAGTCTAATGGGCAAGTGGAGAGGATCAATCAAATCCTGGCTGGATACCTGCGTCACTTCGTCAACGCTCATCATAATGACTGGGTAGAATTACTGCCCTGGGCGGAATTCTCCTACAACAATCAAGTAAGTGAATCTTCTGGAAAGCAGGGTGGATAAAAATCATGATTTTTTTAAAAAAATCAAAAAAATCGGATTTTTTTGATTTAAATCGGATTTTTTTGATTTAAATCGGATTTTTTTGATTTAAATCGGATTTTTTTGATTTAAATAGGATTTTTTAATCAAGTTGTACACAAGCAAAACTTTGTCTTTTTGCAAATCAAATTATTTTACACAAATAAAAATATTAAAACAGTTGATGATTATGAAACCTAATAATTTTTATTTGCACTATTAAACAATCAGAATTGAACTACAGAGAGTAAGTACTTTTTAACAATAGCCTATCTCTAACGTTTGAAGTAAGCAAACATCTTCAGTGAATACATCAGTCCTTTAAGCATCCAAGCTCATGTTAACAACTTTGTCTTTCAAATATTTTGTACAAGTCGCTCTTTCTTTGTCGTATACAGCCTGAAGATGTTTTCCTGAGATATCAAATCTATTTGGTGGTTTGTAGCCTGGTCTTATTCCTTCGATCATTTGTACAAACAATGGGTGTTCAACTAGTCGGAAAGAAGAATTGGTTGCAAATATGAATTTAGCAATTAATTCATCAAAATGTTCTTTCTGGCTCGTCGTAGTCTTTAAGAGGAATTTTTCTACACTTTGCACGCAAAGTTTTTTGTTGGGCTGCTTTGTTGAAGTTGTACCCAGATATTGATTGTCACGTGCAGCACAAGCCATATTTGACCCTGAAAGCACAGTAATTAAAAATATAATTCGAATGCGTATTTGAAGAAATATAAGGAAAATATTTTGAAACAAACTTTTTGAACAATGTAATGGTCCTCGTCCTATAAGGGCTGTCTCAAAAGTTATGCTACTCAAGTTTCCGGTGAAGTTGCTGTAATACTAGTAATATCAGAGCAACTGAAAAAAATTATGTCACAAAAGTTTTAAAAATGTTTTTTTAAAAAAATGGTCAATTTGGCAGACTTCAAAAGTGAATTGTAGCCTACAATAAAAAAAAAAAAATAGGCGTATACACACTCTTTTATTTTTACTTAACGTTAATCTTCTGTGAAATATTGCCTTAACATAAATTTAAATTCTATACTCCAGAACTAGTGCTAGAAATTTTTCTTTTCATAGACTTTAACCATCCCAGTAAAACGTCTGTTAAAATAGGTTGTAATTGCCAGACTTACCACTAGTGCTAGGGTCCTGGTGCATAAGAAGCTGTGGGGGTTCATTGACATTAGTTGTATCACTATCAACATCTTCATTTCCCTTCTGGTTGCAGTTTTCATAATGTGATTTCAAACGGCAAACAAGTCCTTGGATATCCTTTTGACAGTATTTGCACTTTGCTCTCCCACCTTTCTTTCCAAGCTCTGCTGGCATCTCAACAAAATGAACCCAAATAGGGTCTCTCTTACGACCTGCCATGGCTCACGCAGATCACTTCTGAAGTTTGATTGTTACTACAGCCAAGTACTGCTGACTGACTATCCAACAAGTTTGGGCATGTCAACTGAATGGAAAAAGAAACTGAAACCAAGCTACAGAAAGTGAAACCAAGCTAGAAGTGTGGAGTTAATTGAACAATGATTGAAAGTTTTAGATTTTAATCGTGATTTATATTAAAAAAATCTTTTGATTTAAATCAGTGATTTAAATCATGATTAAAATCACGATTTAAATCGATCTGATTTAAATAGAAAAAAATCATTTGATTTAAATCATGATTTAAATCGTTGATTTAAATCGGCGTGATTTAAATCAATCCACCCTGCTGGAAAGTCTCCCTTTCAGATTGTGTTTGGACTGCAACCCGGAATTCCTCTTCCTGTCTCGGGATTGTCGGATGTTCCGGCAGTCGATACCTTGTCAAAGAATTTCTCGGACATTTGGAGAGAGACCAGGTCGGCTTTGGAGAAAGCTTCTCAACGTATGAAAACGCATGCGGACAAAAGACGTTTGGAGGCTCCCATCTTTCGTCCAGGAGACAAGGTATGGCTCTCCTCCAAGTACATCCATCTGAAGTTACCATCGTACAAATTGGGTCCTCGTTTCATTGGTCCCTTTGAAGTTTTGAGACAGATCAACCCGGTCTCTTATAAACTGAAATTGCCTAATTCTCTAAGACTACCTAACTCCTTTCATGTTTCCCTCCTCAAACCAGTAGTGTTGAGCTCCTTTTTTAAGGACCCGGGTACCACTCCTGATCCGGTCTCTGAGGATGATGTTTTTGAGGTAAAACATATCTTGGCCTCTAAGCGAGTAAGAGGTAGGATCTATTACCTGGTGGACTGGAAGGGTTTTGGTCCTGAGGAGTGGTCTTGGGAGCCTAAAGAGAACATCCAGGCCCCTCTTCTTCTTAAAAGATTTCACGCAGGCTTGAAAAAGAGGGGGAGTAAAGAGGGGATACTGTTACACCCAGTCCCAGCGCTGCCTCTGCACTACGTTCTGCTCACTCACCTGTTCCTCGGGCTGTCCCTCTGCGGCGGTCTGTGCGTGGGCTGGGGTCTCCTGTCCCATCTGCTCTCCGGCGTCCTGAGTCCTTCTCCACTTCCTGGCACGCTGCTGGCAGGCCTCCAGACAGTCGGCTTAGGACGCGAGGCCGCGCCCACCGCCTCTCTTAAAGGGGCAGCGTGCATCTTTTGAAATAGCTAATTATCCAATGGCTGCGCACTCAGTACTATATCTGGTCACTCCACCATTAGGGGAGTGCCGGAGCAACGTGTTCTATCATTGCTACATCCGGTTCTGTTCCTGTTCTGTCTGCGCTGCGTCTGCAGTCTCTGTGCTTCGCTGATACTGTTTGTCTCCTCAGATTATTGCTAACCCGTATCTGGCTAATCTGGACAATCTCGGCTATTACTGGCGCAAGTGTCATCCCGTTCCGCCATCAGCCATCCGTACCCGTGGACCGTGACAAGGTCACTGAAGCCAGCCTTCTACCATCCGTTCTGGACCAGGACCTTACCCTTCTCCGTCAAGAACTTTCCACGGACTCTGTAAATACTTGTTACCCTTTTGGTCCCTCTGGGACAGCTGCCACGTGTCCGGGGTCTAACTGGAGGTAGCACCTGTGTCCTCCGGGTATTCCATTCTGGTCCTGTTCGAGGGGCCTTACTACGGGTACCCGGGGCTCACTAGTTACGCCCCCTTCGGAGCCCCCCGGACCGCGGTCTCGAGGTTCCACATTAAAAAATAAATACGAATGTGAACTTCACCACCTCTGCCTCCGCTTCCATTCGTTACAGATGTTTTTTGATGGACAGTTCAATAAACCACTACAATTATATTAAATTAAACATTGTGACATTTTCCTTAGAGTATCGCATCTGGTAACAAGTCCTGGTAAAAATATACAAAATTATGCATTTTTAACAGTAGATAGCGACTGCTGAGGAAGGGCTGTTCACAAAGATGTGTACCCTCATCCGGTACTCTGTGATGTCTTTGTCTGGGTCGTTGTCACGGTAACAGAATAACCTCAAGTAGTTTCTGTGTTCTTCTTTGACGAGAAAACAGTGGAACATCTGTTGTATGTCAGCCATAAATGCCACCGTATCTCTGCGGAAAGAGAGTAGTGCTTCCAGAAGTCTGTTCTTGAGGTCTGGGCCCGACAGTAGGACATCATTTAATAAGACGTCTTCACATTTGGCACTTGAGTCGAATACCACTCTTATTTGACCTGGCCTCTTGGGATGGTATACTCCGAAGATGGCAGGTACCAACACTCCTCTGAGGGCCGAAGTGCAGGTGCAATCTCTGCGTGGTTGTTCTGGAATATCCTTCCCAGGAAGGTAAAGAAGTGTTCCTTCATCTCAGGTGACTTCTTAAGCTTGTGCCTGAGGGAGATGAATCGGCTGTAGACCAGTTCCCTGTTGTTGGGTAGGCGCCTACTCTGAGGTCGAAATGGTAAAGGTGCGACCCAACTGTTCGATTTGTCTTTGACTATTTTTCTATCCATGATGTCCAGGAACATCCTATCTTCTATGGACATTGCTACCTTGTCGTCTTCCTTTGTACTGTGGAAGACTGTACATCCCATGTGGTCTTGTTCACCTTCACAGGCGTGGTCTTCGTTGGTAGGTACTGAGAAAGGGCAAGGTAGGGGAGTGCTGTTTGGCAATTCATTTACCAGCAGATTATTGTGACATGGCTGGAAGAGAGACGGACGTCCATTTTCTAGTGTGCTGGTGAGCATACTGTTGACTGAGGCCGGCTTGTGTACTCCTCCTAGACAGACATCTCCTATGATGACCCATCCAAGGTCGAGCCTCTGAGCATACGGAGCATTTCTGGGGCCGTTTAAATATTCTCTAATCTTGTGGACTCGTAGTATGTCTCTTCCCAGTAGTAGGGCTATTGGGCTTCTGGATCCAACTCAGGTATCAGGTGGGCTATACGCTTCAGAAGGGGGTGATGTGTCGCCACCTCCGGTGATGGTATCTCTGACCAGTTGTCGGGAATCTGGTTGCACTCCAGGATGGTTGGTAGCGATAGGCAGGTTTGACCATCTATGGACTCCACCTTGTATCCGGACACTTTTCTCCCCGCCGTCTCAACGGTACCTGAACACGTCCTCAGGGAGTAGGGAGAACCAGGGCCTAGAATGCTGAAGTTGTCAAAGAAGATGGACCTGGCTAAAGACCTGTTACTTTGGTCATCCAGGATTGCATATATCTTGAGGGCTTTGTCCTTGCGGCCTGCAGGGTCGACTTGGACAAGGCAGATTTTTGAACATGACCTTCCTCCTGTGAGTCCTTTACAGATCTCCGTACATTGAGAGCAGACCACAGGGGTATCTTCATCAGTGTTCTTCTCCTTCCCATCGTGCTCCTCTGCTTGTGACAACACTCGTGGAGGTGGTCCAGGGTGCAAGGCTGTATTGTGATCCTTGCTGCTGCATTCTGCACATTTCACGCTAGCTTCACAGTTCCTGGCGAGGTGAGAGGTTGTGGCACAACATTTGAAGCAGATGTTGTTCTCTTTGAGGAAACCTTTGCGATCCTCCAAAGACTTCTCCCTGAAGGTTCTGCATTTTAGTAGAGGATGTGGTTTCTTTTGTAGAGGACACTGTTTACTGACATCCTGAGGCTTGTTCTCGTCTGGAGGGGGTTTGCTCGCATTGTGAGGAGGACCTGTGGAAACAATGTTAGTTTTGTGGACTGCCACGGGTGTCCTACTGGGTTTGACACAGGGGCAGTGGAACATGACAGAGTGAAGTCAAAACTAGGGTCATTTCTGATCTTAGCTTGTTGGGTGACAAATTCTACGAATACAGTGAAAGGAGGGAATGGTACATAACGATTTTGTTTATACCGTGAACCATATGTAACCCACTTTTCTTGTAGAATGTAAGGAAGTTTTTGTATTATCGGATTGACACCCCTAGCGGTGTCTAAGAATGCCAATCCAGGCAAGTCTCCTTCCTCCGGGGCAACCTGTAACTCTATCAATAAATCACTCAATTCTCTAAGCTTTTGATAACCTTTAGGTCCTATCTTAGGAAAATCATCAATTCTTTTGTATAAAGCATTCTCTATTACTTCTACTGTCCCAAAGCATTCATCAAGTCTTTCCCACACTTTGCGTAGACCTATGTATGGATGCTTTATATTGATGTCTCTTAGTCTTTTGGCATGCTCGACCGACTCATTTCCGAGCCACTTTACTAGGAGTTCTAACTCCTCACTATTAGAAAGGTCCAGACCATGAATGACGTTCAGGAACGAGGTTCGCCATGACCTATAGTTCTCGGGTTTATCAGTGAACTTTACAAGTCCTTTTGTAACCAGTTCTTGGCGGGCAAGGAACTTTGCAAAGTCTATGGTGGCTTGGTCAGTGCTGGCACGAGCTGGTGTGTTATAGTCATATCTAGTGTGTGGTGTATCACCATACCTGTGAGACGCTTCTGACTTCGTATAGTCTGTACAGTACCTTCTCGGTGAAGGAGGTGTCTCTTTAAGGCGGGATGGGAGCTGTACCTTCTGCTCAGTGGAACAGCCGCTGTGGTCGACATCTCTGCTCTGGACGACTCTTGTTTGTGGTAACGAAGTTCGGGGTTGGATAGCTGGTAGCCGGCATAGGCTGGTCAATGTGGTGCAGCAGGGCTGTCATCAATGCTGGAATGTTGATGGACGCACTCTGCGACATGCTGCGCTGGATCTTGCTGTCCTAGATCTGGTCCGCGAATGTTGCTGCGTCTCTCACAATCAGGATCCTTCATAGCTTCCAAATACTCTGCTTTAGCAATTGCAGCTGCTGTCTCTTTGTCTGCCGCAAGTCTTTCTAGCTCTGCTTGCAAACGTGCAGTTTCGGCTTGCAGTCGTGTGGTTTCGCCTCTCTCTCTGCCTGCAGATGTGTGCTTTCGGCCTGCAGACGTGCGGTATCTGCATCTTGCTCCTCCTGTCTCAGCTTTAGGCGCATCTCTCTATCGGTGAATGAGGATCTTGCTTTGGCTGCCTCGGCTTCAGCACAGGCGACAGCAGCAAGCTCTGCTAATGACGACCTGCTGGAGCTTGCTCGTGACCTTGTTTTGAGTGAGGATGTGCTGTTTTGAGACATTGTGCGCTTAGCTGCGTACTGCTGAGTATATAAGCGGGAAACAGTCTATGCGCGGCGGCTTCCGCGTGGCGGGAATGCTGAAGCGCTTGATGGCGGGCTGTACTCTCGGTACTTGTGACTGTATGGCGGCCGCTGCAGTATCCGCAGACAGTGCGATGTGGGTACAAGTGGCTCCTTAAGTCGTATTCACTATCGTAGGCGTCTAGCATATCTGTTTTACTGTTCTGCCTTCATACACGTTGACACGGTGTGCAATCTAGCATACAGCCTAAACCACGATTCCGTACTCCAAATAAGCAGACTGCCCTCTGTAGTCTAACTTGTTTATTGGTGAACAGTATAGAACATGCGCGGTAAAACTATAAAAATGCAAATTACATAGATAAGTATTGGGCACACAGCTGACACTTTACAATTAGCAGGAAAGTATACAGTTTGATGCAAACTTTACACAGGATTCTAATAACCTACTCCTATGCACTGGATGCTATACAGTTAATAACCTCCTAAACACTGCATTGCTAGAGAAGATATTGATCTTACCAGATATGCTTTACCAGGATAGCAAACTCAAGTTGGAGAGATTACAGGAGAGCACATGAACACGTTTATTCCCTGAAGTACATGGAAGAAAATGGAGATTCTTCTTCCCAGCATACCTTGCTTCAATCCCACAATGCAATACTCTATCTGCTTGTTAAAGGCACAGTCTATAAATTCAGCCACCACTAGATGGTGCTATAACAAACAAACCAACACAATACAAAACATACTGCCCTGTACTCAGATTGGCAGAACATTTGTGTGTGGGCGAAGTAATCAGCGAAGAAGCAGTATATGTTTACAAATGTGTTTGCATATATGACTCACCGTTTGTGTGTGTGGGGCGAAGTAATCATCGAAAAAGCAGTGCTGTTGTGAACACTTTCAATCTGACTTCTGAGTTTGGGCTCCCCCTGGTGGTTGCTGATGGTAATGATGCTGCCTTGGCTAGCAGAAGTCTATCACCTGAGGGCGATGATTGGCAATCAGGTATTGTTGACTGGGGAGATATAAGTGAGCAGCCTTCCCATGATTCTTGCCGGTGATTTGTTTCTTCCTGTGCCTTTTTGGAAGTCTGCTTGCTTCCTGCTGTGTCCTGCAACTTTCAGATAAGTTATTTTGCTGTTTATTTCTGTGGCATTTGTTTTCCTTTTGCTTATCTCAGTTTTCTGCCTTTCTGGAGTTGCTACAGCCAGGTTTCCTGCGGGGGCCTGTGCTGGACTCTGCTTCTCAGTTTCCACAGTTTATGTACTTCCAGTTCCCTGCTATTTCAGTATCTACTGATTTGCTACCAGGGTTTTTGCTGGATTGCAGACAGTATTCTTTCCTGTCCTGTCCTGCTGTATTTTCTGCCTGTGTTTTGTATTTCATCTTGTCTCACCGCCAATATATGTTTGGGGGCTGCCTATTCCTTTGGTGCTCTTCTCCGGGGCAGTTTAGCTTTCACCTTTTCTCTCTTTAGGTGTAGTTAACTCTTCGGCTGTGTCGAGGCGTCTAGGGCACCGTAGGTACGTGCCACGGCTAATTCTAGTTGTGCTGTCAGTTTAGGGGTCTACAATCCGCTAAGTTACCAACCTCTCTGGGTGTCTGGTTGCCTAGTCTATTTTTGCTACTGTCCTCCTCGGCTACCGAATCATAAAAGAATCGCCTGACTGTAGATTCTAGGGTACTCTAAAGATGGAAAGAATAGTAAAAAAAAAAAAAGTGTCAGAATTTTTTATATATTTTTTCTTTTTTTTTTATCTGGGGGCCGCAGGAGAATTTTTTTTTCTTCAATGAAGACTAAGCATTTGTCTGATCGTGTTGAGCAGCTCGCTGCTGAAGTTCGGGGAATTGCTGTCTATCTCACTCAGTTGTCTGATGTGGAACTTAGGATTCCTATTCCTGATTTATTTTCTGGGGATCGGTCTAAATTTTTGAACTTTAAGAACAATTGTAAGCTGTTTTTTACCTTGAAACCTAAGTCCTCGGGGAACTCGGCGCAGCAGGTTAAAATTGTCATCTCCCTGTTGCTCGGCGACCCTCAGGACTGGGCCTTTTTCCTGACACCTGGGGATCCTGTTTTGGCTAAGGTAATGCATTTTTTCAGGATCTGGGGTTGTTGTATGATGAACCTAATGTTATTGATCAAGCTGAGAAAACCTTGCTGGCATTGAACCAGGGTCAGGAAGCGGTAGAGTTATATTGTCAGAAATTCCGAAAGTGGGCAGTCCTTACTAAATGGAGTGATGATGCCCTAGCTGCTCTTGTTCAGAAAGGTCTGGCAGAAACCATAAAGGATGTTATGGTGGGATTTCCTGTCCCCTCTGGTCTCAATGACTATATGTCGTTAGCCATTCAAATTGACAGACGTTTGCGTGAATGTGAAACTATGCGAGAGGTGGTGTTGCCTTTTGAGTGAACCTCTGAGCCCATGCAGTGTGATAGGGTTGTTTCTAGGGCTCAACATCAGGAATTTAGAAGGCGTAATAAGTTTTGCTTCTACTGTGGGGACGCTTCTCATACTATTTCCGTCTGCCCTAAGCGGGGAAAATGTTTTGCTCGCTCATTTGTTTTGGGCGGTGTACAGCCTAAATTTTTTTTAACTGTTACCTTGATCTGCTCCTTGTCCTCAATTTCTGCTGAGGCTTTTGTCGATTCAGGAGCAGCCCTGAACCTGATGGATTTTGACTTTGCCAAACGTTGTGGTTTTCCCATGGTACCCATGCGGACTCCTATTCCTTTGCAGAGTATTGATTCTACCCCTTTGGCGGAGAATAAAACCCAGTTTTCGACCCAGGTGATAATGGGGTAGCCCCGGATCACCAAGAGAATTGTAAATTTATGTTGTTGCATAATTTACATGACATTATTGTACTGGGTTTTCCTTGGTTACAGACCCATAATCCTGTTTTGGATTGGAAGTCTGTGTCTGTGGTCAGTTGGGGTTGTCAATGTGTTCGTAGTGACACTCCTGTTTTTTCTACCTCTCCCCAGTCTCAGAATGTCCCTGACTATTTGGCTGATTTTTCTGATGTGTTTAGTGAGAGTAAGTCTGCGTCCTTACCTCCTCACAGGAGTTATGATTAGAGTTGAGCGATACTTTCCGATATCCAAAAGTATCGGATCGGAATGGTATCGCCGATACACAAGAAATATCGGCGATACCCGATACCGATACCGGAAATCCAATGTAAGTCTATGGGAAAAAAATATCGGAATTAAAAAAAGCCCATTCTTGCCTTGTTGGTTAATTGTACATGAAGGAAAACAACAAAGAGTAATGTAGAATGTATTGGGGGAGGTTGAGGAGACATTAAAGGCATAGATATTTAACCCAATCAAATGGAATAGCATTAATATTTTTTTTTTAAAGATGTTCGCATTGACTAACAAATTGACAATGTTGTTAACCTTTTTTCTATTTTGGCAAATATGTATGTTTCACAACTTCCATGCTCTTCACCTTTTTAACTTTTGCCACACTTTCTCCTTCATAATCTTCAGCAGCATCATCTTTTTCATCAAATTATTCTTCATCTTCACCTTCTTTATCTTCTTCTTAAACTTATTGCTATTCATCTTTTTGTTAACATTACTCATATTGTTCTTATTAAACTATTATTCTTCTTCATATTCTACTTCATCTTCATCATATTCTTATTTGTGACAGAGATTCCTGTACTTGTAATCTGTAAAAGTATGAATTTTTCATCCTTGCGCTCTTGCTGTCACAAAAGATTTAAATTACAACAGTATTTGTCCGTGTTCAGTTTAGCCTGCAGCAGCAGGCATTTTCCAGGGGCACCACGAGGGGGAACGGACTCACCCCCATACACTGCTTAGTCTTCTTCTGCTTATAATTTAGAGCATTATTTTGCTCTTCATTTTGGTCTTATACTTCATGTTCTTATGCTTTTTCATCTTCTGCTTATTGTTCTTCTGTCTCTTGTTCTGTATCTTGTAGTTTGTCTTAACCTTCTTTGTCCTGTTGGTGATCTTCTTCTGGGTAATCTTTTATTTCTTCTTTGTGATGGTGTTCAGGCTGGTTGGCTTCATGCTCGTCGTCCTTGTGGTCGTCATCTTCTTCGGGGTGGTCATCAGGGTCGTCGTCTTCATTGTTGGAGATCCATAGTGATTACCCAACAAAACATTTAAAAAATATTCAATTTGTAAATGTAGCTGAAGGTACAAGAAGGCTGACTAACTTCCGAGAACCAGCTGACGTTACTGGAACCCGGACGGGTATCAGATGGTACAAGAGACAATGGAAGTAACGAGGACCAGCTGACTGTGCTGGAACCCGGAGGGGCAGCAGAAGGAAAAGAGCCAATGGCACAACCGAGGACCAGCTGACGTTACTGGGACACGGTTACTAAGCAGGAGGTACCTGTGCTCCAAAGCACTACCAAGGACCAGCAGACGTTGCTGGAACTCGGATACCGAGATGGAGGCACCTAGGCCAAAGGCACTGCGGAGAACCAGTTGACGGTACTGGAACCCGGACGGGTAGCAGAAGGTACAAGAGCCAATGCAAGTAATGAGGAACAGCAGACTGTGCTGGAACCCGGAGGGGCAGCAGAAGGAAAAGAGCCAATGGCACAACCGAGGACCAGCTGACGTTACTGGGACACGGTTACTAAGCAGGAGGTACCTGTGGTCCAAAGCACTACCAAGGACCAGCAGACGTTGCTGGAACTCGGATACCGAGATGGAGGCACCTAGGCCAAAGGCACTGCGGAGAACCAGTTGACGGTACTGGAACCCGGATGGGTAGCAGAAGGCACCCATGAAAATGTAAGTTGACAGTCCGCAAGCCGTCCGCAGTTACCGAATCACACAGTCCTATAGTGGGTGCTTGTCCTATTGTCACAACGGAAACAGCCTTTATTTACATATCCCACAGCACACATAGGAATGACCTAAACTGCAGGCACCATATATTCGGCTAACCAGAATGCAACACGACAGGACAACTGATTGGAGGCTAATTGACGTTGACACTGCCAGGAAACAGCTGTCGTACTGTAACCAGGCTGGGCAGGAGTCAGTACCCGTGCCAAGTACTTCCGAGCAACAACTGGCGGTGTTGGAGCCCACGGATGAGAAGAGAACAGGGTGGAGGCAGCAGGACTTTTTGCCGTACACACAGCAGGGGAACAGCTGACATTACTGAACCCCAGTAACACAGGAGCAAGTGTTGACTGTGCTTACAGCACTTCCAGGCAATACATTGGTTGCAAACACTATAGAAGTACACAAAGGGGCCTTTGACACCTAGTGAACAGTTGTGTGCAGTGTTCACTGCAGTCTCTGCGGAATAACCACACTTAGGCCTTATAACTTTTCAGACTTTCTTTATCAATCTACCAAGATGAAGAAGGCAGGGAGTAAGGCACGTGGTCGTGGCCGTGGAGTTTCAGCAGGGAGAGGACGTGTGGATTCTGTGGCTGCTGCCGCCCCCAGTGACACAGCATCCACCAGTTTTCCCCGTGAGCGTTCCTTTATGCGCACTTTTGTAGGAGGTCGGCGTACCCCCCTGCTGCGGGAAGAACAAATTGAAGCCGTTGTTGGTTGGATGGCAGCCAATGCATCGACTTCAATTGCTTCCACCTCCTCTCAGGACCACAGCACTGTTGAGCAACCATCTGTCTCTTCACCGCCTGCCAAATTGCCCAGGCAGTCAGAGAGTTCTGTACAGGAGCCAGCTGAGTGTCAGCTTCTGTTCTCAGAATCTGTTGGCTTGCAAACAGGGGCCCAGCCAAGCAGCATTCTGGAATGTGAAGAAGAGGGAGTATGCAGTGATGCACAACAGCTGTGTCTCTCTGAATCTGAAGAGGCGGGTGAGACAGTGCCGATGGTCAGCACACCGCAGAACGCATCTGATGATGATGAGACTCAGGTGCCAGTTTCTGTTGAGCATGGTGCTGGCCAGACCACCCAACAGCAGCGGGTGTTGGAAGAGGGTAGTGGAGATGATGAGGTCCAAGACCCAACATGGCGTGAGGAACAGGAAGGTGGTGGGAGCAGCTCAGAGGAATAATAATAATATTTATTTATATAGCGCCATCATATTCCGCAGCGCTTTACAGTTTAGCAGTTTCAGAACACAAGTCATAAGTAACAACGTTAACAATACAATAATTAAAGCAAAATAAGTCGCCCCTGCTCATGACAGCTTACAATCTACAATGAGGTGGGGGAGATACAAAGTATAGGTGTTTATATACAATGGTGCATTTACAATGATGGTCCAGCCATCTTAAGGGAGTGAGGGATGGATGGAGATAGTGAATGGGCTAGACACACACACACACTTACACAGAATACATAGAATGACTTTGATTAGTGAATGTGATAGGCCGCTCTGAACAAATGTGTTTTGAGGGAGCGCCTGAAACCATGCAAATTGTGGATAGTCCTAATTTCTTGGGGTAGAGCATTCCAGAGGATTGGTGCAGCGCGGGAGAAATCTTGGAGTCGGGAGTGGGAGTTACGGATTAGTGCAGAGGTTAGTCGAAAGTCGTTTGCAGAGCGCAGCAGTCGGTTAGGCCGATAGATAGAAATGAGGGAGGAGA
Organism: Oophaga sylvatica; assembly: GCA_033576555.1. NCBI lineage: Eukaryota > Metazoa > Chordata > Amphibia > Anura > Dendrobatidae > Oophaga > Oophaga sylvatica. The sequence continues at coordinate 204,889,772 of JARQOD010000006.1, read as the reverse complement.
TGTAGGGGGGTGTGTTATGTTTCGGTAGCTGAGGAGAGCAGGCAAAAAGGCAATACACCAGAGCAGTTGGAATCTATGAGATTGCAGTACCCTGACTAACCACCACAACTAGAGGCAGCCGTGGAGCGTTCCTACGTTGGTCCTAGACGCCTCGTCACAGCCTGAGAAACTAACTACACCTAAAGACAGAAACAGGAAAGCTATCTGCCCCGGAGCAGAACCCCAAAGATAATAGAAAGCCCCCAAACATGTAATGGCGGCCAGACAAGAGGAAATACTGACACAGAAAGAAAATAGTATGAGCAAACGCTGGGGCCCAAACTATCTAAATAGAAAAGGATAGGAAGGGTACTTACTGCAATCCCAGAAAACCCTGAAAAGCACCAACTCTACTAATTTCAAAATCACCTGAGATCACACGACCTCTACCACCTAAATTAGTTCTCTGGTGTAACAAAATCAAAACAGCAGCCACTGAAAAAACTGGAAAAAGCAAAAGAACAAAACTCAGTGGCTGAACTAAACTGAGAGGGCAGAAGCCCCCGGAGGGGACCCTGAAGGCCCCAAAGAAGTGCAGTACAAAATGCAAAAATATAGCACAAACACAAAAGAAGCAAAAGTCTTATCTGTAAGCAGGAGATGCAGACACGACACAGCAGGCTACAAGGGAAACTGGAATGAAGGATTCAGACCAGAACAATTGATCACCGGCAACCCTGATGGGAAAATGACTCCCTTATATAAGACCAGTCAGTAACACCTGATTCCCAGTCCTCACAATCTTCACTAGCACCGCTTGTAACCACCAGAGGGAGCCTCTGCTCAGAACTCATCTCAAACCCATTCACAACAGGGGTGCTGCACTGTGGATAGCTTTGTGGCTGAGAACCAGTACTTTGAATTGGATACTATAATGAATGGGCAGCCAGTGTAAGGACTGGCGAAGAGCGGACACGTCCGAGTACCGATTAGCCAGATGGATTACCCTGGCTGCTGCATTAAGGATGGACTGGAGAGGGGATAGTCGAGTAATGGGGAGGCCAAGTAATAGAGCGTTGCAGTAGTCCAGGCGTGAGTGGATCAATGCTACAGTGAGGGTTTTTGTTGTTTCCATGGTGCGAAAAGGGCGGATTCTAGAGATGTTCTTTAGGTGTAGGCGGCAAGAGCGGGCAAGAGATTGTATATGGGAGGTGAAGGAGAGATTGGTGTCAAACATAACACCCAGACAGCGAGCCTGCTGCCGGGGTGTTATTATGGTGCCGCCCACGGAGAGGGATATGTCAAATTTAGGGAGTTTATTAGACGGCGGGAGCAGAAGAAGTTCAGTTTTTGAGAGGTTGAGTTTCAGATAGAGAGCGGACATGATGTTGGAGACTGCGGACAGACAGTCGGTGGCGTTCTGTAGTACAGCGGGGGTGAGGTCGGGGAATGACGTGTATAGTTGTGTGTCATCAGCATAAAGATGGTACTGAAAGCCAAATCTGCTGATGGTCTGTCCAATTGGGGCTGTGTAGAGAGAGAAGAGAAGGGGGCCAAGGACTGAGCCCTGGGGTACACCGACAGTGAGAGGAAGAGAAGATGATGTGGAGCCAGAGAACAAAACACTGAAGGAGCGGTCAGAAAGATAGGAGGTGAACCAGGAGAGAACATTGTCCTTAATACCTAGTGAGTGGAGCCTAGACAGTAGGAGACGATGGTCAACCGTGTCGAAAGCTGCAGAAAGGTTGAGAAGAATGAGCAAAGAGTGGTCACCGTTATGTTTTGCTGTAAGAAGGTCATTGCTCACTTAGATGACGGCAGTTTTTGGGGAATGTAGGGGGCGTAAGCTGGACTGTGAAGGGTCTAGGAGGGAGTGATTGGAGAGGTAACGGGTGAGGCGGGAGAAGACTAGGCGCTCCAAAAGTTTAGAGATGAAGGGGAGATAGGAGACCGGTCTGTATTTGTTTGTGCAGGAAGGGTCGAGAGCGGGTTTATTTTGTAGTGGAGTAATGATGGAGTGTTTGAAGGCAGATGGGAAAATGCCAGAGGAGAGTGAGAGATTAAAGATTTTATTTAGGTGAGTTGTGACAACTGGAGAGAGAGACTGGCGGAGATGTGAGGGAATGGGGTCGGTAGTGCATGTAGTCGGACGAGAGGAAGAGAGGAGTCTGGACTCTGGAGACTTCTTCTTCTGTGATGGGATCAAATGTGGAAAGATAGCCAGGGGAACAGCACTGTGGGATGGGAGTCACAGCCCTTGGTGGTTGATAGCAGATTTCCTGATGGATAGTATATGTTTTTTATATAAAATGGGAGGCCAGGTCGTCAGCACAAATGTCTGTGATAGGGGCTTGTGCTTTTGGCCTGAGGAGGGAGTGAAAAGTGTCAAACATTTTCTTGGGGTTGTTGGCTAGTGAGGAGATCAGGGTGGTGAAGTAGGTTTGTTTGGCGAGGTGAAGGGCAGCATTATAAGTTCTTAACATGAATTTAAAGTGGATGAAGTCTTGTGGTGTGCGGGTTTTTCTCCAAAGGCGTTCAGCACTCCTAGAGCATCGCTGAAGAAGTTGAGTTTGCAATGTGATCCAGGGCTGTTTTACTGTGTGTTTGGAAGTTTTGAGGGTGAGCAGCGCTACTTGGTCAAGGGTGCTTCTAAGAGTGTCATTGTAGTGATGAACAGCCAGATCAGGACTGGAAAAAGAGGAGATTGGGGACAGTGATGAGTGTAGGGAATCTGAAAGTGTCTGAGGGTTAATGGCTTGTAGATTTCTGAATGTGTGGTAGGTAGGAGTGCGCTGGGGTGGTGGAGGATTTGTGAGCGTGAAGGAGAGAATGTTGTGGTAAGACAGTGGAAGCGGTGAGTTATTTAGGTGGTAGATTGAACAGAGGCGGACAAAGACCAGGTCAAGGGTGTTACCATCCTTGTGTGTCTCAGAGGTTGAAAGCTGTGAGAGGCCTAGAGAAGTGGTTAGTGATAGAAAGAAGATAGAGGAAGACATTGCCCCAACGGTACAAACAGGAGGGAGAGTTAGGCTGCAGACTCGGTTGCCTGTAGCCTCCATTTTGCCACCTGTTCGGAGCAGTTGTCTTCCAAAAGTCAAAACGTGCGCTCCCAGGACTTGCACTGCGTGGTCCTTTTTTGACACACTTGCAGATGATATTTGCTATGTCAAATGCAAACTGTGTAATCAAAAAGTAAAAAGAGGTAAAAGTGTCAGTAACCTCAATACCACTAATATGTGGAAACATGTGCGGACAAAGCACGTAGTTGAGTTACAAAGACACACTGGAGATGTAGGCCAACCTACAGCAGCACCTACATCTTCAGGTTGTGTTGAAGCCTCTTCATCGAGCTCACACACTGCTGGTTCTGCTTCCTCACAGGATCGCCATGGAAGAACCTCGGTCACTGTTGTCCAGAGACAAAGTGTTATTCCACACACAGCAGCAAGTTCCCTGTCATCCTCACACTTCCAGGCCACAAAACAGCCATCGGTAGCACAGGCATGGGATAAAAGACGGCCATACTCGGCAAACCATCCACGAGCACAGGCTCTGAATGCTGGCATTGCAAAACTCCTGTCCCTTGAAATGCTGTCATTCAGGCTGGTGGAGACTGACAGTTTCCGTAACTTAATATCATTGTCAGTCCCACAATACAATGTGCCAAGCCGATTTCATTTCAGCAGGCAAGCCGTCCCTGGTCTGCAAAAGCATGTTGAGGGAAAAATTAAACATGCGCTAGTAAACGCCCTCAGTAGCAAGGTCCACCTGACGACCGATGCGTGGACCAGTACCCATTGTTATTATCTGCTACAAGCACTAAGGAAAGAAGGGAATTCTGTCCCTACAATAGAACTAAGCTGAATCCCTACGATGTAACAGGGAACCTGATCCTGCGACCAGACCCGCTAAAGTCCTCAGCTAGTCTGAACGAAGACCTATAGTTGCGAGGGAGGAATCCCTACAAGATCTAGGGACTGGGAGAAAAGGTGGACACCTCCTAACAGAAATTGTAGCAGGGATAATTTAACAGAAAACAAAATACTTTGAGATCTGAAGATCAAGCAAAACTGACTGAGTAAGGCACCTAAGCACCCGGCTAGCTTAACAGTAGATAATACAATGAAGTCAAGCAAAGCCAGAAGGGCGGAGCCAGACAAAATAGGGAAAAAAGTTCATGTGACCATCAAACTGAAACAAAACCTAACAAGAGGGTTCTAACACCCATGGCCAGGGACGATAACTTTCCCTCACTGCCCATTGGGTCAATGTTGTGGAGCTGGGTACTGATCTTGCGAGTGGCGCTGTACGTGTTCTGCCAACTCCAAGGATTGCAGGAATCAAGTCTGTACACATTGACTCCTCCTCCTACTCCAGTTCCTCAGAATCATCGCTGCAGGAGCCGTCACGGTCTACCTCCACATGGACCCGTGAACGCTTACCTGTTGCGAGCGATATGAGCACAGCCGTGTCCAAACGTCAACAGGCCGTCCTGAAATTAATTTCCATGTGGAATCGAAGCCACACAGCGCAGGAGCTCTGGAATGCCATCAAGCAGGAGAGCGACGTGTGGTTTTTGGCAGCGAATCTCCAGCCAGGATTGGTAGTGTGTGACAATGACCGAAATCTGGTGGCAGCTCTGGGCCTTGGCAACCTCACTCACATACCATGTCTATCACATGTGCTCAACTTGGTCGTGCAGAGTTTTTTGAGGGACTATCCGGATCTTGATGCACTGCTGCACAAGGTCCGCCTAGAGTGCGCTCACTTGCGACGTTCCAGCATGGCCAGATTGCTGATTGCAGCTCTGCAACGCAGATTTCGCCTTCCTGAACATCGCATCATATGTCACGTACCCACCAGGTGGAATTCGACGTTACATATGTTGGAGCGGTTGTGTGAGCAGCAGCCAACAGTAATGGAGTATCAGCTGCATCAGGCGCAATCAACTCGCAATTTGCGCCGTTCACACTTCACCACTACTGACTGGGCCTCTATAATAATAATAATAATAATCTTTATTTATATAGCGCCAACATATTCCGCAGCGCTTTACAGTTTAACAGTTTCAGAACACAAGTCATAAGTAACAACGTTAACAATACAATAATTAAAGCAATATAAGCCGCCCCTGCTCGTGACAGCTTACAATCTACAATGAGGTGGGGGAGATACAAAGTACAGGTGTTTATATACAATGGTGTATTTACAATGATGGTCCAGCCATTTTGAGGGAGTGATGGATGGAGTTAGTGAATGGGCTACACACACAGACTTACACATAGAATGACTTTGATTAGTGAATGTGATAGGCCGCTCTGAACAAATGTCTTTTGAGGGAGCGCCTGAAACCATGCTAATTGCAGATAGTCCTAATTTCTTGGGGTAGAGCATTCCAGAGGATTGGCGCAGCACGGGAGAAGTCTTGTATTCGGGAGTGGGAGGTACGGATTAGTGCAGAGGTTAGTCGAAGGTCGTTTGCAGAGCGCAGCAGTCGGTTAGGCCGATAGATAGAAATGAGGGAGGAGATGTAGGGGGGTGCTGCACTGTGGAGAGCTTTGTGGGTGACAACCAGTACTTTGAATTGGATACTATAATGAATGGGCAGCCAGTGTAAGGACTGGCGAAGGACTCTATGAAGGACATCTGCCACGTTTTGCGTGCGTTTGATGAGTCAACGCGGATGGCGAGTGCAGATGATGCACTAGTCAGCCTGACTGTCCCCCTTATCTGCCTGCTTCAAAAAAACAATGCAAGCACTAAGGGATGAGGTTTTGGAAGAGGTGGAGGATGAGGAGTCACAAATTCCATCACCTTCTGGACAGTCAGCGCAACGTGGTTCCTCACAAAGGGCTGGGCAGGGCTCACTTTGTGAGGAGGATGAGGAGGAGTCAATGGAGGAGGAAGACATCGCTCCAGAGGGAGGTACACAACGCTCTAGTCAGTATGTATAGCGAGGGTGGGGTGATGCAGAGCAGCAGAGATGACGCCTCTTGCAGGGGACAGCGTTTCTTGGCCAGTTGTGAGTCTGCAGCACATGGTTGATTTCATGCTGCAGTGCCTGAGAAATGACCGCCGCATCGCCCACATTCTCACCACGTCTGATTATTGGGTGTCCACCCTCCTAGACCCTCGCTACCGGGACAACTTACAAAGCCTCATCACACCGTTGAACCGGGAGCGTAAAATGCGGGAGTACCAAGACACACTGGTGCAATCCATAATGTTCTCCATTCCAGCCGAGAGCACTGCTGCTACTACTGCTTTACAAAGCAGCTCTGTGCGTCGAGGCAGTGGAGACAGCTCTGCAACAAGAGGGAGCACAAGCAGCGCCTCTGCACAGGGCAAGATGTTATGATTTGGTAGCTGAGGAGAGCAGGCAAAAAAGGCAATACACCAGAGAGGTTGGAATCTATGGGATTGCAGTACCCTGACTAACCACCACAACTAAAGGCAGCCGTGGAGCGTACCTACGTTGGTCCTAGACGCCTCGTCACAGCCTGAGAAGCTAACTACACCTAAAGATAGAAAGAGGAAAGCTATCTGCCCCGAAGCAGATCCACAAAGAACATAGAAAGCCCCCAAACATGTAATGGCGGTTAGACAAGAAGAAATACTGACACAGACAGAAAATTGTATGAGCAAATGTTGGGGCCCAAACTTCATAAATAGAAAAGGATAGGAAGGGCACTTTCTGCAATCACAAAAAAACACTGAAAAGTACCAACTCTACTAATTACAAAAACACCTGAGATCACACGACCTCTACCACCTTAATTAGTTCTCTGGTGTAACAAAAACTAAACAGCAGCCACAGAAAAAAATGGAAAAGGAAAATGAACAAACAACAGTGGCTGAACTAAACTGAGAGGAGCACAAACCCCCAAGGGGACCCGGCAGACCCCCACAGAAGTGCAGGACAATATGCCAAAAAAAACCAAAAAAAAAATAGAAGAAGAAAATGTCTTATCTGTTAGCAAAAGATGCAGGCACGAAACAGCAAGCTACAAAGTGTACAGGAATCAAAGATGAGACCAGAACAATTGATCACCGTCAACCCTGATGGGAGGGAACCTCCCTTATATAAGAACAGTCAGTAACACCTGATCTCCAATCTTCACAATCTTCATTGGATAGTTCAGTACTGTTTGTAACCACCAGAGGGAGCTTCTGCTCAGAATTCATTTCTATCACATTCACAACAGCAAGACCAGTATGTTCCAAATGTGGCGAAGTTTTGTGGCAGCGCCACCAATGTCTACACCATCCGAGACGGCTCCACTCAGCAGGAGGCAAAGTTTCCGTAAGATGGTGACAGACTACATGTCTTGGCCTCTCAGTGTACTCCCAGATGGCTCTTCCCCATTCAAGTTTTGGGTCTCTAAGCCAGAGCCAGGGCCAGGGCCATACATGGCCAGAGCTTAGCCAGTTGTAAGGTTCTGTGTATCTGTTTCTGAAACTCAGTTTGTTCGTCGGCCATTTTGCTTTCTGTTTTGCTGCAGCTATCTTGCCCTCAGTCAAAATGGAGTTTTCCAGCTTGCATGTTCCCGCCCTGATTCTCTCCGTTTGCTTCTTAAACAGCCACAGCTGAGCAATCAGTGCTTCAGAATCTAGCCTGCAGTGAACCTGTGTTCTGACTCCTGAAGCCTTGGACCTTGTACTCCAGCCATTCCTACTGAGGAACTCTGAAGCACTTGTGGACTCTGAACTCTGCTCTTGAGAGCCTCACGTTTGCATGGACTTGCGGTAACAGAGAAGAAGATCTGAATCTGTTGTGGAGAGTTATTGCTGAGCTTAGATTACTCTGGCCTGCTGTGTCTCCTGCTTCTGTGTTTGCAACCTGTGTGTTTATTTTTGCCAATTTGTATGAAGCAATACAAGACTTTCTTTATCAACCTGTGTCTCAAGTATTTTCATCGCACCCAAGCACAAGACGCTATATGAACTGTACCACATACATTACAAGATTCTGAAGCCAAACGTTAGTGTCTGCTGGGTCTGGAAAGGCTTGTCTGCTGTACTGTGGATATCGGATATCCGGTTGTACTTTCTGTGATGACAGTGGTTGTGACTTCTCACAACCATTCCAGGTGAGCAATTCCCTTAAGTTTTTTTTTTTTCTGCAGTGTTATCACAGGTAAACACTATTGTTTTTTTTTTTTTTTTTTTTTTCTCTTCTCTTTTTGTCTGCTGAAACTCTGGATATCAGATGTCTGGTTGAAAGCTTTCTGTGATGATAGTGGTTGTGACTTCTCACAACCATTCCAGGTGAGCAGTTCCCTTAAAGTTTTTTCTTTCTTCAGTGTTGCCACAGGTGAACACTATTGTTTTTTTTTCTCTCCTCTTCTTCCAGTATCCTGTCTTAAAAGATCTGGAAAATGGAGGCCCGCATAAAGGAACTTTGTGGAGTGACTGATAATATCCTTGCAGATTTGCAGAATATAAAGACCCGTTTTACAAATCTTCAGGACCTAAATAATCACAATTTGCAAGTGGTTGGACAGACTACCCAGGATTTGCGAGCCAGGATTGAGGTTCTGGAGGGGCGAGTCCAGGCTCCTGCCGTGGCCCCGAGTTCTGGGATTCCCAAGTTGCCCCCTTTTCGTTTTGGTGGTGAACGTGAAAAATTCAGGGGATTTGTTAATCAATGTAATCTTTTTTTTTCTGCACATGCTTCACAATTTCCTACTGAACGATCTAAGGTGCTTACTATAATTATGTTGCTTACCAACAAGGCTTTGATATGGGCAAACCCTCTGATTGAGACTGAGGATGATTGTTTGAATCACCTTGATGATTTTATTTCAGCCATGGGGCAGGTGTTTGATGACCCCAATCGAGGTGCAACAGCTGAAGCAGCCATGTTAGCTTTGCGCCAAGGTAAGCACTCGGTAGCTGAATATGCCTTGGATTTCAGGAGATGGGCCCTTGATACCACCTGGGACAATTCCGCCAAAAAATCTATTTTTCGAAAGGGGTTATCCCCACTGATTAAGGATGAACTTGCTCGTGCCGACCCTCCCACTGCGTTAGGTGACTTTATTAACTACTGCATCCGTATTGATACTCGTTTAACTGAACGCAGGCAAGAGAGATGGTTCGAAAGCAATCGTACTAACCTTTTCCTACCTTCCTCTCCAGCTAAGGAACCTTTGAATAGGATTACACGGGAACCTGAACCTGAACCCATGCAGGTAGACTCTTTACTACGACGGGTTAGTGATGCACGCAAGGAACATCGTTTTAAGGAGAATCTATGTTTTTATTGTGGTAAGTCAGGGCACTTTATTATTAACTGTCCCAGCCGTTCTCGCAAGACTACTGCAGCACTCATTCATTGTGAGTGTTGCGAGAGGGGATCTGTCAGGTCCGAGCCTCAGGCTCCAGAGAGAGCTGCAGCAACAGATCTTGATTTCTCGGACTTAAACTCCGTTACCTCTGAGGACGTTGACTGTGTAAATGCTGCCATCTTTCAAGTTTCCTCAGCGGTGTCCCAGCTGAGTTGTAAGAAAAACAATTCTCACTGTTTTCTTTCCATCAAACTCTGGGTTGACTCAGCCTGGGTGTCTAGCTCTGCTATGATCGACTCAGGTGCAAGTGGAAATTTTATGGATGTCTCCTTTGCTCTAAAACAGGGAATACGTTCAGTGAAGAAGGCTACTCCAGTACAGATGGAAACTGTGGATGGCTCCCTGCTGACCTCTGGACCAGTGGATCAGGAAACAGAGCCTTTAAAGGTTCTTATGGGTAAAGATCATCAAGAGAAACTGTCCTTTATGCTTATCTCTTCTCCTCACTTTCCCATTATTCTAGGGCTACCATGGCTGCAGGCTCAGAATCCTACCATTAACTGGGAGACCAAGGAATTACACTTTCCAGAGAAACAGATGAGTCCAAAAATTTCAGCTTGCTCTGTTCCTAAAGGAACCATGTCAGTCCCTTAACTACCAGCTGTATACCAGGACTATGTGGATTTATGTGACAAGAAGAACGCTGACCAGCTTCCTCCTCACCGTCCATATGATTGTCCAATTGAAGTATTGCCTGGAGCAGAGATACCTTTTGGTAAGATCTACCCCCTGGCGGGGCCCGAGCTGAAGGCTTTAAAAGAGTACATAGACGAAAATCTAGCCAAGGGCTTCATACGCCCCTCTTCATCTCCTGCAGGGGCACCCATATTCTTTGTAAAGAAGAAAGATGGATCCCTGAGACCATGCGTAGACTATAGGGAACTCAATAAGGTTACTATTAGAAACCGTTATCCATTGCCTTTAATCCCTGAGTTATTGGAGAGAGTGCGACATGCCAAAATTTTTTCTAAACTAGATCTTCGTGGGGCCTATAACTTAGTCCGTATTAGACCTGGGGATGAATGGAAGACTGCATTCAGGTCACGCTATGGACACTTTGAATATCTGGTTATGCCTTTTGGTCTGAGTACCGCCCCAGCCACTTTCCAACACTTGGTGAATGACATCTTCAGGGATCTCCTAGATACATTCGTGGTAATTTATTTGGATGATATTTTAATTTTTTCTAACTCCACAGAGGAACATCATGGACATGTGAGAATGGTCTTGGAACGTCTAAGACAAAATCATCTTTACATCAAGCTTGAAAAGTGTGAATTCCATAAGACCGAAATTCAATTTCTGGGGTATGTACTGTCTACACAAGGAATTAGTATGGATGGAAGTAAAACCCAAGCCATCAATGATTGGCCAAGTCCTAGAAATGTGAAGGAGGTACAGCGCTTCATCGGGTTTGCAAACTTCTATAGACGTTTCATTAGAAATTTCTCTGAGGTAGTGTCACCTATCACCCAACTTACCCGGAAAGAGTCTAAGTTCTCCTGGACTCCCCAAGCCCAGGAAGCATTTTCCCGTCTAAAAGATAAATTTACCACTGCACCTATCCTAGTACATCCCAACCCAGAGCTTGCCTTCATAATAGAGGTGGATGCTTCAGACTGTGCCGTGGGAGCTATACTCTCTCAGAGAACAGGTGAGAAGAATGTCTTGCATCCCTGTGCCTTCTTTTCCCAGCAGTTGTCTTCGGCTGAGAAGAACTACGATGTGGGCAATAGAGAGTTGTTGGCCATTATTGCCGCCTTCAAAGAATGGAGACACCTTCTTCAAGGAGCTGCACAGCAAATAGTCGTTCTGACAGACCATCGTAATCTTGAGTTTATCAGGTCGGCTAAGTGCCTGACTCCTCGCCAGGCTCGCTGGAATCTTTTCTTAAACCAATTTAATTTTATTATTTCTTATAGACCAGGATCGCGCAATGGAAAGGCTGATGCACTCTCTAGGATTTACTCAGCAGAGACACGTCCAATTACTCCTCCTAAGACTATTCTTCCTGACTCTAGATTCCTAGGAGTGATTCATCATCAAGACCTAATTAAAGACATCAAGGAATCATACCATGCGGATTCTTTTTTGGCTCAACCCCCAAGGGACGTAAGTCTTGTCTTTAAGAATGGTGTGTGGATTCTGGGACAACGTCTGTATATACCTGAAACAGTCAGATTGAGAGTATTGCAACTCATTCACGATTCCAAAATAGCCGGGCATAGAGGAATTCTAAAGACACAGGAATTTCTTTCTCGTTTCTTTTGGTGGCCCACTTGTAGGAAGGATGTTTTGGACTATGTCACTTCGTGTGAGGTTTGTGCAAGATGCAAAACACCTCGCTCTTCACCAACTGGTCTGTTACAGCCTCTTCCCACCCCGTCCCGCCCGTGGGGATCCATTTCTATGGACTTCATTGTGGAATTACCAACCTCTCAAGGGAAGAACACTATTCTAGTGGTGGTTGACCGTTTAACAAAGGCAGCTCATTTTATCCCTTGTGTCGGCTTACCCACTGCAAAACAGACATCAGATTTGATGATTAAAGATGTGTTTCGTTTACATGGAGTACCGGATGAGGTTATTTCGGATCGAGGGGTGCAATTCACTTCTAGGTTTTGGCAAAATTTCTGTGCAGCATTGGACATTAAAGTAAACCTTTCTTCTGCTTTTCATCCCCAGACTAATGGACAAACCGAACGAACCAATCAAACCCTGGAGCAGTATCTCCGCTGCTTTATCTGCCACCTACAGGATGATTGGGTGGATCTACTTCCATTGGCTGAGTTCTCTTACAACAACTCTCAGAGTGCCTCCACTAAACAGTCTCCTTTTTACTCTAATCTAGGTTATCATCCTAACATTCTACCACGATTTCCCATAGAGACGCCTTTGCCAGCAGTGGCTGAAAGAGTCACGACTTTACAGAAGAATATGGATCTTCTAAAGGAGAATCTGGAATCGGCTCAGGAAAGGTACAAGAAGGCAGCAGATAAATTTCGTAAACCTGCACCAGCTTTTAAGGTAGGAGACCTGGTCTGGCTGTCAACCAGAAATCTTAAGTTAAGGATTCCATCGTCTAAGTTGGGACATAAGTACATTGGACCCTATAAAATCAGTAAGATTATAAGTGCCGTTGCTTGTCGTCTTCAATTGCCCAGAACTATGAGAATCCACCCTGTCTTTCATGTATCCCTACTAAAGGCTGCGACACCCAATACGTTTCCTGGACGTTCTTCTCCTTGCCCTGACCCAGTGCTAGTCGATGGTCAGGAAGAATTTGTGGTGGAAAGGATTTTAGATTCCAGGTTGTATAGAAATCAGTTACAATATCTGATTAAATGGCAGGGCTACCCAGTGGAGGACAACTCATGGGAGCCAGTCAATAACGTTAATGCTCCTCGCTTGCTCCGTCAGTTTCATCAGAGGTACCCACACAAGCCTGGTCTGAGGTCATCCGGAGGTTGTCCCTAAGGGGGGAGTAATGTAAGGTTCTGTGTATCTGTTTCTGAAACTCAGTTTGTTCGTCGGCCATTTTGCTTTCTGTTTTGCTGCAGCTATCTTGCCCTCAGTCAAAATGGAGTTTTCCAGCTTGCATGTTCCCGCCCTGATTCTCTCCGTTTGCTTCTTAAACAGCCACAGCTGAGCAATCAGTGCTTCAGAATCTAGCCTGCAGTGAACCTGTGTTCTGACTCCTGAAGCCTTGGACCTTGTACTCCAGCCATTCCTACTGAGGAACTCTGAAGCACTTGTGGACTCTGAACTCTGCTCTTGAGAGCCTCACGTTTGCATGGACTTGCGGTAACAGAGAAGAAGATCTGAATCTGTTGTGGAGAGTTATTGCTGAGCTTAGATTACTCTGGCCTGCTGTGTCTCCTGCTTCTGTGTTTGCAACCTGTGTGTTTATTTTTGCCAATTTGTATGAAGCAATACAAGACTTTCTTTATCAACCTGTGTCTCAAGTATTTTCATCGCACCCAAGCACAAGACGCTATATGAACTGTACCACATACATTACACCAGTATGCATTGGAGGTGCTGGCTTGCCCTGCTGCCAGTGTATTATCGGAGCGCTTCTTTAGTGCTGCAGGTGGTGTACTAACAGACCGTAGCATGCGACTATCCTCCGTTAATGTAGACCGGTTTAGTTTTCTGAAAATGAACAAGGCATGGATCTAGCATTAATTTGCCTGTCCGGTTTCAGATTAAATAACTGGTTGGCAACGTTATCCATGTCTCCTGTTATGTTCATCTTTCTACCACCTGAACTCTACTCCCTGGGCTACAACACTGCCAGTTGCTGCTCACAAGTGTTGGATGCACAGATCAAAAAAATCGCTGATGTGTTTGTGGGGTTCAGTAACGCCTGCTGTTCCCCTGCTGTGTGTCCGGCAAAAATTACTGCTAGCTAGCTACACATGTTGAAAAAAACATGACATGTTAAAGTGCCTACTGCTACACATAGATAAGAGGCTACACCCTTATTTCTAAACTGTAAACAAGTGAAACGTCACCTTTAAAACCATAAAATATTAGTCTTTGTCACAAATCTGTAACAAAATAATTGTGACATATTACTGCAGATATCCACATGTGGAACACAAATGCTAACACAAAAGCCTACTTATGCTATAGGGTACTGATGGTGAACCTTGTCACTCCATAACTTAGACAAATCCAACTCACATCATGCCTCAAATGCTGCAATGTTGGAAGTGCATAATGTGGGTTGAACTTTGACAACAGCTGCAGTGCGAAGGTTAGCCTTCAGTGTTCTTGGCCTTTAAATAAAAGCATACAAGTAAATTTAATAATCCATTGTTGATTAAGGGACGTGATGTACACCTGTAATATTGTGGAAACAATGGATGTAGGACTAGTCCTCTTCAACATTACTTATATTTGTGTCATTTGAAAAAATACATATTTAAATACAAATTTAACAACCCATATCATAAAGGTCCATCATGTAAAAATGAGAATCGGTAACAAAAATCATGCATTACCTTGTTAAACTCAATAGTGCATAGTCACAATAGCTAAATATATACCTGCAAGTGGTGCTCAAACAACGACAACTGATAGAAAAGGTGAATGATATCTAGTTATCAGACTGAATAGCGACACCTGTACAATGTCGATATAATACTGTACCTTAACAAAAAGGCTGTTTGCTACCAATGTATTGTATACGGATGGAAGCGCGTCACACTAATAGATTTGAGTTATTTGAAATAGAATGGAGCAGCACCAATTAGAGAAGAATGTCAAGGATGAGGCAGTGAGACACGCTCAGCAGAGTACAAGCAGCAGTGTTTGAATAACTAACTGGAGCGGGATCTGCACTCCAAAAATGAGAACCTCTGACTACATTAAACAATGCACACAACTGTTCAGTAGCTGTGAAAGGCCCGTTTGTGTACTTCTATATTGTTTGCAACCAATGTATTGGATAATGATGGAAGCATGTCACACTAATAGATTTGAATTATTTGAAATATAATGTAGCAGCAACAATTAGAGAAAACTGTCAAGGATGAGGCAGTGACACACGCTCAGCAGAGTACAAGCAGCGGTGGTTGAAGAAATAACTTGAGCGGGATCAGAATTCAAAAATTGAAACCCTCTGACTACAGTAAACAATGCACACAACTGTTCAGCAGCTGTGAAAGGCCCGTTTGTGTACTTCTATATTGTTTGCAACCAATGTATTGGATAATGATGGAAGCACGTCACACTAATAGATTTGAATTATTTGAAATATAATGTAGCAGCAACAATTAGAGAAAAATATCAAGGATGAGGCAGTGACACACGCTCAGCAGAGTACAAGCAGCGGTGGTTGAAGAAATAACTTGAGCGGGATCAGAATTCAAAAATTGAAACCCTCTGACTACAGTAAACAATGCACACAACTGTTCAGCAGCTGTGAAAGGCCCGTTTGTGTACTTCTATATTGTTTGCAACCAATGTATTGGATAATGATGGAAGCACGTCACACTAATAGATTTGAATTATTTCAAATATAATGTAGCAGCAACAATTAGAGAAAACTGTCAAGGATGAGGCAGTGACACACGCTCAGCAGAGTACAAGCAGCGGTGGTTGAAGAAATAACTTGAGCGGGATCAGAATTCAAAAATTGAAACCCTCTGACTACAGTAAACAATGCACACAACTGTTCAGCAGCTGTGAAAGGCCCGTTTGTGTACTTCTATATTGTTTGCAACCAATGTATTGGATAATGATGGAAGCACGTCACACTAATAGATTTGAATTATTTCAAATATAATGTAGCAGCAACAATTAGAGAAAAATGTCAAGGATGAGGCAGTGACACACGCTCAGCAGAGTACAAGCAGCGGTGGTTGAAGAAATAACTTGAGCGGGATCAGAATTCAAAAATTGAAACCCTCTGACTACAGTAAACAATGCACACAACTGTTCAGTAGCTGTGAAAGGCCTGTTTGTGTACTTCTATATTGTTTGCAACCAATGTATTGGATAATGATGGAAGCACGTCACACTAATAGATTTGAATTATTTGAAATATAATGTAGCAGCAACAATTAGAGAAAAATGTAAAGGATGAGGCAGTGAGACATGCTCAGCAGAGTACAAGCAGCAGTGGTTGAAGAACTAAATGGAGCGGGATCTGCACTCAAAAAAAAAAGCTCACAGACTACAGTGAACACTGCACACAACTGTTCACTATCTCTGAAAGGCTCCTTTGTGGACTTCTATACTGTTTGCAACCAATGTATTGGATACGGATGGAAGCACATCACACTAATAGATTGGATTTTTTTTAATTAGAATGTAGCAGCACCAATTTGAGAAAAATGTCAAGGATGAGGCAGTGAGACACGCTCAGCAGAGTACAAGCAGCAGTGGTTGAAGAACTAAATGGAGCGGGATCTGCACTCAAAAAAAAAAAACCTCACAGACTACAGTGAACACTGCACACAACTGTTCACTATCTCTGAAAGGCTCCTTTGTGGACTTCTATACTGTTTGCAACCAATGTATTGGATACGGATGAAAACACGTCACACTAATAGATTTGATTTTTTTTGAAATAGAATGTAGCAGCAACAATTAGAGAAAACTGTCAAGGATGAGGCAGTGACACACGCTCAGCAGAGTACAAGCAGCGGTGATTGAAGAAATAACTTGAGCGGGATCTGAATTCAAAAATTGAAACCCTCTGACTACAGTAAACAATGCACACAACTGTTCAGTAGCTGTGAAAGGCCGCACTGGTTGAAGAACTAAATGGAGCGGGATCTGCACTCCAAAAAAAAAAACCACACAGACTACAGTGAACACTGCACACAACTGTTCACTATCTCTGAAAGGCTCCTTTGTGGACTTCTATACTGTTTGCAACCAATGTATTGGATACGGATGGAAGCACGTCACACTAATAGATTTGATTTATTTTAAATAGAATGTAGCAGCAACAATTTGAGAAAAATGTAAAGGATGAGGCAGTGAGACACGCTCAGCAGAGTACAAGCAGCAGTGGTTGAAGAACTAAATGGAGCGGGATCTGCACTCAAAAAAAAAAAAAAAACCCACACAGACTACAGTGAACACTGCACACAACTGTTCACTATCTCTGAAAGGCTCCTTTGTGGACTTCTATACTGTTTGCAACCAATGTATTGGATACGGATGGAAGCACGTCACACTAATAGATTTGATTTTTTTTAAATAGAATGTAGCAGCAACAATTTGAGAAAAATGTAAAGGATGAGGCAGTGAGACACGCTCAGCAGAGTACAAGCAGCAGTGTTTGAAGAACTAACTGGAGCGTGATCTGCACTCAAAAAAAAAAAACCTCATAGACTAGAGTGAACACAGCACACAACTGTTCACTATCTGTGAAAGGCTCCTTTCTGTACTTCTATAGTGTTTGCAACCAATGTATTGTATACGGATGGAAGCGCGTCACACTATAATTTCAATTGAATGGAGCAGCAAGAATTACACTAAAGAAAAAAAAAAGAGTCTATGAGTGACACGTGCAGATGCCTACAAACAGCGTTGGATGCAGAGCAAACTGCAGTGACACCTGCACTCTCACACACACACGTTGCACAGAGCTGTTAAAACAACACTGCAAGGCAAAAGGAAGCTTTACACAGCGGTTGGTAAACTAGCCTGCCTAGAGCACAGTACACAAAATCGCAATCTCTAACTGTCCCTCAGAGTCAGCACAGCAGCGTTCTGTCCCTAACTGAATTCACAGCACAGTGACGCTAAAATGGCGGCGGCGCCTTTTATAGTGCATTCTGACATCATTTCAGCATCCAATCACAGCCATGCCATTAGTTAACATGACCGCAGCAGTACAGGATGTGCCCACACTTCTTAGGATTCCTCATTGGCTGACTAAAATCACATTGCCTCTCAAAGAATTATGGGAACTTCCGATTCCGGTATACGATATATGGAAAATATCGGAACTAAGTATCGGAATTCCGATACAGCTAATATCGGCCGATACCCGATACTTGCGGTATCGGAATGCTCAACTCTAGTTATGATTGCGCGATTGAGTTAGTGCCCGGTTGTAAATTTCCCAAGGTTCAGCTCTTCAATTTGTCTGTACCTGAGCATGATGCCATTCGATCGTATATCAAAGAGTCATTGGAGAAGGGTCATATTAGACCGACCTCTTCACCTTTAGGTGCCGGCTTTTTCTTTGTGGCCATGAAGGATAGTTCATTGAGGCCATGTATTGACTATCATCTCCTTAATAAGATCACTATTAAATATCAGTATCCATTACCCCTGATTTCCAATTTTTTCTCCAGAGTGAAAGGTGCTAGTTGGTTTACCAAGCTTGACCTTAGGGGGGCATATAATCTTATTCTCATCAAGCACGGAGATGAATGGAAGACGGCATTTAATACTCTTGAGGGGCATTTTGAGCACCTAGTGATGCCTTTTGGGCTCAATAATGCCCCTTCCGTCTTCCATGAATGATATTTTCCGGGATTTTGTGGATAAGTTTCTGATCGTTTATTTGGACGATATTTTGATTTTTCCAATGACTGGGATTCTCATGTGGAGCATGTTTGGATGGTGTTCCGAATTTTGAAAGAGAATGCTTTGTATGTTAAGGGATCGAAATGTCTCTTTGGCGTACAGAAGGTTTCATTTTTGGGATTCATTTTGTCTCTGTCCGCTATTGAAATGGACCCGGTCAAGGTTCAGGCCATTTATGATTGGGTTCAGCCCACTTCCAGAAATTTTTGGGTTTTGCTAATTTTTACCGTAAATTTATAAGTAATTTCTCTGGTATTGTGAAACCACTGACGAATTTGACCAAAAAGGGTTCTGATGTTGTGAATTGGTCTCCAGAGGCAGTTTCGGCATTTCAGAAGATTAAGCGGAGATTCACTTCTTCTCCTGGTCTACGGCATCCTGATGTTTCTCTCCCATTTCAGGTGGAGATAGATGCTTCTGAGATTGGTGCAGGAGCCGTTTTGTCCCAAAGGGATCCTGTAACCTCTATGAGTAACCCTTGTGCCTTCTTCTCTCAAAAATTTTCCCCAGCTGAACGTAATTATGATGTGGGGAATCGGGAATTATTGGCTTTTGAAGCTTTTGAAGAGTGGAGACATTGGTTGGAGGGAGCCAAACATCAAGTTGTGGTCCTCACTGATCACAAGAACTTGATCTATCTCGAATCAGCCAAGCGATTAAATCCTAGACAGGTCAGGTGGTCCTTGTTTTTCACACGTTTTCATTTTGTGGTCTCCTTTCTTCCTTGCACTAAAAATGTTAAGGCGGATGCCCTTTCTAGGAGTTTCCTTGCTGATTCTCTGGATGTGACTGAGCCTACTGCCATTCTAAAGGAGGGTGTGGTTCTTTCCGCTATCTCACCCAATTTGAGACTGGCCCTGGAAGAATTTCAGGGTGATAAACGCTCTATGGGGAAATTGTATGTCCCCGACCAATTGAGGAAGAAAGTAATGTTTGAAATTCATTGCTCCGCGTTGGCTGGTCATCCTGGTATTTTTGGTACCAGAGATTTGGTGAGTCGGTCTTTTTGGTGGCCTACCTTATCTCGTGATGTCAGGAATTTTGTGCAGTCCTGTGGGACTTGTTCTCCGTCCAAACCCTGCTCTCGCTCTAGTGGATTGTTAAGGAGGAGGCCATGGACCCATATCTCTATGTATTTTATTTCCGACCTCCCTGTCTTTCAAAGAATGACTATTATCTGGGTGATTTGTGATAGATTTTCCAAGATTGTCTATCTTGTGCCACTGCCGAAGTTGCCATCCTCTTCCGAGTTGGTGTCCTTGTTTTTCAGCAGGTGGTTCATTTGCACGGCATTCCGGAGAACATTGTGCCTGACAGAGGAGTCCAGTTTGTTTCCAAATTTTGGAGAGCCTTTTGTTCTAGATTGGGAATTCAGCTGTCATTCTCCTCTGCGTTTCACCCTCAGACCAATGGGCAGACTGAGAGAGTAAACCAGACTTTGGAAGCTTATTTGAGATGTTTTGTGTCTGCTGATCAAGATGACTTGGTCTCTTTTTGCCCTTGGCTTATTTCGCTCTAAATAATAGGGCTAGTTCTGCCACTTTGATGTCCCCTTTTTTCTGCAATTTTGGGTTTCATCCTTGATTTTCTTCAGGGCAGGTGGAGGCTTCTGCCTGTCCTGGTGTTGATTCTATGGTAGAGAGAATGCAGCAGATTTGGAATCAAGTAGTGGATAAATTGTCTCTCTCTCAGGAGAGGGCCCAGCGGTTTGCCAACCGGCATAGGACTGATGGTCCCCGGTTTAAAGTGGGTGACATGGTTTGGTTGTCCTCAAAAAATATCCCTATGAGGGTTGCGTCTCCAAAGTTTAAGCCAAGGTTCATTGGACCTTATAAGATTTTGGAAATCCTTGGTCCTGTTTCTTTCCATTTGGCTCTCCCAGGCTCTTTCTGTTCTGCTTTACATCACTTGTCTTATCCATTGCACTATTCCTGTGTCCTGTTGTGTATAAATATGTGATTCTTCAGATGTTGTATTAGTCTTTGCCTGATGAAGAGACCTGAGTAGTCTCGAAAGCTTGCAATTTGTTACCATCTTTTCAGTTAGCCATTAAAAGGTATCAACCACTGAGGACTCAATTCTAAATATTTTTCTGGAGTTGGTACAGCCAGGTTCCCTGTGTGGGCCTGTGCTGGACTCTGCTTCTCAGTTTACACAGTTTATGTACTTCCAGTTCCTTGTAATTTCAGTATCTACTGATTTGCTACCAGTTCACACCAGAAACAGTTTGTGTATTTCCAGTTCCCTGTTATTTCACTGTCTGCTGATTTGCTGCCAGTTCACACCAGAACTCTGATCTAGCGAGTGAGAGATCTTGTGGTCTCAGTATTTTTGCATATCAGATGTGTTGGAATTTTTTAGGGATTTTGCTGGATTGCAGACAGTATTCTTTCCTGTCCTGTTCTATCTAGACAGTTTGGGCCCCAGCATTTGCTTGCTCTATTTTCTGCCTGCGTTTTGTATTTCATCTTGTCTCACCACCAATATATATGTTTGGGGGCTGCCTATTCCTTTGGGGCTCTTCTCCAGGGCAGTTTAGCTTTCACCTTTTCTCTCTTAAGGCGTAGTTAACTCTTCGGCTGTGTCGAGGCGTCTAGGTCACCGTAGGTACGTCCCACGGCTAATTCTAGTTGTGCTGTCAGTTTAGGGGTCTGCAATCCACTAAGTTACCAACCTCTCTGGGTGTCTGGTTGCCTAGTCTATTTTTGCTACTGTTCTCCTCGGCTACCGAATCATAACATAGTGCATGTTTACAAATGTGTTTGCATATGTGACTCACCTGCAGTGAAGTGTGTAATCCTCCAATGTGCAAGAAGAGAAAGTGGAAAGAGGAGGGAAGGAAAATTGGGGAAGGGGGGAGGAGGGGAAGGGGAGGAAAGAAGGGGAAGTAAGGAGGAGGAGGGAAAATTAAAAGAAATGAAAAATGCAAAAAAAATGCATTATTGTAAACAAATGTGAGCTAAGATAAAACGTGATTTCCAAGAGTAGACATTAAAATACTAAGAAGACATGAAAGTAAAAAATGAACAAAAAGTAATGCTGAAATAAAGATTTTATTGTATAATGATAAAAGTGATACACATGTCATAATATAGTGTATATGTGCAAGAAATATATATAATGAATATGCAATTATGGTAAATAGACAATTAAATAGATATTCATAAATTTTGTATCAATATGTAACAATATATCGTTTACATGTATCCCCATTTCTTAACAATCACACCAATAACTGAGGTGATTAATCCTGAAACGTGTAAAGAACACGTGTCCAACAGTTGTCCTTGTAGTTAAAGTATTTTTTATTTTTTTTGTGTTATATATCCGAAATTGTGTTATAGACCATCACAAAAATGTATAGAAAATAACGGATCACAATGTATATGCCCAAGCAAAGGTGCACTTGAATAAGGCTTTAGAGGTTAACATAGTGCTATAGATAAGTGTCCAAAAATTGGACTAATAGAAAGCCACACTCCACATAGCCAGACTTGATATCAGGAAAATATAGTAAAATATGATGCTATGAACATGTGTCCACAGATGGACCAATAAGGAGCCACACCATGTATACCCAAACCAGATATCTGTGAAGCTCTAAAAAAGTGAAATGGTGCTATGAATAAACATCCAAAAGTGGACAAACATGAATAGTTCACCCCCTAAAATGAAGCTCAAACCAGATGCAAACATTAACAACCATTACAATAAGACAATAAAGAAAAATAATAAAGAAAAAATGAAAAAAAATGAAAAAAATAAATAATCAAATCGTAACTTGAGGGAGATTAAGGTCCAAAAAGATCCATCCTTGTCCAGAAGAATAAAGGTCAGGATGAGATCTAAAAAAAATCAAAAAAGAATTGATAAGTATGAAGAGTGAGTAAAACAAGACAATAAAAATTAACCATTGTGGGGCCATACTGTTCATATCAAAAATCCATCTTGATTCTCGACGGAGAAGTTCCTTTGTGACATTTCCACCCCGAATATTATCACTTACTTGGTCAACCACCATAATACATGTTCCATGATACCGACCCTTATGCTGCTCCAAAAAATGTGCCGCTATTAAGATAATAGGCGTACCCTTTTCTTGACACCTTTGGCTTTGACAATATTTGAAATGTATTTGTCACGAAGTGACCCAAGCGGCGTGACACGACCCCACGAATGGTCGGTCAACACACGACACAACAAACAAGGGAACACCGGGGAAACTTTAACAACAGTGAGCCCTGCGATATGGAACAAGGGAAATGGACACCTCCTGCACTCACCTAAGTATGTGCCCTGATCTCCCTATGGTCCCTATATGGGTTCTTTCACCCCGTCGCCGAGCAGGATACTTAAAACCCTCACTTGCCCTGCGCTAATCCTTAGGTAGGGACCAGGCCGGTGAGAGCACTAGTCACACCACTACACTAATGAAACACAAAGGAAAGGAACAGACAACAAAGGGTAAAGGCAACAAATACACCAGACTTAGCTTTCTGCTGCAAAGCTCCACACAGCAGGATTAAGTCACGAGATCAAGGTAATAGCTGAAGTACCACTGCACTCAGCAAGCTCCTTCTCCTGCTTTTTTGATCTCCAGAAGGACCTGTATCACCAACAGTTAGCTGATGCATCTGGTGACTCTATAAAGGATGGTGGGAGTGGTCACCACCTACATCAGCTGACACAGCAACACTGCAGTAGTGCAATTACACCAGCAGGCCACCGGGGGGAAAAACAGACATTATCCCCTGATGGCCTCAAAGAAAAAAAGTTTTACTATGAAAAGCCAGATCTGCAACAGATCCAAAAATGGATTGTGACAGTACCCCCCTTTCAATGAGAGGCCTCTGGACCCTCAACACCGGACCTCATCAGCAAACAACCTACAGTGAGGACGCCTCGATCCACCAGAGTTCACCTCGACGTTAACCTGACCCTCAGGTTTATGGCAAATGCAGCTAGATGGTAATGACAACAACGTAGGCTCTGGAGGTGCCACAAATCTCCAGAGCACCGACCTGGGGAATGAGTTGTGTAGCTGCATTACTGGGGGTAACTGCAACTGGAAAGTTCCCGGGCCGAGAATGGCTGACACCTGATACGGACCAATCTG
Organism: Oophaga sylvatica; assembly: GCA_033576555.1. Lineage (NCBI taxonomy): Eukaryota > Metazoa > Chordata > Amphibia > Anura > Dendrobatidae > Oophaga > Oophaga sylvatica. The sequence continues at coordinate 204,866,267 of JARQOD010000006.1, read as the reverse complement.
TCATGACCCAGGACGGGGTTTTGTCTTTGCCCCGTCCTGGTCAGACTGGGGTTAATGGTTTCAGCCTCTCTCTGGCAGAGGGCGGCTATTTAGTTGCCAATTGACCTAGGTCTGGTGTCAGTTATACTCCTGCCCTCGGCTGAGTTAGTTGACCTCCTATGTGCCTGTGCCTTGTGCCTGATCTTGTTGCTTGTTTGGTTTTGACCCGGTCCGTCTCTTCGTTGTGAGTTTGTCTACTGTCTTGGTACTGTGTATTTGCCTGTTCTGGTTTTCTGATCCCTTGGCTACGTTCTGGTTATTCTCTGCCTGCTCCACTTGTACTGCGTTGCTCCCTCTGTGTATGACCTGGCTATCCTGACTATCCGTTTTGTCTATGCCCCTTGGTAACTCTGTCCCGTAGTTACCCTTCTAGGAGTTTTCCTTCTGCTCATAGCTCTCTGGAGCTTAGGCCACGCCCACCAGCAGTCACGTGCTTAAGGTCCTCTGGCCTGAAACAATCTCTGTCTGTTACTGCCTTCTCTGAGAGACCTGTGGCCGGCGCCGCCCCTTGGCAGTCACGTGCTTAGGGTCCTGTTAGTCTGAAGCACGCATCTTCACCGCGACTGCCTCGCTCCACAGGTATCTTTGAGTGCAGTCTGTCTTATTCAGGACACGCGCACTGGCTCAGTGAGCAAGTGCAGTGCAGTGTTCGTGATACAATCACCCTGGAACTCCAGACCCCAGCAGCACGCTTCCACCAGATGTTTTTGGTGGACATCCACACGTACTCATTCACACACAGGTCCGGACCTGAACGTTTATTGCCATACACACGTTTGCCACAAGATGGTGAACTCTTAGAGAAACCGATAACAGAGGTGTCCCCCTGTGTCACCACACTCACACCCCCACAATGCTCAGAGGGAACCACCACCCTCCCCTGACCCTCCTCCTAAGAGGACTCTGACTCTCAGGGTTAACTAGTGGTGAGGGTAGAGACTTGCCCCTACTCCCTGGCAGCACCTCTGCTGCCCCCACCGGAGAAGAAGGGGATGGTTGTAGAAAGACGGCAGAGACAGTTGCCCCTGGGCAACAGTCCTCACATGACTGATCCCAGCTGACTACCTCCCTGGACCGCCAATCTATGATCGGGTTGTCTTTTTTTCAACCAAGGGAGGCCTAAGATGATGGGAGTTGGCATATACTCCAAGATGTAGCATGACAGGGACTCTTCATGAGGAGTCCCTATACGCAGGTGTGTATCATCTACGACTTGGTTCACCTTCCCCTGGCTGAGTGGGACAGAGTCAATGGCCTGGGCGCTTAGGGGTTTTGCTAGCGTCCTACACCTCAGGCCAAGAGTTTGGACAAAGTGAGCATCCACCAGATTGACTCCTGCTCCACTGTTCACAAGCACCGGTATACCCTCAGTTACCCCGCCAACCACCACTTCAGCAGACAGGGCACACTGAGGGGAAAAAATGGAGGAAATATATACTCCCTGGTCGCCTCCCTCCACACGACCAGGGGGACGTGGCTTCTTAGACGGTAAAGATATTTTGGCGTGAGCTAGGCAGACCCCGATGAAATGACCAGTCTGCCCATAGTAAAAACATGCTTCCACACCACGGCGAACTTCAGGCAACCGCGTATGGATACCAATGCCTCCCACCTGCATAAGTTCGTCCACCTGCTCAGGTGTGTCCTTCTCCCTAGCAAGGACTACAGTGGGCACATTTGGTGTATGCCTCTCCCTCAAGCGTCTATCCACCCAGATGGCAAGGGACATGGCGGATTCCAGCGACCTGGGGGCGGCATACTGCATCAAAGTATCCTGCAACTTTGGGGACAGACCCTGCACAAAATAACTCCTAAGGGCAGGGTCATTCCACTGTGTGTCAGTGGCCCACCTCCTGAACTCTGAGCAGTACTCCTCAGCCAGCCGGCCCCCCTGCTTGATTTTTATAGAGTCAGGATTCCGCCAGGGAGATGCCATCAGGATCTCCATACACCAGCGCCAGAGCCGCAAAAAACCTGTCCACCGACCGTAAAGATGGTGAATCGGTTGGCAGGGAGAAGGCCCAGGATTGGAGATCACCCTTGAGAAGGGAGGCAATAATCCCCACACGCTGTTCCTCTCTCCCTGATGAACAGGGGCGGAGCCTGAAGTATAACTTACAGGTCTCCTGAAAAACCAAAAATTTATCTCTCCCTCCAGAAAACCTGTCAGGGAGAGATATCTTTGGTTCTGATTGACCCTGCACTTGAGCCGAGGCCCAAAACCCCACCAACTGCTGCACCACCTCACCCCGCAGCACCTTAGGCTCATCTGTGAGGGCCTGAAGCAGTTGGGAAAAGGCCTGCATTTGGGCCATGGCTCACCAGAAAAAAATGTGACGGTTGGTGATAATGTCACGAAGTGACCCAAGCGGCGTGACATGACCCCACAAATGGTCGGTCATCGGATGACACAACAAACAAGGGAACACCGGGGAAACTTTAACAACAGTGGGCCTTGCGATAGGTAATGAGGGATATGGACACCTCCTGTACTCACCTAAGTATGTGCCCTGATCTCCCTATCGTCCCTATACGGGTTCTTTCACCCCGTCGCCGAGCAGGATACCTAAAACCCTCACTTGCTCTGCGCTAATCCCTAGGTAGGGAGCAGGCTGGTGAGAGCACTAGTCACACCACTGCACTAATGAAACACAAAGGAAAGGAACAGTCAACAAAAGGTAAAGGCAGCAAAAACACCACTCTTAGCTTTCTGCTGCAAAGTTCCACACAGCAGGATAAAGTCACCAGATCAAGGTAATAGCTGAAGTACCACTGCACTCAGCAAGCTCTTTCTCCTGCTTAGTTGGTTTCCAGAAGGACCTGTATCACCAACAGTCAGCTGATGCATCAGGTGACTTTTTAAAGGATGGTGGGAGTGGTGATCACCTACACCAGCTGACCAAGCAACACTACAGTAATACAATTACACCAGCAGGCCACCGGGGGGAAAAAAACAGACATTAACCCCCGATGGCCTGAAAGAAAAAAAGGTTTACTATGAAAAGCCAGATCTGCCACAGATCCAAAAATGGATCATGACAGTATTGTATCCTTCATCGCACTTCTTGACCTGTCTGGCCCACATAAATCTTTAGGCACTGGCAAATGAGTAGGTAAATCACATTCCTTGACTGACAGAATAGAACTTGGTTTTAATCTGTCCAGGAAAAATAGGAAGAGTAATATTGTCATTAGCAACCATATGTGGACAAATAGTACATACCCCACAGGGAAAAGAACCTAACAGGCGATGATCCATACCAATTCTGACTGTTGGTCGTTGGAAATGGCTGACAGATGGTCTTTTAGATTTTTCGCCCTTCTGGCCATCATTCTGGGATTATCAGACAAGAAGGCCCTAAGTTTTGGTTCACTCAGTAGAATATTCCAATATTTTCTTAATATCCCATGGACATCATTCCATTGATTATTGTAAACCGTGATCAAATTGATAGTTCAAGGCCTTTGCCGGGATTTAGGTTGCAAAAGAGAGAGGATCTATCACTAGCCAATAATTGTTGAAATGCTTTTGATATAACTTTGCGCGGATAGCCTCTTTCAGAAAATTTATTAGTTAGGTCTTTGGCCCCCTCTCTAAAATCCTCAGTGGAGCTACAGTTTCACCTCATCCTAAACTTTTTTAGTTTTTTTACCTTTTTTTGTAAAGCCGCACCATGGGGGCAGGATAGGAGATCATATGAGGCAGTATGGAGATGACATGGGGTCAGAATGGAGACATATGAGGGCAGAGTGGAGAGACATTCTGCCAGGAATGGGAGAATATATGGGGCCAAGAATGAGACACGAGGTGCCAGGAATGAGACACAAGGTGCCAGGAATGAGACACGTGGGGTACAAAATGGAATACATATGGGAGCAGAATGTTAGACATTATTACTGTAGGAGCTAATTAAAGGATATTATTACTGCTGTGATGTATTTTATTTTTGAGGTTACTGTTTTCAGTGGGGGGTCCTGTTACTATGCAACACTGTTGATTTTTTTCCTCATCTGCCGTAGTGTAGAAGATGGGGAAAAATTAGGGACTGTGCTCTACTGTAGATAACTTTGCTATTTACAGCAGAGACGAGTCCTTGCTGAAAGAAGTCATGGCACGCCCCCTGACGAAGCCTGTGGGTGAAATGTGCGTTGGGGCTGGTGGACCAGAGCACATGCACCTTACCTCCTATTTTACTGGCACATCATTTTAATGTAAGTACACTATGGTTTCCCTCTATTTAAGAGGTAGTCTCAGCATTTTGCATGTATGACTTAGGGTATTTTTTGGTAAGGGCTCTATTTACCTGTTTATATATTTTTTTATATATGCATCTTGCATGTGATCTTTTAATAAATCTATTATGACATATATCCATAAGTGCTTTGGTACCACTCCATTGGAGTATTAGTTTTTTTGCAAAAATTTTTACTCATTGTTTTTTTTTACATCAATAAAATACTTTTCTTCATTAGACCTGTGTAGCACTCTAGGTGTTTTCAGTTGGTTTAACATATCTATTTGTGGAGTGTGTCTCCCCTATGTTTTTTTGTATTTAGCTCAGTTTTCATGTTGGTATTTATGAAGAAGTGATGGCAGTCTGCACTGGATGAAGAAGAAAAACAAGGATGAAGGACTTCAACTAGAGACATCACCAGTGAGTTAGTGTGTTACGTGTACACTTACATTATACACTGTACACTATATACAGAGCCAAATCATATACCATAGAAGAAAAGCAGGATGAAGGCACAGCTTTATGACCTCGGATTAATGAAGCTACACACATGAGGGAAAACAGGTGCCACTTCCAAAGAAAAAGAATTTGTGTATCCATAGAGAAGAAAGCGGATAGGCTCATACCGTCCCGTGCAACAAAATCCTTTATTGTGGCATCATGTTACCAACAGCAGGCAGATAAAACGATGGAGCAAATACAGACGATGATCGTTTCGTGCTCACATTGCGCTTCAACAGTTGACCTGCATTTCTATATATGTATGTATTTTCAATGAAATTTGATATGAGCTTTGCACCACTTGTTTATATATTTTTGTACATATGTGTAAATTATTGCTGGCAGTTCCTTATTTTTGAATGGTGGAATGTTATCCACTTCCTATATAAGGCTGCCATGTTTGTTATTTGGTATGCTTGAAAAAGACCTATGGAGGTCGAAACGTCGCACTTGGCAAAATAAAGACATGATCTGATCTTCACCCGGACTGGTATGCTGTTCTTCCTTTATTACTTGATATGTTGTTGTCCCCCTGGGTCCGGAGGACTAGAACGTGCATCCATAGACTGTTGTGCTGTCAGCCAGATATGGCTATTTTTTGGATCACACAGGTCCTGTCAGCACGCAGTGGTGCCAGCTCTGCAGGTGGAGATAAGGTGGACATTTTCCCACCCGCTTCATGAATGTCCACATAAAACCAGCCCATTTATGCAACTTTAGTTTAAGCCTCACCACACTTTTGAGTGCTGGAGGAAAATTCTCTGACTTTATATCACTGACGCCATTAAGTGTAGTGACACATATCACCCCTCCATTAATTTACCAGTGACTTTGTCACAATACATACATACATGGCTGGATGCTGCTATGATGTTATGAGTCAGGATGTCTCCTATGCATGTTCTTACTTATATAATGTATTCATATTTTGTCTAAAATACTATTAGATTGTTATATTGAATAGCACAGGATGAGTCACCATTAAACTTATAACTGATGCTGGAATTCTGCTGACCTACAACTTCTCAGAGGAGAATTATTGCCATGGGACCCAGCAATCCCTGTCTCCACTGTATTACTCATGAATCTTGAAGCAGGCAGTAATTCACTGCCATTAGGTATGGGATGCAAGCAATAAGCGAATTACATTCTACTGTGAGTTTATTCTTAAAACTACTAATCAGATGGAAGACATTGTGCTGTGGGCCTTTTGCCAAAATTTATTCTATGCAGTTAGGATTATTCACAAAGCATTATTGAAAGTTGAAGAGTTACATCGTGATATTTTGTATTTATTTTCAGTAATCTTAAAATTATGATTGCTACGGGCATCAAACCGCAGGCAATATGAATCAGAGGTTGGCTGTGCGATCATGACCAGGTATATTTTTATCTGTAATGCCAGAGCATTATACCTTGCAGACCCAGCTCTGCTGCAGGTGATTAACAGTCCTGCGCTGTGGGAGAGACCTGTCAATCACCTACTGTGCGCAGGACTAGTCTGGTCTTTGGCTATGGTCCCTGGTCAGTTCTTTAAAGTTTATTTTCTCTGAAATGCTGAAGTGTTTCATAGAAAACTATACGTTGACGAAAACGTGCAGCCAGGTTCTGATTCATGTTGATAGTGGTTTTGGCCAGCCCAGCATGAATCAGGTGACAAGTTGGTTATTTTTTAAAGCTCCTAGGTTTAGGACCTTAAAAAATTGCCCATTTTATTTTACAAAATGCATTTACGACATGATGTATACATGTTATATGCCTACACAGACTGCCCAACTCTCTTGTCCACAAAATAAGAGTTGATAAAGAAATGTGACCCGACCATCCAATTAAAAAAAACAGTTTCCCTTGTATTGGGTTTTTCATTTTGGGGCGACTGATGGACAGGTCAGGTCATATGCTACTTTAGTGGCCATTTTGTGGACAGGAGAGTTGGGCATTCTGTGATGAAGGCTATGCAAGGGAAGGAGGAGAACCTGTAATAATTATAAATTAGTAAATGCTAAAAAACCATGACCCCAGCACATTTATTAAAATGATGATAACATGGCCAATTTCGTAACTTTCGTTACGCCATACTATATTCGGGTTGCCACAATAAGGCTTTGAGACCTCCTTGGTCTCTCAGATCCCTTTAATGTGGCTTAACCTGGGGTTAACCTTAGCCTAGGGTTACAGGGCCACATGTGGAGTGACAAATAAATCGCCGTGCTGCAATACTACAACTCATCTAATGATTACCTATGGTGTTTTTGCAACCTGCAACCTACTGTGACTGCGATGCACAAATGTTTCCATATGTGTTTGACTCTGTCACTGGTCAAAAGTCTTATTTGACTCACTTGCCCTAGACTCCAATGCACGTCGCAGGCCACGGTAAAATAGTCGCACACAAGATGCACAAATATTTTGTGTCAAGCGACTTGTCTGAGAACGGTGATCACACAACACATGTTCCAGTGTAGTCCCAGCCTTATGTCTATTGGAGAATATCCTGGAGTGGCAGAGACTTATGTACCTAAGCAGATTCTTTGTGGCTTCTTTAAATGTTTTAGCGGTTTCGCTTTCTATTAAGTCCTAGCACACATGAGTCATTCCAGACATATTACTTATCACAGAGTCTACACACAGTCTTCTGCAAGCAATGTACATTCCATTGATGTAAATCAGGATGAAATAGGCGGCATTTGGCACACATTCATCTGCTCGCTGTAATAGGAGCAGCTATCCCCCCTTCCCATTCATATCCAGTAAATCTCACTACTCTGTAGCTTTCTACAACCAGGACTACAATGCATGTCCCTCTGATACTCCCATACTATAAATAAACTGCTGTGCTGTTATTTTTGTACCGTAAATCCATGTAATCCACACCAGGCTTGTAAGAATGAAATAAGGTAACACATGAGCAAATACGATTACCTTGTTCCTAAATGTATGACATCATGGAAATAATAGGACATTCCTGTGCAAAAATATAAGGTTATGCAAACTACACAGATAGAATCGTAGGTTGTATTGTAAACAGCATGCATTACATAATATCTCAAATATGGAGCAATCAGAGATGAAACGTGTACGACACAAACTTCATCGTACGATATTCAGAGATATTTGCAACCAAACTGCAGTAGAGAATTAATTTTCTCTTTCTTTATCTACTTACGTAATTAAAGGATTATCCAACAATACTCACTGCACCCCAGAATCCCATGTACTCCTCTCTCTCTCTGTTTTAATTGGTACGTCTGAACTACCTCTCAATCCAGAATACCCACTGCACCCCAGAATCCCATGTACTCCTCTATCTCTGTTTTAATTGGTACGTCTGAACTATCTCTCAATCCAGAATACCCACTGCACCCCAGAATCCCATATACTCCTCTATCTCTGTTTTAACTGGTACGTCTGAACTATCTCTCAATCCAGAATACCCACTGCACTCCAGAATCCCATGTATTCCTCTCTCTCTGTTTTAACTGGTACGTCTGAACTATCTCTCAATCCAGAATACCCACTGCACCACAGAATCCCATGTACTTCTCTCTCTATGTTTTAACTGGCATGCTGCTGCTTTTTCCCACTCCACGTGATCCACAATCTCTTAACTTTCTGCAACCTCTCCTTCCTAGCCCTCACTGAGACCTGGCTGACGCCCCCCGACACGGCCTCCCCTGCTGCACTGAGTTACGGTGGACGCAACTTGACCCTAACTCGTTGCTCTGGCAAAAGACATGGCGGAGGTGTTGGTTTCTTTCTTTCTAATAACTGCTCCTTCAACCCTATCCAACCCCCACCCTCCCTTATCCTCCCTTCTTTCAAGGTCCACTCGGTCCATATCTACTCTCCCTCTAATCTCCAAAAGGCTGTCATATACTGACCACCGGGCTCAGCCACTGCCTTCATTGACCAATTCTCCACATGGCTTCTTCATTTTCTCTCTGCTGACATCCCCACCATCATCATGGGTGACTTTAATATCCCTACTGACACCTGCCATTCAGCAGCCTCCTCCTGTCACTTACTTCATCCTTTGGACTTACTCAATGATCCTCCACAGCCACCCACACAGACGGACATATATTAGACCTCATCTTCACCCGCCTCTGTTCCCTATCTAATCTCACAACCTCTCCCCTCCCCCTATCTGACCACCACCTACTCACCTTCTCATCCCTGCCCTCCTCATCTGCCCCCTATGTCCAGCGATTAGCACATCCTCGCAGAAACCTCGCACACCTAGACATTCACAGACTCTCAGACTCTTTTCTACCTCTGTCCTCCATATCTTCAGTTCACGACATGGACAGCGCCACCGCTTTCTATAACGCCACCCTCACATCAGCCATAGACTCAGTCGCCCCTCCTCACACATGCAAAGTGCGACAAATCAATAGGCAACCCTGGCACAACAATCTCACCAAAAAATTTGACAATCATCCAGGGTCGCGGAGCGGCGTTGGAAGAAAACACGCCTGCCAGACGACTTCACTGCTTTCAAACAAGCTACACTTGCCTTCAAAATAGCCCTCAACTCTGCTAAACAGACCTATTTCACAAACCTTGCATCTTCATTATCCTACAACCCAAAACAACTGTTCAGCACATTCAACTCTCTCCTCCACCCACCACTGCCACCTCCAACTCCTCTCATCTCTGCCGAGGACTTTGCCACTTACTTCAAAAATAAGATTGACCAAACAAGGCAAACGTTTACTGTTCCATCACCCAACCACTCCATATACCAGACCTCTGCCTTTCCCTAATAACCTCCCTCTGCAACATCACTGAAGGAGAGCTTACTCATCTCCTTTCCAAATCACACCTCACCACCTGTGCACTTGACCCCATCCCTTCCCACCTGCTCCCCAACCTCACTAACACGCTCATTCCAGCCCTAACCCATCTCTTCAACATATCGCTATCCTCTAGTACCTTCCCCTCTGCCTTCAAACATGCAACCATTACACCCATCCTCAAAAAAACAAACCTTGACCCAACTGCTATGCCCAGCTATTGCCCCATATCACTGCTCCTGTTTGCTTCCAAACTCCTTAGGCAGTATGTCCATGCTCAACTTTCCTCCCACCTCTCATCTAACTCCTTGACAACCTCCAATCTGGCTTCCACCCCCACCACTCCACCGAAACTGCCCTGACCAAAATTACTAATGACTTACTCACAGCCAAAGCTAACAGACAGTTTTCCATACTCCTCCTTCTCGACCTGTCCTCTGCCTTCGACACAGTTGACCACTGCCTACTGCTACAGATTCTTTCTTCCCTTGCCATCCAAGACCTTGCCCTGTCCTGGATCGCCTCTTACCTTTCCGACCACACATTTATCGTTTCCCACTCCCACACTACCTCCACATCCTGCCCTCTCTCTGTTGGAGTCCTTCAAGGCTCTGTCCTGGGGCCCCTACTTTTTTCCATCTACTGTATACCATTGGCCTAGGACAACTCATAAAGTCCCATGGCTTCCAGTACCACCTGTATGCTGACGACACTCAGATCTACCTCTATGGCCCAGATGTCACCTCTCTGCTGTCCAGAATCCCGGAGTGTCTATCAGCCATGTCCTCCTTCTTCACGTCTCACTTCCTAAAACTCAATGTAGACAAAACCGAACTCATCATCTTTCCTCCATCTTGCGTATCTTCCCTACCCGATATACCTATTATGGTAAACGGCATCACACTCTTTCCCGCACCTGAAATCCGCTGCCTCGGAGTAACTCTCGACTCTGCCCTGTCCTTCAAACCACACGTCCAAACTCTTGCCACCTCCTGTCGCCTCCAACTCAAAAATATTTCCAGAATCCCTCCCTTCCTCAGCCCTCAATCTCCTAAAACTCTTGTTCATGCCCTCATCATCTCCTGCCTTGATTACTGCAACACTCTCCTCTGTGGCCTCCCCGCCAACTCTCTTGCACTACTCCAGTCCATCCTCAACTCTGCTGCCCGACTAATCCACCTCTCTCCTCTCTACTACCCTGTTTCTCCCCTCTGCAAATCCCTCCACTGGCTCCCAATTCCCCAACGAATCCAGTTCAAACTACTAACACTGACCTACAAAGCCATCCACAACTTGTCCCCTCCCTATATCTCTGAACTAATCTCCCAATAACTTCCCTCACGTAATCTTCGATCCTCCCAAGACCGCCTACTCTCCTCCACACATATTCGTTCCTCACACAACCGCCTCCAAGATTTCTCCCGAATATCCCCCATCCTCTGGAATTCCATGCCTCAACATGTCTGATTACCCACCACCCTCGGATCCTTCAGACGGAACCTGAAAACCCACCTCTTCAGGAAAGCCTACAGCCTGCAATAACCATTCTGCCGCCTCACCACCACCCGAGCTGCTGCCTCACCACCACCCGAGCTGCCGCCTCACCACCACCAAAGCTGCTGCACCCCCGACCTTCTGTCTCTTCCCCATTATCCCGTAGAATGTAAGTCCGCAAGGACAGGGTCCTCTCCCCTCAGTACCAGTCTGTCATTGTAAATTTGTTTACTGTAAACAATATCTATAACTTTGTATGTAACCCCCTTCTCATGTACAGCACCATGGAATTAATGGCTCTATATAAATAAATATTAATAATATTCAAATTATATGAAGTATTACATTACATTACCCATTTACACATCATTTTTTAAATAATTTCAATTGTTATAGAAAACAAGTATGCTAAATCCAAGTGCAAACATTAGGGCGACCTGACATTTTCAGATTCTAGGCCTACAGTCCATTTCAATTAGCCAACTGGACAAAGAAGCGCTCATAAGACATGCTGCCGATCAGACGCCTGATGAGAAAAATGCTCTAACATTCAAATCTGAATTATTGTCAGGGGCCCATCACCCCGTGTAATCAGGGTATGTACTGCCAATAAGAGGCATGCTGTATGGGGACAGAATGACTATATTAGCAATGGTTCTGTTCCCAGAGGGTTTGGCTCGATCCCGTGTGAATGGTCTATTAAACCAACTCTGATCAGCTTGTGTATAGTTTAATTGTCAGTCATTAATAGGGAGAAATAATACTGTGTAAATAGGTCACTATGTGGCCCTTGAGTTGGCGAGCCTGGTGCCAAGAGGCACTGCGCCCGTTCCCAGCTTCACTATTTCAATGGATCCTGCATCCTTAGGGAGGAGATACAGTGGAATCCAAGGATGGAACAAGGAGCCATCAGCTCCCTGTTCCATCATTCAGTCTGTTCGTCTGTCTCAGCACAGCAGTATTGATAATGTCAGTAGATCACGCCTGCTACATGTAGCTTCAGTCCACATGCTGCACTTACTGCAGCAGTGTATTGGGGTAACAGGCCTAGGTGAGTAATTCTTTTTTAAATTTTGCCAGCCAGTACTTGTGGAAAAGGGCAGTCATAACATGTGGATAGGAGGCATCATAATGTGAGGGGACATTATACTCTTTTTAGGGGAGCTTTGGGGACATCATACTGTGAAGGAGGACTGTGAGGCCAATTATACTGTATTTGTGTGTGTGTATGGGTGTTAATGCTTTGGAGTGGAAGGCTGTGGTGGTAATCCAAGGGTGAATGTACCATTGGTGCAACCTATGCAACCACACAGCAGCCCAAGAGGTAAGGGGGCCTACTTCTGCCTCCAAAACAGCAAGCAACTTCTGTTACAGACACATTATTGGACTGCAAAATGCCCATATATTGTTTTTGTTCAGAGGTCCTCCTCCTTTTTGTTCAGGGGCAATTATATGTTTGGGAGTGTTGTGGGAGCATCATACTATGGGTTGGGGCCATAATATTGTGGAGGGGCTGTAGATGCAATTCATATTGCTTGGAGGAGCTGTGGGTGCATAATTCTGTGTGGGGGTACTGGGGGGTCCATCCTACTGTATGGGTGACCGTGGTATCATAGTGGGTCAGAACACTAAGTGGCTTAAGCAGAACCATTATTTCTGTGTACATACAGAAATATATGTCCCTTGGCCTTTCTTTAAAAGTATCTGTATGCTTATCTGTGACTGTGACTATGCATCGAGACCCGCTTTCTCTGCTGAATAATTTTTTTTATGGAGTAGTGTGGCTAATAAGGACTTTTACTATGATTTCTATGCATGCCCCTGACCTTAGGTCAGTCAGCCTCATGCTTAGTGCAGAGAATAATGGCTCCTTACTTCACAACTTGGTGTGTGTGTTTAGTGTGACTTTTCAGGGATACTAAATGTGATGGCATCATGTACACACATTACATATGTTTCAATTATTTATGAACAACTGTGTGAAAGAATATATGTTAGCATGATAGTGGAATACGTATTAACTTACATGGTTCAAGTTCAGGCGAGCTGACTAGTGCCAGTAACTGAGATCCCATTATCTGGGTTACACTTTGTTATGGCTTCCTATCTGCTGTTATCGGTGCAGAGGTGGCTATCAGCTTGCTCGCTCTAGCATAAAAAATGTTCATGAATAGTTGAAAGGGACAGTTCAAGTTCTGAAGCCCTATAATGGATTCATTCCTAGATGATTAAATCCTGCCATAACAATACTATTCTGATTACCATGAATATGTCAATAAAAACCTTGTACTATAGCAAACTACCAGCTATAACGCTGTATATGTGGAGCCCAGCTGCATCTGGATTCATATCTCCCAGAAGGGTGCGCAGAAGGAATTCACCACTAGAAGTCTCAATATACATTCACACACCTTCACCCATCCCTAAGACCACCAAAAGGAGCTCAGATAGTGATATAAAAGGAGGGTGAAGACAGGAAAGAGAGCTCAGTCAGCTCAGTCAGTCAGTCTGAAGGCTGCAGCCTGCAGTAAGGTGAAGTTCAGTCAGATTGGAGTTCTGCTGAGTGCAGTGTGCAGTGCAGAGCTCAGATTGAGATTAGAGAGACTGCAGAGCAATTCAGTTCAGCAAAGTGGAGGCTAGCAGAGTGGAAGTGAATCCAATCCAGTCTAGTCAGAGCTGAGACAAGTGAGTAGTCTGCAGACAGAGCAGACTAGTGGAGTTCGCAGTAAGGGACTCCAGAGCTCAAGTTGAGAGCCAAGAGCGTGCCGACGCTCAGAGAGCGGCGAAGAGGCGGCCCACCAACCGCCAGTGTGTGTAATCGTGTGAGCGCCCGGGTAGGCCGAAGGCGAGTGGAAAGAGAAGTGAAAAGAGGCAGAGGAGCCTTCACAGCTCACCTCAACAAGTATTTACCGGACGCCGGGGTCCGAGTCTATAGGGATCTCCACGACCCATTAGGAGAACACTGGAGTTCCTGGAGGACTATAGGTCCCAGGACCACCACAGAGCTGATACCTAACTGGGCCAGGAGGAGTCCGGAAAGCGGGACGCTGCAAGTAGATACTGTACTTCAGGAGAAGGTCCAACCACAAGGTCAGCCGGGTGCAGGACGGAGACTAAGTTGGGCCCAGCTACATGCAGGCCAGGGCTTCATTACTAAAATGCAAGGAACAGGAGGCCACGCACCTGCTCGGTGGGAGACTCTGGATGTGCACCCTTCACCCTACAGTGCTCCGGGACGTGCCTGCAACATCTTCAGGAAAGGTACCAAAGTGACTTGTGTGTGTGTCTACCTTATTACCCCTAACTGCCGGGTTCCCCTCTGTCCTGCATCCCTACACATCTACCTGCCCTGAAGGACTCAGCCTCACCTGTGGGAGGCTTAACACCTATAGCTGCACAACACCAACCCTTCAGTGGATCTGCACCGCAGCGCTGCTCACCCTGACCAGATACCACAGGTGGCGTCACGAATCCCCACACCAACATTCAATTCCCCTGTAAATATCCCACATTAACGGGTGAGCGCCAGAGCCACGGACTGAGCTGTGTTGCCGTGACATCCCCCATAGAAGTCTATAGGCTCAGATCCGAGTTCCCATTGCTCTGGAGGGCGACTCATCTAAACTTGGCGTCACTAACAGGATTGCCGTGCCCTGCAGCAACTGAGTAATATGTGCCCGTTGCCACCGGGTACTGTGTGCCTCACTAAAAGACTGTGTTTTGTATTGTGGTGAAGATTTCCCACCATTGCCCGCCATTGCCCGCCATTTATAGCGCTACCGCGCGAAAAACTAGTGGGCGTGCCTGCAAAAGCGCGCTGAGTCTTGGACACGCCCCCAGCGCTGACGCGGCGGCAGGTCCTGCAGAGAGCTTCAGTGAACGCTCTGAAGTCAGAGCCCCGACGACGCAGGTCCTTCTAGCAACTGTGCCCGGAGGAAGCTGCGGCCTACAGGAGGAGGTAGGCCACGTTTAACTAGGGGGGGCGCAGACACGTCGCAGCAGCAGGCCGACGGCGCGGCCCAGGCTGACAGCCCCAATAACTTACCCACGGGCGCTGCTGAGCAGGCTGGAAACGCTGGCCCCACACCTGGGCCTGTGGCCCCGATAGTACCGATGAAACTGCCATACATGCCCGGAGCAAAGTGGCTTCCCCAGTACAGCGGCAAGTCAGACACTCTGTCAGGGTTCAAGCGAAAAATATGCAGTATAATGGACATGTACCCTATGTCAGAAAAGCAGAGAGCTGCAGTGGTAGTGGGACAATTGACTGGTGCTGCAGAGAGAGAAGTAGAGACTTGGTCGGCTGCAGACCAGGAATCAGTGCTCGCAATTTTCTTAAAGTTACAGACTATCTTTGAGGATCGCACTGAGACAGACCTCCAGATGAGGTTTTACCAATGCTCCCAGAAACCAGATGACAGTATTCGGGACTACGCCTGCCGACTGCAAGGAGCCCTGCGAGCACTCAAACAGGTTAACCCTATGAGAGTCGCCAAAGAGAATAAAATGTTAAAAGAACAATTTGTACGGGGACTGAGGTCCCAAGCTGAAAGCAGGACTGTGCATTGGTGGTCCTTGGATCATCCTGATGCTACCTTTGATGCCCTTAAGGATATGGCTATAAAAGGACTGCGGCCCCTGGAAACGCCTGAGATGGCAACCCAGCGTCACCCGAGTGAGACCACTCTAATGCCAGCAGCATCCACCTCCTCCCCGCTGGTGGCTGAAGCCAAGACGCAGGTGGCGCCCCCTACTGAGCTGGACTGTCTACGCTCAGAAGTGCGTCAGCTGACCAAAAACCTGGCCACTGTAATGAGTGCCCTGCAACGGCCGACGGAGGAAGAAGAAAAGATCCTGCTAGCTGACTGCCCAGAGGATGTCCCTTGGATGAACCGGAGGAGAAGGAGGACGTCGCCCCACTGGAGGAGGACAACGCCACCCCCTGGAAGGACCCGCGACCAGCATCATCCTTGCCGAGAGATCGTCTGCTACCGCTGCCACAGAGAAGGACACCCAGCACGTTGGTGTCCTTTAAACTAGCAAATCCTGGGTCCGAGGGCCAGCACCCAGGAATAGACTCCTCAGGCCCCTCAGATTGGAACCGCAGGTTTGTGGGAGAAAGACCATACCTGTCCATCATACTGGACGGGATTGCAATCCCTGCCCTGCTGGATACCGGATCTCAGGTAACCATCATACCTGATGTCCTTTACAATAGATACTGGTCCATGGACGGTCTCCAACCCCCAAACCCCGACTTTGCAGTATACGCCTCTAATGGCCTCCCTCTTGACTTACTGGGGGCTAAAAACTTAGACGTAAAAGTGGGGGGAGTGGAGCTAAGGGATCAGGGACTTCTTGTAGTGAAGACTGTTAATGAGGAAAATGGGTTGAATGTGGTTTTAGGCACTAACATTATTAGTAACTGTTTGGAGGAGGTTGTGTTTTTACTCCAACAGCTCGCCGATGTTGCCAGACTAAAGCAAAAGGGAGTGATCCAGAAGGAGATCCGGGCCCTGATGTGCCAGCAGCAAGTGAAACTGACCGGTGGTGAGATTGGTAATGTACGGGTAACAGACCCGAACCCCATTATGATACCCCCAATGAGTGAAACGCTTATTTGGTGTAGAGCAGCAATAGGTCTGAGAGGACAGAACTACCAAGCAGTAGTAGAGCCCCATTGTTCAGAACACAGACCTACACTCTTGACTGCCAGAGGGGTAGTGGAGGTACATAATGGGAGGGTGCCAGTGCGTCTTCTCAACTGGGGAGAGGATGAAGTCAAATTACCACGTTATGCCACTGTTGCTAAGTTACATGCTGTGGATAATAACTCCATTCACCCGACGGAGCCCTTAACCTCCCCACAACCAGTGGAGGATAACGGCCCGACCACCAGGGTAGAGGATTGGTGTCAACAGCTCCATGTCGGGACGGACACCACTGCAGCCCACCAGAAACAGGGAGTACATCGAGTAGTTCAGGAGTACGCACAGGTATTCAGCAAACACCCACTTGACTTTGGGAAGATAAAAGGAGTCCAACATCACATCCCCACAGGCAATCATCCCCCCATTAAAGAACGGTACAGGCCTATACCACCAGCACACTACCAGAAAGCCAAGGAGATGTTGCGTGATATGAAGGAAGCAGGGGTGATAAGGGATAGTTGTAGTCCCTGGGCAGCTCCCCTAGTTCTAGTCAGGAAAAAGGATGGGAGCATGAGAATGTGTGTAGATTACAGACAAGTAAATCGCATTATACATACAGATGCATACCCTTTACCATGCATTGAGGAATCCTTAGCTGCCTTAAAGACTGCTAATTACTTTTCCACCCTTGACCTCACTAGTGGGTACTGGCAAGTAGCTGTGGCTGAGGAGGATCGGGAGAAGACGGCTTTCACCACCCCGATGGGACTCTGTGAGTTCGACAGAATGCCGTTTGGACTCAGCAGTGAGAAGCTGTGCCAGAGGTACATCAATCCAAGAACCCACGAGATGGTTTGGCAGATAGTAGTTCCCAGAGCAGACATCCAGATGGTGTTGGAAGCCTACCACGATCAAGCGGGGCACTTTGGCTGGAAGAAGCTGGAGACCCTGTTGAAGTGTCGTTTCTACTGGGTGGGAATGCGCAGCTCCTTTGAGAGGTGGTGCCAGAACTGTGGACCCTGTGGCTTCAGAAGAAAAGACTACAGCAGTCAGAAGGCACCCCTGCAACCCATCAAGACGACTCGACCCTTAGAGATCGTGGCCCTGGACCATGTCAAGTTGTCACCCAGCCGATCAGGATACTCCTATGCCCTGATCACTATTCCAGGTTCCTGGTGGTCGCCCCTGTCAAAGATCTGACGGCAGAGACAGCAGCAAAGACGTTCCAAGCGTATTTCTGCAGACCACATGGATATCCTGAGTAGGTGCTGACTGACCAAGGCCCAGCCTTTGAGTCCGAATTGTTCAAAGAGTTCTGCCATCTGTACGGATGTAAGAAGATAAGAACCACACCGTACCACCCCCAAACCAATGGTCTCTGTGAAAAGATGAATCACATCGTCATTGATCTGCTGAAGACTGTACCACTCGAGGAGAGGAATCAGTGGCCAGACTTACTACCTGATCTGGTAGATCTGTACAATCACATACCTGTGAGTTCCACCAATTGCACCCCAGCTTACCTCATGCGGGCAAGACCAGGAAAGCTGCCCATGGATCTGGAGCTTGGTGCTGTAGAACCAGACGCAGATGTGACTACTGAAGATTGGGACACAACCAGACAGGAACAGTACAGAAAAGTACAGGCCTGCGTTGAAGACAGTCTCACCAGGGTAAGAGACAAACAAGAGGATCACTACAACAAAAGTGCGCCAGCCGAACCTTTCGCACCTGGTGAAGTCGTGCTGAAAAGAAAGATGAGGATGCACAAACTCGACGATCAATGGGAAAGAGAGCCCTACGTTGTACAGAATTCAAGGTTTGACAACAAGAAAACGTGTATAATTAGTAAAGATGGAGGAAGAACGACTACAACTGTATCCAGAGATCATCTAAAGTTGTGTCCGCATCCGTTAAGGCTTCAAGAGGAAGAATCTGCTGTCAATAAGGAAGAGCGTGATGAAACAGTCATACATACAGACTTGGGAGATTTCTCCGCTGATTGGCCCCGAATTGGAGAAGCTGTAATCATTCCCGTACTCCAATTCTATCAACAACAAGGAGCACCTCTACATCCAGTTGAGCCGGTTGTTGCAGTAGAGTCAGTTCCAGAGGAACCTGTTCCAACAGAATCTCAGGAAGCTGAATCACAGGAAGAAGAGTCCCCTGCTGAGACAGAAACGGATCACCCAGATGAAAGTATACTTGCCACATCCCTAGAGAGGTTAAGGCAGTACTACAATTTACCTGCACGCAGGACAGACAGGTTAACTGACACCCCACCTATCACTACACCACGTAGGTCAGTACGCATAACAAGGGGACAATTACCTGTTAGGTACAGAGAGTAAGACTTAATAAATGTAGAGGATTGCTTATAGCATTGTACATAAATGTAGATATTGTTGCTTACATTATGTCTTAACCGTTATTTATTAATTTGTTTTTCTTTTTGGTTACTAAAACAAGTAAATGGACATTATTTTTGCTTGTTCCCGCTACCCTTTGAGCAGCCCTTTTTCCAAAAGAGACTAGGACTTTTTCGGTTGCTCAATTCCTCATTGCTTTTACCTATGTGTATAGTTATATATGTTACCTGTTATGCAACAGTTCAAGATCCTCACCTCCCATAAGGGAAGAGTTAAATTGTACAATGTTAATGTTCTGTTTTTCTAAAAATGTCTTTCAGCCCGGGAGTGCTGAGTCCTACTAGGTGGGAATGTGGAGCCCAGCTGCGTCTGGATTCATATCTCCCAGAAGGGTGCGCAGAAGGAATTCACCACTAGAGGTCTCAATATACATTCACACACCTTCACCCATCCCTAAGACCACCAGAGGGAGCTCCCATAGTGATATAAAAGGAGGGTGAAGACAGGAAAGAGAGCTCAGTCAGCTGTTATGATTTGGTAGCTGAGGAGAGCAAGCAAAAAAGGAAATACACCAGAGAGGTTGGAATCTATGGGATTGCAGTACCCTGACTAACCACCACAACTAAAGGCAGCCGTGGAGCGTACCTACGTTGGTCCTAGATGCCTCGTCACAGCCTAAGAAGCTAACTACACCTAAAGACAGAAAGAGGAAAACTATCTGCCCCGGAGCAGATCCCTAAAGAACATAGAAAGCCCCCAAACATGTAATGGCGGTTAGACAAGAAGAAATACAGACACAGATAGAAAATAGTATGAGCAAACGCTGGGGCCCAAACTTCCTAAATAGAAAAGGATAGGAAGGACACTTACTGCAACCCCAAAAAACCCTGAAAAGTACCAACACTACTAATTACAAAAACACCTGAGATCACACGACCTCTACCACCTAAATTAGTTCTCTGGTGTAACAAAAACTAAACAGCAGCCACTGAAAAAACTGGAAAAGGCAAATGAACAAACAACAGTGGCTGAACTAAACTGAGAGGAGCACAAGCCCCCGGAGGGGACCCGGCAGACCCCCACAGAAGTGCAGGACAAAATGCAAAAAGCAAGCACAAAAAACAAAAGGAAGAAAATGTCTTATCTGTTAGCAGAAGATGCATGTCACGGGTGTGTCGCCATGAAGATCGTCGCGATTACACAACCTGACTTCTCACAGCTGAGTTTTTGGTGCTTGGTGTTTGTCGGCAGTGAGGGAGTTAATTCTCCCTCTCTCTGTGCTAGACGAGGCCCAGCCTCGCCCAGCTGCAGTTAATGCTGCACTAATGAGATTCCTTCAAATACCTGCCAGTCTGCTAGGGAAGTGTCGGTGAAAGCATTCATGCAGACCAGCAGAGCGGATCGTTGTATTGAGAAGTCTGAAGTGAAGAGTACCTGGTGTGGTTTTCTCCTCTCCTCGCTTTATTATTTATCTCCTTACCCGTTGGTGTTCCCTCTGTAGTCGTAGAGTGAGTTTTGTATGCAAGGTGGTCTTTTATTTTACCCCTTGTACTGTCTCGTTCGTCTTATACTGTGTGTAGGCATTTACCTTCCCGTTCCCTGTGGTGGTGATCAGGGTCCTTCTCAGGACTAGATTACAGAGGGTCAGGGATTCACAGGAGATAGGGTTACGCTGGCGGCCTGGACCTCTGTACCATCAACAGTACCTCCAGGTAGAGGGATTAGTCAGGGCCCCAGCTTAGGGTCAGCATAGACCCCGGACCTCCTGTATACAGTGACAGCGTGACATTTTCACCGACCATACTAAAGATTCTCTCCAGCCACCATGGATCCAGTAGCCAGTCTAGCCCGGCAGTTGCAGAGTTTGTCCATGGAGCTGGCGGACGTTAAGTCCAAGGTTTTGTACCCCTGGAGCAAGCCCGACCTGAACCTAAAGTAGCTCTCCCTGACAGGTTCACTGGAGGGTGGGACAAATTTTTTGCTTTCCGGGAGGCATGTAAATTGTACTTTCGGCTGCGACCTCGGTCATCGGGGAGTGAAGATCAAAGGGTGGGAATTGTCATCTCGCTCCTACAAGGGGACCCCCAATCATGGGCGTTCTCGCTTCCCCCGGGCTCCCCGGCTCTCCAGTCAGTGGATAGGTTTTTCGCAGCTCTGGGTCTTGTATATGATGACCCGGATCGGGTCTCCCTTGCTGAAACTAAGTTACGTAAGATACAGCAGGGAGATCGTCCGGCGGAGGAATTCTGTTCGGAGTTCCGTAGGTGGTCCACGGACACCCAGTGGAATGACCCGGCTCTTAGGAGCCAGTTTTGTCAAGGTTTATCTGACAAATTAAAAGATGTGTTGGCACAGTATGACCCTCCCGCGTCACTGGAAGCCGCTATGGCCCTTGCTATTCGCATTGACAGACGGCTTCGGGAGAGGTGCGGGGTAACTCCGCCCCCTGTGATGACTCCACCTTCTACTAGGGCCCCTTATATGGAGGTTCCCCTGGTCAGTCCAGAGGAGCCTATGCAGTTAGGAGGGACATCATTCCGAGGGAGGGGATCGGCAGTGCGCCGCAAGACAGGAAGGTGTTTCTTCTGCGGGAGAAAGGGACATTTTATTGGGGGGTGTCCATCCCGTCCTTTGCAGAGTGAGAAGTCGCCGGAAAACTATTGATCCCAGGTTGTGTGGTGGACGACAATCTGGGAGTATGTATTTCGTCCCCAGGTCCGTCTCAATTTCTCGTACCGGCGGAGGTGGTGGTGGGTACGAGAACTGAGAGGATATCTGTTCTTCTGGATAGTGGGGCCGGGGCTAATCTGGTGGACGCTCGGTTTGCCCGGGTTCAAGGTATGCAACTGAGTGTATTGGCTAAACCCATCCCCATATTCTCGATCGACGCCAGGCCTCTCGGTCAAGGTAGTTTTTTGCAAGCCATGCATAACATAGATCTTCGAGTGGGGGCGATACATAAAGAACTGTTGTCTTGTTACGTGTTGGAGGGTCTTCCCACTCCTATAGTGTTGGGCCTTCCTTGGTTAACTAAGCATAACCCGGTTATTAATTAGCAATCCAGAGAGATAAGCCAGTGGAGTGAATTCTGTAATAAAAACTGCATGAACACGGTCATCGGTGCGGTAGTGCCTAGGGCCTTACCTCCATTTCTGGTGGACTTTGAGGATGTATTTTCGGAGAAAGGGTGTCAAGAACTACCTCCTCATCGCGTATGACTGTTCTGTAAAATTGCTCCCTGAAGCCAAGTTACCGAAATCTAGGTTGTATAACCTTTCTGGTCCTGAGAGGCAGGCCATGAAGGATTATATTTCGGAGAGTCTGGCTAAGGGGCATATTAGACCTTCATCTTCCCCGGTGGCCGCGGGGTTCTTCTTTGTGAAGAAGAAAGATGGAGGCCTACGCCCTTGCCTGGATTTCCGTGAGCTTAATCGGATTACGGTCCGAGATCCGTATCCGCTCCCACTTATTCCCGATCTCTTCAATCAGATCGTGGGCGCCAAATGGTTCTCTAAGTTGGATCTCAGGGGACGTATAATCTGATTAGGATGAAGGAGGGGGATGAGTGGAAGACGGCGTTTAACACTCCGGAGGGGCATTATGAGAACCTTGTCATGCCATTTGGTCTGACTAATGCCCGGCGGTGTTTCAACATTTTGTTAATGACATCTTTCGCCACCTAGTGGGACAGTTTGTTGTCATATATCTGGATGACATCTTAATTTACTCGCCGGATCTTGTGTCTCATCAGGAGCATGTTAGGCAGGTGTTGCAGATCTTGCGGGATAATAAACTGTACGCCAAATGGAGAAGTGTGTGTTCGCCGTACAGGAACTTCAGTTTTTAGGATTCCTGGTGTCAGCATCCGGTTTTCGTATGGACCCTGGGAAAGTGCGGGCAGTTCTTGAGTGGGATCTGCCAGAGGATCTTAAGGCATTACAACGTTTCCTGGGGTTTGCTAATTACTACCGGAAATTTATTCATAATTTCTCGTCCATAGTTAAACCTCTCACAGACATGACTAAAAAAGGGACGGATTTTTCAAGGTGGTCTGACAAGGCTTGTCAAGCGTTTTCCTCCTTGAAAAAATGTTTTGCTTCGGCACCCATACTCATTCAACCTGATGCGTCACAGCCGTTCATTGTGGAGGTAGACGCTTCTGAGGTAGGGGTGGGAGCGGTATTATCTCAAGGTCCGTCCCCTGGTAAATGGCATCCATGCGCCTTCTTCTCTAAAAAATTGTCGTCCGCTGAGAGGAATTATGATGTCGGCAATAGGGAACTCTTGGCCATTAAGTTAGCTTTTGAGGAGTGGCGTCATTTTTTGGAGGGGGCAGTCCACCCGGTCCACCGTCATTACCGATCACAAGAACCTGCTATATTTAGAGTCCGCAAAACGTCTGAATCCCAGACAAGCTAGGTGGTCGTTGTTTTTTACCAGGTTTAATTTTGTCGTCACATATCGTCCTGGGTCAAAAAATGTAAAGGCGGATGCCTTATCTCGCAGTTTCCCTGGGGCCGGGAAGACGGATGACCGGTTCCTATCCTTCAGGAGGGGGTGGTGGTGTCGGCAGTATACTCTGAGCTTGAGTAGGAGGTATTGGAGGCTCAGGGGGACGCCCCTGTTGGACCTCCAGGGAGACTGTTTGTTCCAGATCAGTTAAGACAAAAGGTAATCGAGGTACACCATAACTCAGCTTTGGCTGGACACCCAGGGAGCAAAGCAACTGTGGATCTCCTCTCGCGCCGGTTTTGGTGGCCTAACTTACATAGGGAGGTGGTAACTTTTGTCGCGTCCTGTGGGGTTTGTGCGCACTCTAAGACCCCACATACCCGTCCGTCTGGGGCCCTCTTACCTTTGAAAATCTTGGAGCGTCCGTGGACTCATCTGTCTATGGACTTTATTACGGACCTCCCGCCGTCTTCAGGTAAAACAGTCATATTTGTTGTAGTGGACAAGTTCAGCAAGATGGCACATTTTATCGCTCTTCCTGCTCTTCCTAATGCTAAAACTCTGGCGCAGGTGTTCATTGGGGAGATTGTGAGACTTCATGGGGTACCCTCCGATGTAGTGTCTTATCGGGGGTCTCAGTTTGTGTCCAAATTCTGGAAGGCATTTTGTACACGGCGGGGGATGCAGTTGTCATTTTCATCGGCTTTTCATCCGCAGACCAATGGTCAGACAGAGCGTCTGAACCAGAGCTTGGAGACATATCTCCGGTGTTTTGTGTCAGAGAACCAGGAGGACTGGGCTTCTTTCTTGCCTCTGGCGGAATTCGCTCTTAACAATAGGCGGAGCGAGTCCACTGGTAAGTCCCTGTTTTTTGGGGCATATGGTTTTCACCCCCAGTTTTGTACTTTCAATAGGGGGGGCTCTTCTGGGGTTCCTGAGGAGGAACGATTTTCGTCGTCACTTGCTTCATTGTGGAGAGGAGTGCTGAATAATCTGAGTACTATGGGGAACCGATACAAACGTATGGCTGATAGGAGGAGAGTGTCTGGTCCGGACCTAAGTGTGAACGATCGGGTATGGTTGTCTACCAAGAATATAAAACTTAAGGTTCCCTCCTGGAAACTGGGTCCCAGGTTCATCGGTCCATACAGGATCAGTTCTATAATTAATCCGGTGGCATTCCATCTTGACCTCCCCCCTACGTTTAAAATTCACAATGTGTTCCAAAGATCGTTGCTTAAGAGGTATGTGGCGCCGGTGATACCATCACCTTTACCTCCTCCTCCTGTGGTGGTCAATGGTAACTTGGAGTTTCAGGTGTCGAAAATCATCGATTCACGTCTGAATCGCCGGTCCCTTCAGTACCTGGTTCATTGGAAGGGGTATGGTCCTGAGGAGAGGACGTGGGTTCCTGCGTCGGATATTAACGCAGACCGATTAATTCGGGCCTTCCACACAACTCACCCAGATAAACCTGGCCCTGAGGGTCCGGAGGCCCCTCGTAGAAGGGGGGGGGTACTGTCACGGGTGTGTCACCACGAAGATCGTCGCGATTACACAACCTGACTTCTCACAGCTGAGTTTTTGGTGCTTGGTGTTTGTCGGCAGTGAGGGAGTTAATTCTCCCTCTCTCTGTGCTAGACGAGGCCCAGCCTCGCCCAGCTGCAGTTAATGCTGCACTAATGAGATTCCTTCAAATACCTGCCAGTCTGCTAGGGAAGTGTCGGTGAAAGCATTCATGCAGACCAGCAGAGCGGATCGTTGTATTGAGAAGTCTGAAGTGAAGAGTACCTGGTGTGGTTTTCTCCTCTCCTCGCTTTATTATTTATCTCCTTACCCTTTGGTGTTCCCTCTGTAGTCGTAGAGTGAGTTTTGTATGCAAGGTGGTCTTTTATTTTACCCCTTGTACTGACTCGTTCGTCTTATACTGTGTGTAGGCATTTACCTTCCCGTTCCCTGTGGTGGTGATCAGGGTCCTTCTCAGGACTAGATTACAGAGGGTCAGGGATTCACAGGAGATAGGGTTACGCTGGCGGCCTGGACCTCTGTACCATCAACAGTACCTCCAGGTAGAGGGATTAGTCAGGGCCCCAGCTTAGGGTCAGCATAGACCCTGGACCTCCTGTATACAGTGACAGCGTGACAATGCAGGCACGAAACAGCAGGCTATAAAGTGAACAGGAATCAAAGATGAGACCAGAACAATTGATCACCGGCAACCCTGATGGGAGGGAACCTCCCTTATATAAGACCAGTCAGTAACACCTGATCGCCAATCTTCACAATCTTCATTGGATAGTTCAGTACTGTTTGTAACCACCAGAGGGAGCTTCTGCTCAGAACTCATTTCTAGCACATTCACAACAGTACCCCCCCTTGAGGAGGGGTCACGAACCCTCATTTGAGCAACCAGGTCGGTCAGGATGAGCTCTGTGATACGCACGGATGAGTCTCCTAGCATGGATGTCCGAAGTAAACACCCAAGAATTGTCCTCCTGACTATAACCTCTCCACTTAACCAAATACTGGAGTTTCCGTCTAGAAAAACGAGAATTCAACATTTTCTCAACCACATACTCCAGATTGCCCTCAATCAAAACAGGGTCAGGAGGCACAGCCATAGGAACCACTGGCTCGACAAACCTCTTCAATAAGGACTTGTGGAACACGTTATGGATCTTAAATGTCCCTGGAAGAAGTAAACGAAAGGAAACAGGATTAAGAATCTCCATGATCTTATAAGGTCCAATGAACCTAGGCTTAAACTTAGGAGATGCAACTCTCATAGGGATATTTCTTGAGGACAACCAGACCAAGTCCCCCACTTCAAACCGAGGACCATCAGTCCTATGCCGGTTGGCAAACCGCTGGGCCCTCTCCTGAGAGAGGGACAACCTCTCCACTACCTGGTCCCAAATCTGCTGCATACGCTCCACAACAGAGTCAACACCTGGACAGACAGAAGCCTCCGTCTGTCCTGAAGAAAATCGAGGGTGGAACCCAAAATTGCAGAAAAATGGGGACATCAAAGTGGCAGAGCTAGCCCTATTATTAAGAGCAAACTCAGCCAAAGACAAAAAAGAGACCCAGTCATCCTGATCAGCAGACACAAAGCATCTCAGATAAGTCTCCAATGTCTGGTTTGTTCTCTCAGTTTGTCCA
Source organism: Oophaga sylvatica (assembly GCA_033576555.1). Taxonomy (NCBI): domain Eukaryota; kingdom Metazoa; phylum Chordata; class Amphibia; order Anura; family Dendrobatidae; genus Oophaga; species Oophaga sylvatica. Next base: position 204,839,568 of record JARQOD010000006.1, on the reverse strand, counting down.
TTGGTCTGAGGATGAAAAGCCGAGGAGAAAGACAATTGAACACCAAGTTTAGAACAAAAAGTCCTCCAAAATCTGGAAACAAACTGGACTCCTCTGTCAGACACAATGTTCTCAGGAATGCCGTGTAACCGAACCACGTGCTGAAGGAACAAAGGCACCAATTCAGAGGAGGAAGGCAACTTAGGTAATGGCACAAGATGTATCATTTTGGAAAACCTATCACAAATCACCCAGATAACGGTCATTCTCTGAGAAACAGGGAGGTCGGAATTGAAATCCATAGAGATATGGGTCCATGGTCTCTTGGGCACAGGCAATGGCATCAACAAACCACTAGAGCGAGAGCAAGGCTTGGAGCGAGAGCAAGTCCTGCAGGACTGCACAAATTCCCTGACGTCACGAGACAAAGTAGGCCACCAAAAGGACCGACTAACCAAGTCTCTGGTACCAAAAATTCCGGGATGACCGGCCAACGCGGAACAATGAATCTCAGACATCACACTCTTTTTCCATCGGTCTGGGACAAACAATTTCCCAATAGGGCAGCGCTCGGGTTTATCCTCCTGACACCCTTCCAGAGCCAGTCTCAAATTGGGCGAGATGGCGGAAAGAACTACACCCTCTTTCAAAATAACAGCAGGATCAGATAACTCAGGAGAGTCCGCAAGGAAACTCCTCGAGAGGGCATCCGCCTTAACATTCTTAGTGCCAGGAAGAAAGGAAACCCCAAAATTAAAACGTGTGAAAAACAAGGCCCACCTGGCCTGTCTAGGATTAAGTCGCTTGGCTGATTCCAGATAAACCAGATTCTTATGGTCCGTGAGGACCACCACCTGATGTTTGGCTCCCTCCAGCCAATGTCTCCACTCTTCAAAAGCCCACTTCATGGCCAATAGCTCCCGATTACCCACGTCATAATTACGTTCAGTTGGAGAAAATTTTCGAAAGAAAAAGGCACAAGGGTTACTTTTAGAGGTCTCTGGATCTCTTTGGGACAAAATGGCACCTGCCCCAATTTCAGAGGCATCAACCTCCACCTGAAATGGCAGAGAAACATCAGGCTGCCGTAGAACAGGAGCAGAAGTGAATCTCTGGTTAAGTTCCTGAAACGCAGAGACTGCCTCAGGAGGCCAATTCACCACATCAGAACCCTTTTTGGTCAAATCAGTCAATGGTTTAACAATAACAGAGAAATTACCAATTACCAACCGATAAAAATTGGCAAAACCCAAGAATCTTTGAAGAGCCTTTAATGAAGTAGGTTGGACCCAATCACAGATGGCCTGAACCTTGACCGGGTCCATTTCAATAACAGATGGGGACAAAATGAATCCCAGAAATGAGATCCTCTGTACGCCAAAAAGACACTTTGATCCCTTCACATACAGAGCATTCTCTCTCAAAATCTGGAACACAGTCCGAACATGTTTCACATGAGAGTCCCAGTCATTGGAAAAAATCAAGATATCATCCAAATAAACAATCAGAAATTTATCCACAAAATCCCTGAAAATGTCATTCATGAAGGACTGGAAGACAGAAGGAGCATTAGTGAGCCCAAAGGGCATCACTAGGTACTCAAAATGCCCCTCTGGGGTATTAAATGCCATCTTCCATTCATCCCCTTGCTTAATGCGAATAAGGTTATATGCCCCCCTGAGGTCAAGCTTGGTAAACCAAGTAGCACTTTTCACCCTGGAAAACAGGTCAGAAATCAAGGGTAACGGATATTGATATTTCACAGTGATATTATTCAAGAGACGATAATCAATACACGGCCTTAATGAACCATCCTTTTTGGCCACAAAGAAAAAAACCGGCACCCAAGGGTGAAGAGGATGGTCTGACATGACCCTTCTCCAATGACTCCTTGATATAAGACCGCATAGCGTCATGTTCAGGTACAGACAAGTTAAAAAGGCGACCTTTAGGGAATTTACTACCAGGCACTAATTCAATAGCGTAGTCATAGCTCCTATGGGGGGGCAAGGATGCAGATTTACTTTCGCTAAACACATCAGAAAAATCAGTCAAAAAGTCAGGAACATCCTGAGCCTGGGGGGAGGCAGAAAAAACAGGAGTGTTGGTATTAACACATTGGCAGCCCCAACTGGTTACAGACACAGATTTCCAATCCAAAACAGGATTATGAGACTGTAACCAAGGGAAACCCAGTACGATAATGTCATGCAGATTATACAGCACCAAAAATTTGCAACTCTCCTGATGATCAGGTTCAACCCTCATTATCACCTGAATAGAGAACTGAGGTTTATTCTCAGCCAAAGGGGTAGAATCGATCCCCAGTAGGGGAATAGACTTCCGTAGGGGTATCAAGGGAAACCCACAATGTTTAGCAAAATCAAAATCCATCAGGTTAATAGCTGCTCCCGAATCAACGAAAGCCTGAGCAGAAAATGTGGACAGGGAGCAAATCAGGGTACCAGTCAACAGAAATTTAGTCTGAACACTACCCAAGACAACTGAGCGTGCAAAATGTCTTCCCCGCTTAGGGTAGACTGAAATAGCATGAGAGGCGTCACCACAGTAGAAACATAACCCATTGCGTTTTCGAAACTCATGACGCTGTGCCCCAGAAGCCACTCTACCACACTGCATGGGTTCAGAAGCTGGTTCACAAGGCAACACTATTCCACGCATACCTCTACGCTCACGCAAACGTCTGTCAATTTGAATCGCTAATGACATAGAATCGTTGAGACCAGAGGGGACAGGGAATCCCACCATAACATCCTTTACATTCTCTGACAGATACTTCCGAAAAAGGGCTGCCAAAGCATCGTCATTCCATTTGGTCAGGACTGCCCACCTTCGGAATCTCTGACAATATAACTCAGCGTCTTCAAGCCCCTGATTTAATGCCAACAAGGCTTTTTCAGCTTGATCAGTGACATTAGGCTCATCGTACAATAACCCCAGAGCCTGAAAAAATGCATCAACATTACTCAAAACAGGATCCCCATGTGTCAGGGAAAAAGCCGAATCCTGTGGATCGCCGCGCAGGAGAGAGATGACAATTTGAACCTGCTGTGCTGCGTTCCCTGAGGACTTAGGTTTCAAGGCAAAAAACAACTTACAGTTATTTTTGAAATTCAGAAATTCAGCTCGATCCCCCAAAAATAAATCTGGCATGGGGATCCTAGGTTCCACAACCGGCAACCTAGCAAGATAGATAGCAATACTCCGAACTTCAGTGGCAAGCTGATCCACACGGCCAGACAACTGTGCAAACTCCATTGAGAGAAAAAAAAAAAAATCCTCCTCAGCACCCAGAGATACAGAGGGAAAAAAAAATCTCTGACAACTCTGACAATCTTCTTTCTTTAACACTATTTTTCCCTTCTGTGAGTACCATACAAATATCAGTTTTTGGGCCGGTGATACTGTTATGATTTGGTAGCTGAGGAGAGCAAGCAAAAAAGGAAATACACCAGGGAGGTTGGAATCTATGGGATTGCAGTACCCTAACTAACCACCACAACTAAAGGCAGCCGTGGAGCGTACCTACGTTGGTCCTAGACGCCTCGTCACAGCCTAAGAAGCTAACTACACCTAAAGACAGAAAGAGGAAAACTATCTGCCCCGGAGCAGATCCCTAAAGAACATAGAAAGCCCCCAAACATGTAATGGCGGTTAGACAAGAAGAAATACAGACACAGATAGAAAATAGTATGAGCAAACGCTGGGGCCCAAACTTCCTAAATAGAAAAGGATAGGAAGGACACTTACTGCAACCCCAAAAAACCCTGAAAAGTACCAACACTACTAATTACAAAAACACCTGAGATCACACGACTTCTACCACCTAAATTAGTTCTCTGGTGTAACAAAAACTAAACAGCAGCCACTGAAAAAACTGGAAAAGGCAAATGAACAAATAACAGTGGCTGAACTAAACTGAGAGGAGCACAAGCCCCCGGAGGGGACCCGGCAGACCCCCACAGAAGTGCAGGACAAAATGCAAAAAGCAAGCACAAAAAACAAAAAGAAGAAAATGTCTTATCTGTTAGCAGAAGATGCAGGCACGAAACAGCAGGCTACAAAGTGAACAGGAATCAAAGATGAGACCAGAACAATTGATCACCGACAACCCTGATGGGAGGGAACCTCCCTTATATAAGACCAGTCAGTAACATTGATCGCCAATCTTCACAATCTTCATTGGATAGTTCAGTACTGTTTGTAACCACCAGAGGGAGCTTCTGCTCAGAACTCATTTCTAGCACATTCACAACAGTCAGCTCAGTCAGCTCAGTCAGTCAGTCTGAAGGCTGCAGTCTGCAGTAAGGTGAAGTTCAGTCAGATTGGAGTTCTGCTGAGTGCAGTGTGCAGTGCAGAGCTCAGATTGAGATTAGAGAGACTGCAGAGCAGTTCAGCTCAGCAAAGTGGAGGCTAGCAGAGTGGAAGTGAATCCAATCCAGTCTAGTCAGAGCTGAGACAAGTGAGTAGTCTGCAGACAGAGCAGACGAGTGGAGTTCACAGTAAGGGACTCCAGAGCTCAAGTTGAGAGCCAAGAGCGTGCCGACGCTCAGAGAGCGGCGAAGAGGCGGCCCACCAACCGCCAGTGTGTGTAATCGTGTGAGGGCCTGGGTAGGCCAAAGGCGAGTGGAAAGAGAAGTGAAAAAAGGCAGAGGAGCCTTCACAGCTCACCTCAACAAGTATTTACCGGACGCCGGGGTCCGAGCCTATAAGGATCTCCACGACCCATTCGGAGAACACCGGAGTTCCTGGAGGACTATACGTCCCAGGACCACCACAGAGCTGATACTTAACTGGGCCAGGAGAAGTCCAGAAAGCGGGACGCTGCAAGTAAGGAATGTACTTCAGGAGAAGGTCCAACCACAAGGTCAGCCGGGTGCAGGACGGAGACTAAGTTGGGCCCAGCTACATGCAGGCAATGTCTTCATTACTAAAAGGCAAGGAACAGGAGGCCACGCACCTGCTCGGTGGGAGACTCTGGATGTGCACCCTTCACCCTACAGTGCTCCGGGACGTGCCCTCAACATCTTCAGTAAAGGTACCAAAGTGACTTGTGTGTGTCTGCCTTATTACCCCTACTGCCGGGATCCCCTCTGTCCTGCATTCCTACACATCTACCTGCCCTGAAGGACTCAGCCTCACCTGTGGGAGGCTTAACACCTATAGCTGCACAACACCAACCCTTCAGTGGATCTGCACCGCAGCGCTGATCACACTGACCAGGTACCACAGGTGGCGTCACAAATCCCCATACCCACATTCAATTCCCCTGTAAAATATCCCACATTGACGGGTGAGCGCCAGAGCCACAGACTGAGCTGTGTTGCCGTGACATCCCCCATAGAAGTCTATAGGCTCAGATCCGAGTTCCCATTGCTCTGGAGGGCGACTTATCTAGATGCCAGATTTGTGTAAACCTGAATACACTAACATAAGTGCAGGGTACATAGCATACAGTGCATGTTAAAATAAGGTTTCAAGATTTGTTCTAAGGCTACTTTGCTGCTGGCTCTTCCCCATCTTTTTTTCATATAGAAAATAGTAGTGATTTCCAAGCGGAAGCCACCTGAAGAATAGCCAGATCACCAAGCAGAAGCCACCTGAAGAATAGTCAGATCACCAAGCGGAAGCCACCTGAAGAATAGATCGCCAAGCAGAAACCAACTTAAGAATGGTCAGATCACTTCTTTCAGCCACTTCTTGGCTTTCAAATCCTGAAATGGTAAAAGAAGTTGAAAAAAAACGAACATATGCACAGCGAGTTGTTTTTATATTCCAATGCATATTGTCATTAATTTTAACATTTAATGAGTAGTTTTTCAGGTGGCCTCCAGGTGGAATCAGTCTTTAAAAGCTGATATGTGTAAACCCTAATGTTCCCTTGTCACGAGCGCACTGTTCCTTTGCCTCCTAGTTACCTGGTTGCAGATGTGGTTCGCTCCTGATGATTGACAGTTTGGACCTGCGACATGGTCTCAATGCTGATGTGAACTGTGGGCTCTTCCATGCTACAGGCAGAAGCAGCTTTGTCTGTGTCAGCCTGTAGCCAAGTAATAGTGCTGCTATCAGATTGCAGTGTGGCCCGTAACCTAGGAAACAACTTATATGCTATAAAATTAAAAATACCCTTTTTCTTGTGAAAAGAGAACATTTTTAATAAGGAATAAATTGCAAAATTGCTTGTTTTTACAAGCATTTTGCAAACTCGAGACAACGCCTTTAATTTTATCTAACAAACCTGTGACTACATTGTTCAAAAGTGCAACTGTAGTAAGAGGAACATCAAGCAGTTTGGTAATGGTTTTATAGCCTTCACCTTTAAAGCACCACTGAATTATTTTTTTTATTTCAGCACTGGAGTGGTGGCACTAATGTCAGTTCCTTGACCCTAGTCTTATACTCGCCAGCCGCCTTCTTCATCTGTTATCAGTGCCACTCTAGTCATCTTCTGAGGGTTGTGACCTGATAGATAGCTCCAGTGTTTGGTAGACAAACAGTACATCACTAATCAATGTAAGTCTATGACAGCCAGAACGAGACCAGAACAAGGCTCTCATAGACTTGCATTGAGAGCTTGTGACCGTTACCACAGTAAGAAGTTGCAGTCACAAGATGGCGGATCGGGACCAGAGTGGCATTGGAAACAGCTGAAAACAGCGGCTACTAAGTATAATACTAGTGGCCGTCTATCATTTACTTTCTAATCTCCTGAAACAACTTTCTCCTTAGCTTACTTTAGTCCGTGTTCAGTGTGGTGCACACCATGATACCAAACAGCACAATGACTGTTTTTCACCATTTAAAAAAGCATACTGCCTGATTACAAGTTATGGAGAACAGGAGAAAAAAGAGCTATAAGGCATTTATATTTAATCATAAAAGTAGAAATTTTTATTGGTAACAACATTAATATCAATAATAGTACAATACATCAGGTGACAATTGCAAACAAGAACCACCTCACATAATACTCAATTGCCTCAAAAAAGTGAACACTTATGTATCTGTGGAGTCAAAAAGCCATATCCATAAAGGTTACTCTATGGGTAATACATGTATATGGGATCAGCAGACTCACACTATGGACACATGTAAAACTGCAAAGGTAATGGTACCCAATCTAGCTAAACAGTAAACTTACGTTTGTGAGTGTGTAATAACACCATATAAATAATACTGCTGAACCTATAACAGATGGCAGTAGACTCACACTTATAGGTGTGTAGTGACACCATTAGATAATACTGCCAGATGTAACTCAACTGTATGGGATCTATATCTATATGTCACAAGTAGCACTGTAATAACAATGGCAAGTGCCAGGTATAAGCAGTCTCAACAGTGTCCATATCTCATATAACATGTCATATGTCACAAGTAGCACTGTAATAACAATGGCAAGTGCCAGGTATAAGCAGTCTCAACAGTGTCCATATCTCATATAACATGTCATATGTCACAAGTAGCACTGTAATAACAATGGCAAGTGCCAGGTATAAGCAGTCTCAACAGTGTCCATATCTCATATAACACATTTGGAGAAAGACCGTGAAAGAACAATATATTATAGGTGTTAAGAAGATAATCTTATCAAATAGCTGAGGAACATGTGATTCATTCTGTGGGCTTTTTAAAGGTCTTTGTGCAGTTCCACAACTACCCCCTTGAGGAAGCAACACGTTGGCATTGCGAAACGCGCGTCAGGGCGTTATTTATCTCCCTACATATTCTCCTTTGCCTCAGCTATTTGGTAAGATTATCTTCTTAACACCTATAATGTATTGTTCTTTCACGATGTCTTTCTCCCAATGTGTTATATGAGATATGGACACTGTTGAGACTGCTTATACCTGGCACTTGCCATTGTTATTACAGTGCTACTTGTGACATATGACATGTTATATGAGATATGGACACTGTTGAGACTGCTTATACCTGGCACTTGCCATTGTTATTACAGTGTTACTTGTGACATATAGATATAGATCCCATACAGTTGAGTTACATCTGGCAGTATTATCTAATGGTTTCACTACACACCTATAAGTGTGAGTCTACTGCCATCTGTTATAGGTTCAGCAGTATTATTTATATGGTGTTATTACACACTCACAAACGTAAGTTTACTGTTTAGCTAGATTGGGTACCATTACCTTTGCAGTTTTACATGTGTCCATAGTGTGAGTCTGCTGATCCAATATACATGTATTACCCATAGAGTAACCTCTATGGATATGGCAGTTTGACTCTATAGATACATAAGTGTTCACCTTCCTGAGGCAATTGAGTATTATGTGAGGTGGTTCTTGTTTGCAATTGTCACCTGATGTATTGTACTATTATTGATATTAATGTTGTTACCAATAAAAATTTTCTATTTTTATGATTAAATATAAATGCCTTATAGCTCTTTTTTCTCCTGTTCTCCATACTTTTTGATCTGGTTTAATCTAGCCAGATGAGGTATCACAGTATAACCCATCTGGGTCTTTCTAAATATAAATATGTGGGATTATATATGTTATTCTGATTACAAGTTAATAGACATCTCTAAGACAAATTACAGGATACGCCTTAGCTCCACATGCCCTTATTTTCAATTTTTTCTAAAGGTACCATCATTTTTGTCCAGGCCATTTTCATTAGTTTGTTTTTTATTTTTTTTTGTTGAGCCACAATTCAAAAGCAATGTCTGATCTTCATTAATTGATATTCAGGAAATTGAAATCGAAAATTACTTTTGTCAATTTCAAGTTATTTCAGTACCATTTCATTTCAGCAATTTTGCCTTTGTGTGTATGTACATTTGTAAGAACAGTTACAGTAGGAGTTGAAAGTTTACATTATAGAACTTCACTAAAACGATAGTGATGAATTTTAGGTAAGAACGACTTCAGTATATGATACGATGTATTATAGTTTTAACATTTATTACTGACCATGCTTTGATACAAAACAATAATTTTTTTGATCACTTGGATTGTTTTTTGTGAAGGCGGGATGATCCCAAGCCAGGAATTCTGACATTCTTTTTTCTTTACATTATTTATCTTGTTTCACCTGACAGGTTTAATAACTTGACAATTTTACTGACATAGCAATAGTAATTAGGTGTTCACTTATTTTATTTTTACTCTACATAATATCTAGATTAAAAGCAAGAAATAAATATCCTGCAATAAATGAATGTAATTAACATAGGGTTCTTAGTTGAAACTATATTAATCAAAAGAGCATAAAAGTCATACGACCGCGGCGAGGTTTACCCAATCAGGAGGGTCGCTAATCTTTGTACCTCACCTCACTATGTGCCAGCTAGCCTCAAAATAGATGGGGGCAGAGTAGGACCTGGACCTGACTGTGCTTTGCACCCTGCTGTAGAAGGCTAAATAAAAGGGTGAGCAACCCAAAGAGGAAGTGGCCTATCCCCAAATAGCACCAAGTACAAGAAACTAAGGCAGAACTAAAAAACTGGACCAGCGCACTTGTTGGTACAAGTGCAATGTGTAGGTACACATTCACATAGCAGTCATTAACAGACAAAACCTAGATAAAAAAACAACAAATAGGTAAATAACTAGTAATTGTATATGTAAATAACATAGGCTACTTAGTTGACACCATTTTGATCAAGAGTGTAAAAGCCTACTAGCACATAGCTAGGTTAGATACTAGAGTTAGTGACGATTCTGATTGGGTACGCCTTGTCACAGTGGGATGACTTCTATCTTCTTTTGATCAAAATAATGTCTACTAAGTACCCTATGTTATGTACATAAACTATTACTATTAATTTATTTATTTACTTACTTATCTATTTATTATTTTTAATCTAGGTCTTGTCTGTTAAAGGAGTTCTACAAGTATTAGATAAAATGCAGTCTCTAATATACAGTAATTCAAACTGTAGCCTATCCTAGTCACATGTCAGTATGGGCTGCACACTGAAGTCATACAGCTTCCGAGACCTGTGTCTCAACTGACAAGAGCTGAATCACACATACCCCATTAGCGACCAGGAGCAAAAATCCAATATGTGAATAAATATGTCTTAGGCCAGTTTCACACGTCAGTTTTCTCACGTACCGGAGACACTGACACACGTAGACACATTAAAATCAATGTGTCTCTGTACATGTCAGCGTGTTTTCACGGACCGTGTGTCCATGTGCAAAATACGCTGACATGTCCTTTTTTCTACAGCACCACAGACCCAAAACGTCCCTCACATGTGCACATGGAGAACTGTTCACACAGTCCTACGTGCACACGGACTGGTACAGTAAGTGCTGTCCACTGCCTGTGGTGCTGAAGCTGCTTGTAATTATTCTCCCTGCTCTGCCGGCAACAGCGAGCAGGGAGAATAAAAGAAAAACCAGACGTGGGGTCCCCCTTAGGTTTTCAATCAACTCGGCAAAACTATACAGCTGCAGGCTGCTATTCTCAGGCTGGTAAGGGGCCATGATTATGGCCCCCCCAGCCTAAAAACAGCAGCCACCAGCTGCCCAGAAAAAGTGCATCTATTAGATGCGCCTATTCTGGAGCTTTGTGGGGTTCTTCCCACTTGCCCTGTAGCGGTGGCAAGTGGGGTAATAAAGTGTTAATGCCACCTTGCTAATGTAAGGTGACATTAAGCCAGGCTTAGTAATGAATAGGTGTCAATAAGACACCTATTCATTACTAATCCTATAGTAAATAAAGGGTTAAATAAACACACACACAGTAAGTATAAAGTCTTTTAATGAATGAATACACTACACAGTTTTTAATTCTTTATTATACTACTATTCCATTATCAAAGCCCTCGATCTCCTGTAAAAAATATAAAAAAAAAAGCAACAATATCCCATACCTGTCCGGCGATCAGTCAAGTCCCACGGTGTTAATCCATCTCGGGGTTAATCATTTTATAGCCGGAGCAGCTGCTAATGCAGCTGCTCCGACTGTAAACTACTGGGGAATGAATGGGAGCAGCGAGCAGAGACTTAGTGATTGGGAGGCAGCGTGCAGAGAGTCAGTGACGTCACCCCCAGTCACTGAGTCTCTGCTCGCTGCTTCCATTCATTCCCCAGTAGTTTATAGTCAGAGCGGCTGCATTAGCAGCGCTCCGGCTGTAAACTGATTAACACCCAAGATGGATTTACGCCGTGGGACTTGACTGATAGCCGGACAGGTATGGGATATTGTTGCTTTTTTATGTTATATTTTTTACAGGAGATCAAAGGGATCGATAAAGGAATGGCAGTATAATAAAGAATTAAAAACTGTGTAGTGTATTCATTCATTAAAAGACTTTTTTATTCTTACTGTGCGTGTGTTTATTTAACCCTTTATTTACTATAGGATTAGTAATGAATAGATGTCTTATTGACACCTACTGTATTCATTACTAAGCCTGGCTTAATGTCACCTTACAATAGCAAGGTGGCATTAATCCTTTATTAACCCCACTTGCCACCACTACAGGGCAAGTGGGAAGAACCCGACAAAGCTCCAGAATAGACACAGCTAATAGATGCACCTTTTCTGTGCAGCTGGGGGTTGCTGTGTTTAGGCTGGGGGGGCCCATAATCATGGCCCCTTACCAGCCTGAGAATAGCAGCCCGCAGCTGTATAGTTTTTCTTGGTTGGTTCCAAAACTAAGGGGGACCCCACGTCTGTTTTTTTGCATTGATTCTCCCTGCTCGCTGTTGCCGGCAGAGCAGGGAGAATTATGTCAGGGAGCTTCATCACCACAGGCAGGGGACAGCGCTTACTGTAGCTGTTCGTGCCGTCCGTGTGGTCCTGATGCGCACATACAACGTATTTACATGGACACACGGACAAGGATATCTCCGGTACCGTGTTTACCGGTACCGGAAATATCTGGTCATGTGAAACTGGCCTTAACCTGCATTGTGCTTAGCAAGGAGATCTCAAGCTTCGCCATCCTCCTCCTCCTCCGTCAGTCTGACAGCTTTATAGCAGTGCACATAGGCTGACTGGGCCCAACTGGAAAACATATAAACTCTAAGGAGGATGAAGCTGGCGATAACCTCTTTGAACATTTCTTCACATATTACAGTCCTTCTCCCGGCTGCTGACTGAGTTGTTTGTGATCCAGCTCTTGTCAGTAAAGACGCAGGCCCAGGAGCTGTATGTCTTCAATCTGCAGCCTGTACTGACACCTGACAAGAATGGGCTGCAGTTTGAATTATATGAGGGACTCCATTTTATCTCATTCTCAGAGAACCCCTATAAGGCCGGGATCACACATGCGACGAAAACGTCCGACGCTCGCATGTGAGATCCCAGCTCTGGCGCCAGCACTCGGGAGTGGAGTGTGCGGCTGCATGTATTTATATTCCAGACAAGCCACGTGGTCCTTGTTCTTCTCTCGGTTCGACTTCAAGCTCCATTTTCGACCAGGGGATAGAAATGCCAAGGCAGATGCACTTTCCCGATCCCTGCAACCACTAGAGATGGAGGAGGTTTCTTCACATATCATCGATCCTGGCAAATTCATCACAGTAGCTCCTGTGAATCTTCTTCCCGTTCCGCCTGGCAAGACCTTCGTCCCGCAAGACAACAGAGTGGAAGTGCTACACTGGGGACACTCCTCCAAGATTGCCGGGCATGTTGGTACCAAGAAGACTTTCGCTCTTCTCTCCCGCTATTACTGGTGGCCTTCTCTTCGGCAGGATGTGTCGGATTTTATAGCCTCCTGCGCAATCTGCACTAGGAATAAGGTACCTCGAACGTTGCCTTCTGGTCTCCTGCACCCCTTACCTGTTCCCGTGGCTCCGTGGCAACATATCGCCTTGGACTTCATCACTGACTTGCCCCGCTCCTCAGGATGCACAACTATCTTGGTGGTAGTTGATCGATTTTCCAAAATGGCCCATTTTGTCCCATTGCCTGGATTGCCCTCAGCCCCTGAATTAGCAAAAATCTTCATCCATCAGATTTTCAGACTGCATGGGCTTCCTCAGTGGATCGTATCCGATCGAGAGGTCCAGTTTACTTCCCGATTCTGGAGGGCGCTCTGTAAACTGTTGGGCATATCTCTGAATTACTCCTCCGCTTATCATCCTCAGACCAACGGGCAAGTGTAATGAATTAACCAGGTTTTAACATCTTACCTGCGCAATTTTTCTAACGCTCATCAAGACAATTGGGTAGCCCTTCTTCCTTGGGCACAGTTTGCCCATAACAACCATTCTAGTGAATCTACCACCTAGTCCCCATTTTTTGTGGTCTCTGATCAGAACCCGGGGTACCTCTTCCTAATGTCTTCTTCCTCTGGTGTACCCGCAGCTGATGCCCTTTCCCTGGAGTTCTCCCAGGTCTGGAAGGAGACCAAGGAGGCGATCATACAAGCAGCCGTCCGGATGAAAAGACATGTGGACAAGAGGTGGAGACATAGTAACATAGTAACATAGTAACATAGTTATTAAGGTTGAAGGAAGACTTTAAGTCCATCTAGTTCAACCCATATCCTATCCTAACCTGCCCTAACATGTTGATCCAGAGGAAGGCAAAAAAAACCCAAGTGGCAAACAGTAAGCTTCACATTGGGGAAAAAAATTCCTTCCCGACTCCACATACGGCAATCAGGCTAGCTCCCTGGATCAACGCTGTATCTAGGAAACTAGTGAATATAGCCTGTAATATTATACTTTTCAAGAAAGGCATCCAGTCCCTTCTTAAATTTTAGTAAGGAATCACTCATTATAACATAAGACGGCAGAGAGTTCCATAGTCTCACTGCTCTTACAGTAAAGAATCTGCGTCTGTGATTATGGCTAAACCTTCTTTCCTCCAGACGTAGACGATGCCCCCTTGTCCCCGTCACAGGTCTAAGAGTAAAAAGATCATTAGAAAGGTCTTTGTACTGTCCCCTCATATATTTATACATTGTAATAAGATCACCCCTAAGCCTTCGTTTTTCCAAACTAAATAACCCCAAGTGTAATAACCTGTCTTGGTATTGCAGACCCCCCAGTTCTCTAATAACCTTGGTCGCTCTTCTCTGCACCCGCTCCAGTTCAGCTATGTCTTTCTTATACACCGGAGAACAGAACTGCACACAGTATTCTAAGTGTGGTCGCACCAGTGACTTGTATAGAGGTAAAATTATGTTCTCCTCATGAGCATCTATGCCTCTTTTAATGCATCCCATTATTTTATTTGCCTTGGCAGCAGCTGCCTGACATTGGCAACTAAATGTGAGTTTGTCGTCCACCCATACACTCAGGTCTTTTTCAGTGACAGTTTTGCCCAGTGTTTTACAATTAAGCACATAATTATACATCTTATTTGTTCTACCCAAGTGCATGACCTTACATTTATCCCCATTAAAGCTCATTTGCCATTTATCAGCCCATCTTCTAGTTTACATAAATCCTCCTGTAATATAAAATTATCCTCCTCTGTATTTATTACCCTTGCAGAGTTTAGTGTCATCTGCAAATATTGAAATACTACTCTGTATGCCCCCTACAAGGACATTAATAAATATGTTAAAGAGAAGCGGCCCCAATACTGACCCCTGTGGTACCCCACTGCTAACCGTGACCCAGTCCAAGTGTGCTCCATCAATAACCACCCTTTGTTTTCTATCCATGAGCCAGTTCTTAACCCACTTACACATATTTTCCCCTATCCCCATTGTTCTCATTTTATGTATCAACCTTTTGTGTGGCACTGTATCAAAAGCTTTTGAGAAGTCCATGAACACCACGTCCACTGCATTCCCTTGGTCCAGTCCTGAACTTACCCCTTCATAAAAGCTTATCAGATTAGTCTGACAAGAACGGTCCCTCGTAAACCCATGCTGATACTGTGTCATGAGGTTATTCAGCTTCAGATACTCCAATATAGTATCCCTTAAAAAACCCTCCAGGATTTTACCCACAGTAGATGTTAAGCTCACTGGCCTATAATTTCCAGGTTCAGTTTTTGCCCCCTTTTTGAATATTGGCACCACATTTGCTATACGCCAGTCCTGTGGTACAGACCCAGTTATTATGGAATCTTTAAAGATTAAAAATAATGGTTTATCTATAACTGTACTTAATTCCTGCAGTACTCGGGGGTGTATCCCATCCGGGCCCGGGGATTTGTCAACTTTAGTGATTTTTAGACGCCGCCGTACTTCATGCTGGGTTAAGCAGGTGACATTTAACCCCTTACTGCCATCGGACGTACTATCCCGTCCATGGTACCTGGGCCCGTATGACCATGGACGGGATAGTACGTCTCGTGCGATCGGACGCGCTCCCGGGGGGAGCGCAGCCGATCGCGGCCGGGTGTCAGCTGATTATCACAGCTGACACCCATGACTGTGTGTCAGGAGCGGTCAAGGACCGCTCCCGGCACATTAACCCCTTGCACACCGCGATCAAACATGATCGCGGTGTACTGGGGGCACAGGGGAGGATAGCGCAGGGTGGGGGCTCCCTGCGCGCCCCCCTGAGACCCTCAGAGCAGCGCGATGTGATCGCGCTGTTCTGAGGGCTTCCTCCCTCCCAGGACCTGGATCCAAGATGGCACCGGGGTCCTGGAGGGAGGCGGCTTCCTCAGTGCCTGCTGAGAGCAGGCACTGAGAAGCCTGCAGCTATGCCTGAGCGATCGCTGGTGTGACAGAGTGCTGTGCACACTGTCACACCAGCGATCTGATAAAATACAGTGATGTCCCACCCTGGGACAAAGTAAAAAAGTTAAAAAAATAAAAATAAACATGTTTTAAAAAAAATCCAAAATAAATTAAAAAAAAAAAAAATATTCCCCAATAAATTCACTTCTTCCTGTAAATAAAAAAAACAAGCAATAAAAGTACACATATTTGGTATCGCCGCGTCCGTAACGACCCCCCTATAAAATTGTCCCACTAGTTAACCCCTTTAGTGAACCCCTTAAAAAAAAAAAAAAAACGAAGCAAAAAATCAATGCTTTATCATCATACCGCCGAACAAAAAGTGGAATAACACGCGATCAAAAAGACCGATATAAAAAATCATGGTACCGCTGAAAACGTCATCTTGTCCCGCAAAAAACGAGCCATCATACAGCATCATCAGCGAAAAAATAAAAAAGTTATAGCTCGCAGAATAAAGCGATGCAAAAATAATTATTTTTTATATAAAATTGTTTTTATTCTATAAAAGCGCCAAAACATAAAAAAATGATATAAATGAGGTATCGCCATAATCGTACTGACCCGAAGAATAAAACTCCTTTATCAATTTAGCACACGCGGAACGGTATAAACGCCTCCCCCAAAAGAAATTCATGAATTGCTGATTTTTGTTCATTCTAACCTCCCAAAAATCGAAATAAAAAGCGATCAAAAAATGTCACGTGCTCAAAAATGGTACCAATAAAAATGTCAACTCGTCCCGCAAAAAATAAGACCTCACATGACTCTGTGGGCCAAAATATGCAAAAATTATAGCTCTCAAAATGTGATGATGCAAAAACTATTTTTGCAATAAAAAGCGTCTTTTAGCGTGACAGCTGCCAATCATAAAAACCCGCTATAAATAGTAAATCAAACCCCCCTTTATCACCCCCTTAGTAAGGGAAAAATAATAAAATTAAAAAAAAGTATTTATTTCCATTTTCCCATTAGGGTTAGGGTTAGGGTTGCGGCTAAAGTTAGGGTTAGGGTTGGCGCTAAAGTTAGGATTAGGGTTAGGGTTGGGATTAGGGGTGTGTTAGGGTTAGGTTTGTGGTTAGGGTTGGGACTAGGGTTAGGGGTGTGTTGGGGTTAGGGTTGGAGTTAGAATTGGGGGGTTTCTGCTGTTTAGGCACATCAGGGGCTCTCCAAATGTGACATGGCGTCTGATCTCAATTCCAGCCAATTCTGCGTTGAAAAAGTCAAACGGTGCTCCTTCACTTCTCAGCTCTGCCATGCGTCCAAACAGTAGTTTATCCCCACATATGGGGTATCAGCGTACTCTGGACCCCAAGAGTTATTGTGCAATTTGTCCTATTTCTTCTGTTACCCTTGGGAAAATAAAAAACTGGGGGCGAAAATATAATTTTTGTACAAAAAAAATTATTTTTTTGTTTTTACGGCTGTACATTATAAACTTCTGTGAAGCACTTGGGGCTTCATAGCGCTCACCACACATCTAGATAAATTCCTTGTGGGGTCTATTTTCCAAAATGGGGTCACTTGTGGGGGGTTTCCACTGTTTAGGCGCATCAGGGGCTCTCCAAATGCGACATGACGCCCCCAGACCATTCCATCAAAGTCTGCAATCCAAAACGTCACTACTTCCCTTCCGAGCCCTGACGTGCGCCCATACAGTAGTTTTCTCCCACATATTGGGTATCAGCGTACTCAGGACAAATTGGACAACAACTTTTGGGTTCCAATTTCTCCTGTTACCCTTGTGAAAATAAAATATTGGGGGCGAAAAAATCATTTTTGTAAAAAAAAAAAGATTTTTTATTTTTACGGCTGTACGTTATAAACTTCTGTGAAGCACTTCGGGGTTCAAAGTGCTCACCACACATCTAGATAAGTTCCTTGTGGGGTCTATTTGCCAAAATGGGGTCACTTGTGGGGGGTTTCCACTGTATAGGTGCATCAGGGGCTCTCCAAATGTGACATGACGCCCCCAGACCATTCCATCAAAGTCTGCAATCCAAAACGTCACTACTTCCCTTCCGAGCCCTGACGTGCGCCCATACAGTAGTTTTCTCCCACATATTGGATATCAGCGTACTCAGGACAAATTGGACAACAACTTTTGGGTTCCAATTTCTTCTGTTACCCTTGTGAAAATAAAATATTGGGGGCGAAAAAATCATTTTTGTAAAAAAAAAAAGGATTTTTTATTTTACGGCTGTACGTTATAAACTTTAGTGAAACACCTGGGGGTTAAAAGTTCTCACCACACATCTAGATAAGTTCCTTGAGGGGTCTAGTTTCCAAAATGGTGTCATTTATGGGGGTTTCCACTGTTTAGGCAGATCAGGAGCTCTCCAAACACGACATGGCGTCCAGCCAATTCTGCGTTGAAAAAGTCAGACGGCGCTCCTTCCCTTCCAAACTCTGCCATGCACCCAAACAGTGGTTTACCCCCACATATGGGGTATCAGGGCACTCAGGACAAATTGCACAATAACTTTTGGAGTCTTGTTACCCTTGGAAAAATAAAAATTGGGGTGAAAAGATCATTTTTGTGGAAAAAATATGATTTTTAAATTTTACGGCTCTACATTATAAACTTGTGTGAAGCACTTGGGGGTTCAAATTGCTCACCAAAGATCTAGAAAAGTTCCTTAGGGGGTCTAGTTTCCCAAATGGGGTCATTTGTGGGGGGTTTCCACTGTTTAGGCACATCAGGGGCTCTCCAAATGCAACATGGCATCCAATCTCAATTCCAGTCAATTTTGGTTGGAAAAAGTCAAATGGTGCTCCTTCCATTCCGAGCTCTGCGTGAGCCCAAACAGTGGTTCCCCCCCACATATGGGGTATCAGCGTACTCAGGACAAATTGGACAACAACTTATGTGGTCCAATTTCTCCTGTTACCCTTGGGAAAATAAAAAATTAGTGACTAAAAGATAATTTTTGTGGGAAAAAAATAGGATTTTTTATTTTCATGCCCGGGCATTATAAACTTGTGTGAAGCACTTGGGGTTCAAAGTGCTCACCAAAGATCTAGATAAGTTCCTTAGGGGGTCTAGTTTCCAAAATGGGGTCACTTGTGGGGGGTTTCCACTATTTAGGCTCATCTGGGGCACTGCAAACGGAACATGACCCCCATCAACGTCTGCATTCCAAAACGTTACTACTTCCTTTCCAAGCCCTGCCGTGCACCCAAACAGTTTCCCCCCCCCCACATATGGGGTATCAGCGTACTCAGGACAAATTGGACAACAACTTTTGGGGTCCAATTTCCTTGGGAAAATTCAAAAATTTGGGACTAAAAAATCATTTTTGTGGAAAATTGTTTGTTTTTTTTCACACCCAGGCATTATAAGCTTTTGTGAAACACTTGGGGGTTTAAAGTGCTCACAACAGATCTAGATAAGTACCTTAGGGGGTCTAGTTTCCAAAATGGTGTCACTTGTGGGGGTTTCCACTGTTTAGGCGCATCAGGGGCTCTCCAAACACGACATGGCGTCCAATCTCAATTCCAGCCAATTTTAGTTTGAAAAAGTCAAACGGCGCTCCTTCCCTTACGAGCTCTGCCGTGTGCCCAAACAGTGGTTTTCCCCCACATATTGGGTATTGGCGTACTCAGGAGAAATTGCATAACAACCTTATCTGTCCATTTTCTCCTTTTACCCTTGTGAAAATAAAAAAAAAGTTTGTAAAAGATCATTTTTGTGGCTAAAAAGTTAAATATTCATTTTTTCCTTCCACGTTGCTTTAGTTCCTGTGAAGCACCTGAAGGGTTAATAATCTTCTTGAATGTGGTTTTGAGTACCTTGAGGGGTGCAGTTTTTAGAATGGTGTCACTTTTGGGTATTTTCTGCCATATAGACCCCTCAAAGTGACTTCAAATGAGAGGTGGCTTTGTAAATTTTGTTGTAAAAATGAGAAATCGCTGGTCAACTTTTAACCCTTATAACTTCCTAACAAAAAAAAATTTTGGTTCCAAAATTGTGCTGATGTAAAGTAGACATGTGGGAAATGTTATTTCTTAACTATTTTATGTGACATATTTCTCTGTTTTAAGGGAATAAAAATTCAAAGTTTGAAAATTGCAAAATTTTAAAAATTTTCGCCATATTTGCGTTTTTTCAAAAATAAACGCAAGTTATATCGAAGAAATTTTACTTCTAACGTGAAGTACAATATGTCACGAGAAAACAATCTCAGAATCGCGAAGATCCGTTGTAGCGTTCCAGAGTAATAACCTCATAAATAGACAGTGGTCAGAATTGTAAAAATTGGCCCGGTCATTAACGTGCAAACCACCCTTGGGGGTGAAGGGGTTAATGGAGAAATTTTTTTTTCTCTGATCATGTTATCTGTCATGGGATTTTCTTGTGTAAATACAGTTGAAAAAAAGTCATTTAGCATATTGGCTTTTTCCTCATCCTCATCCACCATTTCATCCAGACTATTTTTAAGGGGACCAACACTATCATTTTTTAGTTTCTTGCTATTTATGTAGTTAAAGAATATTTTGGGATTATTTTTACTTTCTCTGGCAATGAGTCTCTCTGCCTCAATCTTTGCTGTCTTGATTTGCTTTTTACAGAATTTATTCAGTCTTCTGTATTTATTTAATGCCTCATCACTACCTACTCATCCGTTGGAAATTTGCCTTCCTGAAGTTTAGTGTCCTTGTAACCCCTCGACTACACATCTTATTAAAGGATACATGAAAGCTTATTATTTTGTGATCACTATTACCCAAGTGACCCCCAACCCTTATATTTGATATGCGGTCTGGCCTGTTGGATAATATTAGGTCTAGCAGTGCCCCCCCTCTTGTTGGGTCCTGAACTAGTTGTGAAAGGTAATTGTCTCTCATAGTTGCCAAAAACTTATTACCTTTGCTGGAACTACAGGTTTCTGTTCCCCAATGTATTTCAGGGTAGTTGAAGTCCCCCATAATAATGACTTCTCCTTGAGTTGCTGCTTCATCTATTTGCTTTACGAGGATATTCTCTGTTGCTTCCATTATTTTAGGAGACTTATAACAAACCCCTATCAGTAATTTATTATTTTTCCCCCCTCCCCTAATCTCCACCCACAGAGACTCTACATCTTCATTAGATTCACAGATATCACGCAGGATGGGTTTTAAGGATGATTTTACATATAAACACACCCCCCCACCTCGCTTATTTTTACGGTCATTCCTAAACAGACTATAGCCCTGTAAATTAACCGCCCAGTCATGGCTCCCATCCAGCCAAGTCTCAGATATCCCCACCATGTCATAATTATGTTCCAACAAAATTAATTCTAATTCCGCCATTTTGTTGGTGAGGCTTCTGGCATTAGTATACATTCACTTTATGTATCTCTCTGAACCTCTATTCTTTCTTAAATTATTAACTGTTCTAACCCCACCCCCCCATGCCACCCCCACCCCCAATTTCATTATTTGTGCCCAGGTCTCTATCTGCACTGCCTTCCCCTCCTATAAAATGAATACCCTCCCCCTAGTCCCTAGTTTAAAGACTCCTCCAACCTTCTAGCCATTTTCTCCCCCAGCACAGCTGTACCCTCCCCATTGAGGTGCAGCCCGTCCCTAGCATAGAACCTGTAGCCAACTGAGAAGTCGGCCCAGTTCTCCAGGAACCCAAACCCCTCCTTCCTACACCAATTCTTGAGCCACTTATTAACCTCCCTAATCTCCCGTTGCCTCTCTGGTGTGGCACGTGGTACCGGCAGTATTTCAGAAAATACCACGTTGGAGGTCCTTGCTTTAAGCTTGCAGCCTAATTCCCTGAAATCGTCTTTAAGGACCTTCCACCTACCTCTAACTTTGTCATTTGTGCCAATGTGCACCATGACCGCTGGGTCCTCACCAGCCCCTCCCAGTAATCTGTCAACCCGATCAGCGATGTGTCGGACTCGAGCGCCAGGTAGCCAGCCCACTGTTCGACGATCCCTGTCTTTGTGACAGATTGCCCTATCTGTTCCCCTAATAATTGAGTCCCCCACTACCAGCACCTGTCTGGCCTGCCCTGCTCTCCTAATTCCCCCCTTACTGGAGCAGACACTCCCCAGCTTTCAGAGGACATGCCTGGCTGCAGCAGTGCTACCCCTGTACTGACAACCCCCTCATCTGCCAACTTTGCAAACTTATTGGGGTGTGCCAGATCAGGACTAGCCTCCCTGGCGCTCTTCCCTCTACCCCGCTTTCTAACTGTCACCCAGCTTCCTATTTCAGTGACCTGCAGCTCCACCCTAGCATCCCCCCCCTCATCTATCCCATTGAGCGTCTGCTCAGTGAGCAGAAGACTCCTTTCCATATTGTCTATGGATCTCAGTGTTGCCAGCTGCACATTTAGATCCAAGATTTGGGCTTCCAAATGCACAACGTGCTCACATCTCACGCAGCAGTATGCACCCTCGACCGGCTGTTCAAGGACTGCATACATGTGGCAAGATGTACACTGGATGGCATTGGCAATAGTGGAGCACATTTCTAATGGGGATTTCACCAGACAGCAAAGATAAGTAAAATAAATAAAAAGTATTGATAAAATATACCAGCAATTCAGTAATTCCTCCCTTGGAAACTCCCTGAATCCAAAGTCACTGAATCTCAAGTCACACTTACCACCGTTCGCACTTGGGCACCGGTCACACTCAGCTCGCTCACACTCGCTGAAGCAGAAGATTTAAAGAGAGTTTTTTGTTTTTTTTTCTTTTTTTTCGAAAGTTTGGCTTTCGACCAAGCATATCCGCTTGAGAATCCCTTCATACAAGCTGGGTCCCCGGTACATCGGACCCTTTAAGATTCTTGGACGCATTAACAACGTGGCCTATAAATTGAGGTTGCCTGCTTCACTCCGGGTCTCTAACGTCTTCCATGTCTCGCTCCTAAAACCAGTTCTTCTTAATCGGTTCTGCTCTGCGCCCCCTGTTACTCCTCAGTCAATTGGGGGTGATAATATTTTTGAAGTAAGAGATATTTGTGCCATGAAGAGAGTTAGGGGAAAAACACTTCTTCCTTATCGATTGGAAAGGGTTCGGTCCTGAGGAGAGATCTTGGGAGCCTCGGGAGAACATTAAAGCTCCACGTATTTTGGAAAAATTCTTGACCAGCCTCAGGAGGGGGAGACTTAAAGGGGGGGTACTGTCATGCAGGCGCCGGCTGTAACACCGGCGTCCGCGCTCACACCGGCACCCGCGCTTTTGCCGGTGCCCGCAGTCATGCCGGCGCAGGCTGCTACTGCTGCCGCTTTAGTCCCCGGGCCCTCTCCCCTGCTCCCCGCTCACTGCTCCAGGCTCCGCGCTGCTCCCTCGACGTGTCATCCTGCCGCTTGGGGGATCCAGTGTGGTGTCCACACTCCTGCCTCCTACCGTCCTGGTTCTGCTCCCTGCATGCGCCTTAGGTCGCGGGCCCGCTCCTTTATCGTTTTAACCCTCGCGGTATCTTCCCAGGGGTACTAGCGCTCCAATCTGGGGCCAGCACTAGGTATGTCAGGCGGCTCCTCCACGTTGGAGGCGCATGATTGTCGTGTGCCTTATGTACGCTACTCTGGCCTGTCTTGCCTACCGTCCCTGTCCTAACTACCTGCCCCCCTGTTACCTGACCTGTCTTGCCTTACCGTCCCATCCTATTTACCGCTCCGTCCTGCCTACCTACCCCGTCTGTGTTATCTTCTCATACCCTGACCTCCTGGTTCCGCCCCGTCACCCAGCTTGTTGCATCCATCCGAGTATTCCCGTTTTGTGGTCCACTCTCCATATCCCCGTAGGGCCCTTCTTGACCCACCCCTCTTCTGTATGCCAGCTGTCGCAGTACTTGATTCCTTCGGGTCTGCCCCAAACGGTCCCTGTATGGGTGTTGGCTCTCCTAGGTCTGCTCGCCTGGAGGAACTCAGTGCCGCGACCCAGAGGGTCCACTCTCGCAGTACGTCCTTCCTAGACGTCACATGGTAATGTTAATGTTTGAGACTGTGGTCCCAAATCTCTTGAGGTCATTGACCAGGTCCTCCTGTTCTGGGCTGATTCCTGACCATTCTCAGAATTATCCTTAACCCATGAGGCGCGATCTTGCATGGAGCCCCAGACCAAGGAAGATCGACAGTCATCTTGTGTTTCTTCCATTTTCTAATTATTGTCCCAACAGTAACCTTCTCACCAAGCTGCTTGCCTATTGTCATGTAGCACATCCCAGCCTTGTGCAGGTCTAAAATTTTGTCCCTGCTGTGCTCAGAGAGCTCTTTGGTTTTGGCCATGGTGGAGAAGTTGGAGTGTGATTGATTGAGTGTGTGGACAGGTGTCTTTGATACAGGTAATGAGTGTAAGTAACACAGGTAATGAGTGCACAGTAGGAGGGCTTTTTAAAGATAAACTGCAACCTCCTACTGTCTGGCCTCCCCTCTAGCACTCTGGCACCACTCCAGTCCATCCTACACTCTGCTGCACGACTAATCCACCTGTCTTCCCGCTATTCCCCAGCCTCCCCACTATGCCAGGCCCTTCACTGGCTTCCTATTGCCCAGAGGCTCCAGTTCAAAACCTTAACCATGGCATACAAAGCCATCCACAACCTTTCTCCTCCATACATCTGTGACATGGTCTCCCGCTACCTACCTACACGCAACCTTCGATCCTCTCAAGATCTCCTTCTCGACTCCCCCCTCATCTCTTCTTCCCGCAACCGCATACAAGACTTCTCCCGGGCTTCCCCCATACTCTGGAACTCCCTGCCGCAAAACATCAGACTTTCACCAACAACGGAGACCTTCAAGAAAAACCTGAAGACCCACCTGTTCCGACAAGCCTACAACCTGCAATGATCCTCAGTCTACTGAACCATCGCACGACCAGCTCTACCCCTCCTAGTGTATTCTCACCCATCCCTGTAGACTGTGAGCCCTCGCGGGCAGGGTCCTCTCTCCTTCTGTACTTGTGTGTCCCTTGTCTAGCACATGTTTATTGTATCTGTCTATATTTTTCCCTTTTCATATGTAAAGCGCCATGGAATAAATGGCGCTATATAAATGTATAATAATAATAATAATAATAAACTAACAGGTCTGTTCGTGACAGAATTCTTGCAGGTTGGTAGGTGATAGCGTATTTCATACAATAAAATGCAATTTAATTATGAAAAATCATACAATGTGATTTTCTGTTTTTTATTTTTACATTCTGTCTCTCACAGTTGAAGTGTACCTATGATAAAAATTACAGACCTCTCCATTATTTGTACTTGGAAAACTTGCAAAATCGGCAGTGTATCAAATACTTATTTCCCCTACTGTATAAAGTATACATGCATATATGTAATTGAAAAATGCCTTTAATGCATGTGATAAATTATCCCCGCAATATGTTGTGTGGGGTAAGTTGGAATTTCTTTCTAATCTTTCTTTCAACAGTTGATAATTTAATGATCCTCCAATAAAGATAAGAATGACTATAACAGGCATTTGCCTTTTTGCTATGTCTAGTTCCAGGAAAAGGTTGATCTGAGTTTCTCATCACAATATGTGTGACCTTCATTTATATATTAGAATGTGCAGCAATTCTGCTTCTAGGGCCCCGCCTTGCGAGGGAGAAATGGATACATATCTGTCTAAGATAAAACTTCCTAAACTTTCTATGCAGGCAGTTGAGGAGTTGGATAGGCCTCTGACGATTGAGGAGCTGGAGTATGCACTTTCAGGGTTTCCGAATGAGAAGGCCCCAGGCTCGGACGGTATCCCTGGTGAATTTTACAAACTCTTCAGTAGTGTTTTACTGCCTCTGCTGCTAAAAGTCTTTCAATCTGCAAGTGATACTGCACAGCTCCCTCCGTCCATGTTAGAGGCTATTATAGTGGTCATCCTTAAGCAGGGTAAGGATCCCCTCCATCCTGAGTCTTACAGGCCCATTTCTCTACTCCAGACGGATGTTAAAATTCTTGCCAAAGTTCTCTCGGTCAGACTGGCTAAGGTTATTGCTGAACTCATTCATGACGATCAGTCGGGGTTCATGCCGGAGAAGTCTACTGCCATTAATTTGCGTTGGTTGTTCCTCAATATGCAGTTAAGTTCTCCTGAGACGGGAGCCAGGGCAGTGCTATCGCTCGACGCAGCTAAGGCCTTTGATACGGTTGAGTGGAGCTATCTTTGGAAGATTTTAGAAAGAATGGAGTTTGGCCCTAAGTTCTTGGCCCTCATTAAGCTACTCTATAATGGCCCATCAGCTAGGATTAGGGGCAATGGTGAGTTATCTGGGGGGGCTGGCAATGGGGAGGGGAACAAGACAGAGTTGTCCTCTGTCGCCCCTCCTCTTTGCCATCGCTATTGAACCCTTAGCATGCATTATTAGAGCCTCTAAAGGAGTGCGGGGATTTAGGGTGGGTAACCTGGAGGAACGCATCTCGCTATATGTGGACGACATGCT
The DNA here is from genome assembly GCA_033576555.1 of Oophaga sylvatica. Lineage (NCBI taxonomy): Eukaryota > Metazoa > Chordata > Amphibia > Anura > Dendrobatidae > Oophaga > Oophaga sylvatica. The sequence continues at coordinate 204,813,534 of JARQOD010000006.1, read as the reverse complement.
TCTGTATCTGGGGGATGCCTCTGCCTCTATTAGACCAGTTATGGCTATCCTTGAGGAATTTGGTAAGTGGTCCGGCCTCCTTATAAATTGGAACAAATCGGTACTTATGCCTATAGATCCTTGTGTAGACACGCAGAGGTTAATGGAAACCAATATTAAACTGGTAACAGAATTTAAGTATCTGGGGAGTAATGTTACAGCTAAACCTGTTGACTATGTGCCTCTTAATCTGACACCCCTGTTAGAAAGATTTGTAACTAAAATTGATGCATGGTGTAGACTTCCCCTATCAGTTGTTGGGAGAGGAAACCTCATCAAAATGGTTTTAATGCCCCAACTGCTCTACATACTTCACAATTCCCCGGTGTGGATCCCGGCATGGTATTTTCAGAAGGCTCATAGGTTATTCAGACAATTACTTTGGAAAAAAAAGCAGGCTCGAATCCGTCTGGAGTATCTACAAAGAGTAGAGTTGAGCGAAACAGGTTGTTCATTTTCAAAAGTCGCCGATTTTCGCCAAAGTCGGGTTTTATGAAACGAAACCAGACCGTGGAGTGAGTTCGGTCACGTGTTCGGCGACCATTTTGCTGGAGTCGGTTTTCCCCTACACTTTAAGCGCCTTTTCTCGGCCAATGAGCAAGGATGCAGGCTGTGGGCAACGTGATGACATAGCAGGTGGCCAGCACCATCTTAGAGAAGGGCATTGCAATGATTGGCTGGCTTTCAGTGGCGTCACAGTGCATATAAAATCCCTCAGCGCCGACTGCTATTTTACAACTGCCGAACTCAGTGTAAGGGAAGGTTGCTGGCGGTGCGTCTGAGCAGGGAGAGCGTTAGACAGGGCCTAAAAAAAACAAAACTTTGTGCTGATAGCAATTAGCTGTACAGTGACTGTGCAGCGAGAGGGAAGGATTTTAGTGTGTGCAGCAACGCTGGTTCTTAGGCTGCCTGCCTGACAGTGACGCTGTAGAATATTGCTTGTGTGGACCATCAGATCTGATTACAGGCTGCCTGCCTGTGATAAAGGAGAAATTAATTTGGTGGAGTAGCTGAGCTGCCTGCCAGTGACAGTGTACAAATTGCTTGTGTGGACCATCAGATTTGATTAGTAGGCTGCCTGCCTGTGATAAAGGGGCAATTAATTTGGTGGAGTAGCAGAGCTGCCTGCCAGTGACAGTGTACAAATTGCTTGTGTGGACCATCAGATCTGATTAGTAGGCTGCCTGTCTGTGATAAAGGGGCAATTAATTTGGTGGAGTAGCAGAGCAGCCTGCCAGTGACAGTGTACAAATTGCTTGAGTGGAGCATCACATCTGATTAGTAGGATGCCTGACTGTGATAAGGGGGCAATTATATTATATTATAGTCCCCCTTTTATTCCCCATTGACATGCATTGGGGTCGGATTTTCGACTCCGACCCGACCATTTCCGTTAGTCGGCCTACTTCGTTTGACTCGACTTTTGAGAAAGTCGGGTTTCACGAAACCCGACTCGACCCGAAAAACGAGAAAGTCGCTCATCTCTAACAAAGAGTAAAAATAAATGGAGGTCTGGCTATCCCGAATGCTGCAATCTACTATCTGGTGGCTCAGATTCAGCAACTGAAGGGTTGGGATCAGTGTAGTGCACTGGAGAAAAATGGGCGACTGGCAATTCAGAATAGCCCCTGGAGAGTACCAATGTATATGGTAGACGCCCGGGGAGGGGGAAACAAACTATCTCAAGCTCCAACTCTGACCATGATCTATAAGGTTTGGGATAGAGGAAAGCACCTGCTGGGTGTTTACACCATTGTGGCATATCCTAGTCTTCTGGAATTTCAAACCTTAGAAGGGTGCTCTGATTGGGAGGCGAAGGGGGTGATGACGGTGGCACACATTCAGTCTAAAAATACATTAAAACAGTTTGAACAACTGCGCACTGAATTTGACATTCCCATAAGTTTTTCTACAGATTTTTACAGCTCCGGCATGCGTATGCAGCTCAAGTCAAAACTAGAGATCTTAGTACAGACCCTAATCCCTTGACAATGTTGGTGGGAGGCTTGGGCTCCAGAAAAGGATTGATTTCCTCCATCAATAGAATACTTCTCAATGCATTTCTCGATTAGTACCCTCTTTGCACCAAAGCTAGATGGGAGGAAGATGTTGGCACGCTCTGATGATCAATGGGATTATATATTAAATTCAGTGCCCTGTCTTTCCTTATGGGAGGCCCAGAGATTATCGCAGGTGTATCTAATACAAAGGAAATATAAAACAACTGCGTTCTTGCACAAAATCGCGATAAAGAGTGACTTGTGCTGCCCCGATGTAGCCTACCTGATGCACACCTTATGCATATGTTCTGGGAGTGTCCTCGGCTTGGACGGTTCTGGAATAATGTTCTGAATACGCTGGCAAGAGTTTATGGTACAAGATTGCTCCCTGATCCAAAGGTCTGTGTGCTGGGTATTATACCTGATATTTCTGTGGAAGACCCGCTGGCGATCGGTATGGCTAGAATTCTATATATAGCACGGAAAACCATTGCCTTGCACTGGAAGCAGTCTGCACCCCAGACGGTGGAGGAGTTTATTAATAGAGTCAATAGTTCTATAAGGCTGGAAAAGGGAGTGAGTAGTATAGGAACTGTAGTATTCGTCAAACTCAAATCTGACAGGTCGACACGCCCCCTATCATTTAATCCGTCTCCCTGGGACTTGATCTGTCTGAACTTTGCTGTGGGTGGGAAATCTGAGCTGCTGGATTTGTGAATTTCAATCAAAGTGATTTATTCATCTCTATTTATATTTTATTCAGTGACTTTGATTAGTCTGTGGAGTATTAGTGTATTAAAGAGGAGAGAAACTTTTAAGGACCCAGTAAATGTATAAGGAGTTCTAGTGAAATACAGACTTTTGTTACAGATCGGTAAGCTATTACCAAGCTGTGTATCTAAGGCTTGTGTTGTGTTGAGAGGAGCATATTTTTCTATTTACTAACTAACATGGTACATAGATATACATCTTTACTGGCACATAGAAATGTAGTACAACAGTGTTGACATGAATTGTCAGAATGAGTGAAGGTCGATGCTACGGTAATTCAGGCAAACAGTAAATAGTATTGCATTGTGTATAGTCAGTGGGATCTCACATTTGGAATTACGACGCTCATCTTATAGTTTTATTCAGTATATATATTTTTGAAGAGTGAATCTTGATCTTTTTTGTGGTGAGAAACTTTTAAGGACCCAGTAAATGCATGTAAAACACTATTGTGGTGGAATTTGGAATTATGACGCTCATCTTATAGTTTTATTCAGTATATATATTTTTAGCTTGGCAGTGTATCTACACTTATATCAGTACTGGGAAGAATGTACTTTTGTTACAGATCGGTAAGCTATTACCAAGCTGTGTATCTAAGGCTTGTGTTGTGTTGAGAGGAGCATATTTTTCTATTTACTAACTAACATGGTACATAGATATACATCTTTACTGGCACATAGAAATGTAGTACAACAGTGTTGACATGAATATTAAGGATTTTTAGTGAATTAAAGAGTGAATCTTGATCTTTTTTGTGGTGAGAAACTTTTAAGGACCCAGTAAATGCATGTAAAACACTATTGTGGTGGAATTTGGAATTATGACGCTCATCTTATAGTTTTATTCAGTATATATATTTTTAGCTTGGCAGTGTATCTACACTTATATCAGTACTGGGAAGAATGTACTTTTGTAGACAAATGCAGACAGGTATGAACTACATTCAAATCAATATATAATAGTGCCCATCTCCATATCTTATATGTTATAGCGATAATAGACTAATCCGGGGCTAAACAATAATAACCTCCATATATTTGTCCATATATATGCAATCTATGTAACTCACAATATCCCCCAATAGGCAGCCATATGAAGCAGGTATATCAATAAAGTAACTTCCCCATCACAGCTGCTAATATAATGATGTTAGCATGCAAGTGCAGGGCTCACAATACATACTGTGCGTGCATATGAAGTCAATTAGCACATCCATATGAGGAGCTATATTAAAAAAGCAGCGCCATAGATGGGAGATCATACCTGAATGCTGCTTGGCACCCCTTGTGTATAGCCCTCATTTCTAGCAGTGTTTGCTACAGATAGCTCACTTATTAAGCCAGGAATAAACATAGTGACTGTTTCATGTCCCTATACAATCCAAGCCTTGTACACAAAGCTTGGTAATAGGTTACCGAGCTGTAACAAAGTATTTTCTATCTAGTGGTTAACATGGTACAAATTAGCCAAATGCAGACAGGTATGAACTACATTCAAATCAATATATAATAGTGCACATCTCCATATCTTATATGCTATAGCGATAATAGATTAATCCGGGGCTAAACAATAATAACCTCCATATATTTGTACCTAAACAGGTCCTTCTCAAAAAATTAGCATATAGGGCTAAATTTCATTATTTTCCATAATGTAATGATTAAAATTAAACTTTCATATATTTTAGATTCATTACACACCAACTGAAATTTTTCAGGTCTTTTATTGTTTTAATACTGATAATCACAATACATACTGTGCGTGCATATGAAGTCAATTAGCACATCCATATGAGGAGCTATATTAAAAAAGCAACGATTATTCTATAGTACCATACAGTATAAAACACCTTATAACACATTTGGAATTAGGACTCTCATCTTATAGTTTTTATTCAGTGTTTATATATATATTTTTAGCCTGCCATTGTATCTACACTTATATCAGGACTGGGAAGAATGTAATGACATGGGGTTAGGAATCTCCAACCTAGTTTCTGGTTTGCTACAGATAGCTAATTTATTACCATTGAGAGAATGCGTGAAGGTCGATGCTAATATGTTTCCAAAGTTTAGTGACAGGAACTAGTTAGTGATGACAAATTCACAGGACTATTTTTTAACTGTTCCATGTGAGAATACAGGCATAGGATGGGGACCATTACTTAGAATTTGTTATTTTGGGGCTATTTTTAACTGTTTCATGTGAGAATACAGGCATAGGATGGGAGTCATTACTTAGAATTTGTTATTTTGGGGCTATTTTTAACTGGTTCATGTGAGAATACAGACATAAGATGGGCCCATTACTTAGTGTATACTATTTATGTACAAAGATGATACGGAAAATATATGTTTCCAAAGTTTAATTGTAGCAAATCAAGGTGTATTAAATTGATTACTAGCACAATTATGGCAACTTGATAACAATTTCACAACAAATTCGTTATTTTGTGACTATTTTTAACTGTTTCATGTGAGAATACAGGCAGAGGATGGGGCCAATACTTGGTGTATACTATTTATGTACAAAGATGATACGGAAAATATATGTTTCCAAAGTTTACTGACAGGGAGTACATAGTGGGGAGAGCCCTCTTGCAGTGCTAACCTGATTACAAGCCCTCATTGCTACTTTTTCTCTTGTCTAACATCACAATACAACCAAGTGGTTCTTCAAAACTATTTGTAAGTCTTCCGGCACAAAGCACATGTGAACAGTTGATGGTAATATTTTGCCACATGACAAATGTTTCTGACTCTCAGTTGCTAATACTGATAGACATATTGTGAACTGACATATAGGGTCCATGTGAGACACCATATTTTTCAACATTTTTGCTCCTTCACAGATTTATTTTGGATTATATTTTTTTTATTTTGCTTAAGGATCATGTACAGAGGTGTTTTTATGGTTTAATACTGATAGACATATTGTCCCAGGCATGTCCGGGCATGCCCGGACAAGTCCTGGCATGCCTGGACAAGTCCTGGTCACGTGACAACCGTGGAAAAACAAGCCTGAAATTCAAAAACTATGCGCTATCCGTTAACACACGCATAGTCATCTAGAAAATATTGAGCGAGTCGCTTCACAAACCATCTCAAGGCATGCTGAATGTCAACGTTCCCGCTATGAGCTACACACATGACCAACTGTATAGTCTGGGACGCATAGCGTTCTTGTTGCACAGGCCTATTTTTAAAGATGCTATGCCCCTCAGATATAAAAGACAGGCATGTTGGAACGTGTTCCGGCCTATTTTGGCAAATGCCCACTCCTATGCATCGATTTTGATCAGCATTCAACAATTTATTTTGCTCATGTGAGACACCATATTTTTCAACATTTTAGCTACTTCACAGAATTATTTTGCATTATATATTTTTTTATTTTGCTTAAGGATCGTGTACAGAGGAGTTTTTATGTTTTAATACTGATAGACATATTGTGAACTGACATATAGGGTCCATGTGAGACACCATATTTTTCAACATTTTAGCTCCTTCACAGAATTATTTTGCATTATATATTTTTTTATTTTGCTCATGTGAGACACCATATTTTTCAACATTTTAGCTACTTCACAGAATTATTTTGCATTATATATTTTTTTATTTTGCTTAAGGATCGTGTACAGAGGAGTTTTTATGTTTTAATACTGATAGACATATTGTGAACTGACATATAGGGTCCATGTGAGACACCATATTTTTCAACATTTTAGTTCCTTCACAGAATTATTTTGCATTATATATTTTTTTATTTTGCTTAAGGATCGTGTACAAAGGAGTTTTTATGTTTTAATACTGATAGACATATTGTGAACTGACATATAGGGTCCATGTGAGACATGTCTGGACAAGTCCGGGCATGTCCGGACATGCCTGGACAAGTCCTGGTCACGGGACAGCCGTGGAAAAAACAATACTGAAATTCAAAAACTATGGGCTGGCCGTTAACACACGCATAGTCATCTAGAAAATATTGAGCGAGTTGCTTCACAAACCACACAAGGCGTGGTGATTGCCAATGTTCTCGGTATGCGCTACATACATGACCCTCTGTATAGCCTGGGATGAGCAGCGTTCTTGTTGCACAGGCCTGTTTTTAAAGACGCTAAGCCCCATCAGATATAAAAGACAGGCATGTTGGGACGTGTCCCGGACTATTTTGGCACAGAACCACACCTATGCAACGATTTTGATCAGCATTCAACAAAAAATTGCGTGCAAACTTTTTAGCATACGCGTCACACACAAGGCGACACACAAGGCCACACCTCGGGCTAGCACATTTACCGGTAGTTTTCAAAAACCACTGCTTTAACAATAAAGTAAGAATCGTGGTGACCTGCATTGTGGTCTATAAATGTATAGTCTGAAAATTTACCGTTGCTAAAGAACAGTAAAAAGTCGTGCGTACAACTATCATCCTCAAACTCCCAGAGCTATCACAAACACTATTACCTACAGAGGCGGCCCCGCGAGAATTTCTGGATGTGCGTGTCAAGAGGCTCCATGCCTTGACCGATTGTTTGCGCGTGAATGCTGACATTTCCAGGGTCATTATAGTTGTGTAAATGCGCTGTGGGGGCTCGTGTATCGGCCCCTAGGGTGTAATGCGTGATCATTTTAATTAATTTTCAATTCATAACCATACGTTCTCAGGCAGACAGGTTTATTTCACAGAAGTTGACTGTACAGTTGCATAATTTTTGTTTAAAATCATACATTTGCATAATTTTGTTTAAAATCGCACAGTTCTGCGATAATGTCGGGTGTTGGACACGCACTTATCAGTCTTTCATACGTGTCGCAGAAAGATTTTAGTCTGTTCTGCGAGAGTTTATTATGCACGTACTGTGCAGACATGTCAAGAAACATTTTGGTGTGTTCACCAGTCCATACGGTTGTTGGCGTGTAAGGTGAGCGACCATCATCCTTCTGCTTCTTACTTACACGACGGCGCGATACCGCGCGTTTCTTTGACGGTAATGCATCGGCTGAATTGGCAGATGTTGGTTCCGCGTTGTTATTTGCAGATTCTGTAGCTTGACACAGACGTATATTCTTACGCCTACCACTCTCTGTATTCCCGGGGTATGCGATTGGCACGTCGCTTTCTCCACGATACGCGACACACCTGGGTGAACGTGGTTCAGTTCTCATCTCCGCTCTGTTCTCAAATCCATAATTAGATTGTTGCAAAACTCGCGAATGACGCTCCTCCGTAACTAAAGAAAAGACACGTGGTGTAGTTAACCGCTAAGCGGGCGAGATATAGGAAAAGCTACAGGCCCCACTTTACTCTGATTCAACGCGACATTTGTAAAGCTACCAGCACCGATTATCTGTGAAACCGATGCATAATTGTTTGTATAAGTACAGTATAGAGAGGCCTAGACATATATATACTGTGAGACAGTGAGTGAATATGTGATGAATGGGGTGTACATTTCACCTAGGTATAAGGGAAATGTGTGGCTTTGTAAACCTAGTGGTAGAGAAAGGTCACTACACCTCACATTCAGCACACACTTGCAGCACAAGCCTGAAACTACTCAGGTCTTAATTAGGAGACCAGAAGTAGGTGTCTGCAAACACAATCTGGGAGCTAGTTTAGCCTGGACACAGGAAGGTGTCTCGGCACAAGAAACAGTCTCCAAGAGTGTTAGAGCTGTCTTTAGCCTGGACACAGAGAGGTGTCCTGGCACAAGGAAGCAGTCTCCAAGAGTGTTAGAGCTGTCTTTAGCCTGGACACAGAGAGGTGTCCTGGCACAAGGAAGCAGTCTCCCAGAGTGTTTGAGCTATCTCAGTTTGGGTGCAGGAAGTACCCCCGGACACAGGAGTAGTCTCAGTGAAAATCCGTGTGAATAGCGGCTGAATAGGAGTGGATCTCTCTCAAGTCTGGACATGGAAGGTGCCTTCAGACACAAGGAGGAGTATCTGTGAAGCTCCATACTGGTAACATATGTGATATGTGTTGTTTTGGGCACAGACTGGTAGAGTCTGGGTCCCGGATAGAGAGGGCCATCTATCTAAGTGTAATTAGAGGCTAGACAAGCCCAGGTTTTCTGTTTATGCTTTGTTTTATCTGTTTGCTGTGGACTTTAATAAAGCTGGTTGCGGCCAGTTTTACACCAGAACTGCTGTCTGAATGAACTGTTTATATGCCATTCTGTCTACCCAGACAGCGATCCTAGAGCTAAACCCTCTGAAATGCTACAATTGGCGGAGAATGCTGGGGCAGCGCAGTGCCTGATACAGTTAGTGCTGGAGTGTGTATGCAGCACAGTGGCGAGAGACAGCATTAAAGGTGAAGTCTATTGAAATAGCAGCAGAAAAAAAAAAAAAAGTGTGTCAGCAGAAACGTCTGTTTGGAGCAGTCTTGGAGAGACAGTGGCCCTGATAGGGTCTGCAGAGAGAGAATGTATGCACAGCAAAGCTGAACTTGTTGTGAAAATGACTGTGGAATGTGCAGCAGCAAGAGAAAAGTCTGTGGAGCAGTCTTAAAGAGACAGGAGCCCTAATAGACTTTGCAAAGGAAAAAAAAAAAAGTGTCTGCACAGCAGAGCTGAATTTTTCTATGGAAAAGACTGTGGAGTGTGTATGTCTTGTGTGAAGACTGCCGTTGTTGAGACAGAGAAGTCTGACAGCATGGATGACAGCATGGAGGCGCTGTTTGAACAAATGGCACAAGTTAATGTGCAACATAAAACTGCCGGGGTTGAGACAGATAAGTCCGGCAGTATGAAGGAGCTTATTGAGTACCTGGCCCAGGCCCAGCGGAGCCTGCAGCAGAGCATGGAGCAGCAGCGCCTGCAGCACCAGCAGCGCATGCAGCAGGCCCAGCAGCAATTCCTGCAGCAGCAGCAGGAGAATGACCGGTTGTTTTTTGAGCAGATTGCAGCTCTTAACACCTCGTCCCAGAGTAATGTTGTGAAGGTACCTGCGTTGTCCGCTGTAAAGAAGGCGGTAAGACGGTCCCTGAAAAAGATGACACCTCGTGATGATGTGGAGGTATATCTCACTAGGTTTGAGAGATTGGCAGAGAAGGAGAATCTGCCCCTATCTGAATGGGCCATGATGGTCGCACCCTATCTGATTGGAGAGCCCCAAAGGGCATATGCTGACCTGAGCGAGCAGGACAGCCAAGACTATGGCAAGTTGAAAGCGGAGATTCTTACCCGGCTGGGTGTTACGGTGACAGCCCGTGCCAGGGGAGTACATGACTGGAGATACAGTTGGAAGTCTGCAGTCAGCAGGCTTGATTATGGAGTTGAAAAGGTGATAGTGGACCGCTACACCCAAGCACGTCCTCCTGAGGTACAGCCGTCTGAGAGGTCGTCACTTCGGAGTTCCCGGACGCTGAACTCTCGCGGTAAGAGCGTTCCAGCTGTTGGGGACATGGGGTATGCTGATAAGCGGGTTCAGGCCCGAGGGGACATGTGGGTGGGAGAGTGTGATGGACAGTGTTGGAGCTGGCGTGAAATTGCAGCCGACTGTCCAATAGAGGGGGAGCCTATGTGTTGTGATGTTGGCAGATCCCTCTCTCCCTGCGCAGAGCCTGTGTGTGTGTCCACCTCAGCCGAAGAGACTGGACCACAGGGGTCCCCGGTGGTTGTAAGTGACTGCCCAGCACAGGCCCTCTTGGACTCAGAGAGTCCAGTGACTTCCGTATGTGACAGCCTGATTGATAGGGACTTTATCCCTGATAAGCGCCTGAGTATGGTGTGCATCCGTGGAGACACCAAAGTCTACCCCGAGACTGCCGTGGACTTGGTCCCCAAACTCGGGGAGGTTTCATATGAAGTGGGGGTAGTGAAGAACCTGGTGCAACCCGTCATATTGGGTAATGACTTTCCCCGGTCTAAGGATCTCTGGGGGAAAATTGTTTCAGATGGACAGTGTGATGAAGCTCCTATTGAGGGTGCGCAGTCCCGAGGGGCGGAACACAATGCTAGTGGGCCGTTAAACTTATGTGATAATGATGATGATGATCATGATAATGATGATGACCATGATAATGATGATGATGATAATGATAATGATGATGATGATGATCATGATGATGATGACCATGATGATGATGCTGATGCTGATAATGATAGTGATGATGATCATGATAGTGATGATGATACTGATCATAGTCATGATAATGATATTGATAATAATGATGACTGTGATAGTGATGAAATTCCTTTGCAGGTGATGTTGGGAGACGAGGATGGTGGTTCTCGAGAACCGAGTGTCCCTGACTTACCTGTGTCCTGTGACAATTTTGAGAGTGAGCAGTGGCGAGACCCCTCTCTTAAAACGGCACAGGAAAATATGATTGTTCTAAATGAGGTTTCCCAGGAGCCTGGCTCTGAGGAGAGGTTTCCTCATGCTGCCATGAACAATAGCCTATTGTATAGGGACACTGAAGTCCAGGGAGAGGTCGTGAGTCAGCTCCTGGTACCTGAGCTATATAGAAGTATAGTGCTGGGGTTGTCACATAGTCACATACTTGAGGGACCAGATGGTGAAGTTAATGTTGTGGATGACATGTTAACTAAGGTTCCAGATCAAGATGTGAATGAAAATGAATTGTATAACCCTGACAGTGAGCAGGATGTGAATGAAAATGAATTGTATAACCCTGACAGTGAGCAGGATATGAATGAAAATGAATTGTATAACCCTGACAGTGAGCAGGATGTGAATGAAAATGAAGTGTATAGCCCTGACAGTGAGCCAGATGTGGCTGAGAAAAAGGGGTCAGATAGTGATAGTGAATTATCTGATGACCATAAAGCAACCAGTGCAAATGAGGAAGGCATGGTAGCAGAGGAGGTTGAGAGTCCTGAGAAGAAAGCTGATGCTGACCTTACAGCCAGACAGAAGATGGCATCTGAAGATGTTTTACAGTTGGCCGGTTCCCTGGCGAAGACTAAGGTGAAAGGAGGAGAGCTGAGCTTTAAAGGCAGGACTCTGAAACTGAACACAGCACAAGTGGATGCTGTTGAAGATGAGAAGTTGTCAGTGTGTGGTGTGGATCTGCATCATGCCAAGGACTCTGAAGGTGATGCTGCAGAGGTGGAAAAAGCCATGGAAGTGGTGGTCACCAAGCCAGATGCCTCATCAGAAGCTGAGGTTTCAAGTGAAGCTGTGAGGAGCAAGACTGAAGATATGGGGACTGACTCTGTCCAGGAATCTGTTTCTGCCGAAGACAGCGGCGTGGACGGGTTACGGTCCGGATCAGTAGCTGGCATTGGTGAGCTCAAGCGCACTTTCAGGGAGGCTACATCGGAGCCACGTCCCAACAAATGGGAAAAGCGATGTGTCACTCCGTTGCCGCTGCAGACACACGGGAGCCCAGATGGGATGCAGAACGTGGTGGAAGAGAAGAATCCGGCGGGTTCTGAGTATACAGATGCCGCTATCAAGGAGAACTTGAGGGCTGGAATAAATGGAGATATTGGAGACCAAAGTGATGTGGCTGAAGAGGTAGAGTCTAGGACTGACGGTGGGGCTTCTGGGCATGTCCTGCCAGAAGAGCCTGAAAGTGGGGAACTGGAGAAAAGTGAAAAACCCCCTTTACCTTCTGTGATAGTTGGTGACACATGGTCAGTGCACCAGGGACAGGAGGTACGTGAGTTTCTGAGGAAGAGTCAGCAGAAGTGTTCTGATGTGTCGGGTCGTACTTCTCTGGCCAGGCACTATATCGAAAATGAGCCCGGCCCTAAGGTCAAGATGAAACCGTGCAGGATACCCGAGGCCCGCAGAGAGTATAGGCCTGGGAGGGTACAGGGTAGTGCGGATAATTCAGATGAAGAGAAAACTGATGTTGGCTATGACAGTGGTGAGGATGAAGCTGATGAGGGCCATGACTGGTCCAGAGTTCACTGTCTCTGTTGGATTGTTGACCAGCCCTCCGGTCTGGATGACCAGCCCTCCGGTCTGGAGAAGAGGGAGGGGATATGTGAGACAGTGAGTGAATATGTGATGAATGGGGTGTACATTTCACCTAGGTATAAGGGAAATGTGTGGCTTTGTAAACCTAGTGGTAGAGAAAGGTCACTACACCTCACATTCAGCACACACTTGCAGCACAAGCCTGAAACTACTCAGGTCTTAATTAGGAGACCAGAAGTAGGTGTCTGCAAACACAATCTGGGAGCTAGTTTAGCCTGGACACAGGAAGGTGTCTCGGCACAAGAAACAGTCTCCAAGAGTGTTAGAGCTGTCTTTAGCCTGGACACAGAGAGGTGTCCTGGCACAAGGAAGCAGTCTCCAAGAGTGTTAGAGCTGTCTTTAGCCTGGACACAGAGAGGTGTCCTGGCACAAGGAAGCAGTCTCCCAGAGTGTTTGAGCTATCTCAGTTTGGGTGCAGGAAGTACCCCCGGACACAGGAGTAGTCTCAGTGAAAATCCGTGTGAATAGCGGCTGAATAGGAGTGGATCTCTCTCAAGTCTGGACATGGAAGGTGCCTTCAGACACAAGGAGGAGTATCTGTGAAGCTCCATACTGGTAACATATGTGATATGTGTTGTTTTGGGCACAGACTGGTAGAGTCTGGGTCCCGGATAGAGAGGGCCATCTATCTAAGTGTAATTAGAGGCTAGACAAGCCCAGGTTTTCTGTTTATGCTTTGTTTTATCTGTTTGCTGTGGACTTTAATAAAGCTGGTTGCGGCCAGTTTTACACCAGAACTGCTGTCTGAATGAACTGTTTATATGCCATTCTGTCTACCCAGACAGCGATCCTAGAGCTAAACCCCCTGAAATGCTACAATACTTACAAGTATCCCCCGGGTGCTGATCTACAGAGAATGCTGAATTAACAGACATCACGCTGCTCGTTCGCGCCCGTATGGGGCTGATTTCTCCATCAAACTGCAACCTCGTGGGCGATACTTTAGCCGCTAAAATAAAATATAACATACATGAATGCGCAAAGCACTCACAAAGCTAACTTGACACACGTAAATAAAACTAGTTACCGCAGAAATTTTTATCTGCGTGTATAACTACACTATAGAGTTGCGTAGACATATATGCTTACAAGTCTGAGACGTGTAGTGTACTTCAGAGATTGGTGAATTAAACGGTGTGGAGTTGTTCGGTAGTTGTCGTATGGGGGTGTTTTCTTTTTCAACCTGCAGACTCCTGCACGCTAGTTTAACATCTGTAAATAAAATATGACTGCCTCAGAAATGATATCTACAAGGCCCACACGCATAAAGCTAAATTCGCAAAGCTAGCGTAACAAGCGTAAATAAAATATATCCGCTAGTTAAGGGTGGGGACGCCGGGTACAGAGGATACAGACACATAACAGACGTGTTTCAAGCACTGTACAGACAACGCAGCGTATATAACTGCAGCTTTATATTATTAAAACATGTCTAGCTAACGTTCCTGTCAGCTAAAATAAAATTAACTGCATGGATTTTAGCGTCAGTCTATATTAATTATTAATATTAATAGTAGATGTTATAAATTTACAGTTACAGGGTAATGATGGTGGTGCTTCGGGTGTGAAATATTGTTTGAACGCGTTTAGCCGGCATGATCCCTCTGTAAAACATTAATAGATTTTTTTTTTCTGTCTCGCAGTTCATGGTATTGACAGAGGGCGTGTTCTCGCTGTTACCACTAATAAATACAGCCCAGCTCCCAAGCGATACACAGCTCACCTGTAAGGCTTCGCACCTCGCAGAACACACGCCATATCTGAACAGGAATAAAGTGAGTATTTTTATGGATTTCGTTTCAGTTATATTTAAGTTAGTATAGTTTAAGTATTTATTTGCATGAACAGATTAGTCGCGTTTTCATACTTGATCTTTATTTGCTTTAATTCAATAGAGAACCCTTTTTATTCAAGATGGAGTCCAGGCATTCTCGCGGTCAATATTCTGCTATGCTTTCACCAGAACAATCGGGTAAGTTTTACACAGTATATAGTGTACGCCGTATTGTCTTGGGTTGTCTGAGTCTGCGCTTTGTATATATAAATTTATATTTCATTCTTTCTTATTTAACCCCTTAATGTCCAATGACGTGCAGAGTCCGTCATGACAAGGTGCCAGTTCCGGCACCAGGACGGACTCTGCACGTCATGCCTTTGATCTACCACGGCGTGTAAACACGCCGTGGTAGATCAGTGCCGACAGCTGTCACAGACAGCTGACAGGCACGGCAAGCGGTGCGGGGACCTTTGCCGTCGGTCCCCGCACCCACAGCGCTGTGATTGGTCAGTCAATCTGACTGACCAAACACAGCAGCGATCGCGCAGGAGAAGCTGAAATTTCAGCTTCCCCAGCGCGATCAGTGCAGGAGCCGGCGCTGCAGTGGCCAGGCTTCCTGCACTGACAGCCAGGAGCGGAGCCCCCACCGCCCCTGGCTGTTAACCC
>JARQOD010000006.1:204778023-204798219 GCA_033576555.1 Oophaga sylvatica | reverse complement strand
AAAAAACAATCTCAGAATCGCTAGGATCCGTTGAAGCGTTCCTGAGTTATTACCTCATAAAGGGACACTGGTCAGAATTGCAAAAAATGGCAAGGTCTTTAAGGTCAAAATAGGCTGGGTCTTGAAGGGGTTAATGAAGTAGGTTGGACCCAATCACAGATGGCCTGAACCTTGACCGGGTCCATTTCAATAACAGATGGGGACAAAATGAATCCCAGAAATGAGATCCTCTGTACGCCAAAAAGACACTTTGATCCCTTCACATACAGAGCATTCTCTCTCAAAATCTGGAATACAGTTCGAACATGTTTCACATGAGAGTCCCAGTCATTAGAAAAAATCAAGATATCATCCAAATAAACAATCAGAAATTTGTCCACAAAATCCCTGAAAATGTCATTCATGAAGGACTGGAAGACGGAAGGAGCATTAGTGAGCCCAAAGGGCATCACCAGGTACTCAAAATGCCTTCAGGGGTATTGAATGCCGTCTTCCATTCATCCCCGTGCTTAATGCGAATAAGGTTATACGCCCCCCTGAGGTCAAGCTTGGTAAACCAAGTAGCGTTTTTCACCCTGGAAAACAGGTCAGAAATCAAGGGTAACGGGTATTGATATTTCACAGTAATATTGTTCAAGAGACGATAATCAATACACGGCCTTAATGAACCATCCTTTTTGGCCACAAAGAAAAAACAGGCACCTAAGGGTGAAGAGGATGGTCTGATATGACCCTTCTCCAATGATTCCTTGATATAAGACCGCATAGCTTCATGTTCAGGTACAGACAAGTTAAAAAGGCGACCTTTAGGGAATTTACTACCCGGCACTAATTCAATAGCGCAGTCATAGCTCCTATGGGGAGGCAAGGATGCAGATTTACTTTCGCTAAACACATCAAAAAAATCAATCAAAAAGTCAGGAACATCCTGAGCCTGGGGGGAGGCAGAAAAAACAGGAGTGTTGGTATTAACACATTGGCAGCCCCAACTGGTTACAGACACAGATTTCCAATCCAAAACAGGATTATGAGACTGTAACCAAGGAAAACCCAGCACGATAATGTCATGCAGATTATACAGAACCAAAAATTTGCAGCACTCCTGGTGATCAGGTTCAACCCTCATTATCACCTGAGTAGAAAACTGGGGTTTATTCTCAGCCAAAGGGGTAGAATCGATCCCCAGTAGGGGAATAGACTTCTGTAGGGGTATCAAGGGAAATCCACAACGTTTAGCAAAATCATAATCCATCAGATTACTAGCTGCTCCAGAATCAACGAAAGCCTGAGCAGAAAATGAGGACAGAGAGCATATCAGAGTGACAGTTAATAAAAACTTAGTCTGAACACTACCCAAGACAACTGAGCGTGCAAAACGTCTTCCCCGCTTAGGGCAGACTGAAATAGCATGAGAGGCATCACCACAGTAGAAACATAACCCATTGCGCTTTCGAAACTCATGACGCTGTGCCCCAGACACCACTCTATCACACTGCATGGGTTCAGAAGCTGATTCACAAGGCAACACCATTCCACGCATACTTCTCCGCTCACGCAAACGTCTGTCAATTTGAATCGCTAATGACATAGAATCATTGAGACCAGAGGGGACAGGGAATCCCACCATAACATCCTTTACATTATCTGACAGACCCTTCCGGAAAAGGGCTGCCAAAGCGTCGTCATTCCATTTGGTCAGGACTGCCCACCTACGGAATCTCTGACAGAATAACTCAGCGTCATCAAGCCCCTGATTTAATGCCAACAAGGCTTTTTCAGCTTGATCAGTGACATTAGGCTCATCGTACAATAACCCCAAGGCCTGAAAAAATGCATCAACATCACTCAAAACAGGATCCCCAGGTATCAGGGAAAAAGCCCAATCCTGAGGATCGCCGCGCAGGAGAGAGATGATAATTTGAACCTGCTGCGCTGCGTTCCCTGAGGACTTAGATTTTAAGGCAAAAAACAATTTACAATTATTTTTGAAATTCTGAAACTTAGCTCGATCCCCTAAAAACAAATCTGGCATGGGAATCCTAGGTTCCACAACAGGCAACCCAGCAAGATAGATAGCAATACTCCGAACCTCAGTGGCAAGCTGATCCACACGGCCAGACAACTGTGCAAACTCCATTGGGAGAAAAGATCCTCCCCAGCACCCAGAGATACAGAGGGAAAAAAAAAAAAAATGCAACAAACAGAAAAATATCTCTGACAACTCTGACAACCTTTTTTCTTTCACAATATTTTTTCCCTTCTGTGAGTACCATACAATTTTCAATTTTTTGGCCGGTGATACTGTTATGTTTCGGTAGCTGAGGAGTGCAGGTAAAAAGGCAATACACCAGAGCAGTTGGAATCTATGAGATTGCAGTACCCTGACTAACCACCACAACTAGAGGCAGCCGTGGAGCGTTCCTACGTTGGTCCTAGACGCCTCGTCACAGCCTGAGAAACTAACTACACCTAAAGATAGAAATAGGAAAGCTATTTGCCTCGGAGCAGAACCCCAAAGATAATAGAAAGCCCCCAAACATGTAATGGCAGTTAGACAAGATGAAATACTGACACAGAAAGAAAATAGTATGAGCAAACGCTGGGGCCCAAACTAACTAAATAGAAAAGGATAGGAAGGGTACTTACTGCAATCCCAGAAAACCCTGAAAGGCACCAACTCTACTAATTTCAAAAACACCTGAGATCACACGACCTCTTCCACCTAAATTAGTTCTCTGGTGTAACAAAATCAAAACAGCAGCCACTGAAAAAACTGGAAAAAGCAAAAGTACAAACATCAGTGGCTGAACAAAACTGAGAGGGCAGAAGCCCCCGGAGGGGACCCTGAAGGCCCCCACAGAAGTGCAGGACAAAATGCAAAAATATAGCACAAACACAAAAGAAGAAAAAGTCTTATCTGTTAGCAGGAGATGCAGACACGACACAGCAGGCTACAAGGGAAACTGGAATAAAGGATTCAGACCAGAACAATTGATCACCGGCAACCCTGATGGGAAGGTGACTCCCTTATATAAGACCAGTCAGTAACACCTGATTCCCAGTCCTCACAATCTTCACTGGACAGACTAGCACTGCTTGTAACCACCAGAGGGAGCCTCTGCTCAGAACTCATCTCAAACCCATTCACAACAGGGCTCCCTCCGGTGGTTGCTGAGGGTAATGAACTAATTACTGAATGGCCTTCAGCTGGCTCTCAATGGTGTGATATAAGTGACCTGAGTTCCTATCAGCCTTGCCGGTAATCAATTGTTCTTCCTGATCTTGCTTGGAGCACAGCTTGCTTTCCTGCTCTCATTCAGATAAGTGATTTTCTGTTTTTTTTCCTCTGGTTGGATTTTCACTGCTGGTTTGCTGCTTGCAGTGGACTACAGCCTGGTCCCCTTTTTTGGGGTCTGGCGCTGCAATTGTGCTCATTTTGTGTTTGCACTTTTGCTTTGTTCCTTTGTCACTTTTTATTTGCTGAGTTGCTGTGTGTTACACCAGAGATCTGATTTAGGTGGTAGAGATCGTGTGATCTCAGGTTTTTTGTTAATCAGAAGTGTTGGTATTTTTGTCAGGGTTTTTTGGGTTGGAGTCAGAATTCTTTCCTATACTTTTCTATCTAGACAGATGGGGCCCCAGCGTTTTCTCATTCTATTTTCTGTCTGTGTCTGTATTTTCTTCTTGTCTAACCACCATTACATGTTTGGGGGCTTCCTATTTCTTTGGGGGTTCTGCTCCGGGGCAGATAGCTTTCATCTTTCTGCCTTTAGGTTTAGTTATCTCTCCAGCTGTGACGAGGCGTCTAGGATCACCGTAGGTACGCTCCACGGATACTTCTAGTGTGGCGGTTAGTTTAGGGTCCTGCAATCCAATAGATTCCAGCCTCTCTGGTGCATTGCTACTTTGCTATTTTTTTTGCTATTTCTCCTCAGCTACCGAAACATAACAGTATACCATATTGAATAAACAAATACAGCTAACCAACAGACCTTCTGAGGACTAATTACGGGGTATAGATATCAGTGATAGGTAGGCAGGCATTGTATGTGACATACTTCATTGCATACAGCAAGAGGATCCATTCCATTACTGTCTGCTGCTGTTGCTTATTACAGATATTTACCGTATATACATAGCCCCAGGTATCAGTGACCAGGAATAATTTTTTTTGCATCTTAATCCTGATTATTTTCTTCAAAAGCAATCCAGAGGACACTTTTTTTCCTCCATTTGCTTGTTGGCACTGTAGAATACAGCCAGATCCTTTCCATAGTACAGAGTGAAAATTCAGCTATTTTAAACAAGGGTTTGGCCATCACAGCTATCACATCTGAGTGCGCAGAAAATTCTGCGATTTCTGGGCTACTGTAAAATTTTGTTGGAGTATCTTATGCAAGTTATTGACACCAGTTTGCTGAAAAAAAAAAGTTACCTATAGGGCAGCTATTTTAAAAAGGACTTTGACCGTCACAGTGATCACATCTGAGTGTGCAGAAAATTCTGCCATTTCTGGGCTACTGTAAAATTTTGTTGGAGTATCTTATACAAGTTATTGACACCAGATTGCTGAAAAAAATAGTTACCTACAGGGCAGATATTTTGCACTGGTTTTGTCCGCCATACGAATTACATATCTGTGCGGTCAAAATTGTGTCATTTAAGGTCTCAAATAAAATTCTGTTATAGTGTCTTAGGCAAGTTATTGACACCAGTTAGCTGAAAAAAAGGTACCTACAGGGCAGATATTTCACACAGGGTTTTGTCCGCCACATGGATCGCATATCAGTGCGCTCAAAATTGTGCCATTTCAGGCCTCAATTTAAATTTTGTTGCAGTGTCGTAGGCAAGTAATTGACACCAGTTTGCTGAAAAAAATAGTTACCTACAGGGCAGATATTTTACATTGGGTTTTGTCCGCCACACGGATCGCACATCAGTGCTCTCAAAATTGTGTCATTTCAGGCCTCCATTGCATTTTATTTGCTATATCTTAGCCTAGTTATTGACACCAGTTTGCTGACAAAAAAAAGTACAAACCAGATATTTTAAAGTAGGGTATCTCCGTCACACACATCACATAGCAGTGTGCTTAAAATTGTGCCATTTCAGGCCTTCATTGAATTTTTTTTGCTGTGTCTTAAGCCCCCGTCTCACATAGCGATATCGCTAGCGAGATCGCTGCTGAGTCACTAGTTTTGTGACGCAGCAGCGAGCTCACCAGCGATATCGCTGTGTGTGACATTCAGCGACGATCAGCCCCCCTGCCGGGTATCTCTGATCGTCGCTGAAATGTCTGGACATTGATTTGATCGCTGGTCCTCCCGCTGACAGGCACGCATCGCTGCGTGTGACAGGTGGGAGACCAGCGATCCGCTGGTAACCAAGGTACACAGCGGGTTTCCAGGCGCGGGGCTGTGCCTAGAAACCCACTGTGTACCTTGGATACCAGCGCCCTGATGCAGGGAGCTGGTAACCAAGGTACACAGCGGGTTTCCAGGCACCGCGCAGTGCCTGGAAACCCGATGTGTACCTTGGTTACCAGCTCCCTGCATCAGGGCGCTGGTATCCAAGGTACACTGCGGGTAACTAGCGATGTTTACCCGCAGTGTCCTTGTGCTGATCGCTGCCTGAGCTGCCTGTTTGGCAGCTCAGCAGCGATAATATAGCGATACACCAGCGATCCTGATCGTTGTCGGGATCGCTGGTGTATCGCTATGTGAGACCCAGCCTTTAACCTGGTTATTGACACCAGTTTGCTGCCAAAGAAAAAGAAATAGAGGGCAGATATTTTAACCCCTTAATCCCCAAGGGTGGTTTGTATGTTAATGACAGGGCCAATTTTTACAATTCTGACCACTGTCCTTTTATGAGGTTATAATTCTGGAACAATTCAACGGATCTGGGCAATTCTGAGAATTTTTTTCTCGTGACATATTATACTTCTTGCTAGTGGTAAAATTTCTTCGATATAACTTGCGTTTATTTATGAAAAAAATGGAAATATGGCGAAAATTTTGAAAATTTCGCAATTTTCAAACTTTGAATTTTTATGCCCTTAAAACAGAGAAATATGTCACATAAAATAGTTACTAAGTAACACTTACCAGTACCACATGTCTACTTTACATCAGCACAATTTTGGAAACAATTTTTTTTTGTTAGGAAGTTATAAAGGTTAAAAGCTGACCAGTGATTTCTCATTTTGACAACAAAATTTACAAAACCATTTTTTTAGGGACCACCCCACATTTGAAGTCACTTTGAGGGGTCTATATGGCAGAAAATACCCCATAGTGACACCATTTTAATTACTGCACCCTTCAAGGTGCTCAACCACATTCAAGAAGTTAATTAACCCTTCAGGTGCTTCACAGGAATTTTTGGAATGTGGAAGAAAAAATGAACATTTAACTTTTTAGTCACAAAAATTATCTTTTACAAACAATTTCTTTGTTTTTACAAGGGTAAAAGGAGAAAATTGACAGAAAAAGTTGTGCAATTTCTCCTGAGTACACCGATACCCCATATGTGGGGGTAAACCACTGTTTGGGCGCATGGCAGGGCTTGGAAGGGAAGGAGCGCCGTTTGACTTTTTCAAACCAAAATTGGCTAGAATTGAGATCTGACGCCATGTCGTGTTTGGAGTGCCCCTGATGTGCCTAAACAGTGGAAAACCCCCACAAGTGACACCATTTTGGAAACTAGACCCTCTAAGGACCGTATCTAGATGTGTGGTGAGCACTTCGAACCCCCAAGTGCTTCACACAAGTTTATAACGTAGAGTTGTGAAAAAAATCATATTTTTTCTACAAACATTGTCTCTTAGTCCCCAATTTTTTATTTTTCCAAGAGTAAGAGGAGAAAATGAACCCCACAATTTGTTGTCCAATTTGTCTTGAGTACGCTGATACCTCATATGTGGGGGTACCACTGTTTGGGCGCACGCCAGAGCCTGGAAGGGAAGGAGCGCCATTTGACATTTTCAAACCAAAATTGGCTGGAATTGAGATCGGATGCCATGTCACGTTTGGAGAGCCCCTGATGTGCCTAAACAGTGGAAATCCCCCAATTCTAACTCCAACCTTAACCCCAACACATCTCTAACCCTAATCCCAGCCCTAACCACAAACCTAACCCTAACACACCCCTAAACCTAACCCCAACCCTAAGCCTAATCCCAACCCTAACACTAATCCCAACCCTAACTGTAATCCAAACCCTAACCCCGACTCTAGCCCCAACCCTAACTCTAACTTTAGCCCCAGCCCTAACCCTAATGGGAAAATGGAAATAAATCCTTTTTTATTTTATTATTTTTACCTAACTAAGGGGTGAAAAAAGGGGTTTGATTTACTATTTATAACTGTTTTTTTTATAGCAGGTTTTTAAGTTTGGCAGCTGTCACACACTAAAAGACACTTTTTATTGCAAAAAATAGTTTTTGCATCACCATGTTTTGAGAGCTATAATTTTTCCATATTTTGTCCAACAGTCATATGAGGTCTGATTTTTTGTTTGAAGAGTTGACGTTTTTATTGGTACCATTTTCGGGCACATAACATTTTTGATGACTTTTTATTCCGATTTTTGGGAGACAGAATGAACAAAAACCAGCAATTTTGTTTTTTGGGGGGGGGCGTTTACACCGTTCCACGTGTGGTAAAATTGATAAGGCAGCTTTATTCTTTGGGTCAGTACGATTACAGCGATACCTCATTTATATAATTTTTTAATGTTTTGGCGCTTTTATACAAGAACTATTTTATAGAAAAAAATATTTTTGCATCTCTTCATTCTGACAGCTATAACTTTTAATTTTTTGCTGATGTCGCTATACAAGGGGCTTGTTTTTTGCGGGACAAGATGACATTTTCAGCGGTACCATGTTTATTAATATCCGTTTTTTTGATCGCGTGTTATTCCACTTTTTGCTCGGCGGTATGATGATAAAGCATTGCTTTTTGCCTTTTTTTATGGTGTTCACTAAAGGGGTTAACTAATGGGACAGTTTTATAGGGAGGGTCATTATAGATGCGGCGATACCAAATATGTGTACTTTTATTGTTTAGATTTTTTTTAAATTAAAATATTTATTGCTGGAATAAATATTGATTTTTTATTATCATTTTTTATAATATTTTTAAAATTATTTACATTTTTTTTTAATTTTATTCTTAGTTTTACACTTTGTCCCACTATGGGACACTCATTTTCTGCAGGTTGATCGCTTCTATAGCATGCAGTTCTGCATGCTATAGAAGCTGTCAGCGCTGCAGCTCCTATAGCACCGACTTGAGAGACTCCCTGGTCATCACTGCGCATGACAGGAAGTCCCTAAGTCCTGGAGACCCGGATGTCAACGTGACAACATCGGGTCTCCATGGCAGCGATCGGGACCCCGCGGCGAGCCGCAGGGTCTCAGATCCAAAAGCAGAGGGGCTATCAGCCCCTCTACAGCCGCCAGAACACTACGATCATGTTTGAGCGCAGTGTGCTGGGGGTTAAAGTGCCGGTCCGTGACCGCTCCTGGCATTTAGTGATTCTCACAGCTGACACCCGGCTGCGATCGACTGCGCTCCCCTTGTGAGCGCGGCCGATCTACTATGACGTACTATCCCGTTCTTGGGAATTAAGTCCCAGGTACACGGACGGGGATAGTACGTCATATGACAGAAAGGGGTTAAACTGGGGTATCTACGCCACACGGATCACATATCAGTGAGCTCCAAATTGTGCCATTTCAGGCATCATTTTTTTGCTGTGTCTTAGCCTAGTTATTGACACCAGCTTGCTGAAAAAAAATTGTTACCTACAGGCCAGATATATTAAACTGTGGTTTTCCCGCACATGGAAAACATATAAGTTTGCTCTAAATTCAGCCATTTGCAGTGAACGTAGAAAATATTGTACTCCATTTAAACTGGGCAAAGCACGTGGCAAGGGACCGGAAGTGGACGTGATGGTGCACACCGAGGCCGTGGGCAAGCTGAAATTGGGCCACAACAAACACCCACATCTTCTCGCCCGACCTTCCTGTCCCAATTACTAGGGGACCGCAGCAGCACACCACTATTGAACCCTGAGCAGTGTCAAAAGGTTGGTTGGATAGCGGATAATGCTTTCAGTCAGTTTGCCGCCACCAACACACCACCCTGGCTTCCACACGGACAAGTCTGAGTAGCCGTGATTCTGGACTGCATATTCCCCCCCTTTCCTCCTTCCTTCCACTATGTGGAGTGCCCAGAGACAACTGATCCCACACTTGGACACTCCAAAGAGCTGTTCACTTTTCAATTTATAGATTCGGGCCTCTCGCCCGGTCCACTTGAAGCGAGGCAAGAGGACATGGCATGTAGGGATGCCCAAATATTTGAGCAGCCACGGTCACAAGAAGGTGACGGTGGGAACGGGTCACAAGAGGTGGACAATGATGAGACACATTTGCCAGAAAGTCAGGAGGACCAGGGTGCGGAAGTGGAAGGCAAGGTGGTGGATGATATAGTAACTGACCCAACCTGGCAGGAGGACATGCAGAGTGAGGACAGCAGCACACAGTGGGAGGGAGGCGTAGCACCCCAACAGGCAGGAAGAAGCAGTGTGATGGCCACAGACAGAAGGTGTGCAACCGTTCCCTGTAACACCAACACGATGGAAGTTGTCCGTACAACTGTTAGGTCTTCCCGAGTCTGGTTGTTTTTTAAAGACTCTGCTGATCACCCCAAACAGGCCATTTGCACCACCTGCCATGCCTGCATCAGCAGGGGTAGCAAAACTACCAGCCTGACCACCACCAGCATGATCAGGCACATGGCAGCAAACCACCCGACTTTGTGGGCCAATCCCCAGGGTCCAGGAACATTGTCTGCGAGTGACACCACTGCTTCTTCCACTGTTGTGCGTGCGAGCCAATCCCCCTATCCATGGTGCATGTGAAGATGCCTCCTGCCCTGCACCTGTCATTGCGCACACTCAACTAGCACCATCAACAAGCATGTCCACGTCCTTGTCCCAGCGCAGCGTTCAGTTGTTTATACCGCAGTCCTTGGAATGCAAGCGCAAATGCCCAGCCAACGCCTCACAGGCCACACTACTAAATTCACACATTTCTTGTCTGCTTGTGCTCCAAATTTTGCCTTTTAGGCTCGTGGAGACAGAAGCTTTTTGTAACATGATGGTGGCGACCATCCCTCAGTACTTGGTCCCCAGCCGCCACTGTCCCCACATTACACAAGCACGTGTCCCACAGCATTAGCCATGCTCTCAACAATTCTGTTACTGAGAAATTCCACCTAACCACAGACACGTGGACAAGTGCTTCTGGGCGCAGGGACGGTACATCTCGCTAACTTTACCCTGGGTTAACATAGTGGAAGCCGGGACCCAGTCAGACATTGGGATGGAACACCGTATCTAGTAGAAAATGAACTCGGCACTCAACTTTAGTATAGTGAGAATAAAGATTTTTATTCACAGTAGTAACACGAAATGTTTCGGTCCTATATCATGGACCTTCATCAGTCACAGATACTACTGGGAAGGGGGTTGATCCACATAGGGAAGAAAAAAGGGCTGGATATAGCCTGTGTTGGTGGGGTGAGATGAGGAAGAGGACAATGCCTCTATTGCACTAGTAACCTGTTGTGAAGGAGTCCGGTAGTGAGGATAGGTCTCTGCATTGGACGCGGTGTCCACCGCTAGTCTGAGTGCCACTCAGTGCACTCAGACTAGCGGTGGACACCGCGTCCAATGCAGAGACCTATCCTCACTACCGGACTCCTTCACAACAGGTTACTAGTGCAATAGAGGCATTGTCCTCTTCCTCATCTCACCCCACCAACACAGGCTATATCCAGACCTTTTTTTCTTCCCTATGTGGATCAACCCCCTTCCCAGTAGTATCTGTGACTGATGAAGGTCCATGATATAGGACCGAAACGTTTCGTGTTACTACTGTGAATAAAAATCTTTATTCTCACTATACTAAAGTTGAGTGCCGAGTTCATTTTCTATTAGATACGGTGTGGGAACCTACTCTGGCACCTTCTTGGTTGTGCACACGGTTATTTTTTCATTGGGATGGAACACGTCCTCCTGACGCTGAGGATTGTGGCCCTACGTCAATGAGCTTTGTCCCCCACAGTCAACAGCTCCTGCATCTCATCCTCTTCCTCCTCTTCAGCCTCCATCTCTGAAATGACCACATCAGTCACAAGTTGGAAGCACTGCAGCACTGCCTCAGTCAAGCGGCAACAGGCTGTGCTGAAGCTAATATGCTTAGGTGACAAACTGCACAATAATGAAGAGTTGTGGACAGCTCTGAAAGAGGAGGCAGATCTGTGGCTGACACTGCTGAACCTACAGCCAGGCATGGTCATATGTGACAATGGCCAGAACCTGATGGTGGCTCTGAGGCAAGATGAGCTCACACTTGTACCATGCCTGGCCCATGTGCTTAACCTCGTTGTTCAATGGTTTCTCAAAAGCTACCCATAGCTGCCAGATCTGCTTGTGAAAGTACACCGCCTGTGTGCCCATTTTAGAAAGTAAGCTATAGCTTCCACCGCCCTTGCCGTGCTTCAGCAGCATTTGCAGCTTCGGGCTCACCGACTGTTGTGTGATGTCCCCACGCATTGGAATTCTAGACTGCAGATGTTGGAAAGGATTTGTGAGCAGAAGAGGGCAGTTGTTGACTACCAGCATCAACAAGGTCATCGGTATTCAGTTCAGACTCCACACATAAGATCTCAGGAGTGGACATGGATGTCAGACATATGTACCATCCTCCAAAACTTTGAGGATTCCATCAAGATGGTGGGTGGCGATGACGCCATAATTAGCATCACCATCCAACTTCTCTGTGTTCTGAAACGCTCTCTGCTCACAATCAAAGAGGATGCATTGCAGGCGGAGCATGATGAGACGGATCAAGGAACCATACATGGTGATTACACACAGCCCAGCCTCATCTCATCCCAACGTGGGTTGGGTGAGAATGAGGAGGAAGAGGAAGAGCAGGAGCTAGTTTCATGAGATATAGACGGTACTACAAGCACAACTGTCATACCGTCTTTTCAGCGTGGATGGCCTAAGGACAGAGAGGAGGAGGAGGAGAAGGAGAGAATTGTCAGTTGTCCTCTTGGTGAGGACACAGAAGTCTTGCCTGTTAGCGGTCTGGCTCGCATGGCTGAGTTTATGTTACGCTGCCTTTCCCGTGACCCTCGCTTTGTCAAAGTTTTGGGACACAGTCATTACTGGTTGGTGACACTTCTAGACCCACGCTACAAGGAGAACTTTCCATCTCTTATGCCAGAGCAGACAGGTCTACTAAAAAAGTGCAGTATCAGAGGGCCCTTATTGTGGAATTTAAAAAAATTCACATCTGAAAACGCTGGCAGCAGAGGTCACAGCTCATTGGAAAATCAAGGAGTACAGGCGAGAGAAAAAAAACTCCAATCCAGCAGAGGCAGGGGAACACTGGCAAAGTTCTGGGAGAGTTTTCTCAGACCCTCCCATCACACTGGCCCTGAGGCGCGGGGTACTCTCACAAGGAGTGCAATATTTTGGAAGATGCTGAGGGAGTACCTTGATGACTGTACCAACATCCTATGTGATTCCTCTGTGCCTTATAATTATTGGGTATCCAAGCTGGACATGTGGCATGAACTGGCTCTGTACGCCTTGGAGGTCCTGGCCTGCCCTGCCTCTAGCGTTTTGTCAGAGCAGGTATTTAGTGGCGCTGGTGGAATTATAACTAATAAGTGCATCCGCCTGTCAACTAATAATGCTGACAGGCTGACTCTTATAAAAATGTACAAGGGCTGGATTGGGCCAGACTTCTTTACACCACCTAATGATAGTAGGGTAACATAAACTCAAATCCAGTTTCTTATTATGGGAGGTCTATTCCATGCACCGATTCACACCCACAGATGGGTATACGCTTCATGATTTGGCCTATTTGGTGTTGTCCTCCTCCTTCTCCTCATTCTCATCATCCACCACCACTAGATCACCATGGTGACCGTGGTCCGTGATGCAACACCCACATTATTGTTTTAAAGGGTGTTTATGATGCCCGTAAACAAAATTTTTAGACAGTATGTTGATGTATTTTGGTTTCATGTGGCCGACCTGTACATCTGTTCAAATGGGTTATTGGGGTGCGTGTAACTTTGGGCCAGATGCAGGCCTTGCATTCAATGCATAGGCAAACAGTATGGGAGTACCAAATTGCTAATAATGGGAACAATGCTTTCAGGTGGCCATCCAGTATGTCTGTTCAATTGGTTATTGGGGTGCGTATTACTTTGGGCCAGGGAAAGCCTTGCATTCAATGCATAAGCAAACAGTATGGGAGTACAAACTTCATAATAATGGGAATTTCAGGTGGCCATCCAGTACGTGTGTTCAAAGGGTTATTGGGGTGAGTGTAACTTTGGGCCAGAGCAGGCCTTGCATTCAATGCATAGGTAAACAATATAGGAGTACCAAATTACTAATAATGGGAACATTGCTTTCAGGTGGCCATCCTGTACGTGGCTTCAAATGGGTATTGGGGTCCATCCAAATTTTGGGCAGCCCTGCCACTCACTGCATAAGCAGTAACAGTGTAGGAAATCCAGTGTTTAATAATGGGAACAACAAAGCATAGCCGGCTGATGGGTCTCTAAAGGATATGCCACACTAAACAACATCGCTAACGGGATCGCTAAAAAACGTCACCATTTAGCGATCCCGTTAGCGATGTTGTTGTGTGCGGCATCTGTCAGCGACGAGCTCCCTGCTGAGATCCTGCTGTGATCTCGCTCGTCGCTGGAATCGTTCCGGACCCTATTTTATCGTCGGAGCTCCCGCTGGGTAAGTATTATCGCTGAGTGTGGCACCTTTTCTTAGCGATTTAGCGGTACTTTTGTACCGCTAAAGTCGTTAAGGAGATCGCTAACCGCGATAGCGTCCTTAACGATATCGCTAAGTTAAGCCGCACTCAGCGATATATAAACAATCCCGCTAGCGATCGCATTAGTATGCGTCGTTATCGTTATCGCTAGCGGGATTGTTTAGTGTGGCAGTACCTTAAGAATAATGAGGGCCGACTGCTGGCCCTTTAAGAATAGTAAAGGTCACCTGATGGCCCTATAAAAATAGGCTTTGTGACATTCAGAGTCCCTCCTTCACAAATGAAACAGGATGTGTCAGATGATGTGTCACACATCAGATGGCCAGATAAGGTTGTAAAATGTCAAAATGACATTTCCCAATGAATGCATTTGTCTTGGTTGAAAGCAATGCTAGAGTTGAAAAACGCGTCAAAAACGCTATGTGTGAACATAGCCCAAGGTGTGGAGGAGCATTTTTGTTTTTGGTTATTTATTTTGCCTTATATACAAATCATTACCCTGGCATTGCATTGCATGTGGACGGTATACTGTATATGCTTTGCCAAAATAAAAATCAATTAAACCATTATCATAAATTAAGATTACCAACCGGTGGAGATGGCATGTGCACTCAGGATGGTCGCCGCCATATTGTCAATGTGCAATAAAACAGGCGTCCATAAAGTTTATTGAGATGTGTGTTTTGCTCATGCGGCAAAGAAGCATACATTGCGCATGTGCAAACGAAGTGTAAATCGTGCATGTGTAGAAGATAATAAGCGAAGAACATGATGGTGCTCACACGCTGCATATGTTAGCACAAACAAGGATGAACAAGGATGAACTCTCATCGCCACACAATAAGAGAAAAAAGAATGGATCTATCTGTGGCCAAGCACTTTTGTATCCCCGGTCATAGCATGATGGACATGAAATTACTTGTATTAAAAGCTTACTTTAAGACTGAGAAAGACAGAAAGGTTTAGGAATATAAACTCATGACAACCTTTGACACACTCAGTGCTAGAATGAATGTGTCGCATGGATTTGTATTTTTACATCAATTAAGGAATTTGCTCTTCAGACCTTCTGATGGCATTACAACAATGCCAGACCCCAATCAAAGGACAATAAAACTTTCACACTCCTTATCTATGAACTGTTCCAATATTTATGTTCATCTCTATCTCCCATAATGACAGTTCTGCTTCTCGTCACTTGTCTTACCTATTGCATTGTTTCTGTGCTGTGTTGTGTATAAATATGTGATTCTTCAGATTTTGTATTAGTCTAGCCTGATGAAAAGACCTGAGTAGTCTTGAAAGCTTGCAATTTGTTACCATCTTTTCAGTTAGCCATTAAAAGGAATCAACCACTGAGGATTCTCAATTCTAAATATGTTAGCACGTGCATACGGCAAAGAAATGTACATCGTGCATGCGCCAAAGGAACGTAAATCGAAATGGAGCAGAAGATACTAAGCGAGGAACATGCTGTACATGTTGGCATGTACATGCGGTAAAGAAGCGTACATTGCGTATGCGACAAAGAAGCGTAAATCACGCAAGTGCAGAAAATACTAAACGAGGGACATGATGACGCGCACACGCTGCCAATGTCGGCAGAAAACCATGGTTAGATGGTTCAAAGTGCACTTGCTCTAGGAACAGCTATGAAGAATCCATGTGCATGTGCCCAGTCAACAGCGATTTCATTCACTCAGCTGGCAACACTCATAAACCATTGAGACATATAAGATTGGTAGATAAAATGAATAGAGTTGAAAACGCTTACAATTCATGGAAATTCATACAGTCTGATGACCAGATGAAACAAGGAACAGTTTATCCCACATCTTAGAATTTTATAAGAATGATTAAATGGGACAAAGAAACATAGAAAAAATAAATAATAAAAAAATATATAAATAAAAATAAACTCATAATGAAGAAAAAGGTGATGGAATATAATTATTTATTCATACCACAAATAAAACCAACAAACATCCAGGAGAGTGCATACATGTTACAAAGTCTATATTAAACGTGTCTAGATAGTTATCATTTATTTAAATCCGAATAAAAATGCTATATCCTTTCCCAAATAATTTTACAATGTGATGAACACTAACAAATAAAATATATTAAAAAATATGCATACATATATATATTGGAAATATATATATATATATATATTAAAGAAATTATCAATGCATGTGAAAGTATTGTGATAAACCAAACAAGTGTGATAATTCTTATGGTGCAATATGGATAAAACTAGCTTGGCCTGTGTGATATTTTCGCACATTGGTCGTCGGGGTCGCAGGCAATTTCAGAAAAAGCAACCTGGTCAAACGAAATGTATTTTATGAGATGATGAACACAGACAGGTATTTATATATGTAGTGTGGTAATACAATAAATTGGTTTGTAGAGTAGAGGCCAAAAAATGTCTTCGGGTTGAGGTGCCACCTGCAGGTCATTGTGTCTTTCTGTAGGTTTATGAAAATGAATGTTTAAACTGTATTTAGTGGTAAAATCGTGAATGTGTGGTTTGTTTGGCTCTTTTCTTGCTGAAGGGGACAAGTTTACCTTTCAAATGGTGTATCATTTGTTGTTCTGCCTTCATACACGTTGACACGGTGTGCAATCTAGCATACAGCCTAAACCACGATTCTATCTTCCAAATAAGCAGACTGGCCTCTGTAGTCTGTGAAAAAGGAGAACAGCATCAAATCCGGGTGAAGAAGTAAAGATTCTTTATTTTGCCAGATGCAAGACCTGTATGTAGATGTATTGGTTGAAACGTTGCATCTGGCAAAATAAAGAATCTTTACTTCTTCACCCAGATTTGATGCTGTTCTCCTTTTTCAAATGGTATGTACTTGTCCATCTTCTGGGTCAGATGGCATCTGAACGTGCATCTTGATGTCTGAGTGCTGTCAGCTTTTCTTTTTTGTGTATCCTCTGTAGTCTAACTTGTTTATTGGTGAACAGTATAGAACATGCGCGGTAAAACTATAAAAATACAAATGACATAGATAAGTATTGGGCACACAGCTGACACTTTACAATTAACAGGAAAGTATACAGTATGATGCAAACTTTACACAGGATTCTAATAACATCTCCTATGCACTGGCTGCTATACAGTTAATAACCTCCTAAACACTGCATTGCTAGAGAAGATATTGATCTTACCAGATATGCTTTACCAGGATAGCAAACTCAAGTTGGAGAGGTTACAGGAGAGCAC
Source organism: Oophaga sylvatica (assembly GCA_033576555.1). NCBI lineage: Eukaryota > Metazoa > Chordata > Amphibia > Anura > Dendrobatidae > Oophaga > Oophaga sylvatica. The sequence continues at coordinate 204,781,084 of JARQOD010000006.1, read as the reverse complement.
ATGAACACGTGTATTCCCTGAAGTACATGGAAGAAAATGGAGCTTCTTCTTCCCAGCATACCTTGCTTCAATCCCACAATGCAATACTCTATCTGCTTGTTAAAGGCACAGGCTATAAATTCAGCCACCACTAGATGGTGCTATAACAAACAAACCATCATACAATACAAAACATACTGCCCTTTACTCAGATGGGCAGAACACTCCCTGCTTGGCATCAACTGATGCCACATACAGGCTCTTTTGGCGAAAGCAGTAAAACTAGTTCTGCAACTGGTCTGAGGAATAGTTTACTCTCGCCAGCCTTCCACACTTTGACCTCGACCTTGCGCACCTTCTCATCCTTGCTTGGGAATACCTTGGTGATGAGGCCTTTTGGCCACTCATTTTGGTGTGACTGGCTGTCCTTCATGAGCACAATATCACCTGGTTTGATGTTCGGCTTGTCAATCTGCCACTTCTTCCTAGGCTGTAAGGTAGAGAGATGTTGTTTTCTCCATCTGTCACAGAAAGTATTGGAGAGACTTGTCTCCATTGACGTCTGTAGAGGTTCTTGTTGCTGAATTCTCCCAGTGGAGCTCTGGGAGTGTTGGTTTTCTGAGTGAGTAGCCTGGCGGGAGTGAGAATGTTTGGATCTTCAGCGTCACTGGAGAGTGCAGTCAATGGTCTGGCATTTATGATGGCTGAAACTTCTGCCAAGAATGTAGTCAAACCTTTGTGTGTGAGTCTTGTGCTACCTTCTTGCAAGAAGATAGAGTCTAAGATTCTACGTGCTATTAATATCATCCTCTACCAAGCACCTCCCATGTGAAAAGATTGTGGTAAATTGAAGGTCCAAGTGCATCCCTGCTCACTCAAGTATCTTTCCACACTGATAATGTCAAGATTGGAAGGAATATGAAGTTCTTTCACTGCTCCTACGAAATTTGAGCCTCTATCAGAGGGAATGTGTTTCACGGTGCCTCTGATAGCAATGAAACGTCGGAGTGCATTTATGAAACTTGAAGTGCCCATGGATTCAATTACTTCGATATGGACTGCTCTGATGGACATACAAGTGAACATAACTGCCCAGCGTTTTGCATTGGCTTGGGCTCTTCTAGTCTGCCGTGTAACCACAGTCCACGGCTCGAATACATCCAGTCCGATGTTGGTAAAGGGAGGATCCATGCTAAGTCTGTCTGATGGGAGATTAGCCATTTTTGGGTTTTGAGTCACGCCACGGAGTTTGCGACAAGTCACACAGTTGAAGATGAGTTTACTCACACATCTCTTTGCTCCGACTATTAGTGTTGAGCGATACGATACCGCAAGTATCGGGTATCGGCCGATATTAGCTGTATCGATATTTCGATATTTCCCATATATCGTATACCGGAATCGGAATTGTCACTGTCACTGTGAGTGTCCGTCGGTCGGGTCTGTCAGGAGTCTGCGGCACTTACCTGGCAGAAGATCTCCGGTGGTCACGGCCTGGACTGGTTGATGGCCGCCATCATCTTTCCCCGGCGGTCACATGCAGTTTCTCGCGATAACTGCAGTGACTGCTGGGTAATCCCGGCCGTAAAGCAGTCAGTCCGATGACGTCACCGCCGGGGAAGCAGGTAATCAGCTGTGCTGCGCCGGGATGACAGCCTCTGCCTGTCATTCCGATGTAGCAGAGCTGGATCGTCGTGGGACAGTCGTTACTATGGACTGCGTCGGACAGGTGTATACTGTTGGTTTGTTTTTTTCCTTTTTTTACAGGAGATCGATGGCGTCGCAGGAATGAGAGTATAATAAAAGAAATGAAAACTGTGTTGTCTCTTTTATTTCATTAAATACTTTTTTCTTGCTGTGTCTTTTTTTTTATACATTTAAAAACTTTGGGATTAATAATGGATCGGTGTCTTATTGACACCTCTCCATTATTAACCGGGCTTATTGTCACCGTGCAATCAACGGTGACATTAACCCCTTATTACAGGGCAGTGGGAAGAGTCGGGTAAAGTGCCACAATTGGCACATCTTTTGATGCGCCAAATGTGGGGCTGCTGTAGCCTGGTATTATCAGACTGTTGAGGGCCAAAATCCATGGGCCTTGACAGTCTTTTAATACCAGGCCGCAGCAGTCTGCATTTTACTTGGCTGGTTAACAAAAATAGGGGGACCCCTACGCCGTTTTTTTTTTCGAGGGGATCCCCTATTTTTGTTAACCAGCCAAGCTAAGCAGACTGCTGTGGCCTGGTATTATCAGGCTGGCAAGGTCCATGGATATTGGCTCATTACCAGCCTGAAAAACCAGGCCTCAGCAGTCTGCTTCATCTGACTGGTTAACAAAAATAGGGTGGACCCCACGCCAATTTTTTTTCGAGGGGATCCCCTATTTTTGTTAACCAGCAAAGATAAGCAGACTGCTGTGGCCTGGTATTATCAGGCTGGCAAGCAGGGTCGGACTGAGGCACCGGGACACCGGAGAAACCTACGGTGGGCCCCAGCTCCTGCGTGGTGGGCCCTGATTTGAAAGGATAGGTCACGGGGCAGAGGGGGCGGTGACCCCCGGGGCCCGCGCTCTGAGGGGGCCCACCCGGAGCTACGATACAGTTACATTCCCGCCCGGGAGAGCAGGGAGAATCGCTCTCCCTGCTCTGCCGCCCCCCAAGCTATGGGGCCTGAACAGCTGCCCGGGCCCCCACCCATCATCGGAGGGTCAGCTGTATCGGCATCCAGGCCGATAAAGCTGACCGCATAGAAGAGAAGGAGCGAACCTCCTTCTCTCCATAATCCCCCTCTCAGCGTATGACCAGCGGGCGCAATAACCTCACCTGCGGCCCCCCGCTGTCAGACGCTGAGAGGGAGAACAGTGAGCAGCACAGGAGCCGGAGGTGAGTATTTTTTATTTTTTTTATGGGGTGCAGTCCGAGTCCTGGCGGGAGAATCGTCATGTCGGTGTGGGCCAATGGAAAAGACATGAAAAGTGAAAATTCCATTAGAAAGAACATCAGGTAATCATTAATCTGTCCCCTGTGCTGTAATCTATATGTTCTGTAAGACTGGTATTTAAACGAAATGGGGGGTAAAC
>JARQOD010000006.1:204654305-204777923 GCA_033576555.1 Oophaga sylvatica | reverse complement strand
TTAAAGGCAGGACTCTGAAACTGAACACAGCACAAGTGGATGCTGTTGAAGATGAGAAGTTGTCAGTGTGTGGTGTGGATCTGCATCATGCCAAGGACTCTGAAGGTGATGCTGCAGAGGTGGAAAAAGCCATGGAAGTGGTGGTCACCAAGCCAGATGCCTCATCAGAAGCTGAGGTTTCAAGTGAAGCTGTGAGGAGCAAGACTGAAGATATGGGGACTGACTCTGTCCAGGAATCTGTTTCTGCCGAAGACAGCGGCGTGGACGGGTTACGGTCCGGATCAGTAGCTGGCATTGGTGAGCTCAAGCGCACTTTCAGGGAGGCTACATCGGAGCCACGTCCCAACAAATGGGAAAAGCGATGTGTCACTCCGTTGCCGCTGCAGACACACGGGAGCCCAGATGGGATGCAGAACGTGGTGGAAGAGAAGAATCCGGCGGGTTCTGAGTATACAGATGCCGCTATCAAGGAGAACTTGAGGGCTGGAATAAATGGAGATATTGGAGACCAAAGTGATGTGGCTGAAGAGGTAGAGTCTAGGACTGACGGTGGGGCTTCTGGGCATGTCCTGCCAGAAGAGCCTGAAAGTGGGGAACTGGAGAAAAGTGAAAAACCCCCTTTACCTTCTGTGATAGTTGGTGACACATGGTCAGTGCACCAGGGACAGGAGGTACGTGAGTTTCTGAGGAAGAGTCAGCAGAAGTGTTCTGATGTGTCGGGTCGTACTTCTCTGGCCAGGCACTATATCGAAAATGAGCCCGGCCCTAAGGTCAAGATGAAACCGTGCAGGATACCCGAGGCCCGCAGAGAGTATAGGCCTGGGAGGGTACAGGGTAGTGCGGATAATTCAGATGAAGAGAAAACTGATGTTGGCTATGACAGTGGTGAGGATGAAGCTGATGAGGGCCATGACTGGTCCAGAGTTCACTGTCTCTGTTGGATTGTTGACCAGCCCTCCGGTCTGGATGACCAGCCCTCCGGTCTGGAGAAGAGGGAGGGGATATGTGAGACAGTGAGTGAATATGTGATGAATGGGGTGTACATTTCACCTAGGTATAAGGGAAATGTGTGGCTTTGTAAACCTAGTGGTAGAGAAAGGTCACTACACCTCACATTCAGCACACACTTGCAGCACAAGCCTGAAACTACTCAGGTCTTAATTAGGAGACCAGAAGTAGGTGTCTGCAAACACAATCTGGGAGCTAGTTTAGCCTGGACACAGGAAGGTGTCTCGGCACAAGAAACAGTCTCCAAGAGTGTTAGAGCTGTCTTTAGCCTGGACACAGAGAGGTGTCCTGGCACAAGGAAGCAGTCTCCAAGAGTGTTAGAGCTGTCTTTAGCCTGGACACAGAGAGGTGTCCTGGCACAAGGAAGCAGTCTCCCAGAGTGTTTGAGCTATCTCAGTTTGGGTGCAGGAAGTACCCCCGGACACAGGAGTAGTCTCAGTGAAAATCCGTGTGAATAGCGGCTGAATAGGAGTGGATCTCTCTCAAGTCTGGACATGGAAGGTGCCTTCAGACACAAGGAGGAGTATCTGTGAAGCTCCATACTGGTAACATATGTGATATGTGTTGTTTTGGGCACAGACTGGTAGAGTCTGGGTCCCGGATAGAGAGGGCCATCTATCTAAGTGTAATTAGAGGCTAGACAAGCCCAGGTTTTCTGTTTATGCTTTGTTTTATCTGTTTGCTGTGGACTTTAATAAAGCTGGTTGCGGCCAGTTTTACACCAGAACTGCTGTCTGAATGAACTGTTTATATGCCATTCTGTCTACCCAGACAGCGATCCTAGAGCTAAACCCCCTGAAATGCTACAATACTTACAAGTATCCCCCGGGTGCTGATCTACAGAGAATGCTGAATTAACAGACATCACGCTGCTCGTTCGCGCCCGTATGGGGCTGATTTCTCCATCAAACTGCAACCTCGTGGGCGATACTTTAGCCGCTAAAATAAAATATAACATACATGAATGCGCAAAGCACTCACAAAGCTAACTTGACACACGTAAATAAAACTAGTTACCGCAGAAATTTTTATCTGCGTGTATAACTACACTATAGAGTTGCGTAGACATATATGCTTACAAGTCTGAGACGTGTAGTGTACTTCAGAGATTGGTGAATTAAACGGTGTGGAGTTGTTCGGTAGTTGTCGTATGGGGGTGTTTTCTTTTTCAACCTGCAGACTCCTGCACGCTAGTTTAACATCTGTAAATAAAATATGACTGCCTCAGAAATGATATCTACAAGGCCCACACGCATAAAGCTAAATTCGCAAAGCTAGCGTAACAAGCGTAAATAAAATATATCCGCTAGTTAAGGGTGGGGACGCCGGGTACAGAGGATACAGACACATAACAGACGTGTTTCAAGCACTGTACAGACAACGCAGCGTATATAACTGCAGCTTTATATTATTAAAACATGTCTAGCTAACGTTCCTGTCAGCTAAAATAAAATTAACTGCATGGATTTTAGCGTCAGTCTATATTAATTATTAATATTAATAGTAGATGTTATAAATTTACAGTTACAGGGTAATGATGGTGGTGCTTCGGGTGTGAAATATTGTTTGAACGCGTTTAGCCGGCATGATCCCTCTGTAAAACATTAATAGATTTTTTTTTTCTGTCTCGCAGTTCATGGTATTGACAGAGGGCGTGTTCTCGCTGTTACCACTAATAAATACAGCCCAGCTCCCAAGCGATACACAGCTCACCTGTAAGGCTTCGCACCTCGCAGAACACACGCCATATCTGAACAGGAATAAAGTGAGTATTTTTATGGATTTCGTTTCAGTTATATTTAAGTTAGTATAGTTTAAGTATTTATTTGCATGAACAGATTAGTCGCGTTTTCATACTTGATCTTTATTTGCTTTAATTCAATAGAGAACCCTTTTTATTCAAGATGGAGTCCAGGCATTCTCGCGGTCAATATTCTGCTATGCTTTCACCAGAACAATCGGGTAAGTTTTACACAGTATATAGTGTACGCCGTATTGTCTTGGGTTGTCTGAGTCTGCGCTTTGTATATATAAATTATATATTTCATTCTTTCTTATTTAACCCCTTAATGTCCAATGACGTGCAGAGTCCGTCATGACAAGGTGCCAGTTCCGGCACCAGGACGGACTCTGCACGTCATGCCTTTGATCTACCACGGCGTGTAAACACGCCGTGGTAGATCAGTGCCGACAGCTGTCACAGACAGCTGACAGGCACGGCAAGCGGTGCGGGGACCTTTGCCGTCGGTCCCCGCACCCACAGCGCTGTGATTGGTCAGTCAATCTGACTGACCAAACACAGCAGCGATCGCGCAGGAGAAGCTGAAATTTCAGCTTCCCCAGCGCGATCAGTGCAGGAGCCGGCGCTGCAGTGGCCAGGCTTCCTGCACTGACAGCCAGGAGCGGAGCCCCCACCGCCCCTGGCTGTTAACCCCCTGACTGCTGCGATCGAGCGCGATCGCAGAGCTCAGGGGGGAGGCAGAGGGTCGGGTGCTCCCTCTGCCTCAGATCAGCGTCCCAGCGATGTAATCGCAGGGCCTGATCTCTGCTTTGATGACCCGGGGGTTGTCATGACAACCTCCGGGTCATCTAGCTACGGGAAGCTGCTGTGATCATGTCACAGCAGCTTTTCCCATAGGTACAATGCATTGCAATGCCAGAGCATTGCAATGCATTGTAACTGCAATCAAAAGTAAAAAAAGTGAAAGTCCCATAAAGGGACAAGTTGAAAAAAATCATTTTTTAAAAAAAATTGTAAAAAAAATATTAAAAAATAATTAAAAAAAATCCCCTAAAAAATACACATTTTTATGTAATAAAAAAAATAAAAAACAAAAAAAATACACATGTTAGGTATCGCCACGTCCGTAAAAATCCCATCTATAAATGCGTAACCCTAGTTAACCCCTTCAGTGAAAGCCGTAAAAAAAAAACACAAAAAAGTAGTAAATTATACTTTTTCCAAGCGGTATCATTATACCGCTTGGAAAAAGTGCAATAACACGCGATCAAAAAGTCAGATATAAATAATCATGGTACCGCTGAAAACGTCATCTTGTCCCGCAAAAAACAAGCCGCTATACAGCATCATCAGCGAAAAAATAAAAAAGTTATAGCTCGCGGAATAAACTGATGCAAAAATAATTATTTTTTCTATAAAATTCTTTATTGTGTAAAAAACGCCAAAACATAAAAAAATATATAAATGAGGTATCGCTGTAATCATAGTAACCCGAAGAATAAAGCTGCTTTATCAATTTTACCACACGCGGAACGGGGGAAAAAAACTAAAAAAAAAAACAATTCCTGAATTGCTGGTTTTTGTTCATTCTGCTTCCACAAAAATCGGAATAGGAAGCGATCAAAAAACGTTATGTGCCCGAATATGGTACCAATAAAAACGTCAGCTCGTCCCGCAAAAAATAAGCCCACAGATAACTCTGTCGGCCGAAATATGGAAAAATTATAGCTCTCAAAATACGGCGATGCAAAAAATTCTTACAAAAAATTATTCCAAAAAAAAAGCATCTTTTAGTGTGTGACAGAAGCTAAACATGAAAAAAGGGTGTAAATCTGGTATCGCTGTAATCGCACCGATCCGAGGAATAAAGTCGCCTAATCACTAATATCGCACGAGGAACGGCGTAAAAAAGAAAACCAATTCTTCACCTTTTGTGGATTTGTTCATTGTGCCTCCCAAAGATCGCAGTAAGGCGATCACAGTGGTTCCCCCCCGCATATGGGGTATCAGCGTACTCAGGACAAAATGCACAATAGCTTTTGGGGTCCTATTTCTCCTGTTACCCTTATAAAAATAAAAATTTGGGGGCAAAAAGGTCATTTTTGTGGAAAAAAATATGATTTTTTTTATTTTCACGGCTCTACGTTATAAACTTCTGTGAAGCCCTTGGGGGTTCAAAGTGCTGACCACACATCTAGATAAGTTCCTTGGGGGGTCTAGTTTGCAAAATGGGGTCATTTGTGGGGGGTTTCTACTGTTTAGGCACATCAGGGGCTCTCCAAGCGCGACATGACACCCGCAGACCATTCCATCAAAGTCTGCATTTAAAAACGGTGCTCCTTCCCTTCCGATCTCTGCCATGTGTCAAAATAGTGGTTCCCCCCACATATGGGATATCAGCGTACTCAGGACAAATTGCACAATAGCTTTTGGGGTCCTATTTCTCCTGTTACCATTATAAAAATAAAAATTTGGGGCAAAAAGATTATTTTTGTGGAAAAAAATATGATTTTTTTATTTTCACGGCTCTACGTTATAAACTTCTGTGAAGCACTTGGGGGTTCAAAGTGCTCACCACACATCTAGAAAAGTTCCTTGGGGGGTCTAGTTTCCAAAATTGAGTCACTTGTGGGGGGTTTCTACTGTTTAGGCACATCAGGGGCTATCCAAACGTGACATGACACCCGCAGACCATTCCATCAAAGTCTGCATTTGAAAAAGGCGCTACTTCCCTTTCGAGCTCTGCCATGCGTCAAAATAGTGGTTACCCCCCACATATGGGATATCAGCGTACTCAGGACAAATTGCACAATAGCTTTTGGGGTCCTATTTCTCCTGTTACCATTATAAAAATAAAAATTTGGGGGCAAAAATATTATTTTTGTGGAAAAAAATATGATTTTTTTATTTTCACGGCTCTACGTTATAAACTTCTGTGAAGCACTTGGGGGTTCAAAGTGCTCACCACACATCTAGAAAAGTTCCTTGGGGGGTCTAGTTTCCAAAATGGAGTCACTTGTGGGGGGTCTCTACTGTTTAGGCACATCAGGGGCTATCCAAACGTGACATGACACCCACAGACCATTCCATCAAAGTCTGCATTTGAAAAAGGCGCTACTTCCCTTTCGAGCTCTACCATGCGTCAAAATAGTGGTTTCCCCCCACATATGGGGTATCAGCGTACTCAGGACAAATTGCACAATAACTTTTGGGGTCCTGTTACCCTTTGGAAAATAACAATTGGGGTGGAAAGATCATTTTTGTGGAAAAGATATGATTTTTTAATTTTACTGCTCTACGTTATAACCTTCTGTGAAGCCCTTGGGGGTTCAAAGCTCTCACCACACATCTAGATAAGTTCCTTGGGGGGTCTAGTTTCCAAAATGGGGTCACTTGTGGGGGGTTTCCACTGTTTAGGCACACAGGGACTCTCCAAATACGACATGGCATCCAATCTCAATTCCAGCCAAAAAAGTCAAATGGCGCTGCTTCCCTTCCGAGCTCTGCCATGCGCCCAAATAGTGGTTTACCCCCACCTATGGGGTATCAGCGTACTCAGGACTAATTGCACAATAAATTTTGGGGTCCTTTTATCCTTTGGAAAATAAAAATTGGGATGAAAAGATCATTTTTGTGGAAAAAATATGATTTTTTAATTTTACGGCTCTACGTTATAACCTTCTGTGAAGCCCTTGGGGGTTAAAAGCTCTCACAACACATTTAGATGAGTTCCTTGAGGGGTCCAGTTTCCAAAATTGGGTCACTTGTGGGGGGTTTCCACTGTTTAGGCACACAGGGACTCTCCAAATGCGACATGGCGTCCAATCTCAATTCCAGCCAAAAAAGTCAAATGGCGCTGCTTCCATTCCGAGCTCTGCCATGCGCCCAAATAGTGGTTTACCCCCACACATGGTATATCAGTGTACTCTGGAGAAATTGTACAACAAATATTGTGGTTCATTTTCTCCTGATACCCTTGACAAAATTTAAAAAAATTGTGTCGAAAGAAAAATTTTGGGAAAAAAAGTTAAATGTTCATTTTTTCCTTCCACATTGCTTCAATTCTTGTGAAGTACCTAAAGGGTTAATAAACTTCTTGAATGTGGCTTTGAACACGTTGAGGGGTGCAGTTTTTAGAATGGTGTCACTTTTGGGTATTTTCTGTCATATTGACCCCTCAAATTCACTTCAAATGTGAGGTGGTCCCTAAAAAAATGGTTTTGTAAATTTTGTTGGAAAAATGAGAAATTGCTGGTCAACTTTTAACACTTATAACTTCGTAACAAAAAAAAATTTTGGTTCCAAAATTGTGCTGATGTAAAGTAGACATGTGGGAAATGTTATTTATTAACTAATTTTTGTGACATATCTCTCTGATTTAATGACATAAAATTAAAAGTTTGAAAATTGCAAAATTTTCAAAATTTTTGCCATATTTCCATTTTTTTCATAAAAAAACGCCAAGTTATATTGAAGAAATTTTACCACTATCATGAAGTACAATATGTCACGAGAAAACAATCTCAGAATCGCCAAGATCCGTAGAAGCGTTCCAGAGTTATAACCTCATAAAGAGACAGTGGTCAGAATTGTAAAAATTGGCCTGGTCTTTAACCTACAAAATGGCTTGGTCATTAAGGGGTTAAGAAGCGGGAGTCCATTCAGACTACTCCTATGAGAATCGGTTCATTACGCAGAACCTGTTAAACGATAGCAACTCTGCTAGCGGGCGACGAGCCTCCAGCTCTCAGCAGTCTGTCACAGGCAAGAAACCTATAGATATATCAGATGTTTTAAGCCTATGTATCTAGTCTGCTAATTAAATACAATTTCTCATACAGATACACCTGTAGCGGACTGGGCGGTTGAAAACACCGTGGCGGCTGAGGCGCTCGAGCATCGCGATTCCGATGTTGAGATCGTGGAGGATCCCCTGGATTCCGGTGTTGAGTTCGTAGAACAGGACTATAATCCTCTAACTCGCGAGATACCCTACGCTTCTAAAAGATGGAGTGATTTGCTAAGCACACGGCGCTGGAACAGAAAAGGTAGCGGTCCTTGAAACACGTCTGTTATGTGTCTGTATCCTCTGTACCCGGCGTCCCCACCCTTAACTAGCGGATATATTTTATTTACGCTTGTTACGCTAGCTTTGCGAATTTAGCTTTATGCGTGTGGGCCTTGTAGATATCATTTCTGAGGTAGTTATATTTTATTTACAGCTGTTAAACTAGCGTGCAGGAGTATGCAGGTTGAAAAAGAAAACACCCCCATACGACAACTACCGAACAACTCCACACCGTTTAATTCACCAATCTCTGAAGTACACTACACGTCTCAGACTTGTAAGCATATATGTCTACGCAACTCTATAGTGTAGTTATACACGCAGATAAAAATTTCTGCGGTAACTAGTTTTATTTACGTGTGTCAAGTTAGCTTTGTGAATGCTTTGCGCATTCATGTATGTTATATTTTATTTTAGCGGCTAAAGTATCGCCCACGAGGTTGCAGTTTGATGGAGAAATCAGCCCCATACGGGCGCGAACGAGCAGCGTGATGTCTGTTAATTCAGCATTCTCTGTAGATCAGCACCCGGGGGATACTTGTAAGTATATATATGTCTAGGCCTCTCTATACTGTACTTATACAAACAATTATGCATCGGTTTCACAGATAATCGGTGCTGGTAGCTTTACAAATGTCGCGTTGAATCAGAGTAAAGTGGGGCCTGTAGCTTTTCCTATATCTCGCCCGCTTAGCGGTTAACTACACCACGTGTCTTTTCTTTAGTTACGGAGGAGCGTCATTCGCGAGTTTTGCAACAATCCAATTATGGATTTGAGAACAGAGCGGAGATGAGAACTGAACCACGTTCACCCAGGTGTGTCGCGTATCGTGGAGAAAGCGACGCGCCAATCGCATACCCCGGGAATACAGAGAGTGGTAGGCGTAAGAATATACGTCTGTGTCAAGCTACAGAATCTGCAAATAACAACGCGGAACCAACATCTGCCAATTCAGCCGATGCATTACCGTCAAAGAAACGCGCGGTATCGCGCCGTCGTGTAAGTAAGAAGCAGAAGGATGATGGTCGCTCACCTTACACGCCAACAACCGTATGGAATGGTGAACACACCAAAATGTTTCTTGACATGTCTGCACAGTACGTGCATAATAAACTCTCGCAGAACAGACTAAAATCTTTCTGCGACACGTATGAAAGACTGATAAGTGCGTGTCCAACACCCGACATTATCGCAGAACTGTGCGATTTTAAACAAAATTATGCAAATGTATGATTTTAAACAAAAATTATGCAACTGTACAGTCAACTTCTGTGAAATAAACCTGTCTGCCTGAGAACGTATGGTTATGAATTGAAAATTAATTAAAATGATCACGCATTACACCCTAGGGGCCGATACACGAGCCCCCACAGCGCATTTACACAACTATAATGACCCTGGAAATGTCAGCATTCACGCGCAAACAATCGGTCAAGGCATGGAGCCTCTTGACACGCACATCCAGAAATTCTCGCGGGGCCGCCTCTGTAGGTAATAGTGTTTGTGATAGCTCTGGGAGTTTGAGGATGATAGTTGTACGCACGACTTTTTACTGTTCTTTAGCAACGGTAAATTTTCAGACTATACATTTATAGACCACAATGCAGGTCACCACGATTCTTACTTTATTGTTAAGGCAGTGGTTTTTGAAAACTACCGGTAAATGTGCTAGCCCGAGGTGTCGCCTTGTGTGTCGCCTTGTGTGTGACGCGTATGCTAAAAAGTTTGCACGCAATTTTTTGTTGAATGCTGATCAAAATCGTTGCATAGGTGTGGTTCTGTGCCAAAATAGTCCGGGACACGTCCCAACATGCCTGTCTTTTATATCTGATGGGGCTTAGCGTCTTTAAAAACAGGCCTGTGCAACAAGAACGCTGCTCATCCCAGGCTATACAGAGGGTCATGTATGTAGCGCATACCGAGAACATTGGCAATCACCACGCCTTGTGTGGTTTGTGAAGCAACTCGCTCAATATTTTCTAGATGACTATGCGTGTGTTAACGGCCAGCCCATAGTTTTTGAATTTCAGTATTGTTTTTTCCACGGCTGTCCCGTGACCAGGACTTGTCCAGGCATGTCCGGACATGCCCGGACTTGTCCAGACATGTCTCACATGGACCCTATATGTCAGTTCACAATATGTCTATCAGTATTAAAACATAAAAACTCCTTTGTACACGATCCTTAAGCAAAATAAAAAAATATATAATGCAAAATAATTCTGTGAAGGAACTAAAATGTTGAAAAATATGGTGTCTCACATGGACCCTATATGTCAGTTCACAATATGTCTATCAGTATTAAAACATAAAAACTCCTCTGTACACGATCCTTAAGCAAAATAAAAAAATATATAATGCAAAATAATTCTGTGAAGTAGCTAAAATGTTGAAAAATATGGTGTCTCACATGAGCAAAATAAAAAAATTATAATGCAAAATAATTCTGTGAAGGAGCTAAAATGTTGAAAAATATGGTGTCTCACATGGACCCTATATGTCAGTTCACAATATGTCTATCAGTATTAAAACATAAAAACTCCTCTGTACACGATCCTTAAGCAAAATAAAAAAATATATAATGCAAAATAATTCTGTGAAGTAGCTAAAATGTTGAAAAATATGGTGTCTCACATGAGCAAAATAAATTGTTGAATGCTGATCAAAATCGATGCATAGGAGTGGGCATTTGCCAAAATAGGCCGGAACACGTTCCAACATGCCTGTCTTTTATATCTGAGGGGCATAGCATCTTTAAAAATAGGCCTGTGCAACAAGAACGCTACGCGTCCCAGACTATACAGTTGGTCATGTGTGTAGCTCATAGCGGGAACGTTGACATTCAGCATGCCTTGAGATGGTTTGTGAAGCGACTCGCTCAATATTTTCTAGATGACTATGCGTGTGTTAACGGATAGCGCATAGTTTTTGAATTTCAGGCTTGTTTTTCCACGGTTGTCACGTGACCAGGACTTGTCCAGGCATGCCAGGACTTGTCCGGGCATGCCCGGACATGCCTGGGACAATATGTCTATCAGTATTAAACCATAAAAACACCTCTGTACATGATCCTTAAGCAAAATAAAAAAAATATAATCCAAAATAAATCTGTGAAGGAGCAAAAATGTTGAAAAATATGGTGTCTCACATGGACCCTATATGTCAGTTCACAATATGTCTATCAGTATTAGCAACTGAGAGTCAGAAACATTTGTCATGTGGCAAAATATTACCATCAACTGTTCACATGTGCTTTGTGCCGGAAGACTTACAAATAGTTTTGAAGAACCACTTGGTTGTATTGTGATGTTAGACAAGAGAAAAAGTAGCAATGAGGGCTTGTAATCAGGTTAGCACTGCAAGAGGGCTCTCCCCACTATGTACTCCCTGTCAGTAAACTTTGGAAACATATATTTTCCGTATCATCTTTGTACATAAATAGTATACACCAAGTATTGGCCCCATCCTCTGCCTGTATTCTCACATGAAACAGTTAAAAATAGTCACAAAATAACGAATTTGTTGTGAAATTGTTATCAAGTTGCCATAATTGTGCTAGTAATCAATTTAATACACCTTGATTTGCTACAATTAAACTTTGGAAACATATATTTTCCGTATCATCTTTGTACATAAATAGTATACACTAAGTAATGGGCCCATCTTATGTCTGTATTCTCACATGAACCAGTTAAAAATAGCCCCAAAATAACAAATTCTAAGTAATGACTCCCATCCTATGCCTGTATTCTCACATGAAACAGTTAAAAATAGCCCCAAAATAACAAATTCTAAGTAATGGTCCCCATCCTATGCCTGTATTCTCACATGGAACAGTTAAAAAATAGTCCTGTGAATTTGTCATCACTAACTAGTTCCTGTCACTAAACTTTGGAAACATATTAGCATCGACCTTCACGCATTCTCTCAATGGTAATAAATTAGCTATCTGTAGCAAACCAGAAACTAGGTTGGAGATTCCTAACCCCATGTCATTACATTCTTCCCAGTCCTGATATAAGTGTAGATACAATGGCAGGCTAAAAATATATATATAAACACTGAATAAAAACTATAAGATGAGAGTCCTAATTCCAAATGTGTTATAAGGTGTTTTATACTGTATGGTACTATAGAATAATCGTTGCTTTTTTAATATAGCTCCTCATATGGATGTGCTAATTGACTTCATATGCACGCACAGTATGTATTGTGATCATCAGTATTAAAACAATAAAAGACCTGAAAAATTTCAGTTGGTGTGTAATGAATCTAAAATATATGAAAGTTTAATTTTAATCATTACATTATGGAAAATAATGAAATTTAGCCCTATATGCTAATTTTTTGAGAAGGACCTGTTTAGGTACAAATATATGGAGGTTATTATTGTTTAGCCCCGGATTAATCTATTATCGCTATAGCATATAAGATATGGAGATGTGCACTATTATATATTGATTTGAATGTAGTTCATACCTGTCTGCATTTGGCTAATTTGTACCATGTTAACCACTAGATAGAAAATACTTTGTTACAGCTCGGTAACCTATTACCAAGCTTTGTGTACAAGGCTTGGATTGTATATGGACATGAAACAGTCACTATGTTTATTCCTGGCTTAATAAGTGAGCTATCTGTAGCAAACACTGCTAGAAATGAGGGCTATACACAAGGGGGGCCAAGCAGCATTCAGGTATGATCTCCCATCTATGGCGCTGCTTTTTTAATATAGCTCCTCATATGGATGTGCTAATTGACTTCATATGCACGCACAGTATGTATTGTGAGCCCTGCACTTGCATGCTAACATCATTATATTAGCAGCTGTGATGGGGAAGTTACTTTATTGATATACCTGCTTCATTGAGATACTTATAATCCTATATATAGTGCATATATGGCTGCCTATTGGGGGATATTGTGAGTTACATAGATTGCATATATATGGACAAATATATGGAGGTTATTATTGTTTAGCCCCGGATTAGTCTATTATCGCTATAACATATAAGATATGGAGATGGGCACTATTATATATTGATTTGAATGTAGTTCATACCTGTCTGCATTTGTCTACAAAAGTACATTCTTCCCAGTACTGATATAAGTGTAGATACACTGCCAAGCTAAAAATATATATACTGAATAAAACTATAAGATGAGCGTCATAATTCCAAATTCCACCACAATAGTGTTTTACATGCATTTACTGGGTCCTTAAAAGTTTCTCACCACAAAAAAGATCAAGATTCACTCTTTAATTCACTAAAAATCCTTAATATTCATGTCAACACTGTTGTACTACATTTCTATGTGCCAGTAAAGATGTATATCTATGTACCATGTTAGTTGTAAATAGAAAAATATGCTCCTCTCAACACAACACAAGCCTTAGATACACAGCTTGGTAATAGCTTACCGATCTGTAACAAAAGTACATTCTTCCCAGTACTGATATAAGTGTAGATACACTGCCAAGCTAAAAATATATATACTGAATAAAACTATAAGATGAGCGTCATAATTCCAAATTCCACCACAATAGTGTTTTACATGCATTTACTGGGTCCTTAAAAGTTTCTCACCACAAAAAAGATCAAGATTCACTCTTCAAAAATATATATACTGAATAAAACTATAAGATGAGCGTCGTAATTCCAAATGTGAGATCCCACTGACTATACACAATGCAATACTATTTACTGTTTGCCTGAATTACCGTAGCATCGACCTTCACTCATTCTGACAATTCATGTCAACACTGTTGTACTACATTTCTATGTGCCAGTAAAGATGTATATCTATGTACCATGTTAGTTAGTAAATAGAAAAATATGCTCCTCTCAACACAACACAAGCCTTAGATACACAGCTTGGTAATAGCTTACCGATCTGTAACAAAAGTCTGTATTTCACTAGAACTCCTTATACATTTACTGGGTCCTTAAAAGTTTCTCTCCTCTTTAATACACTAATACTCCACAGACTAATCAAAGTCACTGAATAAAATATAAATAGAGATGAATAAATCACTTTGATTGAAATTCACAAATCCAGCAGCTCAGATTTCCCACCCACAGCAAAGTTCAGACAGATCAAGTCCCAGGGAGACGGATTAAATGATAGGGGGCGTGTCGACCTGTCAGATTTGAGTTTGACGAATACTACAGTTCCTATACTACTGGAGTGTATATTAAAAGAAAAGCTATTGAAAAATTTGATAAAATCTGGAGCCCTTGGCTTAACACCCCGGGTTTACCATCCCAAACTCTGCTGCTGGAGAATCTGTTCCCTATGCTTCGTTAATTATGGTACCCCTTATCCCCTCTTGGTTCCAAATGATTTCTTGCTTTATGAATAGGTTTCATGACTAAGTCTATAGCTCATTTTGTACTATGTGCCTGACTGTTCATAGTTCTATGCTGCACAAGTCTTATCTTGTTTCATATTGTTCCCCTTAAAAATTATTGGTTTTTTTTTTTGTGTGTGTTTTTCCCTTTTTTTTACTGTACATTTATAGGTCACATTCTAAGGGACCCACAGTTATATTAGTTATAATTTGATAATGGAGGGGTTGGGTTGTGTATAAGAGGTATGTCTCAAATCTGTATGTTAAAACTGTTTGTGCCTTGTCTCAATTTTGTAAGTTAAAACTGTTTAATAAAAATAATCTGATTTAAAAAAAGAACATTCAGCAATTCTCAGACTCAAATTACCTGAATCACTCCCTTAGGGTGTATTTACATCATTAATTTTTGTTGCAGTTTTTGCATGGTTTTTATAATTTTGGTTGCTGGAGGTCAATGTTATATCTATTCTTTATTAGAGATGAGCGACTTTGCCTCCGGGAGGGTCGAGTCGGGTTTCGGACCACCCGACTTTCCCAAAAGTTGAGTCGAACGAAATCAGCCGACTAGCGGCAAAAGTCGTGTTTCGATCGGAACACGACCCCAATGCAAGTCAATGGGGAATAAAAGTCGGCAGTGAGTGGAGGATAGTAAACACACCTACAGTGCCCATTTCAATGCCAACGACATCAATTCTTATTACTTAAGCTTGTCAACCTTAATTTACTTTATAATAATAGTAACGCATTGAAAACTGGGGGTTATTTGGCTAAAGTTGTGGGGGGCGGCAGGGCTGGCTCCAGGTTTTCGTGGGCCCCGGGCGAAAGTCTCAGTGGGCCCCTTTAACACATACCACAATTCATGATGCTCCGATACGGCAGAGAAATATAGGTATAGTACAATGCCAAATACTTTACTTCTTACATTACATGAGTGATATCTATTGTAAATTCTACAATAGCTCAAAAACCAGACAGTATAAATGTCACGACGTATAACAGATATATTCAAAGATAGCAACCTATATCTAATGTGACATCATTCTAAATTTCATATAATAGAGAAAATCAACATGTATACATAGTATCTGCCAGCAATGTCTTACCTGACATAATATCCTATGTATTGTGGGTCAATACTGTGTACGTGTCACGCTGTCTCTGGATAGAGGTGGACCGGGGTCTATGCTGACCCTGAACTGGGGTCCTGACTAGTCCCTCTACCTGGAGGTACTGTTAATGGTACAGAGGTCCAGGCCGCCAGCGTAACCCTGTCTCCTGTAGATCCCTGACCACTGTAATCTAGTCCTGAGAAGGACCCTGATTACCACCACAGGGAATGGGCTGGTCACAGCTTACACACAGTCTAAGACAAACGAGACAGACAAGGGGTAAAGAAAACACAGCCTTGCATACAACACTTCCACTACAGAGGAACACAAAAGGTTAAGGAGATAAACAATAAGCGAGGAGAGGAAAAACCACAACAGGCACTCTTAGCTTAAGTCTTCTCAGAAACTATCCGCTCTGCTGGTCTGAATGAATGCTTTCACCGGCAACTTCCCCAGCACACCAGCAGGTATATGAAGGAAGCTAATTAACAAAACATCAATCGCAGCTGGGCGAGGCTGGTCAGCCCAGCACCGAGAGAGAAAGAATTAACTCCCTCAGTGCCGAAAAACACCCAGCACCAGAAACTCAGCTGTGCGAAGTCAGGATGTGCAATCGCGACGATCTCCGCCGCGACACACCCGTGACAGTACCCCCCCTTCTACGAGGGGCCTCTGGACCCTCAGGGCCTGGTCTATCTGGGTGAGTAGTGTGGAAGGCCCGAACCAAACGGTCTGCGTTAATATCCGACGCAGAAACCCACATCCTCTCCTCAGGACCATACCCCCTCCAATGAACAAGGTACTGAAGGGACCGGCGATTCAGACGCGAGTCAATGATCTTCGATACCTGAAACTCCAAATTACCATTGACCACCACTAGAGGAGGAGGTAGAGGTGACGGTATAACTGGTGCCACGTACCTCTTAAGCAACGATTTGTGGAACACATTGTGGATTTTAAATGTAGGAGGGAGGTCAAGACGGAAAGCTACCGTATTAACTATTGAACTGATCCTGTATGGCCCGATGAATCTGGGACCGAGTTTCCAGGAGGGAACCTTAAGTTTTATATTCTTGGTAGACAACCATACCAGATCGTTCACACTTAGGTCCGGACCAGACACTCTCCTCCTATCAGCCATACGTTTGTATCGGTTCCCCATAGTACTCAGATTATTCAGCACTCCTCTCCACACTGAAGCAAGTGACGACGAAAATCGTTCCTCCTCAGGAACCCCAGAAGAGCCCCCCCTATTGAAGGTACAAAACTGGGGGTGAAAACCATATGCCCCAAAAAACGGGGACTTACCAGTGGACTCGCTCCGCCTATTGTTAAGAGCGAACTCTGCCAGAGGCAAGAAAGAAGACCAGTCCTCTTGGTTCTCTGAGACAAAACACCGGAGATATGTCTCTAAGCTCTGATTCAGACGCTCTGTCTGACCATTGGTCTGCGGATGAAAAGCCGAAGAAAATGACAACTGCATCCCCGACGAGAACAAACTGCCTTCCAGAATTTGGACACAAACTGAGACCCCCGATCCGACACCACATCGGAAGGCAACCCGTGAAGTCTCACAATCTCCCCAATGAACACCTGCGCCAGAGTTTTAGCATTAGGAAGAGCAGGAAGAGCAATAAAATGTGCGATTTTGCTGAACCTGTCAACTACAACTAGTATGACAGTTTTACCTGAAGACGGAGGGAGGTCCGTAATGAAGTCCATAGACAGATGGGTCCATGGACGCCCCGGGATTTTCAACGGTAAAAGGGCCCCAGACGGACGGGTATGTGGGGTCTTAGAGCGCGCACATACCCCACAGGACGCGACAAAAGTTACCACCTCTTTATTTAAGTTAGGCCACCAAAACCGGCGAGAAACGAGATCTACAGTTGCTTTTACTCCCTGGGTGTCCTGCCAAAGCAGAATTATGATGTGCCTCGATAACCTTTTGTCTTAACTGATCTGGAACAAACAGTTTCCCTGGAGGTCCTACAGGGGCGTCCCCCTGAGCCTCCAATACCTCCTCCTCAAGCTCAGAGCATACAGCCGACACCACAACTCCCTCCTGAAGAATAGGAACCGGGTCATCCGTCTTCCCGGCCCCCGGGAAACTACGAGATAAGGCACCAGCCTTTACATTTTTTGACCCAGGACGATATGTGACGACAAAATTAAACCTGGTAAAAAACAACGACCATCTAGCTTGTCTGGAGTTCAGACGTTTTGCAGACTCTAAATACAGCAGGTTCTTGTGATCAGTAATGACGGTGACCGGGTGGACTGCCCCCTCCAAAAAGTGACGCCACTCTTCAAAAGCCAACTTAATGGCCAAGAGTTCCCTATTGCCGACATCATAATTCCTCTCGGCGGACGACAATTTTTTAGAGAAGAAAGCGCACGGATGCCATTTACCAGGGGACGGACCTTGAGATAATACCGCACCCACTCCTACGTCAGATGCGTCTACCTCCACAATGAACGGTTGTGATGCATCAGGTTGGATGAGTATGGGTGCTGAAGCAAAACATTTTTTCAAGGAGGAAAATGCTTCACAAGCTTTGTCAGACCACCTAGAAAAATCCGTCCCTTTTTTTGTCATGTCAGTGAGAGGTTTGACAACAGATGAGAAATTACGAATAAATTTCCGGTAGTAGTTAGCAAACCCCAGGAAACGCTGCAGTGCTTTAAGATCCTCTGGCCGATCCCATTCAAGCACAGCCTTCACTTTCCCAGGGTCCATACGGAAACCGGAGGCTGACACCAAGAATCCTAAAAACTGAAGTTCTTGTACAGCGAATACACACTTCTCCCATTTGGCGTACAGTTTATTATCTCGCAAGATCTGCAACACTTGTCTCACATGCTCCTGATGAGACACAAGATCCGGCGAGTAAATTAAGATGTCATCTAGATAAATGACAACAAACTGTCCCACTAGGTGGCGAAAGATGTCATTAACAAAATGTTGAAACACCGCCGGGGCAGTAGTCAGACCGAAAGGCATGACAAGGTTCTCATAATGTCCCTCCGGAGTGTTAAACGCCGTCTTCCACTCATCCCCCTCCTTTATCCTAATCAGATTATACGCCCCCCTGAGATCCAACTTAGAGAACCATTTGGCGCCCACAATCTGATTGAAGAGATCAGGAATAAGTGGGAGCGGATACGGATCTCGGACCGTAATCCGATTAAGCTCACGGAAATCCAGGCAAGGGCGTAGGCCTCCATCTTTTTTCTTCACAAAGAAGAACCCCGCGGCCACTGGGGAAGATGAAGGTCTAATATGCCCCTTGGCCAGACTTTCCGAAATGTAATCCTTCATAGCTTGCCTCTCAGGACCAGAAAGGTTATATAACCTAGATTTTGGTAACTTAGCATCAGGAAGCAATTTTATAGCACAGTCATATGCGCGATGAGGAGGTAATTCTTGACACCCTTCCTCTGAAAACACATCCTCAAAGTCCTCCAGAAAAGGAGGTAAGGTTCTAGGCACGACCGTACCGATGACCGTGTTCATGCAGTTACTATTGCAAAATTCACCCCACTGGCTTATCTCTCTGGATTGCTAATTAATAACTGGGTTATGTTTAGTTAACCAAGGAAGTCCCAACACAATAGGAGTGGGAAGGCCCTCCAACACATAACAAGACAATAGTTCTTTATGTATTGCCCCCACTCGAAGGTCTATGTTATGCACGGCTTGCACAAAGCTACCTTGACCGAGAGGCCTGGCGTCAATAGAGAATATAGGGATAGGTTTGGCCAATACACTCAGTTGCATACCTTGCACCTGGGCAAACCGAGCGTCCACCAGATTAGCCGCGGCCCCACTATCCAGAAGAACAGAAATCCTCTCAGTTCTCGTACCTACCACCACCTCCGCTGGTACGAGAAACTGAGACGGACTTGGGGACGAAATACATACTCCCAGATTGTTGTCCACCACACAACCTGGGATTAATAGTTTTCCGGCGACTTCTTGCTCAGTACAGTACGGGATGGACACCCCTCAATAAAATGTCCCTCTCTCCCGCAGAAGAAACACCTTCTTGTTTTGCGGCGCACCGCCGATCCCCTCCCTCAGAATGATGTCCCTCCCAACTGCATAGGTTCCTCGGAACAAACCAGGGGAACCTCAATATTAGGGACTTTAGAAGGAGGTGGAGTCATCACAGGGGGCGGAGTTACCCCACACCTCTCCCGAAGCCGTCTATCAATGCGAATAGCAAGAGCCATAGCGGCCTCCAGTGACGGGGGAGAATCATACTGAGCCAACACATCTTTTAATTTGTCAGATAAACCTTGACAAAACTGGCTCTTAAGAGCCGGGTCATTCCACTGAGTATCCGTGGCCCACCTACGGAACTCTGAAGAAAATTCCTCCGCCGGACGATCTCCCTGCTGTATCCTACGTAACTTCATTTCAGCAAGGGAGACCCGATCCGGGTCATCATATACCAGACCCAGGGCTGTAAAAAATCGGTCCACTGACTGGAGAGCCGGGGAGCCCGGGGGGAGAGAGAACGCCCAGGATTGAGGGTCCCCTTGTAAGAGCGAGATGACAATTCCCACCCTCTGATCCTCACTCCCCGACGACTGCGGCCGCAGCCGAAAATACAATTTACATGCTTCCCGGAAAGGAAAAAACTTGTCCCGCCCACCAGTGAACCTGTCCGGGAGAGCTACTTTAGGTTCAAATCTGGTTTGCTCCCGGGGGTACAAAACCTTGGATTTAACGTCCGTCAGCTCCATGGACAAACTCTGCAACTGCTGAGCTAAATGGGCTACTGGATCCATGGTGGCTGGGGAGAATCTTTAGATTGGCCGGTGAAAATGTCACGACGTATAACAGATATATTCAAAGATAGCAACCTATATCTAATGTGACATCATTCTAAATT
Source organism: Oophaga sylvatica (assembly GCA_033576555.1). NCBI lineage: Eukaryota > Metazoa > Chordata > Amphibia > Anura > Dendrobatidae > Oophaga > Oophaga sylvatica. The sequence continues at coordinate 204,757,743 of JARQOD010000006.1, read as the reverse complement.
TCATATAATAGAGAAAATCAACATGTATACATAGTATCTGCCAGCAATGTCTTACCTGACATAATATCCTATGTATTGTGGGTCAATACTGTGTACGTGTCACGCTGTCTCTGGATAGAGATGGACCGGGGTCTATGCTGACCCTGAACTGGGGTCCTGACTAGTCCCTCTACCTGGAGGTACTGTTAATGGTACAGAGGTCCAGGCCGCCAGCGTAACCCTGTCTCCTGTAGATCCCTGACCACTGTAATCTAGTCCTGAGAAGGACCCTGATTACCACCACAGGGAATGGGCAGGTCACAGCTTACACACAGTCTAAGACAAACGAGACAGACAAGGGGTAAAGAAAACACAGCCTTGCATACAACACTTCCACTACAGAGGAACACAAAAGGTTAAGGAGATAAACAATAAGCGAGGAGAGGAAAAACCACAACAGGCACTCTTAGCTTAAGTCTTCTCAGAAACTATCCGCTCTGCTGGTCTGAATGAATGCTTTCACCGGCAACTTCCCCAGCAGACCAGCAGGTATATGAAGGAAGCTAATTAACAAAACATCAATCGCAGCTGGGCGAGGCTGGTCAGCCCAGCACCGAGAGAGAAAGAATTAACTCCCTCAGTGCCGAAAAACACCCAGCACCAGAAACTCAGCTGTGCGAAGTCAGGGTGTGCAATCGCGACGATCTCCGCCGCGACACACCCGTGACAATAGTCCTCCATACAGTATTATGGCCACCACATAGTGCGCCATACAGAATAATGAGCCCAATATATTGCTCTATACAGAATTATGAGCCCCATATATTGCTCCATACAGAATGGGCTACATATAATGCTCCATACAGAATAGGCCCCATATGTGCTCCATATGATGCTCCATATATAAAGGGCCCTATATGATGCCCCATAAATAATGAACCCCATATGATGCTCCATATATAATGGGCTCCATGTGATGCTCCATATATAATGTACCCCATATGATGTGCCATATATAATGGGCCCCATATGATGCTCCAGTGTATGATAGGCCCCATATATGATGCTCCAGTGTATGATGAGCCCCATATAATGCTCCAAATATAATGGTCCCCATATATAATGCTCCATATATAATGGGTTCCATGTGATGCTCCAGTGTATAATGAGCCCCATATATGATGTTCCAGTGTATAATGGGCCCCATATATGATGCTCCAGTGTATAATGGACCCTGTATATGATGCTCCAGTGTATGATGGGCCCCATTTATTATGCTCCAATGTATGATGGGCCCCATATATAATGCTCCAGTGTATAATGGGCCCTATCTATGATGCTTAAGTGTATGATGGGCCCCATATATAATTCTCCAGTGTATAATGCTCCCCATATATTGCTCCAAACATTAAAAAAAATGAAATACCTCTCCTCGCTGGGCACTGCTCTACTCTGGACTTCTCAGCATCGCCATCTTCCAGCTCTCTGCACTGTGACTGTTTAGGCAGAGGGCGCACAGAGGTGACTTCGTTGCGCTCTCTGACCTGAATGTCACTGTCAGGAAACGCGAAAGACCTCACAGCGGTGGAGCAGGGAGAGGTAAGTATTGCAAGTGCTGGGGCCCTGAGCAAGCAGTGGGGGCCCACTCGTGGGGGCCGACACTGGCACAGGGCCCCTCATAGTACGCCGGTGTCTCTGACGGTGAGTGGGCCCCCCACCTGCTCAGGGCCCCAGTGAGTCGTCCGTAGCCAGGGCCTGTGGGGTACTCGGCACCGAGCCCGTTCACTTCAATGGGGGATGTCACGGGTAACACAGCTCGGTCCGTTGCCCTGGGGGCTCACCTCAATAAAAGGGGGATATTTACAGGGGATTATAGGTTTGTAGAAATGTTCGTGACGCCACCTGTGGTACCTGGTCAGAGTGACCAGCGCTGCAGGGTAGATCCTCTGAGGGGTTGTTACTGGGCAGCAAGGTGTTACGTCTTCCACAGGCAAGACTGATCCCTCAGGGTATATGGCGGTGTAGGGGTGCAGGATCAATAAGGCAGACACACACACGAAAGTCTCTTTCTGTACCTTTACTGATGGTAGTTGCAGGCATGTCCGGGAAGCTGGCAGGGTGGAAGATGCACTTCCAGTAATCCCACTGAGTAGGTGTAGGGCCTCCGTTCTCCAGTTGTGTGAGTTTCTGACCTGTGTGAAACGAAGTCTAACTCTGTCTTCAGTTATACGCCCGGCTGACTTTGTGGTGAGGCCTTCTCTAGGATAGAACAGTGTCTCTGTATGCAGGGCCCTGCTAGACTCTGTCTTCCTGACCCCGATTACGTATCAGCACTGATGGGCTCCTGCGACATGAAGTCCCACAGGGTCTCCGGTATCTCCTACTAGTCGTGTAGATGCTATCAAGCTCGGACCCGGTGTCCGGTGGTGCAGAGTAGAGGTAAGCGATCAATGCTGTTTCAACCTCTGTCACTCTCTTTTCCTTCCACTCGCCGTTCGTCCTACTTTGACCTTCAGCATAAGCACACTAGTCTGTGGTAACCTGAAATCTGATCTCGTCTGAGGTAACTGCCGTTCTGAGGTCTTCAGACTGTTCTGAGGTAACTCACGTGTCTACACTGCCTTATATGCTGCAGAAGAGCTCCCTCTGGTGGATATAGGGAACTAGTGCAGATGTGTTGTGTGCATATAGGTCATTGTGGGTTTACCTTGGTTGCATCCTCCTGGGAACATGTGGCTCCAGACACAGCTGGGCTACACATCAGCACTTTCCCGAGTGTGCCAGGTGCTGACCCCGGTCCCAGGGGGGGGAGTGTTCAGCCCAGTTAGGGAGCTGGAAAAACTGGCATATGTTGAGATGTAGGCTCCACGTTCAGCAGCTGCAAATGGAGGAATTGGAGAAGTTGGAGGAAGAGGAGGACAAAGCGAGCCATTTTGCTGGCAACCTATGTGTCATCAGGGGAAGGTGGTACAAAATCCTTTGAAACCCAGGCATGGTTCATTTTAATGAAGGTTACATCACCTACATTTTGGGTCGACAGCAGGATCCTTCTTTCTGTCAGGATTGATCCAGCAGCACTGAAGACTCTTTCTGATAGCACACTACCAGCAGGGCAAGCAAGCTCTTGTAAGGCATATTGTGCCAATTCAGGCCAGGTGTCCAGTTTACAGGCCCAGTAGTCAAAGGGGAATGAACTGTGAGGGAGAACATCGATAGGGGAGGAGAGGTAATTTTGAACCATAGTTGACAACTGCTGCCTCCTGTCTGTTGCAATCGATTCAGTATTACCAGTCGTGTGAGCGTTACTCGAGAAATCAGACCACAACATGGTCATGAAACTCCTGTCTCCAACACCACTTCGGCTGTGTGCACCATGAACACCTCTTTCATTTGACCCAGTACGGCTCGTGGTAGAACCTGCACCACTGCTGTGTGCTGGGAATGCCTCTAACAAACGGTTTACTAGAGTTGCTTGTTTGTTCGCCAATATTAGCTCTAGGTTCTCCTGTGGCATGATGTTCTGTAATTTGCCTTTAGAGCGTGGATCGAGGATGCTGGCCAACCAGTAGTCGTCATCCTTCATAATTTTGGCAATGAGGGGGTCCTTTTTTTGTGGCTGGGCGATGCGGTTCTGTTTCGCCAGGGGATTCTTCTTCCGGAGACCCAACATCGGAAGGTTCCACGTTTTGAAATTCCATTTCTTGAGATGCTTCAGGAGCAGGTTCCTCTCGAACTATTTCTTCTGCTGCGGCAACTGGCTCAACTCGACGTTGGGGTGCTTCTTGTGGTTGGTAAAATTGAAGTACTGGAATGATCACAGCATCCCCGATACAAGGCCAATCTGCAGGAAAATCTCCTAAGTCCGTGTGTATGACTTCACCTGGCTTCTCTTTTTCCATAACAGGTTCTTCTTCGTGAAGCTTTAACATGTCTGGACACAGTTTTAGGTGGTCTCTTGATACGGTTGTGGTCGTCTTTCCTCCATCTTTGCTAATGGTACACGTTTTCCTGTTGTCAAACTTTGAATCTTGCATGACATATGGCTCTTTTTCCCATTGATCATCTAGTTTGTGCATTCTTCTTTTTCTCTTCAGCACAATTTCTCCAGGTACAAAAGGTTCAGCTGGCGCACTTTTGTTGTAGTTTTCCTCTTGTTTTTCCCTTACTTTACTGAGACTATCTTCCACGCAGGCTTGTACTCTCCTGTACTGTTCCTGTCGGTTCATGTCCCAATCTTCAGTAGTAACATCAGCTTCTGGTTCTACAACACCAAGTTCCAAACCCATAGGCAGCTTTCCTGGTCTTGCCCGCATAAGGTAGGCTGGAGTGCAATTGGTGGAACTCACAGGTATGTGATTGTACAGATCTACCAGGTCAGGTAGTAGGTCTGGCCACCGATTCCTCTCCTCAAGTGGTACCGTCTTCAGCAGATCAATGACTATGTGATTCATCTTTTCACAGAGACCATTTGTTTGGGGGTGGTACGGTGTGGTTCTTATCTTCTTGCATCCGTACAAATGACAGAACTCTTTAAACAACTCGGCTTCAAAGGCAGGACCCTGATCAGTTAACACTTGCTCTGGATATCCATGGGGTCTGCAGAAATACGCTTGAAACGTCTATGCTGCTGTTTCAGCTGTCAGATCTTTGACAGGGGAGACCACCAGGAACCTGGAGTAGTGATCCACCATTGTCAGGGCATATGAATATCCCGACCGGCTGGGTGACAACTTGACATGGTCCAAGGCCACGATCTCCAAGGGACGAGTCATCTTGATGGGTTGCAGGGGTGCTTTCTGGCTGCTGTAGTCTTTTCTTCGGAGGCTACAGGACACACAGTTTTTACACCATTTCTCGATGGAACTGCGCATTCCCACCCAGTAGAAACGACACTTCAGCAGGGTTTCCAGCTTCTTCCAGCCAAAGTGCCCCGCTCGATCGTGGTAGGCTTCCAACACCATCTGGATATCCGTTCTGGGGACTATTATCTGCCATACCATCTCATGGGTTCTTGGGTTGACGTACCTTCGGCACAGCTTCTCTCGGTAGATAAACAGCCGGCTTCTCTCATTCCACAGCTGCTTTGCTTGCTGAGACGCATCCTTCTCTAAGGAGGAACCTTCCTGAGTTATCAGCTCCTTGATACGGCTGACAACCGGGTCACTGTCCTGGGTCTCCTTCCAGCTGTTGTGAGGTAAAGGGTTTAACGTCTTACCACGCTGACTCCTGCAGGCTCATTGCTCGTGGATTATCCCATTTCTGTGGAATGCAGGTAGCTCAATCTCTTCCAGGTCATCCAATTCCTCTTCTGTGTCGGACTCATGCGGCATTCTGTACAAGGCATCAGCGTTGGCATTCTTACGGCCCGCCCTGTACTTGATTGTGAATTGATAGTTCGACAGCCGAGCCATCCAACTTGCTCCATGGCTCCCAGCTTGGCTGTTTCGAGATGTGTCAAGGGGTTATTGTCAGTGTAAGCAGTGAACTTGCTGGAGGCTATGTAATGCTTGAATCTTTCTGTAATGGCCCAGACCACGCCAGGACTCCAACTTGAAGCTACTATAGTTCCTGGGTTTCTCTCGTCGGCCGGAGCTTCTGCTGTAATGTATGTAGTACAGTTCATATAGCGTCTTGTGCTTGGGTGCGATGAAAACACAGGAGTCACAGGTTTGATATAGAAAAGTCCTGTATTACTTCATACAAGTTGGCAGAAATAGTCACACAGTTTGCAGACACAGAAACAGGAGACACAGCAGGCCAGAGTAATCCAAGCTCAGCAATCACTCTCCAATACAGATTCAGGATCTTCTTCTCTGTTACCGTAAGTCCATGCAAACGTGGGTCTTTCAAAGAGCAGGGTTCAGAGTCCACAAGTGCTTCAGAGTTCCTCAGTAGGAATAGCTGGAGTACAAGGTCCAAGGCTTACAGGAGTCAAGTCACAGGTTCACTGCAGGCTAGATTCTGAAGCACTGATTGCTCAGCTGTGGCTGCTTAAGAAGCAAAGGAGAGAATCAGGGCGGGAACATGCAAGCTGGAAACTCCATTTTGACTGAGGGCAAGATAGCTGCAGCAAGACAGAAAGTAAAATGGCTGACGAACAAACTGAGTTTCAGGAATATATACATAGAACCTTACATTACTCCCCCCTTAAGGACAACCTCCGGATGACCTCAGACCAGGCTTGTGTGGGTACCTCTGATGAAACTGACGGAGCAAGCGAGGAGCATTAACGTTATTGACCGGTTCCCATGAGTTGTCCTCCACTGGGTAGCCCTGCCATTTAATCAGATATTGTAACTGATTTCTATACAACCTGGAATCTAAAATCCTTTCCACCACAAATTCTTCCTGACCATCGACTAGCACTGGGTCAGGGCAAGGAGAGGAACGTCCAGGAAACGTATTGGGTGTCGCAGCCTTTAGTAGGGATACATGAAAGACAGGGTGGATTCTCATAGTTCTGGGCAGTTGAAGACGACAAGCAACGGCACTTATAATTTTACTGATTTTATAGGGTCCAATGTACTTATGTCCCAACTTAGACGATGGAATCCTTAACTTAAGATTTCTGGTTGACAGCCAGACCAGGTCTCCTACCTTGAAAGCTGGTGCAGGTTTACGAAATTTATCTGCTGCTTTCTTGTACCTTTCTTGAGCCGATTCCAGATTTTCCTTTAGAAGATCCATATTCTTCTGTAAAGACGTGATTCTTTCAGCCACTGCTGGTAAAGGCGTTTCTATGGGAAATCGTGGTAGAATGTTAGGATGATAACCTAGATTAGAGTAAAAAGGAGACTGTTTAGTGGAGGCACTCTGAGAGTTGTTATACGAGAACTCAGCTAATGGAAGTAGATCCACCCAATCATCCTGTAGGTGGCAGATAAAGCAGTGGAGATACTGCTCCAGGGTTTGATTGGTTCGTTCGGTCTGTCCATTAGTCTGGGGATGAAAAGCAGAAGAAAGGTTTACTTTAATGTCCAATGCTGCACAGAAATTTTGCCAAAACCTAGAAGTGAATTGCACCCCTCGATCTGAAATAACCTCATCCGGTACTCCATGTAAGCGAAACACATCTTTAATCATCAAATCTGATGTCTGTTTTGCAGTGGGTAAGCCGACACAAGGGATAAAATGAGCTGCCTTTGTTAGACGGTCAACCACCACTAGAATGGTGTTCTTCCCCTGAGAGGTTGGTAACTCCACAATGAAGTCCATAGAAATGGATCCCCACGGGCGGGACGGGATGGGAAGAGGCTGTAACAGACCAGTTGGTGAGGAGCGAGGTGTTTTGCATCTTGCACAGACCTCACATGAAGTGACATAATTCAAAACATCCTTCCTGCAAGTGGGCCACCAAAAGAAACGAGAAAGAAATTCCTGTGTCTTTAGAATTCCTCTATGCCCAGCTATCTTGGAATCGTGAATGAGTTGCAATACTCTTAATCTGACTGTTTCAGGAATATACAGACGTTGTCCCTGAATCCACACACCATTCTTAAAGACAAGACTTACGTCCCTTGGGGGTTGTGCCAAAAAGGAATCCGCATGGTATGCTTCCTTGATGTCCTTAAGTAGGTCTTGATTATGAATTACTCCTAGGAATCTAGAGTCAGGAAGAATAGTCTTAGGAGGAGTAATTGGACGTGTCTCTGCTGAGTAAATCCTAGAGAGTGCATCAGCCTTTCCATTGCGCGATCCTGGTCTATAAGAGATGATAAAATTAAATTGGTTTAAGAAAAGATTCCAGCGAGCCTGGCGAGGAGTCAGGCACTTAGCCGACCTGATAAACTCAAGGTTACGATGGTCTGTCAGGACGACTATTTGCTGTGCAGCTCCCTGAAGAAGGTGTCTCCATTCTTTGAAGGCGGCAATAATGGCCAACAACTCTCTATTGCCCACATCGTAGTTCCTCTCAGCCGAAGACAACTGCTGGGAAAAGAAGGCACAGGGATGCAAGACATTCTTCTCACCTGTTCTCTGAGAGAGTATAGCTCCAACGGCACAGTCTGAAGCATCCACCTCTATTATGAAGGCAAGCTCGGGTTGGGATGTACTAGGATAGGTGCAGTGGTAAATTTATCTTTTAGACGGGAAAATGCTTCCTGGGCTTGGGGAGTCCAGGAAAACCTAGACTCTTTCCGGGTAAGTTGAGTGATAGGTGACACTACCTCAGAGAAATTTCTAATGAAACGTCTATAGAAGTTGGCAAACCCGATGAAGCGCTGTACCTCCTTCACATTTCTAGGACTTGGCCAATCCTTGATGGCTTGGGTTTTGCTTCCATCCATACTAATTCCTTGTGTAGACAGTACATACCCCAGAAATTGAATTTCGGTCCTATGGAATTCACACTTTTCAAGTTTGATGTAAAGATGATTTTGTCTTAGACGTTCCAAGACCATTCTCACATGTCCATGATGTTCCTCTGTGGAGTTAGAAAAAATTAGAATATCATCCAAATAAATTACCACGAATGTATCTAGGAGATCCCTGAAGATGTCATTCACCAAGTGTTGGAAAGTGGCTGGGGCGGTACTCAGACCAAAAGGCATAACTAGATATTCGAAGTGTCCATAGCGTGACCTGAATGCAGTCTTCCATTCATCCCCAGGTCTAATACGGACTAAGTTATAGGCCCCACGAAGATCTAGTTTAGAAAAAATTTTGGCATGTCGCACTCTCTCCAATAACTCAGGGATTAAAGGCAATGGATAACGGTTTCTAATAGTAACCTTATTGAGTTCCCTATAGTCTACGCATGGTCTCAGAGATCCATCTTTCTTCTTTACAAAGAAGATGGGTGCACCTGCAGGAGATGAAGAGGGGCGTATGAAGCCCTTGGCTAGATTTTCATCTATGTAATCCTTTAAAGCCTTTAGCTCGGGCCCCGCCAGGGGGTAGATCTTACCAAAAGGTATCTCTGCTCCAGGCAATAATTCAATTGGACAATCATATGGACGGTGAGGAGGAAGCTGGTCAGCGTTCTTCTTGTCACATAAATCCACATAGTCCTGGTATACAGCTGGTAGTTCAGGGACTGACATGATTCCTTTAGGAACAGAGCAAGCTGAAACTTTTGGACTCATCTGTTTCTCTGGAAAGTGTAATTCCTTGGTCTCCCAGTTAATGGTAGGATTCTGAGCCTGCAGCCATGGTAGCCCTAGAATAATGGGAAAGTGGGGAGAAGAGATAAGCATAAAGGACAGTTTCTCTTGATGATCTTTACCCATAAGACCCTCAAAGGCTCTGTTTCCTGATCCACTGGTCCAGAGGTCAGCAGGGAGCCATCCACAGTTTCCATCTGTACTGGAGTAGCCTTCTTCACTGAACGTATTCCCTGTTTCAGAGCAAAGGAGACATCCATAAAATTTCCACTTGCCCCTGAGTCGATCATAGCAGAGCTAGACACCCAAGCTGAGTCAACCCAGAGTTTGATGGAAAGAAAGCAATGAGAATTGTTTTTCTTACAACTCAGCTGGGACACCGCTGAGGAAACTTGAAAAATGGCAGCGTTTACACAGTCAACGTCCTCAGAGGTAACGGAGTTTAAGTCCGAGAAATCAAGATCTGTTGCTGCAGATCTCTCTGGAGCCTGAGGCTCGGACCTGACAGATCCCCTCTCGCAACACTCACAATGAATGAGTGCTGCAGTAGTCTTACGAGAACGGCTGGGGCAGTTTATAATGAAGTGCCCTGACTTACCACAATAGAAACATAGATTCTCCTTAAAACGATGTTCCTTGCGTGCATCACTAACCCGTCGTTGTAAAGAGTCTACCTGCATGGGTTCAGGTTCAGGTTCCCGTGTAATCCTACTCAAAGGTTCGTTAGCTGGAGAGGAAGGTAGGAAAAGGTTAGTACGATTGCTTTCGAACCATCTCTCTTGCCTGCGTTCAGTCAGACGAGTATCAATACGGATGCAGTAGTTAATAAAGTCACCTAACGCAGTGGGAGGGTCGGCACGAGCAAGTTCATCCTTAATCAGTGGAGATAACCCCTTTCGAAAAATAGATTTTTTGGCAGAACTGTCCCAGGTGGTATCAAGGGCCCATCTCCTGAAATCCAAGGCATATTCAGCTACCGAGTGCTTACCTTGGCGCAAAGCTAACATGGCTGCTTCAGCTGTTGCACCTCGATTGGGGTCATCAAACACCTGCCCCATGGCTGAAATAAAATCATCAAGGTGATTCAAACAATCATCCTCAGTCTCAATCAGAGGGTTTGCCCACATTAAAGCCTTGTTGGTAAGCAACATAATTATAGTAAGCACCTTAGATCGTTCAGTGGGAAATTGTGAAGCATGTGCAGAAAAAAAAAGATTGCATTGATTAATAAATCCCCTGAATTTCTCACGTTCACCGCCAAAACGAAAAGGGGGCAACTTGGGAATCCCAGCACTCGGGGCTACGGCAGGAGCCTGGACTCGCCCCTCTAGAACCTCAATCCTGGCTCGCAAATCCTGGGTAGTCTGTCCAACCACTTGCAAATTGTGATTATTGAGGTCCTGTAGATTTGTAAAACGGGTCTTTATATTCTGCAAATCTGCAAGGATATTATCAGTCACTCCGCAAAGTTCCTTTATGCGGGCCTCCATTTTCCAGATCTTTTAAGACAGGATTACTGGAAGAAGAGGAGAGAAAAAAAAAAACAATAGTGTTCACCTGTGGCAACACTGCAGAGAGTAAAAAAAAATTAAGGGAACTGCTCACCTGGAATGGTTGTGAGAAGTCACAACCACTATCATCACAGAAAGTTTCAACCAGACACTTGATATCCAGAGTTACAGCAGACAAAAAAGAGAAAAGAAAGGAAAAAAAAAAAACAATAGTGTTTACCTGTGGTAACACTGCAAAAAGAAAAAACTTAAGGGAATTGCTCACCTGGAATGGTTGTGAGAAGTCACAACTACTGTCATCACAGAAAGTACAACCGGACGTCTGATATCCACAGTACAGCAGACACAGCCTTCCAGACCCAGCAGACACTAACGTTTTGGCTTCAGAATCTTGTAATGTATGTAGTACAGTTCATATAGCGTCTTGTGCTTGGGTGCGATGAAAACACAGGAGTCACAGGTTTGATATAGAAAAGTCCTGTATTACTTCATACAAGTTGGCAGAAATAGTCACACAGTTTGCAGACACAGAAACAGGAGACACAGCAGGCCAGAGTAATCCAAGCTCAGCAATCACTCTCCAATACAGATTCAGGATCTTCTTCTCTGTTACCGTAAGTCCATGCAAACGTGGGTCTTTCAAAGAGCAGGGTTCAGAGTCCACAAGTGCTTCAGAGTTCCTCAGTAGGAATAGCTGGAGTACAAGGTCCAAGGCTTACAGGAGTCAAGTCACAGGTTCACTGCAGGCTAGATTCTGAAGCACTGATTGCTCAGCTGTGGCTGCTTAAGAAGCAAAGGAGAGAATCAGGGCGGGAACATGCAAGCTGGAAACTCCATTTTGACTGAGGGCAAGATAGCTGCAGCAAGACAGAAAGTAAAATGGCTGACGAACAAACTGAGTTTCAGGAATATATACATAGAACCTTACACCTGCTTGCATATGCGATGACTTTCTCCAGGCCATTTTGCTTCTGACTGAGGACGGCTCCCAATCCTTCATTGCTGGCATCGGTGTACAGCAGGAACGGCTGGCTGTAGTCAGGGTAGGCTAAAATTCATCGCCTGTCAGGATCTCCTTCATCTCCTTGAATGCCTCAGCTTGTTCTTTACCCCAGTGGAATGGAGGATTTCTGCTCTTGAGGGATTGTCCTACCAGGAGGTCCTGCAGAGGCGCTGCTTTCTTGGTGTAGTCCTTTACAAACCTCCAGTAGTAACCGGTCAGTCCCAGGAACTGGCGCACCTCCTTGAGATTCTCGGTTCTGGCCATTTCTGCATGGCGGTGACCTTCTCGGGGTCTGGCGCGACTCCCTCTGAGCTGACAATATGCCCAAGTACTGTACCTTTTGTTTGAGCAGATGGCACTTTGAAGGCTTCAGTTTCATCCCGTACTTGGACAGTGACTCGAATACCTCTGCCAGATGCTTCAGATCATCTTCATACGTCTTGGAGTACACAATTACATCGTCCAGGTACAGCAACACGGTTTCAAAGTTGAGATGTCCCAGGCAACTCTCAATCACTCTCTGGAACGTTCCCGGGGCACTGCTGAGTCCAAACGGCATCCTGTCAAACTCACAGAGTCCCATCGGGGTGGTGAAAGCCGTCTTCTCCCGATCCTCCTCAGCCACAGCTACTTGCCAGTACCCACTAGTGAGGTCAAGGGTGGAAAAGTAATTAGCAGTCTTTAATGCAGCTAAGGATTCCTCAATGCATGGTAAAGGGTATGCATCTTTATGTGTAATGCGATTCACTTGTCTGTAATCTACACACATTCTCATGCTTCCGTCCTTTTTCCTGACTAGGACTAGAGGTGCTGCCCAGGGACTACAACTATCCCTTATCACCCCTGCTTCCTTCATGTCACGCAACATCTCCTTGGCTTTCTGGTAGTGTGCTGGAGGTATAGGCCTGTACCGCTCTTTAATGGGGGATGGTTGCCTGTAGGGATATGGTGTTGCACTCCTTAATTGTCCCAAAGTCAAGTGGGTGTTTGCTAAATACCTGTGTGTACTCCTGTACCACTCGAAGTACTCCCTGTTTCTGGTGGGCTGGAGTGGTGTCTGTCCCGACATGGAGCTGCTGACACCAATCCTCCACCTGGGTTGCTGGGTCATTATCCTCCGCTGGTTGGGGGAGGCTAAGGACTCCGTCGTGAGAATGGAGTTGTTATCTACAGTATGTAATTTAGCAACAGTGGCATATCGTGGTAAGTTTACTTCATCTTCTCCCAGTTGAGAAGACGTACTGGTACCCTCCCATTTCATACTTCCACTACCCCTCTAGCAGTCAAGAGCGTAGGTCTGTGTTCTGAACAATAGGGCTCTACTACTGCTTGGTAGTTCTGTCCTCTCAGACCTATTGCTGCTCTACACCATATAAGCATTTCACTCATTGGGGATATCACAATGGGGTTCGGGTCTGTTACCCGTACATTACCAATTTCACCATCTGTCAGTTTCGCTTGCAGCTGGCACATCAGGGCCCGATCTCCCTCTGGATCACTCCCTTTTGCTTTGGCTTGGCAACTTCAGCGAGCTGTTGGAGCAAAAACACAACTTCTCCCAGACAGTTACTGATAATGTTTGTACCTAAAACCACATTTAAGCCATTTTCCTCATTGACAGTTTTACTACTAAGAGTCCCTAGTCCTTCAGCTCCACTCTGCCCACCTTTACGTCCACGTTTTTGGCTCCGAGTATATCAACAGGGAGACCATTAGAGGCGTACACAGCAAAGTCAGGGCTCGGGGGCTGGAGACTGTCCATGGACCAAAACTTATTATACAGGACATCAGGTATGATGGTCACCTGAGATCCAGTGTCCAGCAGGGCAGGGATTGCGATCCCGTCCAGGATGATGGACAGGTATGGTCTTCCTCCCACAAACCTGCGGTTCCAGTCTGAGGGGCCTGAAGAGTCTATTCCTGGGTGTTGGCCCTCGGACCCAGGATCTGCTCGTTTAAAGGACACTGTCGGGCTAGATGACCTTCTCTGTTGCAACGGTAGCAGATGTTCTCTCGGCGAGGATGGTGCTGATCGGGGGTCGCTCCTGGGGGTGGCGTTGTCCGCCTCCGGTGGGGCGACGTCCTCCTTCTCCTCCGGTTCATCCAAGGGACATCCTCTGGGCAGTCAGCTAGCAGAATCTTTCCTCCTTCCTCCTTCCGCAGTTGCAGGGCACTCATTACAGTGGCCAGGGTTTTGGTCAGCTGGTGCACTTCTGAGCGCAGACAGTCCAACTCAGTAGGGGGCGCCACCTGCATTTTGGCTTCCGCCACCAGCGGGGAAAAGGTGGATGCTGCTGGCTTTAGAGTGGCTTCACCCGGGTGACACTGGGTTGCCACCTCGGGCTTCTCTAGGGGTCGCAGTCCTTTTATAGCCATATCCTTTAGGGTGTCAAAGGTAGCGATTGATGATCCAAAGACCACCAGAGCACAGTTCTGCTTTCAGCTTGGGACCTCAGTCCCCGTACAAATTGTTCCTTCAACATTTTGTTTTCATTGATGGCACTTATAGGGTTGACCTGTTTGAGAGATCGCAGGGCCCCCTGTAGTCGGCAGGCGTAGTCCCTAATACTGTCATCTGGTTTCTGGGAGCATTGGTAAAACCTCATCCGGAGATCTGTTTCGGTGCGGTCCTCAAAAATAGTCTGTAGCTTTAAGAAAATTGCAAGCACTGATTCCTGGTCTGCAGCTGACCATGTCTCTACTTCCCTTTCTGCAGCACCAGTCAGTTGTCCTACTACCACTGCAGCTCTTTGTTTCTCTGTCATAGGGTACATGTCCATTATGCTGCATATTTTGCGCTTAAACCCTGACAGGGTGTCTGGCTTACCGCTATACTGAGGGAGCCACTTTGCTCCAGGCAGGTATGGCAGCGTCAGCGGTACTATCGGGGCCACCGGACCTGGTGAGGGGCCGACATTTCCATCCTGCGCGGCAGCGCCGGTGGGTGAGTCATCGGAGCGGTCGCCCCCGGCCGCGCTGTCAGCTTGCGGCTGCGACATGTCTGCGCCCCCCTAGTTAAGCGTGGCCTACCTGTCACGGGTGTGTCGCTACGAAGATCGTCGCGATTGCACAGCCTGACTTCTCACAGCTGAGTTTCTGGTGCTGGGTGTTTTTCGGCAGTGAGGGAGTTAGTTCTCCCTCTCTCTGTGCTAGACGAGGCCAGCCTCGCCCAGCTGCAATTAATGTTGCTGTAATGGGATTCCTTCAAATACCTGCCAGTCTGCTAGGGAAGTGTCGGTGAAAGCATTCCTGGCAGACAAACAGAGCGGCTTGTGGTATTTTGGAGTTTGGAGTGAAGTGTACTTTGTATGTGGTTTCTCCCCTTCCTCGCTTTATCATTTATCTCCTTACCCGTTGGTGTTCCCTCTGTTGTTTTGGTGTAGTTTTGTATGCAAGGTGGTTGTTGATTTTCCCCTTGTACTGTCTCGTTCGTCTAGTACTATGTGTGGGCTTATATTATCCCGTTCCCTGTTGTTGTGATCGGGGTCCTTCTCAGGACTAGATCACTGAGGTTCAGGGATCCTCAGGAGGTAGGGATTACGCTGGCGGCCTGGACCTCTGTACCTTTAACAGTACCTCCAGGTAGAGGGATTAGTCAGGGCCCAGCTTAGGGTCAGCTTAGGCCCCTAACCTCCGGTACGCAGAGACAGCGTGACATTTTCACCGACCGACAAAAGATTCTCTCCAGCTACCATGGATCCAGTAGCCAGTCTTGCTCGGTTTTGTACCCCCGGAGCAAGCCGGACCAGAACCTAAAGTAGCTCTCCCTGACAGGTTCACTGGGGGGCGGGACAAGTTTTTTGTTTTCCGGGAGACATGTAAATTGTACTTTCGGCTGCGGCCACAGTCATCGGGGAGTGATGAGCAAAGGGTGGGAATTGTCATCTCGCTCCTACAAGGGGACCCACAATCATGGGCGTTCTCCCTTCCCCCGGGCTCCCCGGCTCTCCAGTCAGTGGATAGGTTTTTTGCAGCTCTGGGTCTTGTATATGATGACCCGGATTGGATCTCCCTTGCTGAATCTAAGTTACGTAGGATCCAGCAGGGAGATCGTCCAGCGGAGGAATTCTGTTCGGAGTTCTGTAGGTGGGCCACGGACACCCAGTGGAATGACCCGGCTCTTAGGAGCCAGTTTTGTCAAGGTTTATCTGACAAATTAAAGGATGTATTGGCACAGTATGACCCTCCCGCGTCACTGGAAGCCGCTATGGCCCTTGCTATTCGCATTGACAGACGGCTTCGGGAGAGGTGCGGGGTAACTCCGCCCCCTGTGATGACTCCACCTTCCTCAAGGGTCCCTTATATGGAGGTTCCCCTGGTCAGTCCAGAGGAGCCTATGCAATTAGGAGGGACATCATTTCGGGGGAGGGGACCGGCGGGGCGCCACAAAACAGGAAGTTGTTTCTTCTGTGGGAAAAAGGGACATTTTATTGGGGGGTGTCCATCCCGTCCTTTGCAGAGTAAAGGGTCGTCGGAAAACTATTGATCCCAGGTTGTGTGGTGGACGGCAATCTGGGAGTAAGTATTTCGTCCCTAAGTTCGTCTCAGTTTCTCGTACCGGCAGAGGTGGTGGTGGGTACGAGAACTGAGAGGATATCTGTTCTTCTGGATAGTGGGGCCGGGGCTAATCTGGTGGACGCTCGGTTTGCCCGGCTTCAAGGTATGCAATTGAGTGTGTTGGCTAAACCCATCCCCATATTCTCGATCGACGCCAGACCTCTCGGTCAGAGAAGTTTTTTGCAAGCTGTGCATAACGTAAAACTTCAAGTGGGGGCGATACATAAAGAACTGTTGTCTTGTTACGTGTTGGAGGGTCTTCCCACTCCTATAGTGTTGGGCCTTCCTTGGTTAACTAAGCATAACCCAGTTATTGATTGGCAATCCAGAGAGATAAGCCAATGGAGTGAATTCTGTAATAAAAACTGCATGAATACGGTCATCGGTGCGGTCACTCCTAGGGTCTTACCTCCATTTCTGGCGGACTTTGAGGATGTATTCTCGGAGAAAGGGTGTCAGGAACTACCTCCTCATCGCGTGTATGACTGTTCTGTAAAACTGCTCCCTGAGGCCAAGTTACCTAAATCTAGGTTGTATAACCTATCTGGTCCTGAGAGGCAGGCCATGAAGGATTATATTGCTGAAAGTCTGGCAAAGGGGCATATTAGACCTTCATCTTCCCCGGTGGCCGCGGGGTTCTTCTTTGTGAAGAAGAAAGATGGAGGCCTACGCCCTTGCCTGGATTTCCGTGAACTTAATCGGATTACGGTCCGAGATCCGTATCCGCTCCCACTTATTCCCGATCTCTTCAATCAGATCGTGGGCGCCAAATGGTTCTCTAAGTTGGATCTCAGGGGGGCGTACAATCTGATTAGGATGAAGGAGGGGGATGAGTGGAAGACGGCGTTTAACACTCCAGAGGGGCATTATGAGAACCTTGTCATGCCATTCGGTCTGACTAATGCCCCGGCGGTGTTCCAACACTTTGTAAATGACATTTTTCACCACCTGGTGGGACAGTTTGTGGTCATATATCTGGATGATATCTTAATTTACTCGCCGGATCTTGTGTCTCATCAGGAGCATGTTAGGCAGGTGTTACAGATTTTGCGGGATAATAAACTGTACGCCAAATGGGAAAAGTGTGTGTTCGCCGTACAGGAACTCCAGTTTTTAGGCTTTCTGGTTTCAGCGTCCGGTTTTCGTATGGACCCTGGGAAAGTACGGGCAGTTCTTGAGTGGGATCTGCCAGAGAATCTTAAGGCTCTACAACGTTTCCTGGGGTTTGCTAATTATTACCGGAAATTTATTCGTAATTTCTCGTCCATGGTTAAACCTCTCACAGACATGACAAAAAAGGGGACGGATTTTCATAGGTGGTCTGACAAGGCTTGTCAAGCATTCTCCTCCTTGAAAAAATGCTTTGCCTCGGCACCCATACTTATTCAACCTGATGCGTCACAGCCATTCATTGTAGAGGTGGACGCTTCCGAGGTAGGGGTGGGAGCAGTATTGTCACAAGGTTCGTCCCCTGGTAAGTGGCATCCGTGCGCATTTTTCTCTAAAAAACTGTCGTCCGCTGAGAGGAATTACGATGTCGGCAATAGGGAACTCTTGGCCATTAAGTTGGCTTTTGAGGAGTGGCGCCATTTTTTGGAGGGGGCAGTCCATCCGGTCACTGTCATCACCGATCACAAGAACCTGCTATATCTGGAGTCTGTAAAACGTCTGAATCCCAGACAAGCTAGGTGGTCATTATTTTTTACCAGGTTTAATTTTGTCGTCACATATCGTCCTGGGTCAAAAAATGTAAAGGCGGATGCCTTATCTCGTAGTTTCCCTGGGGCCGGGAATACGGAGGACCCGGTTCCTATCCTTCAGGAGGGGGTGGTGGTGTCGGCAGTATGCTCTGAGCTTGAGGAGGAGGTATTGGAGGCTCAGGGGGACGCCCCTGTAGGACCTCCAGGTAGACTGTTTGTTCCAAATCAGTTGCAACAAAAGGTGATCGAGGCACACCATAATTCAGCTTTGGCAGGACACCCAGGGAGTAAAGCAGCTGAGGATCTCCTCTCGCGTCGGTTTTGGTGGCCTAACTTACATAGGGAGGTGGTAACTTTTGTCGCATCCTGCGAGGTTTGTGCGCGCTCTAAGACACCACATACCCGTCCGTCTGGGGCCCTCTTACCTTTGAAGATCCCGGAGCGTCCGTGGACTCATCTGTCTATGGACTTCATTACGGACCTCCCGCCATCTTCGGGTAAAACAGTCATACTCGTTGTAGTGGACAGGTTCAGCAAGATGACACATTTTATCGCTCTTCCTGCTCTTCCTAATGCTAAAACACTTGCGCAGGTGTTCATTGGGGAGATTGTAAGGCTTCACTGGGTACCCTCCGATGTGGTGTCGGATCGGGGGTCTCAGTTTGTGTCCAAATTCTGGAAGGCATTTTGTACACGGCGGAGGATGCAGTTGTCATTTTCATCGGCTTTTCATCCACAGACCAATGGTCAGACAGAGCGTCTGAACCAGAGCTTGGAGACATATCTCCGGTGTTTTGTGTCAGAGAACCAGGAGGACTGGGCTTCTTTCTTTCCTCTGGCGGAGTTTGCTCTTAATAATAGGCGGAGCGAGTCCACTGGTAAGTCCCCGTTTTTTGGGGCATATGGTTTTCACCCCCAGTTTTGTGCTTTCAATAGGGGGGGCTCTTCTGGGGTTCCTGAGGAGGAACGATTTTCGTCGTCACTTGCTTCAGTGTGGAGAGGAGTGCTGAATAATCTGAGTACTATGGGGAAACGATACAAACGTATGGCTGATAGGAGGAGAGTGTCTGGTCCGGACCTAAGTGTGAACGATCTGGTATGGTTGTCTACCAAGAATATACAGCTTAAGGTTCCCTCCTGGAAACTGGGTCCCAGGTTCATCGGGCCATACAAGATCAGTTCTATAATTAATCTGGTGGCATTCCATCTTGACCTCCCTCCTACATTTAAAATTCACAATGTGTTCCACAGATCGTTGCTTAGGAGGTATGTGGCGCCAGTGATACCTTCACCTTTACCTCCTCCTCCTGTGGTGGTCAATGGTAACTTGGAGTTTCAGGTGTCGAAAATCATCGATTCACGTCTGAATCGCCGGTCCCTTCAGTACCTGGTTCATTGGAGGGGGTATGGTCCGGAGGAGAGGACGTGGGTTCCTGCGTCGGATATTAACGCAGACCGATTAATTCGGGATTTCCACACTACTCACCAGATAAACCTGGCCCTGAGGGTCCGGAGGCCCCTCGTAGAAGGGGGGGTACTGTCACGGGTGTGTCGCTACGAAGATCGTCCCGATTGCACAGCCTGACTTCTCACAGCTAAGTTTCTGGTGCTGGGTGTTTTTTGGCAGTGAGGGAGTTAATTCTCCCTCTCTCTGTGCTAGACGAGGCCAGCCTCGCCCAGCTGCAATTAATGTTGCTGTAATGGGATTCTTTCAAATACCTGCCAGTCTGCTAGGGAAGTGTCGGTGAAAGCATTCCTGGCAGACAAACAGAGCGGCTTGTGGTATTTTGGAGTTTGGAGTGAAGTGTACTTTGTGTGTGGTTTCTCCCCTTCCTCGCTTTATCATTTATCTCCTTACCCGTTGGTGTTCCCTCTGTTGTTTTGGTGTAGTTTTGTATGCAAGGTGGTTGTTGATTTTCCCCTTGTACTGTCTCGTTCGTCTAGTACTGTGTGTGGGCTTATATTATCCCGTTCCCTGTTGTTGTGATCGGGGTCCTTCTCAGGACTAGATCACTGAGGTTCAGGGATCCTCAGGAGGTAGGGATTACGCTGGCGGCCTGGACCTCTGTACCTTTAACAGTACCTCCAGGTAGAGGGATTAGTCAGGGCCCAGCTTAGGGTCAGCTTAGGCCGCTAACCTCCGGTACGCAGAGACAGCGTGACACTACCTTCTCCGAAGGCTGCAGCTCTCTCCGGCTTCAGTAGTCAGCAGGACCTGCGTCGCCTGCGCTCTGACTTCAGAGCGATCACCGAAGCTCTCCACAGGACCTGCCGCTGCGTCAGCGTTGGAGGCGTGTCCGGGACTCAGCGTGCATTCTGCAGGTACGCCCCTTCTCTTTGCGCTGTAGCGCTGCAATTTGGTGGGCAATGGCGGACAATTGGCGCCAAAAATCACAACAACAGCAACACAGTCTCTTTGCACAAAAACAGTCCAATTCAGGCACACAGGACTCACATATAGTGAGCTTCGCATCCTGTTCGTGACGCCAAGATTAAGGATGAGTCGCCCGTAGCCAGGGCCTGTGGGGTATTCGGCACCGAGCCCGTTCACTTCAATGGGGGATGTCACGGGTAGCACAGCTCGGTCCATTGCCCTGGGGGCTCACCTCAATAAAAGGGGGATATTTACAGGGGATTATAGGTTTGTAGAAATGTTTGTGACGCCACCTGTGGTACCTGGTCAGGGTGACCAGCGCTGCAGGGTAGATCCTCTGAGGGGTTGCTACTGGGCAGCAAGGTGTTAAGTCTTCCACAGGCAAGTCTGATCCCTCAGGGTATATGGCGGTGTAGGGGTGCAGGATCAATATCTAGACACACACACGAAAGTCTCTTTCTGTACCTTTACTGATGGTAGTTGCAGGCACGTCCCGGGAAGCTGGCAGGGTGGAGGATGCACTTCCAGTAATCCCACCGTTCTCTAGTTGTGTGAGTTTCTGACCTGTGTGAAACGAAGTCTAACTCTGTCTTCAGTTATACGCCCGGCTGACTTTGTGGTGAGGCCTTCTCTAGGATAGAACAGTGTCTCTGTATGCAGGGCCCTGCTAGACTCCGTCTTCCTGACCCCGGTTACGTATCAGCACTGATGGGCCCCTGCGACATGAAGTCCCACAGGGTCTCCGGTATCTCCTACTAGTCGTGTAGATGCTAGCATGTTCGGACCCGGTGTCCGGTGGTGAAGAGTAGAGGTAAGCGATCAATGCTGTTTCAACCTCTGTCACTCTCTTTTCCTTCCACTCGCCGTTCGTCCTACTTTGACCTTCAGCATAAGCACACTAGTCTGTGGTAACCTGAAATCTGATCTCGTCTGAGGTAACTGCCGTTCTGAGGTCTTCAGACTGTTCTGAGGTAACTCATGTGTCTACACTGCCTTATATGCTGCAGAAGAGCTCCCTCTGGTGGATATAGGGAACTAGTGCAGATGTGTTGTGTGCATATAGGTCATTGTGGGTTTACCTTGGTTGCATCCTCCTGGGAACATGTGGCTCCAGACACAGCTGGGCTACACATCAGCACTTTCCCGAGTGTGCCAGGTGCTGACCCCGGCCCCAGGGGGGTGAGTGTTCAGCCCAGTTAGGGAGCTGGAAAAACTGGCAAATGTTGAGATGTAGGCTCCACGTTCAGCAGCTGCAAATGGAGGAATTGGAGAAGTCGGAGGAAGAGGAGGACAAAGCGAGCCATTTTGCTGGCAACCTATGTGTCATCAGGGGAAGGTGGTACAAAATCCTTTGAAACCCAGGCATGGTTCATTTTAATGAAGGTTACATCACCTACATTTTGGGTCGACAGCAGGGTCCTTCTTTCTGTCAGGATTGATCCAGCAGCACTGAAGACTCTTTCTGATAGCACACTACCAGCAGGGCAAGCAAGCTCTTGTAAGGCATATTGTGCCAATTCAGGCCAGGTGTCCAGTTTACAGGCCCAGTAGTCAAAGGGGAATGAACTGTGAGGGAGAACATCGATAGGAGAGGAGAGGTAATTTTGAACCATAGTTGACAACTGCTGTCTCCTGTCTGTTGCAATCAATTCAGTATTACCAGTCGTGTGAGCGTTACTCGAGAAATCAGACCACAACATGGTCATGAAACCCCTGTCTCCAACACCACTTCGGCTGTGTGCACCATGAACACCTCTTTCATTTGACCCAGTACGACTCGTGGTAGAACCTGCACCGCTGCTGTGTGCTGGGAATGCCTCTAACAAACGGTTTACCAGAGTTGCTTGTTTGTTCGCCAATATTAGCTCTAGGTTCTCCTGTGGCATGATAACATAGTTATTAAGGTTGAAGGAAGACTTTAAGTCCATCTAGTTCAACCCATATCCTATCCTAACCTGCCCTAACATGTTGATCCAGAGGAAGGCAAAAAAAAACCAAGTGGCAAACAGTAAGCTTCACATTGGGGAAAAAAATTCCTTCCCGACTCCACAAACGGCAATCAGACTAGCTCCCTGGATCAACGCTGTATCTAGGAAACTAGTGAATACAGCTTGTAATATTCTACTTTTCAAGAAAGGCATCCAGTCCCTTCTTACATTTTAGTAAGGAATCACTCATTACAACATTAGACGGCAGAGAGTTCCATGTTCTGTAATTTGCCTTTAGAGCGTGGATCGAGGATGCTGGCCAACCAGTAGTCGTCATCCTTCATAATTTTGGCAATGAGGGGGTCCTTTTTTAGGATCCGCAAGACATATTCACACATGTGGGCCAATGTTCCAGGTGTCAATGATGCACTGACAGTGGTGACAGTGGTGGGTGGAGGAGCACTTTCTGCCAAATCCACATCCCTCCAGTCATGCACAAATCCTGTACCTGACCTTGGCAAGCCAATATTTTCTCTTGCCCCCTGAGAAGCATCCTCCTCCCCAAAATAATCATCCCCCTCATCCTCCTCCTCTTCTTCCTCCACCTCGTCCAGGACAGTTCCCTGAGCAGACAATGCCTGATTCTCATCACGGCTTCCCTCCTCCTCCGCTGCAGATGCCTGATCCTTAATGTGCATCAAAGTTTGCATGAGCAGACGCATAAGTGGGATGCTCATGCTTATGATGGCGTCGTCTGCGCTTACCAGCCGTGTGCATTCCTGAAAACACTGAAGGACTTTACAGAGGCCTTTCAGCTTTGACCACTGCACACCCGACAACCCGATGTCTGCCCTCAAACTGCCTGCCCGTGTATCCTCCCACAAATGCATTACAGCCTGCCTCTGTTTGCACAGCCTCTCAACCATGTGCATGGTGGACTTCCACCTTGTTGCAACATCTATGATTAGGCGGTGCTTGGGGAGGTGGAGCGATTGCTGCAGCCTCTGCATACGACAGGAGTCTCTGGGCGAGCGACGGATGTGCGAGCACAGTCTTCGCACCTTATGGAGCAGGGCTGGTAACTCCGGATAATTATTTATGAAGCACTGCACCACCAGGTTCAAGGTGTGAGCCAGGCAAGGTATGTGTCTGAGTTTTGCCAGGGCTATGGTCGCCACAAAATTACAGCCGTTATCACTGACTACCTTGCCTGGCTCAAGATGTAGACTGCCCAGCCATGACTCAGTTTCTCGCTGCAAGGAGTTGGCCAGTACCTCCGCGGTGTGTCTGTTGTCACCCAAAGACATCATTTTTAAAACAGCCTGCTGACGCTTACCACTAGCTGTTCAATAGTGTTCAACATTGGCAGCTGTGGATGGAGTGCTCATGATGAGCTTTTGCTTCTGGAGGAGGAGGAGGAGGGTCGAACGCCAACAGCCAACTGTTGCCTATACCGTGGGCTAGGCAGCACTGTCCCACCGCCACTGTCCCCTGTGGACCATGCATCCACCACATTAAACCAGTGCGCAGTGATGGACACGTAACGGTCCTGGCCATGCCTACTGGCCCATGCATCTGTTGTGAGGTGCACCTTTCCACTCACTGATTGTTTGAGTGCATGGACAATGCGGTCTTTCACATGCAGGTGGAGGGCAGGGATGGCTTTTCTAGAAAAGAAGTGCAGACTGGGTAGGTCAAAGCGTGGGACAGCGTAGGCCATGAGCTCTCGGAGCGCTGCGCTTTCAACCAAATGGAAGGGCATCATCTCTAATGAGATCAGTTTGGCAATGTAGGCGTTTAAAGCCAGTGTACGTGGATGAGAGTATGAGTACTTTCTTGTCCTACTCAGAGTGTCTGCTAGGGTGAGCTGGACTTGAGAGCTGCATATGGGGGAACTAGCGGTGGACATGGCGGACTGAGAGGGGGTTGGTGATGGTGGTGGTGATGGCCTAGATTCAGTCTTTCATTGGAGAAACATTGTGATTCCCTGACTGCTTTTGCCTTGCGAAGACACCTTAACATTTCTTGCTGGTGGTGTGCTAACCGGTGGGCTTACAGTGGGGGAAGCGATGCAGCGTTCCTGGCTACCTTCAGTCGGAGCAGGTGCACGTGTGCTACTTGAGGTTTTGTAGTCCGTCCATGCTTGCAAGTGCATGGTGTTTAAATGTCTAAGCATGCAACTGGTATTCAAATTTCAGAGATTTTTCCCTCGGCTAAAGGTCCTTCCGCACTTCTTACAGATAACCTTTGCCTCATCAATAGGATTTTGGTCAAAAAAGTGCCACACTGCACTCTTCCTACTATGGGGTAAATTTTCAGGTCTTGCACGTTGTGCTAATTTGACCATCTGACCAAGCTGTCCTGCAACTCTTTTTGTTTTTTTTCACACATTTTTGGACTGCTACGGGCCTGCCAGATAACCGCAGCTGCGATGTTGATGCCTGCTGCGGATCCTCCTCCTCTTCTGAGCTATTGCCAGCGGCACCCTCTTCCCCAATGAACGCCAATCCGGGTCAACAACTGGGTCATCCATCACCTCCTCTTCAATTTCATCTGCACCTTCCTCTGTGTCACCGTGTAAGGTGGCATAGTATGCGGGAAGGGGCACCTGAGTTTCATCAGGGTCAGATTCTGGCTCAGTAGACTGCGAGGGCAATGTAGTGCTCTGGGTGAATGTACCAGCTGAATCATATAGCAGTGGCTGTGCATCAGTGCACTCCATGTCATATTCATCTTGGACTGGGGAATTCAGGATTTCACTTGATAACCCAGGCATGGTATGTGAAAAGAGCTCCAGGGAGTAATTTGAAGTGTGGCCTGCCGCATCCTTACATGCAGCCGCACACTCAGGTCCGAGAGTGGGCGGCCATGCCGGGTGTTGATGCGAGAAAGTCGTGCGACTTACTCGCATCACACTCGCAAGTGTGACGCCGGCCTAATACAAAGAGCAGATACACGGTAATGTATCAGAAGCGGACAGCTGTATACGGTGTAGGGGAAAATTTAAATCTCCGTATATTTTTCCGGAGTCACACACAGACGCTCACTCAGTATGGATTTGACCGTAATACAAAGAGCAGCTATACGGTACTGTATCAGAAGCGGACAGCTGTATACGGTGTAGGGGAAAATTTCAATCTCCGTATATATTTCCGGAGTCACACACATATAGTCAGCATGTATTTGTCCATGATACCAGCTGATAGACGGTAGTGTGTGAGGAGCGTACAGCTCTATACGGTGTGCGAAAAAAATGAACGCTCGGTAACTGTGCAGAAAAAAAAGAATAAAAGTAGTGCTGTGTAAAAAGCAGTCTGCACAGCAGTGTACACACAGCAATACAGCTATCAGGCAGCCTAATAACCAGCGCTGCTGCACACAAGAAAATCCTCACCTGTCACTGCACACTAACTGTACAGCACAATTAGCACAATCGCTATCAGCACAAGCACAATCACATAAGAACTTCTCTTTCCAGCCCTAACTCTCTCCCTACTGATAAACAGCGTCAGCAACTTCTCCCAACTGTTAAGATCGGCAGAAATAAAATGGAGGTCGGCGGTCAAGGCTTTTATAGACACTATAACGCCCCCCAAAGCAAGCCAATCACTGCAATGCCCTTCTCTAAGATGGTGGTGAACACTGCACATGTCATCTCGTTGCCCACAGTGTACGTCTTTGCTCATTGGCTGAAAAAAGGCGCCTGAAAGCATTTTGGGGAAAACCGACTTTGGCGCTCGTTTTGCCAACTCATGGCCGACTGCACGCTATGGTCGTGTTTTGGTCAACGAAACCCGACTTTGGTGAAAGTCGGTGACTTATTAATGTGACCGACCTGTTTCGCTCAACTCTATTCTTTATATATACTATGCTTCTCTTTACAAGCTTAATGTGGCCATTCTTTAAAAAGCTACACCTTGCTCTGCTCAGTAGCTGAGTAGCAGGTGTAATATTCCTTGCATGAATGAATCACACATTAATTCACTTCCTCCTAGGTTCACACACTTATTTTTATCTTTCATTTACTTTTTCAGTCTAAATAGCTGTTACCTCATCTCAGATAAAGCTGTTAATTTGTAATTAATATATGTATAAATACGGTGGGTTCGGAAAGTATTCAGACCCCTTTAAATTTTCCACTCTTTGTTTCATTGCAGCCATTTGGTAAATGCAAAAAAGTTCATTTTTTTTTCATTAATGTACACTCTGCACCCCATCTTGACTGATAAAAACCAGAAATGTAGAAATTTTTGCAAATTTATTAAAAAAAAACAACTTAAATATCACATGTGTGACGTTCCACACTGTCTGTGGACGGGAATCACTCGCTTTGCTGGTCTTAGAGGTAAACACTGGCAGGCTAAGGGTTAAAACAATAGTCCATTTGGTTTATTACAACAAACAAAATACATTCTTTCACTGATCCCAATCAGCACAACACGGTTATCAAGACCGTTACCTGTTGGCGTCGGCCACACAGGTTCCCGGAGACTTCTTAGCCTCAGAGGTATCCAGCAAACACCGAACACAGTCTTTCTCTCATGAATACTTCTCACGACTTGAACACAGTCTTCATGACCCCGGTCATCTCACCACAGACTCATGTCTGTCACCTGTTGGCCACGCAGGTTCCCTGATCCCTCACCCTCAGAGGTATCCAATACACGTTTCTCTCTTCACTCTGACCCCGGTCAGTGTCACCACGGTTTTCAAGACCATCCTCTCCGCTGACTCAAGCTTGCCAGCATTACTTCCCCAGTCTGTGCGAGATCTAGCCTGGATGTCAGGGAGCTCTGTCCAGGCTGACAGACGCCCCACACACTCACAGACTCTTCACAGTCTCAGACTACACTCTCACCATGTGCCAAACACTTCCTTGCATACCTGTAGCCACTCCCACAGCTGAGGTATGGAGCACATGGTCTGGTCACATGCACATGACCTCATCACAGGTCCTCAAAAAAACTCACAACCACCAATGGGCGGTGTATGTGTGGTTAGCCAGTCCCACCCAGCTCTCTGACTAACCCTGTAAGCCACCCTAGGAAAATAAACACAACTCTTAAGGGACTACAAGTCGCAGAACAACATTACTTTGGCTTATAGCGCAGAGGAGCTCTGCGACACATACCTGCCATTTACAGCAATGCCGGGGACTGTCTTTCCATCCAAATCACGCCTCCATGCATATCTTGAGGAGCATATACAGCGGCCCCTAGCTGCAGCATGGGTCACTACACCACATAGGTCATAAGTATTCAGACCCTTTGCTCAGACACTCATATTTAAGTCACATGCTGTCCATTTCCTTGTGATCCTCCTTGAGATGGTTCTACTTCTTCATTGGAGTCCAGCTATGTTTAATTAAACTGATAGGACTTGATTTATAAAGGCACACACCTGTCTATATAAGACCTCACAGCTCACAGTGCATGTCAGACCGAATGAGAATCATGAGGTCAAAGGAACTGGCCAAGGAGCTCAGAGACAGAATTGTGGCAAGGCAAAGATCTGGCCAAGGTTACAAAAGAATTTCTGCAGTACTCAAGGTTTCTAAGAGCACAGTGGCCTCCATAACCCTTAAATGGAAGAAGTTTGGGACCACCAGAAGTCTTCCTAGACCTGGCTGTTCAGCCAAACTGAGCATTTGTGGGAGAAGAGCCTTGGTGAGAGAGGTAAAGAAGAACCCCAAGATCACTGTGGCTGAGCTCCACAGATGCAGTAGGGAGATGGGAGAAAATTCCACAAAGTCAACTATCACTGCAACCCTCCACCAGTTGGGCCTTTATGGCAGAGCGGCCAGACGGAAGCCCCTCCTCAGTGCCAGACATATGAAAGCCCGCATATAGTTTGCTAAAAAAATCACACAAAGAACTCCCAGACTATGAGAAATAAGATTCTCTGGTCTGATGAGACGAAGATAGAACTTTTTGGTGATAATTCTAAGTGGTATGTGTGGAGAAAACCAGGCACTGCTCATCACCTGCCCAATACAATCCCAACAATGAAGCATGGTGGTGGCAGCATCACGCTATGGGGGTGTTTTTCAGCTGCAGGGACAGGACGACTGGTTGCAATTGAAGGAAACATGAATGCAGCCAAGTACAGAGATATCTTCGATGAAAACCTCTTCCAGAGTGCTCTGGACCTCAGACTTAGTCGAAGGTTCACCTTCCAACAAGGCAATGACCCTAAGCACAAAGCAAAAATAACAAAGGAGTGGCTTCAGAACAACTCTGTGACCATTCTTGACTGGCCCAGCCAAAGCCCTGACCTAAACCCAACTGAGCATCTCTGGAGAGACCTGAAAATGGCTGTTCACCAACGTTCACCATCCAAACTGATAGAACTGGAGAGGATCTGCAAGGAAGAATGGCAGAGGATCCCCAAATCCAGGTGTGAAAAACTTGTTGCTTCATTCCCAAGAAGACTCATGGCTGCACTAGCTCAAAAGGGTGCTTCTACTCAATATTGAGCAAAGGGTCTGAATACTTATGACCATGTTATATTTCAGGTTTTCTTTTTTAAGAAATTTGCAAAAATTTCTATATTTCTGTTTTTTTTTTTAGTAAAGATGGGGTCCAGAGTGTACATTAATGAGAAAAAATGAACTTTTTTGCATTTACCAAATTGCTGCAATGAAACAAAGAGTGAAAAATTTAAAGGGCTCTGAATACTTTCCGAACCCTCTGTACGAAAATTAAAGGATTTTTCCCATTTGCAATGCTATTGTTTCTACTTTTCTACAGCATGGTTTCCCATAATAAGAAAAGAAACAATACTGCAGGGGAGAATGGGAAGCACATGGAGATCAATTGGCAGCCGAGTGAACTCAGTGGTCACGTCTGGTTCTCCATAATTAATGAGTGTCATGGAAAAATCCCAGTGGAAAACATTTGTCATCCTCTTGCAGGAGTTAAATCCCATTAATGAAAGAAGCAATCATGGAGATATAAGGAGGTGGCCGGTCTCCTCAATTGCACCCTTCTTCTGTGTGACTTCTTGTGCACTTTCCTATACATAAGTTATATACTGTAATGTCTGTAATGTCATATATGTGCTGTATTTGTTGAGCCCTGTATTGTGATGTGTATGTTCTCCTTTAAATGTCTGTACATAGTTAGGGACACAAATAGTTAATGTTGGGGGCTGGGCTAGCAGCCACAGGAGAGAGGAAGCTGCTGCTAACTCGGCCACAACTATCCCCCCCAATATCCCCTTGTTACACTTGGCGTAGTCGGCAGGATGCAGTCCACAAGCACAGAGGTGGCAGACCAAGCGGCCGTGCGTGCGCCAAGGGCCAGCTTACCGCTGGGGGCCATGCTCAGCAATCTCCCAAAGTTTACAGGGAGCAATTCATTGTTATGGGACTGGTCCGAGCCGGTTAAAGGCATGCTAAGGATGCACCCCATGACCCCCGCTATGCAGGCGGAGATTACTGTGAGCCCACCTCAAAGCTGTCACATGTCAACTGTTATAAACAGCTGACATGTGCCTGCAATAAGCGCGAGCAGAATCGCGATCCGCCCGCGCCTATTAAGTAGTTAAAACCCGCTGTCAAAGCTGACAGCGGGCATTTAACTAGAGCTTCCGGCCGCCGGGCCGTCACATGATTGAGGGTCGGCGACGCATTGCCTTGACAACCAGAGGTCTCATAGAGACCTCTATGGTTATTGGAGGCACGTTGCTATGAGCGCCACCCGGTGGTTGGCGCTCATAGGAATGCAGTAAATCTGCTACATATGGGCTCATCGCCCAAATGTAGCAGAGGCGATCAAGTTGTGCATGCTTCTAGCCTCCCATGGTATTGAAGCATGCCAAAAGTAAAAAATAAAAAAGTGTTTAAAAATTTAAAAAAATTTAAAAAAGCTAAAAGTTCAAATCACCCCCCTTTCGCCCCAATCAAAATAAAACAATAAAAGAAAAATCAAACATACACATATTAAGTATCGCCGCGTTCAAAATTGCCCGATCTATCAATAAAAAAAAGGATTAACCCGATCGCTACACGGCATAGCGAGAAAAAAATTCAAAACGCCAGAATTACTTTTTTTGGTCGCTGAGACATTGCATTAAAATGCAATAACGGGCGATCAAAAGAACGTATTTGCACAATCATAGTATCATTAAAAACGTCAGCTCAGTGCACAAAAAATAAGCCCTCACCCGACCCCAGATCACGAAAAGTAGAGACGCTACGGGTCTCGGAAAATGGCGTAATTTTTATTATTTTTTTTTAAACAAACTTGGATTTTTTTTTCACCACTGAGATAAAAGAGAACCTACACATGTTTGGTGTTTATAAGCTCGTAATGACCTGGAGAATCCAAGTGGTAGGTCAGTTTTAGCATTTACTGAACCTAGCAAAAAAGCCAAGCAAAAAACAAGTGTGGGATTGCACTTTTTCTGCAATTTCACCGCACTTGGAATTTTTTTCCCATTTTCGAGTACATGACATGGTAAAACCAATGGTGTGGTTCAAAAGTACAACTCGTCCTGCAAAAAATAAGCCCTCACATGGCCATATTGACAGAAAAATAAAAAAGTTATGGCTCTGGGAAGAAGGGGAGCGAAAAACGAAAACTCAAAAAAAGCTCCGGGAGTGAAAGGGTTAAACAGGCCCTGCGTGAGAGCTTGTGAGTTAATCCACATATGTCTTTTCCAAAAGTTGGAGCAGAAGTGCGTGTGCGAGAGCAGAGGATGGCAGCCTCGGTGGGGAAGGTCCAGGGCGGGGAGGTATCCGTTCCACCCGCAGCTGAACCAGACTGAGTTGGAGAAATCCGGAAAGAAATCCAGGATATGCGAGAAGAATGGGCAGGATTGAGGAAAAAACCCTTGGAGGTGCCAAACTCTTCCAGAGGCAGAACTAACCGGAGCCCTGTCTGGAAAGGGGGCAATCCCGAGAAGAGAGATATCCGATTTGTTTTACATGCGGGGACACTGGACATTATGCCCGAGGATGTGCAAGATGAGGTAGGCCACTGACCCGTCGGCTGTTATACTAGTGGGTTTTGCGGCTGGGGGATGCCGCCTGGAGCCTGAGCTGCCAAGGATGAGAGAAGGAAGTCCCACAAGTTTATTTTCCCTGTGCCCTCTCGTATGGGCCGAAATGGATGGCCGAGCCGTCTGTTGTCTAGTTGATACCAATTCCCAAGTGACTACCATGCCAGAGACTTATTTCAGAAGACATTTTTCTGGGGCGATGCGGCCTGAATAGGGCCAAGTGATCAAGTTGACAGTGGCCAACCAGTTACCCATCCCGGTGGCAGGGGTGGTCTAGATGCAGATTACCGTGTGTGGCAAAGATGTGGGCTGAAAAGGAATAGTGCTGACTGCCGGAGACCCCGGCAATAGCACCACAGTGACGCTAGGGATGAATGTGCTAAAGGAACTCGGGACAATCCTAGTCAATGAGCCACCAGATGCTTTTCTCAATCGATGGAGCACCCGCACCCCCCAAAGAAAGGTGTTCAGCAACTGATACGGGTAGCCCAGGCTCAAGAAATGTCGAAAGAAGGCAAAATCCTGGGGAAGGTGGTCATTCCGGCCGCTGCCAAACTAGTTTTACCGTCTGGCCAGACTGTACTCACACTGCCGGTGCGAGCATGTACACCCCTCGAAGGAGTGGAAGTCCAGATAGATCCTGCCCTGATAGACCAACTGCCTTCCGGACTCCTAATTGCTCGGACACTGGCCATCGTCCGCAATGGTAATGTAGTGGTGCAGTGTGTTAATCTAGGGGAGGATGAGCTCACACTGTCCCCCAAGAGTGAGGTGGCACAAGTATTGGGTATGCCAGAAGAAGTGATGCAACCATAGGCCGTTCAGTTAACGGTGAAGCAAGGAGATCCCTGGAATGTAGCTATAACCATGTCCTCAGAGCCTTTGCCTAGCACCATGAGAGAAGGGCGCTGGATCTTGGAACAGATGCGGGCTGAGCTGACGGGACTCTTGTTGCAACAGGTGCTGCAGGTAGAAGCTATGCTGGGGCATTACCAAGTTGTCTTTGCCTGTCATGACGATGATTTCGGGTGCACCACGGCCTTAACTCATGAGATCCCCACAGGAAATGCTGCACCGGTTTGGGAGTTCTATCATCTGATCCCGCTGCAAATTTACCAGGAAGTGAAAGAAATGTTGACACACATGCTGCAGAGTGGGGTCATACGGGAGAGCCAGAGCCCCTATCATTCTAGTTCGGAAAAACGACGGAACCCTGCATTTTTGTGTGGCGATTAAATGCCTGTACAGTTCTGGACTCTTACCCCCTACCGAGAATTGAGGAGTAGTTGTCTGCCCTGGGAAAAGCTAAGTACTTCTCGTCATTAGACCTGGCCAGTGGGTACTGGCAAGTGCCCATGGCTGAGCAAGATCAGCTGAAGACAGCATTCATACTGCTAATGGGGTTGTTCGAATTCAACCGGATGCCCTTCGGTCTTACCAACGCGCCTGGAACCTTTCAGTGGCTGATGAAGCGTTGTTTAGGAGACCTGAACTTTGAAGCCACCCTCATTTATCTGGACGACATCATTATTATGGGTTATTTTTTTTTAAAGATTTTTATTTTATAATTTGATTGGCTGAACACTGATGCATTAAAATTTTACTGTGAAACCCAGGTCTAAGGATGTGGGGGTAGCAGATCACACTTGGCCTGGTGACATTTGAGGACACTCCAGTATTATAAGAAGTACATTGTAGGTGGAGTATCTATTACACATTGTGCAGTTGGGCTCTGTAGCTACTGTAGTTGACAGTATTGTACAATATGGAGAAAAATATTTTTCTTAGTAATAATACATAAGGTAACATAAATCCAGTATTGATAACATTTTACATGCATTTTAAAATCCAGTGCCGTAACTAGAGTCCAATGGGCCCCAGTGCAAGATTTGGACCGGGGCCGGCCCCTTCCCATCCTATATATATAAAATGTGTGTCAAAAAGTGTTTGCCCCCTTCCTGATTTCCTATTCTTTTACATGTTTGTCATACTTAAATGTTTCAGATCACCAAATCTAAATATTAGACAAAGATAACGCAAGTAAACAGAAAATGCAGTTTTTAAATGAAGGGCTTTATTGTTAAGGTAAAAATGAATACAAACCTACAGGGCCCTGTGTGAAAAAGTAATTGCCCCCTAAACGTAAAAACTGGTTTAGCCACCCTTAGTAGCAACAACTGCAATCAAGTGTTTGTTATAACTGACAATGAGTCTTTTGCAACTCTCTGGAGGAATTTGATCCACTCGTATTTGCAGAATTGTTGTAATTCAGCCACATTGGAAGGTTACTGAGCATAAACCGCCTTTTTAAGGTCATGCCACAGCATGTCAATCGAATTAAAGTCAGGACTTTGAATAAGCCACTCCAAAGTCATAATTTTGTTTTTCTTAAGCCATTCAGAAGTGGACTTATTGGTGCGTTTTGGATCATTGTCCTGCTGCATAACCCAAGTGTGCATCAGCTTGAGGTCACGAACAGATGGTCGGACATTGTCCTTCAGGATTTTTTGCTAGACAGCAGAATTCATGGTTCCATTTACAACAAGTCTTCCAGGTCCTGAAGCAGCAAAACAGCCCCAGGTCATCACACTACCACCATCATATTTTACTGTTGGTATGATGTTCCTTTTCTGAAATGCTGTGTTACTTCTACGCCAGATGTAATGGGACATACACTTTCTAAAAATTTCAACTTTTGTCTCGCCGCCAGTACACAGAGTATTCTCCCAAAAGTCTTGGTGATCATCAAGATGTTTTCTGGCAAAATTGAGACAAGCCTTTATGTTCTTATTGGTCAGCAGTGGTTTTCATCTTGGAACTCTGCCATGCAAGCCATTTTTTGCCAAGTCTCTCTCTTATGGTGGAGTGATGAACACTAACCTTAACTGAGGCAAGTGAGACCTGCAGTTCTTTGGATGTTGTTTTGGAGTCTTTTGTGACCTCTTAGATGGGTTGTCGCTGCGCTCCCAGAGTAATTTTGGTCTACCAGCCACTCCTGTGAAGGTTTACCACTGTTCCATATTTTTGTCATTTGTGGATAAATGCTCTCACTGTGGTTCGCTGGAGTATCAAAGCTTTAGAAATGGCTTTATAAACTTTTCCTGACTGATAGATCTCAATTACTTTGTTTCTAATTTGTTCCAGAATTTATTTGGATCGTGGCATGATGTCTAGCTCTTGAGGACATTTTGGTCTACTTCACTTTGTCAGGCAGGTCCTATTTAAGTGATTTCTTGATTGAGGACAAATGTGGCAGTAATCAGGCCTGGGTGTGGCTAATGAATTTGAGCTCCTCTTTCCAAAGATATGATAAACCACAGTTAATTTATGTTTTAGGGTGGAGGGGTAAACACTTTTTTACACAGGGTCCTGTAGGTTCGGATTTCTTTTTCCCTTAATAATAAAGACTTTTAATGAAAAACTGCATTTTGAAATTACTTGTGTTATCTATGTCTAATATTTGAATTTGTTTGGTGTTCAGAAACAGTTAAAACATGCAAAAAAAAGGAGATTAGGAAGGGGTGGAAACACTTTTTCACACTGCTGTATATATATTCAGTATATGCCTTCTGATGTCAGCTGCTGGCCTCTGATTGGCCATCAGTGTGTATTGCCATGAATGGAAGCAACGGGTCTCTGCGCAGCAATACATTTCAGCTGAATGCGTGTCCAAGGTCGCACATCCAGTTGAAGTTTGTGCTGGCATCAGTGGGCACCCACCTGCACGTGTTCGGTCACGGTCACGACCTCTGAGACCTCAGTTTTACACCCCTGGTAAAATCTTTTTTTTCCCAGGAAAGTACATCATGGTACATCAGGCAGGTTGCCTGAGTGGAGTGGCTGCCACTCTGTTGACATGATGCTGGACCAAGGGGGTTCGACCAGGCAGACTCGTGAACAAGGAGCCATATGTTCCAAGCAGTTTTGTTAATTGCTGCTTCTGTGATGAACCAAGCCGCTCCCCAAAGGTACATCCGTTACCCCCATTCCTCTTTTGGATTTCACCAATAAGTCCAGGATCTGGTCCAGATCTGGGTCATCTAAAGGGGGACAACAAACTGCTAGGTTGGTAACTTCCCTTTCCTCATAAGCTTTTAGCCTGTTAACATGATAGGTCCTTTCACGAACACCTGCTCGATCCAAGGCCACGTTGTAATCAGTCTCCCCGCATTTCCTAGTGATGGTAAATGGACCTGCCCACATGGCTTGCAGCTTGTTTTTGCGTACTGGTACTAGTACTAGAACCTTCTGTCCACATGTGATTTCTCGGAATCCTGCAGTACAGTTGTTATACCATCATTGCCTTTCCTGGGCTACTTCTAAATTCCCATGGGCTAAGGCCATGAAGTACCTCATCTTATCCCTAAATTTTAGGACATACTCTAGAATGGGAACCTCTTCTGTGGGAAAAGTGCCCTCCCAATTCTCTCTTACTAGCTCCAACGGCCCTCGTACTTTTCGGCCATACAGCAATTCAAAAGGAGAGAACCCGGTAGAATTCTGTTGTACCTCCCGGTAGGCGAACAGGAGCTGCTGAACGTTTTTCTCACAGTTTTCCACCCTCAGACTCAACATACCAACGAATGACCTGCCTGATCGTACCGTTGAAATGCTCACACAACCGATTAGTTTCAGGGTGGTAGGGTGTGGTACACATGGGTGTTGTGAATACTCTGGAGGCGACTTCTGAGCTGGGGCTCCCTCCGGTGGTTGCTGAGGGTAATGAACTAATTGCTGAATGGCCTTCAGCTGGCTCTGAATGGTCTGATATAAGTGACCTGAACTCCCTTCAGCCTTGCCGGTAATCAATTGTTCTTCCAGGTCTTGCTTGGAGCTCAGCTTGCATTCCTGCTTTGATTCAGATAAGTGATTTGCTGTTTTTTTCCTCTGGTTGGATTTTCCTTGCTGGTTCTCTGCCTTGCAGTGGACTTCAGCCTGGTCCCCTTTTGGGGCCTGGCGCTGCAATTGTGCTCAGTTTTTGTTTGCACATTTGCTCTGTTCCTTTGTCACTTTTTATTTGCTGAATTGCTGTATGTTACACCAGAGATCTGATTTAGGTGGTAGAGATCGTGTAATCTCAGGTTTTTTTTATTAATCAGAAGTGTTGGTATTTTTGTCAGGGTTTTTTGGGTTGCAGTCAGAATTCTTTCCTATACTTTTCTATCTATACAGATTGGGCCCCAGCGTTTGCTCATTCTATTTTCTGTCTGTGTCTGTATTTTCTTCTTGTCTAACCGCCATTACATGTTTGGGGTCTTCCTATTTTTTTGGGGGTTCTGCTACGGGGCAGATAGCTTTCATCTTTCTGCCTTTAGGTGTAGCTATCTCTCCGGCTGTAACAAGGCATCTAGGATCACCGTAGTACGCTCCACGGCTACTTCTAGTGTTGCGGTTAGTTTAGGGTCCTGCAATCCAATAGTTTCCAGCCTCTCTGGTGTATTGCTATTTTTGCTATTTTTGCAATCTCTCCTCAGCTACCGAAGCATAACAGTATTACCGGCCGAACTGAAAATTATATGGTACTCACAGAAGGGAAAAATAGTAAAAAGGAAAAAGAAAAATGGGAGTTGTCAGAAAATTTTTTTTTCTGTTTGTTGCATTTTTTCCCTCTTTTTCTCTGGGTGCTGAGGAGGAATTTTTTTTTTTCCTCAATGGAGTTTGCACAGTTGTCTGGCCATGTGGAGCAGCTTGCCACTGAGGTTCAGAGTATTACTACCTATCTTGCTAGGTTGCCAGTTGTGGAACCTAGGATCCCCATGCCAGATTTATTTTTGGAGGATCGGTCTAAATTTCTGAATTTCAAAAATAATTGTAAGTTGTTTTTTGCCTCTAAGCCTAAGTCCTCAGGGAACGTTGCACAGCAGGTTCAAATTGTCATCTCTGTGCTGCACGGCAACCCTCAGGATTGGGCTTTTTCCCTGACACCTGGGGATCCTGTTTTGAATGATGTTGATGTATTTTTTCAGGCTCAGGGGTTATTGTACGATGAACCTAATGTCACTGATCAAGCTGAAAAGACCTTGTTGGCATTAAATCAGGGTCGTAAAGACGCTGAGCTATACTGTCAGAAATTCCGAAAGTGGGCAGTCCTGACCAAATGGATTGATAATGCTTTGGCAGCCCTTTTTCGGAAGGGTCTGTCAGAAAATATAAAGGACGTTATGGTGGGATTCCCTGTTCCCTCTGGTCTCAATGATTCTATGTCTTTGGCTATTCAAATTGACAGACATTTGCGTGAGCGCAGAGGTATGCGTGAGATAGTGTTGCCTTGTGAGTCAGCTCCTGAGTAGTGTTGAGCATTCCGATACCGCAAGTATCGGGTATCGGCCGATATTCGCTGTATCGGAATTCCGATACTTAGTTCCGATATTTTCCCAATATCGTATACCGGAATCGGAAGTTCCCATAATTCTTTGAGAGGCAATGTGATTTTAGTCAGCCAATGAGGAATCTTATGAAGTGTGGGCACATCCTGTAATGCTGCGGTCATCTTAACTAATGGCATGGCTGTGATTGGCTGCTGAAATGATGTCAGAATGCAGTATAAAAGGCGCCGCCGCCATTTTAGCGTCACTGTGCTGTGAACTCAGTTAGGGACAGAACGCTGCTCTGCTGACTCTGAGGGACAGTTAGATATTGCGATTTTGTGTACTGGGCTTTAGGCAGGCTAGTTTACCAACCGCTGTGTAAAGCTTCCTTTTGCCAGTGTTGTTTTAACAGCTCTGTGCAAGGTGTGTGTGAGAGTGCAGGTGACGCTGCAGTTTGCTCTGCATGCAACGCTGTCTGTAGGCATCTGCACATGTCACTCACAGACTCTTTTTTTTTTCTTCAGTGTAATTCTTGCTGCTCCATGCAATTTAACTATTAGTGTGACGCGCTTCCATCCGTATCCAATACATTGGTTGCAAACACTATAGAAGTAGACAAAGGAGTAGCCTTTCACAGATTGTGAACAGTTGTGTTTCAGTGTTCACTTCAGTCTGTGTTTTTTATTTTTTGAGTGCATATCACGCTCCAGTTACTTGTTCAAGCACTGCTGCTTGTACTCTGCTGAGCGTGTCTCAGTGCCTCATCCTTTTCATTTCTCTCCAATTGGTGCTGCTCCATTATATTTGAAAAAAAACTAATCTATTAGTGTGACGCGCTTCCATCCGTATCCAATACATTGGTTGCAAACACTATAGAAGTAGACAAAGGAGTAGCCTTTCCCAGATTGTGAACAGTTGTGTTTCAGTGTTCACTTCAGTCTGTGTTTTTTATTTTTTGAGTGCACATCACGCTCCAGTTACTTGTTCAAGCACTGCTGCTTGTACTCTGCTGAGCGTGTCTCAGTGCCTCATCCTTTTCATTTCTCTCCAATTGGTGCTGCTCCATTATATTTGAAAAAAAACTAATCTATTAGTGTGACGCGCTTCCATCCGTATCCAATACATTGGTTGCAAACACTATAGAAGTAGACAAAGGAGTAGCCTTTCCCAGATTGTGAACAGTTGTGTTTCAGTGTTCACTTCAGTCTGTGTTTTTTATTTTTTGAGTGCACATCACGCTCCAGTTACTTGTTCAAGCACTGCTGCTTGTACTCTGCTGAGCGTGTCTCAGTGCCTCATCCTTTTCATTTCTCTCCAATTGGTGCTGCTCCATTATTTGAAAAAAAAACTAATCTAATAGTGTGACGCGCTTCCATCCGTATCCAATACATTGGTTGCAAACACTATAGAAGTAGACAAAGGAGTAGCCTTTCCCAGATTGTGAACAGTTGTGTTTCAGTGTTCACTTCAGTCTGTGTTTTTTATTTTTTGAGTGCACATCACGCTCCAGTTACTTGTTCAAGCACTGCTGCTTGTACTCTGCTGAGCGTGTCTCAGTGCCTCATCCTTTTCATTTATCTCCAATTGGTTCTGCTCCATTCCATTTAAAATCTAATCTATTAGTGTGACGCGCTTCCATCCGTATCCAATACATTGGTTGCAAACACTATAGAAGTAGACAAAGGAGTAGCCTTTCCCAGATTGTGAACAGTTGTGTTTCAGTGTTCACTTCAGTCTGTGTTTTTTATTTTTTGAGTGCACATCACGCTCCAGTTACTTGTTCAAGCACTGCTGCTTGTACTCTGCTGAGCGTGTCTCAGTGCCTCATCCTTTTCATTTTCTCCAATTGGTTCTGCTCCACTCCATTTAAAATCTAATCTATTAGTGTGACGCGCTTCCATCCGTATCCAATACATTGGTTGCAAACACTATAGAAGTAGACAAAGGAGTAGCCTTTCCCAGATTGTGAACAGTTGTGTTTCAGTGTTCACTTCAGTCTGTGTTTTTTATTTTTTGAGTGCACATGATGCTCCAGTTACTTGTTCAAGCACTGCTGCTTGTACTCTGCTGAGCGTGTCTCAGTGCCTCATCCTTTTCATTTATCTCCAATTGGTTCTGCTCCATTCCATTTAAAATTCTAATCTATTAGTGTGACGCGCTTCCATCCGTATACAATACATTGGTTGCAAACACTATAGAAGTAGACAAAGGAGTAGCCTTTCACAGATTGTGAACAGTTGTGTTTCAGTGTTCACTTCAGTCTGTGTTTTTTATTTTTTGAGTGCACATCACGCTCCAGTTACTTGTTCAAGCACTGCTGCTTGTACTCTGCTGAGCGTGTCTCAGTGCCGCATCCTTTTCATTTTTCTCCAATTGGTGCTTCTCCATTATATTTGAAAAAAATCTAATCTATTAGTGTGACGCGCTTCCATCCGTATACAATACATTGGTTGCAAACACTATAGAAGTACAGAAAGGAGCCTTTCACAGATAGTGAACAGTTGTCTGCAGTGTTCACTGCAGTCTCTGAGGAATAACCACACTTAGGCTTATAACTTTTCTGACTTTCTTTATCAATCTACCAAGATGAAGAAGGCAGGGAGTAAGGCACGTGGTCGTGGCCGTGGAGTTTCAGCAGGGAGAGGACGTGGGGATTCTGTGGCTGCTGCCGCACCCAGTGACACAGCATCCACCAGTTTTCCCCGTGAGCGTTCCTTTATGCACACTTTTGTAGGAGCTCAGCGTACCCCCCTGCTGCGGGAAGAACAAATTGAAGCCGTTGTTGGTTGGATGGCAGCCAATGCATCGACTTCAATTCCTTCCACCTCCTCTCAGGACCACAGCACTGTTGAACAACCATCTGTCTCTTCACCGCCTGCCAAATTGCCCAGGCAGTCAGAGAGTTCTGAACTGGAGCCAGCTGAGTCTCTGCTTCTGTTCTCAGAATCTGTTGGCTTGCAAACAGGGGCCCAGCCAAGCAGCATTCTGGAATGTGAAGAAGAGGCAGTATGCAGTGATGCGCAACAGCTGTGTCTCTCTGAATGTGAAGAGGCGGGTGAGCCAGTGCCGATGGTCAGCACACCGCAGAACGCATCTGATGATGATGAGACTCAGGTGCCATTTTCTGTTGAGCATGGTGCTGGCCAGACCACCCAACAGCAGCAGGTGTTGGAAGAGGGTAGTGAAGATGATGAGGTCCAAGACCCAACATGGCGTGAGGAACAGGAAGGTGGTGGTAGCAGCTCTGAGGAAGAGATTGCCCCAACGGTCCAAACAGTAGGGAGAGGTAAGCTGCAGACTCGGTTGCCTGTAGCCTCCAGTTTGGCACCCGTTTGTAGCAGTTCTCTTCCAACAGCCAAAACGGGTGCTCCCAGGACTTGCACTGCGTGGTCCTTTTTTGACACACTTGCAGATGATATTTGCTATGTCAAATGCAAGCTGTGTAATCAAAAAGTAAAAAGAGGTAAAAATGTCAGTAACCTTAATACCACAAATATGTGGAAACATGTGCGGTCAAAGCACGTGGTTGAGTTCCAAAGACACACTGGAGATGTAGGCCAACCTACAGCAGCACCTACATCTTCAGCTCGTGTTGGAGCCTCTTCCTCCAGCTCACACACAGCTGGTTCAGCTTCCTCACAGGATCGCCATGGAAGAACCTCTGTCACTGTTGTCCAGAGACCCAGTGTTATTCCACCCACAGCTGCAAGTTCCCTGTCATCCTCACACTCCCAGGCCACAAAACAGCCATCGGTAGCACAGGCATGGGATAAAAGACGGCCATACTCGGCAAACCATCCACGAGCACAGGCTCTGAATGCTGGCATTGCAAAACTCCTGTCCTTTGAAATGCTGTCATTCAGGCTGGTGGAGACTGACAGTTTCCGTAACTTAATGGCATTGGCAGTCCCACAATACAATGTGCCCAGCCGATTTTATTTCAGCAGGCAAGCCATCCCTGCTCTGCAAAAGCATGTTGAGGGAAAAATTAAACATGCGCTAATAAACGCCGTCAGTAGCAAGGTCCACCTGACCACCGATGCGTGGACCAGTACCCATGGCCAGGGACGATACCTTTCCCTCACTGCCCATTGGGTCAATGTTGTGGAGCCGGGTACAGATCTTGCGAGTGGCGCTGTACGTGTTCTGCCAACTCCAAGGATTGCAGGAATCAAGTCTGCCCACATTGACTCCTCCTCCTACTCCAGTTCCTCAGAATCATCGCTGCAGGAGCCGTCACGGTCTACCTCCACATGGACCCGTGAACGCTTACCTGATGCGACCGATATGAGCACAGCCATGGCTAAACGTCAACAGGCCGTCCTGAAATTAATTTCCATGGGGAATCGAAGCCACACAGCGCAGGAGCTCTGGAATGCCATCAAGCAGGAGAGCGACGTGTGGTTTTTGCCAGCGAATCTCCAGCCAGGCTTGGTAGTGTGTGACAATGGCCGAAATCTGGTGGCAGCTCTGGGCCTTGGCAACCTCACTCACATACCATGTCTGGCACATGTGCTCAACTTGGTCGTGCAGAGTTTTTTGAGGGACTATCCGGATCTTGATGCACTGCTGCACAAGGTCCGCCTAGAGTGCGCTCACTTGCGACGTTCCAGCATGGCCAGATTGCGCATTGCAGCTCTGCAACGCAGATTTCGCCTTCCTGAACATCGCATCATATGTGACGTACCCACCAGGTGGAATTCTACGTTACATATGTTGGAGCGGTTGTGTGAGCAGCAGCCAGCAGTAATGGAGTATCAGCTGCATCAGGCGCAATCAACTCGCAATTTGCGCCGTTCACACTTCACCACTACTGAGTGGGCCTCTATGAAGGACATCTGCCACGTTTTGCGTGCGTTTGATGAGTCAACGCAGATGGCGAGTGCAGATGATGCACTAGTCAGCCTGACTGTCCCCCTTATCTGCCTGCTTCAAAAAACACTGCAAGCACTAAGGGATGAGGTTTTGGAAGAGGTGGAGGATGAGGAGTCACAAATTCCATCACCTTCTGGACAGTCAGCGCAACGTGGTTCCTCACAAAGGGCTGGGCAGGGCTCACTTTCTGAGGAGGATGAGGAGGAGTCAATGGAGGAGGAAGACATCGCTTCAGAGGGAGGTACACAACGCTCTAGTCAGTATGTAGAGCGAGGGTGGGGTGATGCAGAGCAGGCAGAGATGACGCCTCTTGCAGGGGACAGCGTTTGTTGGCCAGTTGGGAGTCTGCAGCACATGGTTGATTTCATGCTGCAGTGCCTGAGAAACGACCGCCGCATCGCCCACATTCTCACCACGTCTGATTATTGGGTGTACACCCTCCTAGACCCTCGCTACCGGGACAACTTACAAAGCCTCATCACACCGTTGAACCGGGAGCGTAAAATGCG
Source organism: Oophaga sylvatica (assembly GCA_033576555.1). Taxonomy (NCBI): domain Eukaryota; kingdom Metazoa; phylum Chordata; class Amphibia; order Anura; family Dendrobatidae; genus Oophaga; species Oophaga sylvatica. The sequence continues at coordinate 204,714,892 of JARQOD010000006.1, read as the reverse complement.
GGAGTACCAAGACACACTGGTGCAATCCATAATGTTCTCCATTCCAGCCGAGAGCACTGCTGCTGCTACTGCTTTACAAAGCAGCTCTGTGCGTCGAGGCAGTGGAGACAGCTCTGCAACAAGAGGGAGCACAAGCAGCGCCTCTGCACAGGGCAAGACCAGTATGTTCCAAATGTTGCGAAGTTTTGTGGCAGCGCCACAAATGTCTACACCATCCGAGACGGCTCCAGTCAGCAGGAGGCAACGTTTCCGTAAGATGGTGACAGACTACATGTCTTTCCCTCTCAGTGTACTCCCAGATGGCTCTTCCCCATTCAAGTTTTAGGTCTCTAAGCTGGATACATGGCCAGAGCTTAGCCAGTATGCATTGGAGGTGCTGGCTTGCCCTGCTGCCAGTGTATTATCGGAGCGCGTCTTTAGTGCTGCAGGTGGTGTACTAACAGACCGTCGCATGCGACTATCCTCCGATAATGTAGACCGGCTTACTTTTCTGAAAATGAACAAGGCATGGATCTTGCCAGAATTTGTCTGTCCGTTTTCAGATTAAATAACTGGTTCGCAACGTTATCCATGTCTCCTGTTATGTTCATCTTTCTACCACCTGAACTCTACTCCCTGGGCTACAACACTGGCAGTTGCTGCTCAGAAGTGTCGTGTCCACAGACCAATACACAAGCTATAGTGTTACTGGCGTTCAGTAATGTCAGCTGTTCCCCTGCTGTGTGAACGGCAAAAAGTCATGCTGCCTCCACCCTGTTGTCTTCTCATCCCTGGGCTTCAACACCGCCAGTTGTTGCTCGGAAGTGTCATTGGCACGGGTACTCACAAGTGCCCAGACTGGTTACAGCACGCCATCTGTTTCCTGTCAGTGTAAACGTCACTTAGCCTCCAATAAGTTGTCCTGTCGTGTTGCGGTCGGGTTAGCCAACTCTATGGTGCTTGGTTTCATATTTTTCGTGTTGCGGTCGGGTTAGCCGACTCTATGGTGCTTGGTTTCATATTTTTCATATTTCGTGTTTGCAAGCTATAGCGCTACAGTGTGCTACCTTTTCTTCTTGTATGTATATGAGTTGGTGACACTAGGTTTAGCACCTGTTCACACTGAATCTAAGTTTGGATGTGCCGGTCAGTTTTTTGATATGTATTCATTTACCTTCTGCCTGAGCACTCCACCTGGTGGTCACAGGCCTTTTAATTACAGCAGGTTCATCACCCCTCCACAGAGATGTAGATTTTAGTCTGAAAAGAGGATTCATAGGTTCCCATGCAGACAGACTTTTCTAAAGCGAGGATAGGCATTAGTTAGGGACCTGATATACGAGAAGAGCCTTGACGTGGCTATCAGGCTCACATAATTTGGCCATCTTATGCGCTAAGACTTCTCAATTTTTCATATTTCTAAGGTAATGATGTAATTCATTTTTCATATTTTTCATATTTCGTGTTTGCAAGCTATAGCGCTACAGTGTGCTACCTTTTCTTCTTCTATGGTGCTTGGAGTTTAGGTGCTTCCTATGTGTCCTGCGGGATATGCAAATAAAGGCTGTTTCCGTTGTGACAATAGGACAATCACCCACTGTAGTACTGTGGGATTCGGTAACTGCGGCCGGCTCGCGGCCTGTCAACTTAAATTTCCATGGGTACCTTCTGCTACCCGTCCGGGTTCCAGTACCGTCAACTGGTTCTCCGCAGTGCCTTTGGCCTAATTGCCTCCATCTCGGTATCCGAGTTCCTGCAACGTCTGCTGGTCCTTGGTAGTGCTTTGGAGCACAGGTACCTCCTGCTTAGTAACCGTGTCCCAGTAACATCAGCTGGTACAAGGTTGTGCTACAAATACAAGATACAGAACAAGAGACACAAGAACAATAAGCAGAAGATCTAAAAGCAGAATAACATGAAGTATAAGACCAAAATGAAGAGCAAAATATATGCTCTAAATTATAAGCAGAAGAAGACTAAGCAGTGTATGGGGGTGAGTCCGTTCCTCCTCGTGGTGCCCCTGGAAAATGCCTGCTGCTGCTGCAGGCTAAACTGAACACGGACAAATACTGTTGTAATTTAAATCTTTTGTGACAGCAAGAACGGAAGAATGAAAAATTCATACTTTGACAGATTACAAGTACAGGATTCTCTGTCACAAATAAGAATATGATGAAGAAGATGAAGTACAATATGAATTAGAATAATAGTTTAATAAGAAGAATATGAGTAATGTTAACAAAAAGATGAATAGCAAGAAGTTTAAGAAGAAGATAAAGAAGGTGAAGATGAAGAATAATTTGATGAAAAAGATGATGCTGCTGAAGATTATGAAGGAGAAAGTGTGTCAAAAGTTAAAAAGGTGAAGAGCATGGAAGTTGTGAAATATACATATTTGCCAAAATAGAAAAAACGTGAACAACATTGTCAATTTCTTCGTCAATCCGAACATCTTTAAAAAAAAAATATTTATGCTATTCCATTTGATTGGGTTAAACATCTATGCCTTTAATGTCTCCTCAACCTTCCCCAATACATTCTACATTACTCTTTGTTGTTTTCCTTCATGTACAATTAACCAACAAGGCAAGAATGGGGTTTTTTTAATTCCGATATTTTGTTCCCATAGACTTACATTAGATTTCCGGTATCGGGTATCGCCGATATTTTTGGGGTATCGGCGATACCATTCCGATTCCGATACTTTTGGATATCGGAAAGTATCGCTCAACTCTACTCCTGAGCCCATGCAGTGTGATGGAGTGACTTCTGGGGCTCAGCGTCATGAGTTTCGAAAGTGCAATGGGTTATGTTTCTACTTTGGTGACGCTTCTCATGCTATTTCCGTCTGCCCTAAGCGGGGAAGACGTTTTGCGCACTCAGTTGTCTTGGGTAGTGTTCAGACTAAATTTCTGTTGACTGTTACCCTGATTTGCTCCCTGTCCACATTTTTGGCTCAGGCTTTTGTTGATTCAGGAGCAGCAATTAACCTGATGGATTTTGACTTTGCCAAACGTGTGTTTCCCATGATACCCCTGCGGAAGTCTATTCCTTTTTTGGGCATTGATTCTACCCCTTTGGCGGAGAATAAACCCCAGTTTTCTACTCAGGTGATAATGAGGGTTGAACCTGATCATCAGTAGAGTTGCAAATTTCTGGTGTTGCATAATCTGCATGACATTATTGTACTGGGTTTTCCTTGGTTACAGACTCATAATCCTGTTTTGGATTGGAAATCTGTGTCTGTGACCAGTTGGGGCTGCCAATGTGTTAATACTGACACTCCTGTTTTTTCTGCCTCTCCCAGTCTCAGGATGTCCCTGACTTTTTGACTGATTTTTCGGATGTGTTTAGTGAGAGTAAGTCTGCATCCTTACCTCCTCACAAGAGCTGTGACTGCGCTATTGAATTAGTGCCTGGTGGTAAATTTCCTAAAGGTCGCCTTTTTAACTTATCTGTACCTGAACACGATGCTATGCGATCTTATATCAAGGAGTCTTTGGAGAAGGGTGATATCAGACCATGCTCTTCACCCTTGGGCGCCGTTTTTTTCTTTGTGGCCAAAAAGGATAGTTCATTGAGGCCGTGTATTGATTATCGCCTCCTGAATAAAATCACTGTTAAATATCAATATCCATTACCCTTGATTTCTGACCTATTTTCAAGAGTGAAAAGTGCTAGTTGGTTTACCAAGCTTGACCTCAGGGGGGCGTATAACCTTATTCGCATTAAGTATGGGGATGAATGGAAGACGGCATTTAGTACCCCAGAGGGGCATTTTGAGTACCTAGTGATGCCTTTTGGGCTTACTAATGCCCCTTCCATCTTCCAGTCCTTCATGAATGATATTTTCAGGGATTTTGTGGATAAATTTCTGATTGTTTATTTGGATGATATCTTGATTTTTTCCAACGACTGGGACTCTCATGTGAAACATGTTCGGACTGTGTTCCAAATTTTGAGAGAGAATGCACTGTATGGGAAGGGATCAAAGTGTCTTTTTGGCACACAGAAGGTCTCATTTCTGGGATTCATTTTGTCTCCGTCTGTTATTGAAATGGACCAGGTCAACGTTCAGGCCATCTCTGATTGGGTTCAACCTACTTCATTGAAGGCGCTTCAGAGATTTTTGGGTTTTGCCAATTTTTATTGTAAATATATTGGTAATTTCTCCGGTATTGTTAAACCATTGACTGATTTGACCAAAAAGGGTTCCGATGTGGTGAATTGGCCTCCTGAGGCAGTTTCTGCGTTTCAGGAAGTTAAGCAGAGATTCACTTCTGCTCCTGTTCTACGGCAGCCTGATGTTTCTCTGCCATTTCAGGTGGAGGTTGATGCCTCTGAAATTGGGGCAGGTGCCGTTTTGTCCCAAAGAGATCCAGAGACCTCTAAAAGTAACCCTTGTGCCTTTTTCTCTCAAAAATTTTCTCCAACTGAACGTAATTATGACGTGGGCAATTGGGAGTTATTGGCCATGAAGTGGGCTTTTGAAGAGTGGAGACATTGGCTGGAGGGAGCCAAACATCAGGTGGTGGTCCTCACGGACCATAAGAATCTGGTTTATCTGGAATCAGCCAAGCGACTTAATCCTAGATAGGCCAGGTGGGCCTTATTTTTCACACGTTTTAATTTTGTGGTTTCCTGTCAAGAGTCGAACCCAGTACCTCTTGTCCACTGGCCAGCAGCTCTACCATCTGAGCTATTCTGCTGGCTGCAAAGTTCCTTGCTGAACCCAGATACCATTGACTGTTCTTCCTGATTGGCTACACCTAGTGCTCTCTTGATTGGGCCTCTGATTGCCAATTACACACCCTATATAAACCTGGCCCTGTGGGTGTGTCATTGCGAGATTATTGAGCTCCAAGCCTTTAGTCAAGCGTTTCCTGCTGATCCATTGCTACAAACACTGCTCTCCTGTGAACCAACCTCGGCCTGCCTTCTGACTACGCTCTCCGCCTGATCCATTGCTACAAACACTGCTCTCCTGTGTACCGACCTCCGGCTGCCACCTGACTACGTTATCTGCCTGCTCCTCTGTTACCGAACTGCCTTTCCTGTGTACCGACCTCGGCCTGCCTTCTGACTACGCTCTCCGCCTGATCCATTGCTACAAACACTGCTTTCCTGTGTACCGACCTCCGGCTGCCACCTGACTACGCTACCTGCCTCTGCTTCCCCTAGTGTTTGCAGTAACATCGGCTCCAACCCAGACGGGATCTTGACATTTCCTTTCTTCCTGGCACTAAGAATGTTAAGGCGGATGCCCTCTCGAGGAGTTTCCTTGCGGACTCTCCTGAGTTATCTGATCCTGCTGTTATTTTGAAAGAGGGTGTAGTTCTTTCCGCCATCTCGCCCAATTTGAGACTGGCTCTGGAAGGGTGTCAGGAGGATAAACCCGAGCGCTGCCCTATTGGGAAATTGTTTGTCCCAGACCGGTGGAAAAAGAGTGTGATGTCTGAGATTCATTGTTCCGCGTTGGCCGGTCATCCCGGGATTTTTGGTACCAGAGACTTGGTTAGTCGGTCCTTTTGGTGGCCTACTTTGTCTCGTGACGTCAGGGAATTTGTGCAGTCCTGCGGGACTTGCTCTCGCTCCAAGCCTTGCTCTCGCTCTAGTGGTTTGTTGATGCCATTGCCTGTGCCCAAGAGACCATGGACCCATATCTCTATGGATTTCATTTCCGACCTCCCTGTTTCTCAGAGAATGACCGTTATCTGGGTGATTTGTGATAGGTTTTCCAAAATTATACATCTTGTGCCATTACCTAAGTTGCCTTCCTCCTCCGAATTGGTGCCTTTGTTCCTTCAGCACGTGGTTCGGTTACACGGCATTCCTGAGAACATTGTGTCTGACAGAGGAGTCCAGTTTGTTTCCAGATTTTGGAGGACTTTTTGTTCTAAACTTGGTGTTCAATTGTCTTTCTCCTCGGCTTTTCATCCTCAGACCAATGGACAAACTGAGAGAACAAACCAGACATTGGAGACTTATCTGAGATGCTTTCTGTCTGCTGATCAAGATGACTGGGTCTCTTTTGCCTTTGGCTGAGTTTTCTCTTAATAATAGGGCTAGCTCTGCCACTTTGATGTCTCCATTTTTCTGCAATTTTGGGTTTCACCCTCGATTTTCTTCAGGACAGACGGAGGCTTCTGTCTGTCCAGGTGTTGACTCTGTTGTGGAGCGTATGCAGCAGATTTGGGACCAGGTAGTGGAGAGGTTGTCCCTCTCTCAGGAGAGGGCCCAGCGGTTTGCCAACCGGCATAGGACTGATGGTCATCGGTTTGAAGTGGGGGACTTGGTCTGGTTGTCCTCAATAAATATCCCTATGAGAGTTGCATCTCCTAAGATTAAGCCTAGGTTCATTGGACCTTATAAGATCATGGAGATTCTTAATCCTGTTTCCTTTCGTTTACTTCTTCCAGGGACATTTAAGATCCATAACGTGTTCCACAAGTCCTTATTGAAGAGGTTTGTCGAGCCAGTGGTTCCTATGGCTGCGCCTCCTGACCCTGTTTTGGTTGAGGGCAATCTGTAGTATGTGGTTGAGAAAATATTGGATTCTCGTTTTTCTAGATGGAAACTCCAGTATTTGGTTTAGTGGAGAGGTTATGGTCAGGAGGACAATTCTTGGGTGTTTGTTTCGGACATCCATGCTAGGAGACTGATCCGTGCGTATCACAGAGCTCATCCTGACCGACCTGGTTGCCCAAATGAGGGTTCGGTGACCCCTCCTCAAGGGGGGGTACTGTTGTGAATGTGTTAGAAATTAATTCTGAGCAGAAGCTCCCTCTGGTGGTTACAAACAGTAAATAAATATATAAATACTCGCGCTATGATTATAGTATAACAACAACTGATAAAACCAAATACCTGTAAATGGGATACTCAAAAATGCTACTTTTGCTTGAAGAAAGAGATGCAGAGAATCGTACCAGGTAAGAGTGCGCCTTTTTCACCAAAATGGCTAAAAAAAGAGAAAATACTTTTAAAGAAATAGATCTAAATGATATTTATACGATAAAATCTATTAAAAGAGATTGGTGTAAAAATATATACAGTTCACCTGTGGGTGGGTAAAGCAGAGTGTACAAAACGCAATCAAGCGTGGATAAGAAGCTGCATAAAAGCACATTAAAACAGTGCACTAAAGGCGGCAAAAGAACCGCATAATAACGCTACAAATGTCTAACAAATAACGCACGTGTTAAACACAATGTTTGCAGATTATTGCTGCAAGATAGACACCTAGGGGTGAGTAATGCGAAGTGTATAAATATGTGACTCAAGAAGACAAATGCATGACAACAATAGTACGTGGATAAAAAGCTGCATAAAAAAGCACACTAACGTGGCAAAAAACACACTGATGGCGGCAAAAAGAACCGTGCGATAATGCTAAAAATGTGCACCAAATGAAACACATGTGACACACGCTGTTTTTAGAGTAATGCTGTAAGATAGGCGCAAATGGTATAGTCACAGAGACCCCACCAGGGGTAACCAAAAGGGTTGAAACAGAAATCCACCGTAAATAGATAAATGATGGTGAAAAAAAGGTCCAAATGATGAAACCAGGATAAAAATAAATTAAATATAAACAGAACTTATCTGAAAAAAAGGGGGGGTGAGCCGAGTCCTTGGAGATCCAGTAGTAATTCCTTGCTGCAAACAGGTCGGTAGCAGAGAGCTGTCCCGGCCGGAGACACTCTGACGCAGAGCCTGGGTGTGCAGTGATGTAAGCAGGAAGTAAGAACGCGGCAGAGTCCACGTCTGACGTCGGTGGAGCTCGAGGGTTCGGGTGACGTGACTTCAGTAAGTCACGTGGTGCCCCAGCAAAGGTCCGGGAAAAAAAAGTTAATGTAATAAAAATGCAAAGGATGATGTGCATGAAGAGCCGTTCCTACGCGTTTCAGAATAGTCGGATTCCTTCCTCAGGGATGGCTCTTCTAGCACAGGAACATATATTTATATCGTCCATCAATTAGTCAGGAGCCAATGGTTGAGTAGTCCCAATTAATAGGGTTAACTCCTTATGTCCAGTGATGAAATAGTCTATTGGTAATGGTGGAGTTTATTCAAAGGCAAAGAGTTCTATGTCATTGTTCAATCCCCTTGGTTTTAGGGTATCCAATTGAAAAATCCAGCGGGTTTCTTCTCTTGACATCTGCTTGATAAAGTCACCTTTCCGCCAGTCTCTTGTGACTTTTTTTATTCCTATAACTTTAATGCCCTCAATTGATCCCTTATGGTTTAATTTAAAATGTCTGGATAAGGGATGATCATCAAATTTGTTCCTAATGTTGCGGAGATGTTCTCCAATGCGCTTACATAAAGGGCGTTTTGTGCTTCCCACATAAATTTTATGACATGGGAATTCAATTGTGTATATGACACCTGTTGAGGAACAACTAATATAATCCCTAATGGGGAACTCAGTTCCATTATGGGCATTAATAGATTTTTTTGTGCTAAGTTTCAGCGTTTTGCACATTTTGCAATTTTTACAAGGGTAAAACCCCATTATTGCTTTTTTAAAAGGGTCAGTAGGTCCCTTTTTGTGATATAGTTGTTTGGTATTGCGTACCGTCGGTGCAATGATGTTACCAATATTCCTAGCTTTTCTAAATATGAATTCTGGATTTTTGGTAATTTTGTCACCAATGACTTTGTCCTCCTTCAGAAGTCCCCAGTGTTTTTTTATTATCCGTTTAAAGAGGTGGGTATTGGAATTGTATTGAGTAATGAAGGGGACCGAAATAGTGTCAGAGATTACTGAATTTTCCGTTATTCTAGGATTAGTATCCTGGAGCAGAATTTCTCTAGGGATATCTTTAACGTTCCTCTTGGTGTCTATTAAATTGTTGTAGTCATAACCTTTACTTTGAAATTTTTTCATCAGTGTATCTGCTTTCATATCAAAATCTACTATGTTGGAGCAGTTTCTGTGTAACCTCAAAAATTGACTCCTTGGAACATTAAGAAGCCATCTAGGTAGATGGCAACTATTCGTAGCTATATAGCTGTTGGAATCTGTGAGCTTCATATATGTTTTAGTCTGGATGGTGCCCTGTTTGATGGAGATATCCAAATCTAAAAAATGTAGGTTGGCCCGGCTCGTTGTGGCATTAAAATGAAGATAAAATTCGTTTTTATTAATTTCACTTAAAAACATATTTAGAGATTCTTCTCCATCTTTCCAAATAAAAAATATGTCATCAATAAAACGTAGCCATAGGGCCAGGTCCGCGCGCAGCACACCACCTTGGTAGATGTTGAAGTGTTCCCATCTACCTACGTACAGATTGGCGTAACTGGGCGCGAACCTGGTCCCCATGGCTGTACCCCATTGCTGGGTATAGTAGTTCTCCTTATGTTGGAAGGAGTTATGCGTTTAAAATGAACAAGGCACTCTTTAATAAAATCAATATTGTCAATTGGCATAGATTGATCTAAATTTAAAAAATGGGTCAAGGCTTCAAGGCCTTTATCATGCTGGATCACTGTATATAAAGATGTGATATCTAAAGTGCCCATAATAAAGCTATTGTCCCATTGAAATTCGTTTAAAATCTGAAGAATGTGCCTACTATCCCTAAGGTAGGCTGGAAGATCTGGCACCAGTTTCTGTAGATGACAGTCCACATAGTGCGATAGATTGGACGTCAGGTTGCCAATCCCTGAAATTATGGGGCGACCTGGTGGATTCTGCATATCTTTGTGGATTTTCGGTAGGTAATAGAATACCGCAGTTCTTGGTTGTGGAGTATTGATATAATCAAACTCTTGTTTGCTTAATATTCCTTTGTTTAGTCCTTTAGTTATTAATTGTTTTAGTTCAACAGTAAAATTGATGGTGGGATCCTCCGTTGAACTTTTATACGTTTTTGTGTCACCTAAGATGCGTTGGCATTCTTTTTCGTACTGGGATTGGTCTAATATAACAATACTCCCTCCTTTGTCTGCTGGACGGATAACAATGTCTTTATTTACAGTCATGGCCAAAAGTTTTGAGAATGACACAAATATTAATTTTTACAAAGTCTACTGCTTCATTTTTTCTAATGGCAATTTGCATATACTCCAGAATGTTATAAAGAGTGATCAGCTTAACAGCAATTACTTGCAAAGTCAATATTTGGCTAGAAAATGAACTTTATCCCCAAAACACATTTCAACATCATTGCAGCCCTGCCTTAAAAGGACCAGCTAACCTCTTTTCAGTGAATGCTCCATTAACACAGGTGTGGGTGTTGATGAGGACATGGCTGGAGATCAATCTGTCATGATTAAGTAAGAATGACACCACTGGACACTTTAAAAGGAGGCTGGTGCTTGGCATCATTGTTTCTCTTCTGTTAACCATGGTTATCTCTAAAGAAACACGTGCAGTCATCATTGCAATGCACAAAAATGGCCTAACAGGGAAGAGTATCGCAGCTAGAAAGATTGCACCTCAGTCAACAATCTATTGCATCATCAAGAACTTCAAGAAGAGAGGTTCCATTGTTGCCAAAAAGGCTTCAGGGCGCCCAAGAAAGACCAGCAAGCGCCACGACCGTCTCTTAAAAGTGTTTCAGCTGCGGGATCGGGCTACCAGCAGTGCAGAGCTTGCTCAGGAATGGCAGCAGGCAGGTGTGAGTGCATCTGCACGCACTGTGAGGCGGAGACTCTTGGAGCAAGGCCTGATCTCAAGGAGGGCAGCAAAGAAGCCACTTCTCTCCAGAAAAAACATCATGGACAGACTGATATTCTGCAAAAGGTACAGGCAGTGGACTGCTGAGGACTGGGGTAAAGATATTTTCTCTGATGAATCCCCTTTTCGATTGTTTGGGACATCAGGAAAACGCCTCATTCGGAGAAGACAAGGTGAGCACTACCACCAGTCTTGTCTCATGCCAACTGTTAAGCATCCTGAAACCATTCATGTGTGGGGTTGCTTCTCAGCCAAGGGAATCGGCTCTCTCACAGTCTTGCCTAAAAACACAGCCATGAATAAAGAATGGTACCAGAATTTCCTCCAAGAGCAACTTCTCCAACCCTCCAAGAGCAGTTTGGCGATCAACAATGCCTTTTCCAGCATGATGGAGCACCTTGCCATAAAGCAAAGGTGATAACTAAATGGCTCAGGGAACAAAACATAGAGATTTTGGGTCCATGGCCTGGAAACTCCCCAGATCTTAATCCCATTGAGAACTTGTGATCAATCATCAAGAGACGGGTGGACAAACAAAAACCTAAAAATTCTGACAAAATGAAAGCATTGATTGTGCAAGAATGGACTGCTATCAGTCAGGATTTGGTCCAGAAGTTGATTGAGAGCATGCCAGGGAGAATTGCAGAGGTCCTGAAGAAGAAGGGTCAACACTGCAAATATTGACTTGCTGCATTAACTCATTCTAATTGTCAATATAAGCTTTTGTTACTCATATGTTTGCAATTATTATATTTCTGTCTGTGATAAAAACATCTGTCAAACACACATAGAAACCAGAGGGCAGCAGATCATGTGAAAATATAATATTTGTGTTATTCTCAAAACTTTTGCCCATGACTGTAGTTGTAAATTGTGAATAGCGTTGCGTTCACTTTTGGTAAGGTTCTGTCTGTATTTGGAACATTTTTTATCACTAATTTTCTTGAGGTCATAAATAACACTTTTTTGGAAGGAGTTGAACGCCTCAGAATATTCATTAGTTGGATGAAATTTGGATTTAGCTTTAAGTCCTGTAGAGTTGGTTGTTGTCCCATTCACTAGTGGTGTAGGTTCTGAAGTTGTATTTATAGTTTTTTTGAAAAAATATTTCTTTAAAGCTAACTTCCGCATAAACTGTTTAATGCCTATAAAGGCTTCAAATTTATTGAATTTTGTAGCTGGTGCAAAGTTCAACCCTTTTCTTAGTAGAGATTCTTCATTAGCTTTCAATGGGTATTTGCTTAAATTAAAAATTTTTTGAGAATCCTCATTTATTTTTTTTGGTTTCTTCTTTCTTTGGGAGAGTTCCCCCCCCTACAGCCTCTTTTCTGTTTTTTCTTTGGCCCAACTGAAAAAACGGATTGATAGAGCTAGTTTTCTTCTTTGCCTTTGAATAAACTCCACCATTACCAATAGACTATTTCATCACTGGACATAAGGAGTTAACCCTATTAATTGGGACTACTCAACCATTGGCTCCTGACTAATTGATGGACGATATAAATATATGTTCCTGTGCTAGAAGAGCCATACCAGAGGAAGGAATCCGACGATTCTGAAACGTGTAGGAACGGCTCTTCATGCACATCATCCTTTGCATTTTTATTGCATTAACTTTTTTTTCCCGGACCTTTGCTGGGGCACCACGTGACTTACTGAAGTCACGTCACCCGAACCCTCGAGCTCCACCGACGTCAGACGTGGACTCTGCCGCGTTCTTACTTCCTGCTTACATCACTGCACACCCAGGCTCTGCGTGAGAGTGTCTCCGGCCGGGACAGCTCTCTGCTACCGACCTGTTTGCAGCAAGGAATTACTACTGGATCTCCAAGGACTCGGCTCACCCCCCCTTTTTTTCAGATAAGTTCTGTTTATATTTAATTTATTTTTATCCTGGTTTCATCATTTGGACCTTTTTTTCACCATCATTTATCTATTTACGGTGGATTTCTGTTTCAACCCTTTTGGTTACCCCTGGTGGGGTCTCTGTGACTATACCATTTGCGCCTATCTTACAGCATTACTCTAAAAACAGCGTGTGTCACATGTGTTTCATTTGGTGCACATTTTTAGCATTATCGCACGGTTCTTTTTGCCGCCATCAGTGTGTTTTTTGCCACGTTAGTGTGCTTTTTTATGCAGCTTTTTATCCACGTACTATTGTTGTCATGCATTTGTCTTCTTGAGTCACATATTTATACACTTCGCATTACTCACCCCTAGGTGTTTATCTTGCAGCAATAATCTGCAAACATTGTGTTTAACACGTGCGTTATTTGTTAGACATTTGTAGCGTTATTATGCGGTTCTTTTGCCGCCTTTAGTGCACTGTTTTAATGTGCTTTTTATGCAGCTTCTTATCCACGCTTGATTGCGTTTTGTACACTCTGCTTTACCCACCCCAGGTGAACTGTATATATTTTTACACCAATCTCTTTTAATAGATTTTATCGTATAAATATCATTTAGATCTATTTCTTTAAAAGTATTTTCTCTTTTTTTAGCCATTTTGGTGAAAAAGGCGCACTCTTACCTGGTACGATTCTCTGCATCTCTTTCTTCAAGCAAAGGTAGCATTTTTGAGTATCCCATTTACAGGTATTTGGTTTTATCAGTTGTTGTTGTTATACTATAATCATAGCGCGAGTATTTATACATTTATTTATTTTTATTTTTTACCCCTTCTTTATGGTGGAAAGTTTACCAATACTTGCAGCTGATTAAGGTATATGTACACTGGCACCGCTATTTGTTGTTTTTTACTGGTTACAAACAGTACTGAACCATTCAATGAAGATTGGCAATCAGGAGTTACAGACTGGTCTTATATAAGGGAGGTTCCCTCCCATCATGGTTGCCGGTGATCAATTGTTCTTGTCTCAACTGTGGTTCCTGGTTCACTTGGAAGCTTGCTGAGTCTTGCCTCTTCTCCTGCTCTCAGATAAGATATTTTCTGTTTTTATTTTTGTGCTTGCTTTTTGCATTGTTTCCTGCACTTCTGTGGAGGTCAGCCAGGTCCCCTCCGGGGGCTTGTGCTCCTCTCAGTTTATCTGAGCCACTGTTATTTGTTCATTTGCCTTTTCAAGTTTTTTCAGTGGCTGCGGCTTAGTTTTGTTACATCAGAGAACTAATTTAGGTGGTAGAGGTCGTGTGATCTCAGGTGTTTTTGCAATTAGTAGAGTTGGTATTTTTTAGGTTTTTTTGGATTGCAGTAAGTGTCCTTCCTATCCTTTTTCTTTCTAGGCAGATTGGGCCCCAACGTTTGCTCTTACTATTTTCTGTCTGTGTCTGTATTTCCTCTTGTCTAACCGCCATTACATGTTTGGGGGCTTCCTACGTTCTTTGGGGATCTGCTCCAGGGCAGATAGCTTTCCTCTTTCTATCTTTAGGTGTAGTTAACCTCTCAGGCTGTGACGAGGCGTCTAGGACCAATGTAGGAACGCTCCACGGCTGCCTTTAGTTATGGTGGTTAGTCAGGGTACTGCAATCCAGTAGATTCCAACCTCTCTGGTGTATTGCCGTTTTTGCCTGCTCTCCTCAGCTACCAAATCATAACAATTTTCTGTATGTGTCCGTATTTTCTCTTGTCTAACCGCCATTACCTGTTTGGGGGCTTCCTATTTCTTTGAGGGTTCTGCTACGGGGCAGATAGCTTTCATCTTTCTGCCTTTAGGTGTAGCTATCTCTCCGGCTGTGACGAGGAGTCTAGGATCACCGTATGTACGCTCCACGGCTACTTCTAGTGTTGCGGTTAGTTTAGTGTTATGAATGTGCTGGAGATGGTTTCTGAGCAGAGGCTCCCTCTGGTGGTTGCAGACAGTACTGAACCTCACAGCGAGGAATGGCAATCTGGGATCACAGACTGGACTGATATAAGGGAGGTTCCCTCCCATGATGGTCGCCGGTGATCAATTGTTCTTGTCTCAATTGTGGTTCCTGGTTCATTTGGAAGTTTGCTGAGTCTTGCCTGCGTCTTCTGCTTTCAGATAAGATATTTTCTGCTTTTATTTTTGTGCTTGCTTTTTGCATAGTTCCCTGCACTTCTGTGGAGGTCAGCCGGGTCCCCTCCTGGGGGCCTGTGCTCCCCTCAATTTATCTGAAGCCACTGTTATTTGTTCATTTGCTTTTTCCTGTTTTTTCAGTGGCTGCGGCTTAGTTTTGTTACACCAGAGATCTGATTTAGGTGGTAGAGATCGTGTGATCTCAGGTGTTTTTGCAATCAGAAGAGTTGGTATTTTTTAGGGTTTTTTTGGATTGCAGTGAGAATCCTTTCCTGTACTTTTCTGTCTAGACAGATTGGGCCCCAGCGTTTGCTCATTCTATTTTCTGTCTGTGTTCGTGCTTCTTCTTGTCTCACCGCCATTACATGTTTGGGGGCTTCCTATTTTCTTTGGGGATCTGCTCCGGGGCAGATAGCTTTCCTCTTTCTGCCTTTAGGTGTAGTTATCTCTCAGGCTGTGACGAGGCGTCTAGGATCAACGTAGGAACGCTCCACAGCTACCTCTAGTTGTGTGGTTAGTTCAGGTTACTGCAATCCAATAGGTTCCAGCCTCTCTGGTGTATTACTGTTTTTGCTTTTTCTCCTCAGCTAGCTAAACATAACAGTTTAGGGTCCTGCAATCCAATAGTTTCCAGCCTCTCTGGTGTATTGTTACTTTTGCTATTTTTGCAATCTCTCCTCAGCTACCGAAACATAACACATGGGGCAGACACCATGTTTCTCCCAGAGGGTCTGAATCAGCTTGCTTTGGAACTGGGTCCCTTGGTCGGTCAATACCTCCTGTGGAAACACTGCTCGACTAAAAATGTCCAGTAGAGCTTGAGCCACGTGTTCCGCATCTATAGATGACAGGGCAATGGCCTCTGGATAGCGGGTTGCAAAGTCAACCAGGGTGAGGATGAACCTTTTTTCCTCTGAGGCTGGGGATAACTGAAGGCCCACTAAACTGATGGCAAGTCCCTGAAATGGTTCACCTCCTATGGATTGGAGCAGGCCTTCAACCAGCATCCAGAGGCCAGAGAGAGATGTGAATGAGGCCAACCTCCCTTGTTTCATTATGTATTCTATTTGCATAGTTTTTCCTCCTCTGTTTGGGGATGCCAACAAACTGTCTGGCATGGACAATTCATGTAATCAACATATCAGCAAACATCATTGTTCAGTGACCTTGCATTACTGTTTTGCAAAGATAACAGAAAAAACTGTAGGAGGTAATATTAGAGATAAATATTTGTCCTACAAGAAGAGTCAATACTTCAGACAACAGTTTATGGTTCTGGGCTTACACATGATTAAGAAGAAATGCTGGATCTGCACATGCCCTTGTACAAAGTACACAGAAAACTGCCAATTAGTGTTGGAGGGAGTGATTATACAGAGGTCTACATGGTAGCAGGTTTAGTAGTTCTTTAGTGATAATCTCCTACTGATAAAACAGTGACTTTACATGAAATTACACTAAGCAGCCCAGTAAGTGATACATCATTGAAATCAGTGTCTCTATCTCTACATTATAATGTTCTTAGATTATATGCCAAAGACGTGCTGACAGATTCCCTTTAAAGGAAGAAAGTTGTTACTGGGATGGAGGTATATGGATACCATAAGATTCTCCTGAGGTATATAGGGGGAAGGAAAATATATACCGTATATACTCATGTATAAGCCGACCCGTGTATAAGCCGACCCCCCTAATTTTGCCACAAAAAACTGGGAATACTTATTTACTCGTGTATAAGCCTAGGGTGAAAAATTATTATGCCCCCATATGATGCTCCACAGATTATGCCCCTATATGCTACACAGATTATGCCCCCATATGCTGCACAGATTATGCCCCCATATGCTCCACAGATTATGCCCCCATATGCTCCACAGATTATGCCCCCATATACTGCACAGATTATGCCCAATATGCTCCACAGATTATGCCCCCATATGCTCCACAGATTATGCCTCCATATGCTGCACAGATTATGCCCCATATGCTCCACAGATTATGCCCAATATGCTCCACAGATTATGCCCCCATATGCTCCACAGATTATGCCCCCATATGCTGCACAGATTATTCCCCCATATGCTGCACAGATTATGCCCCCATATGCTCCATGCCACCATATGCTGCACAGATTATGCCCCCATATGCTGCACAGATTATGCCCATATGCTGCACAGATTATGCCCAATATGCTCCACAGATTATGTCCAATATGCTCCACAGATTATGCCCCCATATGCTCCACAGATTATGCCCCCATATGCTCCACAGATTATGCCCAATATGCTCCACAGATTATGCCCCCATATGCTCCACAGATTATGCCCCATATGCTCCACAGATTATGCCCCCATATGCTGCACAGATTATGCCCCCATATGCTCCACAGATTATGCCCCCATATGCTCCACAGATTATGCCCCATATACTGCACAGATTATGCCCAATATGCTCCACAGATTATGCCCCCATATGCTCCACAGATTATGCCCCCATATGCTCCACAGATTATGCCCCCATATGCTCCACAGATTATGCCCAATATGCTCCATAGATTATGCCCCATATGCTTCACAGATTATGCCCCATATGCTCCACAGATTATGCCACCATATGCTGCACAGATTATGCCCCCATATGCTCCACAGTTTATGCCCCCCATATGCTCCACAGATTATGCCCCATATGCTCCACAGATTATGCCCCCATATGCTGCACAGATTATGCCCCCATATGCTCCACAAATTATGCCACCATATACTCCACAGATTATGCCCCCATATGCTCCAAAGATTATGCCCCCATATGCTGCACAGATTATGCCCCCATATGCTCCACAGATTATGCCACCATATGCTGCACAGATTATGCCCCCATATGCTTCACAGATTATGCCCCCATATGCTCCACAGATTATACCCCCATATGCTCCACAGATTATGCCCCATATGCTCCACAGATTATGCCCCATAGTATAGGTCCCTTATGCTGCCGCGCTGCTGCTGCAAAAAAAATGACATACTCACCTCTCGTCGCTGGGGGCCAGGTGCCGGTGTCCTGAGCAGGCGGTGACACCGGCACGCTATGAGGGACAGGTGCCGGTGTCACCGCTCGCTCAGGACCCCGGCTCCTGAGATATTTACCTGTCAGCGGACTGGTCCACCGCTGCGCTGCTCCCTCTTCCGGGTCCTCGGCAGTGAATGATCAGGCAGAGGGCGCGGCTGTCACGCTGTCTAATGATATGAATACAATGTCAGTAAACTATTTATACAGGAACCACACTCTATACAACATATAGTTTAGCAACATCAGAATGTAAGTATAAAATAGATTTACCTGACACAATCTCTGCAGAACTTAGGGTTAATCTTGAGGACTTGATGTGCAGAAACGATATAGTTGAACTCAGGGTTAATCTTGAGGACTTGATGAGCTGTAACAGGAAAGAGGAGGACCGGGGTCTAACCTGACCCTACACTGGGGTCCTAACTAATCCCTTACCTTGGAGGTACTGATAATGGTTCAGAGGTCCAAGTCTCCAGCCTAACCCTGTCTCCTGTCAGACCCTGAACCCTGTAATCAGTCCTAAGAAGGATCCTGATTACCACCAAAGGGATATGGGCTGATCTCAGCTAAATACACAGATTAGACATATAAGACAGACAGGATAGCACTCACTTGCATACACACTCAAACACCGAAGGAACATAAATGGTCTGGGAAATAAACTCTAAGTAAGTTGAGCTTAAAACAGCTAAGGAGCTCTCAACTTAAGTCTATACAGATTCATTCCTATCTGTGGTCTGCATGAAGGATTTCACTGGCAACTCCCAAAGCAGACAACCAGGAATTTAAAGGAAACCAATCAACAAATAATCAATTGCAGCCGGGAGAAACTGCACCCAGTCCCAGCACCGAGCACAGACAGAATTAACTCCCTAGCTGCCAAACACAAAGAAACAGCAACTCAGCTGTGAGAAGTCAAAATGTGCAACCGCGACGATCTTCGTGGCAATGCACACATGACAGTACCCCCCCTTCTACGAGGGGCCTCCGGACCCTCAGGGCCAGGCCTGCCCGGGTGAGTTCTGTGGAAGGTCCGAACCAAACGATCTGCGTTAACATCAGACGCAGGGACCCACGTCCTCTCCTCCGGACCATACCCCTTCCAATGCACCAAGTACTGAAGGGACTGGCGATTCAGACGAGAGTCAATGATTTTTGATACTTGAAATTCCAAGTTACCATTGACCAACACTGGAGGAGGAGGTAGAGGTGACGGTATGACTGGTGCCACATACCTTTTAAGTAATGACTTGTGGAACACATTATGAATTTTAAACGTAGAAGGGAGTTCCAGACGAAATGCCACAGGATTAATTATGAAACTGATCCTGTACGGCCCGATGAATCTGGGACCCAGTTTCCAGGAAGGCACTTTAAGTTTTATATTCCTGGTAGACAACCATACCCGATCGTTCACATTCAGATCTGGACCAGAAACTCTCCTCCTATCAGCCATACGTTTGTAACGGTTCCCCATATTACTCAAATTATTCAATACACCTCGCCACACAGAAGCAAGTGACGACGAGAAACGCTCCTCCTCAGGAACCCCAGAAGGACCCCCCCCATTGAAAGTACAAAACTGGGGATGAAAACCATATGCCCCAAAAAATGGGGACTTACCAGTGGACTCGCTCCGCCTGTTGTTAAGAGCGAACTCTGCCAGAGGCAAGAAAGAAGACCAGTCCTCCTGGTTCTCCGATACAAAACACCGGAGATATGTCTCTAAACTCTGATTCAGACGCTCTGTCTGACCATTGGTCTGTGGATGAAAAGCCGAGGAAAACGACAATTGCATCCCCCGACGTAAACAAAATGCCCTCCAAAATTTGGACACAAACTGAGACCCCCTATCTGACACCACATCAGAAGGCAACCCATGAAGTCTCACGATCTCCCTAATGAACACCTGCGCCAGAGTTTTAGCATTAGGGAGTGCTGGAAGAGCAACGAAATGTGCCATCTTACTGAACCTGTCAACAACCACCAGTATGACAGTATTCCCAGACGACGGAGGAAGGTCCGTAATGAAGTCCATAGATAAATGAGTCCATGGACACTCCGGAAGTTTCAAGGGTAAAAGGGTCCCAGATGGACGGGTATGAGGAGTTTTAGAGCGAGCACAAACCCCACAGGACGTGACAAAAGTTATAACATCTTTATTAGCGTTAGGCCACCAAAATCGGCGGGAAAGGAGATCTAAAGTAGCCTTACTCCCTGGATGTCCTGCTAAAGCAGAATTATGATGTGCCTCAATAACCTTTTGTCTCAACTGATTCGGGACAAACAGTCTCCCTGGAGGTCCTGCAGGGGCGTCCCCCTGAGCCTCTAACACCTCCTCCTCAAGCTCAGAACATACAGCCGACACTACCACCCCCTCCTGAAGGATAGGAATCGGGTCATCCGTTTTCCCGGCCCCTGGGAAACTGCGAGACAAGGCATCAGCCTTTACATTCTTAGACCCCGGACGATAAGTGACGACAAAATTAAACCTGGTAAAAAACAACGACCATCGAGCTTGTCTGGAATTCAGACGCTTAGCGGATTCTAAATACAGCAGGTTCTTGTGATCAGTAATAACGGTGACCGGGTGGACTGCCCCCTCCAAAAAGTGACGCCATTCTTCAAAAGCCAATTTAATGGCCAAAAGTTCCCTATTGCCGATATCATAATTCCTTTCGGCGGACGACAATTTCTTAGAAAAGAAAGCGCACGGATGCCATTTACCAGGGGACGGACCCTGGGACAATATAGCACCCACCCCTACATCAGACGCGTCCACCTCCACAATGAACGGCTGAGATACATCTGGTTGGATGAGAACGGGTGCCGAAGCAAAACATCTTTTTAAAGAGGAAAAAGCTTGGCAAGCTTTGTCCGACCATTTAGAAAAATCCGTCCCTTTTCTTGTCATGTCAGTGAGAGGTTTGACGACAGACGAGAAATTACAAATAAATTTCCGGCAGTAATTAGCAAACCCCAAAAAACGCTGCAGAGCCTTAAGATCCCCAGGCTGATCCCATTCAAGCACTGCTCTCACCTTTTCAGGGTCCATCCGGAAACCGGAGGCTGACACCAAAAAACCCAAAAACTGAAGTTCCTGTACGGCAAAAACACACTTCTCCAGTTTGGCGTATAGTTTATTGTCTCGCAAGATCTGCAACACCTGTCTCACATGCTCCTGGTGAGACACAAGATCTGGCGAGTAAATTAAAATGTCATCCAAATATACGACCACAAACACCCCCACAAGGTGACGAAAAATGTCATTAACAAAATGTTGGAATACTGCTGGAGCAGTAGTCAGACCAAAAGGCATGACCAGGTTTTCATAATGTCCCTCCGGCGTGTTAAACGCCGTTTACCACTCATCCCCCTCTTTTATCCTAATCAGATTATACGCCCCCCTGAGATCCAATTTAGAGAACCATTTGGCGCCAACAATTTGATTGAAGAGATCGGGAATAAGAGGGAGTGGATACGGATCTCGAACAGTAATCCGATTAAGTTCGCGGAAATCCAAGCAAGGGCGTAGGCCTCCATCTTTTTTCTTCACAAAGAAGAACCCCGCGGCCACAGGGGAAGATGAAGGTCTAATATGCCCTTTGGCCAGAGTTTCAGAAATATAATCTTTCATAGCCTGTCTTTCAGGACCAGAAAGATTATACAACCTAGCTTTAGGCAACTTAGCATCAGGAAGTAGATTAATAGAGCAGTCATACACGCGATGAGGAGGCAACTCCCGACACCCCTCCTCAGAGAAAACATCCCCAAAATCCTCCAAAAAAGGAGGCAATGTACTAGGCACGACCGCACTGATGACTGTGTTCATGCAGTTGCTTTTGCAAAACTCACCCCATTGGCTTATCTCTCTGGACTGCCAATTAATCACAGGGTTATGTTTAACCAGCCAAGGAAGTCCCAACACAATGGGAGTAGGTAGACCCTCCAACACATAACAAGATAATTGTTCCCTATGTATTGCCCCTACCCGAAGGTCAATGTTATGAACCTCATGAACAAAGCTACCTTGGCCGAGAGGCCTGGCGTCAATGGAGAAAATAGGGATCGGTTTGACCAATACTCTCAGATGCATACCTTGAGCCTGAGCAAACTGAGCGTCAACCAGATTAGCCCCAGAACCACTATCCAGAAGAACAGACAATCTCTTCACTCTAGTACCAACCACCACCTCCACTGGTACAAGGAACTGAGAAGAACCGGCGGATGAAATACATACTCCCAGGTTGTCGTCCACCACACAACCTGGGATTAGCAGTTTTCCGGCGACTTTTTACTTAACAAGACACGGGATGGACATTCTCCAACAAAATGTCCCTCTTTCCCGCAGAAAAAACACCTTCTAGTCCTGCGACGTGCCGCCAATCCCCTACTACGAAAAGATGTCCCTCCCAACTGCATAGGCTCATCCGAACAGACAAGGGGAACCTCAACATAAGGGACTTTAGTAGTAGGTGGAGAAACAACAGGGAGTGGAGTTACCTCACCCCTCTCCCGAAGCCGTCTATCAGTACGGATAGCTAGGGCCATAGCAGCCTCCAGAGAAGGAGGAGACTCATACTGAGCCAAAACGTCTTTTAATTTGTCAGAAAGTCCATGACAAAACTGGCTCCTAAGAGCTGGGTCATTCCACTGAGTATCCGTGGCCCATCTACGAAACTCAGAAGCAAATTCCTCCGCCGGACGATCTCCCTGCTGTAACTTACGTAATTTGGTCTCAGCAAGAGAGACCCGATCTGGGTCATCATATACCAATCCCAGAGCAGTAAAAAATTGATCTACAGACTGTAGAGCCGGGGATCCCGGAGGAAGGGAAAATGCCCAGGATTGAGGGTCCCCTTGAAGAAGTGAGATAACAATTCCCACTCTCTGCTCATCACTCCCTGATGATCGCGGCCGAAGCCGAAAATACAATTTACATGCCTCCCGGAAGGTAAAAAATTTGTCTCGCCCACCAGTGAACCTATCTGGAAGAGCTACTTTAGGTTCAACTCTGGTTTGCTCCAGGGGAGACAAAACTTTGGACTTAATGTCCGTCAGCTCCATGGATAATCCCTGCAACTGCAGAGCCAGCTGAGCTACTGGATCCATGGTAACTAGAGATAATTTTTTATGGCCAGTGAAAATGTCACGCTGTCTAATGATATGAATACAATGTCAGTAAACTATTTATACAGGAACCACACTCTATACAACATATAGTTTAGCAACATCAGAATGTAAGTATAAAATAGATTTACCTGACACAATCTCTGCAGAACTTAGGGTTAATCTTGAGGACTTGATGTGCAGAAACGATATAGTTGAACTCAGGGTTAATCTTGAGGACTTGATGAGCTGTAACAGGAAAGAGGAGGACCGGGGTCTAACCTGACCCTACACTGGGGTCCTAACTAATCCCTTACCTTGGAGGTACTGATAATGGTTCAGAGGTCCAAGTCTCCAGCCTAACCCTGTCTCCTGTCAGACCCTGAACCCTGTAATCAGTCCTAAGAAGGATCCTGATTACCACCAAAGGGATATGGGCTGATCTCAGCTAAATACACAGATTAGACATATAAGACAGACAGGATAGCACTCACTTGCATACACACTCAAACACCGAAGGAACATAAATGGTCTGGGAAATAAACTCTAAGTAAGTTGAGCTTAAAACAGCTAAGGAGCTCTCAACTTAAGTCTATACAGATTCATTCCTATCTGTGGTCTGCATGAAGGATTTCACTGGCAACTCCCAAAGCAGACAACCAGGAATTTAAAGGAAACCAATCAACAAATAATCAATTGCAGCCGGGAGAAACTGCACCCAGTCCCAGCACCGAGCACAGACAGAATTAACTCCCTAGCTGCCAAACACAAAGAAACAGCAACTCAGCTGTGAGAAGTCAAAATGTGCAACCGCGACGATCTTCGTGGCAATGCACACATGACAGCGGCGCACACTAACTACATCATCGCGCCCTCTGCCTGAACATTCACAGCCAGAGGAGTCGGACGGGGAAGCAGCGCAGCGGTGGTCCGGGGACAGGTAAATATCGCTATACTCACCCCTCTGCCGGCGCGTCTCTGCAGCCTCTCCTTTTCTCCCGGCAATCTCCGCAGCTCTTCCTTCCTGCAGCGGTCACGTGGTACCGCTCATTAAAGTCATGAATATGTGCATTCATGGCTTTAATGAGCGGTACCACGTGACTGCTGCAGGAAGGAGCCGGAGATCGTGGGAGAAGCAGGGGGCTGCAGAGACGCGCCGGCGGAGGGGTGAGTATGATCCGACACCCCCGCTCCCCCTCCCCCACCGACCCCCATATATGACTCGCGTATAAGCCGAGAGGGGGACTTTCAGCCCTAAAAAATGGGCTGAAAATCTCGGCTTATACACGAGTATATACGGTATGTGCTATATTTGGGCTCACTGAATGGCTGTCCAGGCCACTATTTATTGTAGATGACTAACATATTAGTAATGTGTGAAAAGAAGGACAAATACTCCACTATGTCTTTGATTAGGCTTATTCTTATACATTGCTATGCATTCAAATACTTCAAAGGCAAAGTAGCATTTACATTAGGTTGCCATCTGCAATTTGAAGAGAAGAGCTAGGTAAATTAAAAAGAGATGGAGTAATTTAGAAAAGGAGTGTATTATCAAGGAGGTCATTCAATCATAAGATCCCGTGGGTTTTTTTTCCACTTAATTGGATCTTCTGTAATACAGGAAAAGTGAGGAGCATATTTCTGAATATCTATAGGCTAAAAAAGTATAGATAGATGCTAGAGGTAGCGTATATGTCTAGGGAGAATTGTGTCTGCCATACTTTCATTTAATTTGTATCCTGAAGACCTGTTCCGTTTTCTTTGAATGTTGAAGGGCCTCCAGTGAATCGGGGTCTGAATGTAGTGAATGTGAGTACATCACAAATTAGAGGAAGTCCTCCGTGTGCCGTAGCCATAACTAATGAAATATCATGCAGCAACTTTAGTGAAAAAACAAAAACGTTGATCCTTTATTGATCCATGATACGCTACATTCCAGCTCAGTTCTATACAGCCTGTCTCAAGCTGCTTGACAGCGGTTCAGTAGTAGTTTATTATATAATGCACATACGATTAAATATATACTGTAATCTGCTTTTACACATTATTGCGACAACGATTGTCTAGCCGCAGATCCTTTACAGTCCTAGGTGTATTGTCCATGCAGATCTATTTGGTCTTCTGTTCTGTTCTTCTCCACTATTCTATCTGACTGCAGTGTATAAATCAATATCGTACAATATTTTGTGTTGTCCGGTCTATGGATTGCTGCAAAGTCCCCTGTGATGACACAAACATGTACATGTATAAATAAGACCCAGGAAGGATAATACTGTAAGTGAATATTGTAGTTCGTGTTTTACACAAAATGTGGAAACTCCACTTTTCGATACATATAAAAAAGCTGTTTAGCGAAATATGCATCTCCATGGTTACATTTTGACAATATTTTTATGTCGAGATGTCTGTGAACTAAAGTACAGAAACAGATTCGGAGCTAAGCAGTGGAGGTTAAAAATGTCCTAATTCAGTTAACCCAGATACATAAATCAAATTCTGGTTAGAAAAATTACATTAGTCACGAAATGCTGTTTATACATTTTTCTCACTATGTTTTACCCAAAGAATTTCCAAGTAGTTTGTATATACGAGAAAAAATAAGCAAATGTTAGCAGCATGCAAACCTAGGATGAAAATTAATAAAAAATCCATGTCACATACAGTATATCAATATAAAATCAATGACATCATTAAATGTAATCCGTCAGAAGGTTTTTAATGTAATCTGAAAGCAGCATGATGTAGGGGCTGAGAGACTGATTCCAACGATGTGTCACTTACTAGGCTGTGTATTGCTATTTTAATAAAATCAGTGTTTTATCATCAGAACAGAAGAGTATTACTACAGGACCAGTTGTCTCATGCCTCCTAGTCAATTGCTCTATGTATCCCTGTCCTTAACACTGATTGACAGTTTTCTGTCAATATACAGCATACACAGAAAGCTGACAATCAGTGGTTCAAACGGGGTTATACAGAACTCATCATTTATACCTCTGCTAGATCTGCAGCAGAGAAACCAGGCATTGCATCAAAATTATATATTGCAGACCAGTAAATGGTACATCGCTGGAATCAGGGTCTCAGCCCCTACACCATGCTGGTTTCATATTACGTAGCAAAAACCTGGCAACAGATTCTCTTTTAAGCACTACAGAAAATATGGACTCATGTCACTGTCCCAACTATTCACATATTCTACATCAAGATCAAGCACACATCTTAATAATAAATTTGGTCTAGTAGTCTAAGTATGAGTAAAGTAAATCTATGCCAACTAAGAGCTGCTATAGACTTGTGCAACATTTTACATCATTTTCTGGCAGAAGTTATCATATGTCGAAAGACATAGTGATTAGTGTTGAGCGATACGATACCGCAAGTATCGGGTATCGGCCGATATTAGCTCTATCGGCCTTTCGATACTTCGTTTCGATATTTTCCATATATCGTATACCGGAATCGGAAGTTCCCATAATTCTTTGAGAGGCAATGTGATTATAGTCAGCCAATGAGGAATCCTAAGAAGTGTGGGCACATCCTGTAATGCTGCGGTCATGTTAACTAATGGCATGGCTGTGATTGGATGCTGAAATGATGTCAGAATGCACTATAAAAGGCGCCGCCGCCATTTTAGCGTCACTGTGCTGTGAATTCAGTAAGGGACAGAACGCTGCTGTGCTGACTCTGAGGGATAGTTAGAGATTGCGATTTAGTGTAGTGTGCTGTAGGCAGGCTAGCACCAACCGCTGTGTAAAGCTTCCTTTTGCCTGCAGTGTTGTTTTAACAGCTCTGCAAGGTGTGTGTGAGTGCCGGTGACGCTGCAGTTTGCTCTGCATGCAACGCTGTCTGTAGGCATCTGCACGTGTCACTCACAGACTCTTTTTTTTTTCTTCAGTGTAATTCTTGCAGCTCCATGCAATTTAACTATTAGTGTGACGCGCTTCCATCCGTATCCAATACATTGGTTGCAAACACTATAGAAGTAGACAAAGGAGTAGCCTTTCACAGATTGTGAACAGTTGTGTTTCAGTGTTCACTTCAGTCTGTGTTTTTTATTTTTTGAGTGCACATCACGCTCCAGTTACTTGTTCAAGCACTGCTGCTTGTACTCTGCTGAGCGTGTCTCAGTGCCTCATCCTTTTCATTTATCTCCAATTGGTTCTGCTCCATTCCATTTAAAATATAATCTATTAGTGTGACGCGCTTCCATCCATATACAATACACTGGTTGCAAACACTATAGAAGTAGACAAAGGAGTAGCCTTTCACAGATTGTGAACAGTTGTGTTTCAGTGTTCACTTCAGTCTCTGCGTAATAACCACACTTAGGCCTTATAACTTTTCTGACTTTCTTTATCAATCTACCAAGATGAAGAAGTCAGTGAGTAAGGCACGTGGTCGTGGCCGTGGAGTTTCAGCAGGGAGAGGACGTGGGGATTCTGTGGCTGCTGCCGCCCTCAGTGACACAGCATCCACCAGTTTTCCCCGTGAGCGTTCCTTTATGCGCATTTTGGTAGGAGCTCGGCGTGCCCCCCTGCTGCGGGAAGAACAAATTGAAGCCGTTGTTGGTTGGATGGCAGCCAATGCATCGACTTCAATTCCTTCCACCTCCTCTCAGGAACACAACACTGTTGAGCAACCATCTGTCTGTTCACCGCCTGTCAAATTGCCCAGGCAGTCAGAGAGTTCTGTACAGGAGCCAGCTGAGTCTCTGCTTCTGTTCTCAGAATCTGTTGGCTCACAAACACGGGCACAGGCAAGCAGCATTCTGCAATTTGAAGAAGAGGGAGTATGCAGTGATGCGCAACAGCTGTGTCTCTCTCAATCTGAAGAGGCGGGTGAGCCAGTGCCGATGGACAGCACACCGCAGAACGCATCTTATGATGATGATGAGACTCAGGTGCCAGGTTTTGTGGAGCATGGTGCTGCCCAGACCATCCAACAGCAGCAGGTGTTGGAAGAGGGTAGTGGAGATGATGAAGTCCGAGACCCAACATGGCGTGAGCAACAGGAAGGTGGTGGGAGCAGCTCTGAGGAAGAGATTGTCCCAACGGTACAAAGAGGAGGGAGAGGTAGGCTGCAGACTCGCTTGCCTGTAGCCTCCAGTTTGGCACCTGTTGGGAGCAGTTCTCTTAGAAATGTCAAAATTGGCGCTCCATGACTTGCACTGCGTGGTCCTTTTTTGACAGACTTGTAGATGATATTTGCTATGTTCAATGCAAGCTGTGTAAGCAAAAAGTTAAAAGAGGTAAAAATATCAGTAACCTGAATACCACAAATATGTGGAAACATGTACGGACAAAGCACGTAGCTGAGTTACAAAGACACACTGGAGATGTAGGCCAACCTACAGCAGCACCTACATCTTTAGGTCGTGTTCGAGCCTCTACCTCCAGCTCACACACACCTGGTTCGGCTTCCTCACAGGATCTCCATGGAAGAACCTCGGTCACTGTTGTCCATAGACAAACTGTTATTCCACCCACAGCAGCAAGTTCACAGTCATCGTCACACTCCCAGAACAAAAAACAGCCATCGGTAACACAGGCATGGGATAAAAGACGGCCATACTCGGCAAACCATCCACGAGCACAGGCTCTGAATGCTGGCATTGCAAAACTCCTGTCCCTTGAAATGCTGTCATTTAGGCTGGTGGAGACTGACAGTTTCAGGAACTTTATGGCATTGGCAGTCCCACAATATAATGTGCCAAGCCGATTTTATTTCAGCAGGCAAGCTGTCCCTGCTCTGCAAAAACATGTCGAGGGAAACATTAAACATGCGCTACTAAACGCCGTCAGTAGCAGGGTCCACCTGACCACCGATGCGTGGACCAGTACCCATGGCCAGGGACGATACCTTTCCCTCACTGCCCATTGGGTCAATGTTGTGGAGCCGGGTACAGATTTTGCCAGTGGCGCTGTACGTGTTCTGCCAACTCCAAGGATTGCAGGAATCCAGTCTGTACACATTGATTCCTCCTCCTACTCCAGTTCCTCAGAATCATCGCTGCACGAGCCGTCACGGTATACCTCCACATGGACCCGTGAACGCTTACCTGTTGCGACCGATATGAGCACAGCCGTGGCCAAACGTCAACAGGCCGTCCTGAAATTAATTTCCATGGGGAATCGAAGCCACACAGCGCAGGAGCTCTGGGATGCCATCAAGCAGGAGAGCGACGTGTGGTTTTTGTCAGCTAATCTCCAGCCAGGCTTGGTAGTGTGTGACAATGGCTGAAATCTGGTGGCAGCTCTGGGCCTTGGCAACCTCACTCACATACCATGTCTGGCACATGTGCTCAACTTGGTCGTGCAGAGTTTTTTGAGGGACTATCCGGATTTTGATGCACTGCTGCACAAGGTCCGCCTAGAGTGCGCTCACTTGCGACGTTCCAGCATGGCCAGATCATGCATTGCAGCTCTGCAAGTCAGATTTCGCCTTCCTGAACATCGCATCAAATGTGACGTACCCACCAGGTGGAATTCCACGTTACATATGTTGGAGCGGTTGTGTGAGCAGCAGCCAGCAGTAATGGAGTATCAGCTGCATCAGGCGCAATCAACTCGCAATTTGCGCCGTTCACACTTCACCACTACTGAGTGGGCCTCTATGAAGGACATCTGCCACATTTTGCGTGCGTTTGATGTCTCAACGCGGATGGCGAGTGCAGATGATGCACTAGTCAGCATGACTGTCCCCCTTATCTGCCTGCTTCAGAAATCACTGAAAGCACTAAAGGAAGAGGTTTTGGAAGAGGTGGAGGATGAGGAGTCACAAATTCAATTACCTTCAGGACAGTCAGCGCAACGTGGTTCCTCACAAAGGGCTGGGCAGGGCTCACTTTGTGAGGAGGATGAGGAGGAGGAGGAGTCAATGGAGGAGGAAGAAATCCCTACAGAGGGAGGTACACAACGCTGTAGTCAGTATGTAGAGCGAGGGTGGGGTGATGCAGAGGAGACAGAGATGACGCCTCTTCCAGAGGACAGCCTTTGTTGGCCAGTTGGGAGTCTGCAGCACATGGTTGATTTCATGCTTCAGTGCCTGAGAAACGACTGCCGCATCGCCCACATTCTCAGCACGTCAGATTATTGGGTGTACACCCTCCTAGACCCTCGCTACCGGGACAACTTACAAACCCTCATCACACCAGTGAACCGGGACCGTAAAATGCAGGAGCACCAAGACACACTGGTGCAATCCATACTGTTGTACATTCCAGCCGAGAAAGCTGCTGCTGCTGCTACTGCTTTACAAAGCAGCTCTGTGCGTCGAGGCAGTGTAGACACCTCTACAACAAGAGGGAGCAGAAGCAGCGCCTCTGCACAGGGCAAGAACTGTATGTTACAAATGTGGCAAAGTTTCGTGACAGCGCCAGCAAGGTCTACACCATCCGAGACGGCTCCAGTCACCAGGAAGAAACGTTTCCGTAAGATGGTGACAGACTACTTGGCTTTCCCTCTAAGTGTACTCCCAGATGCCTCTTCCCCTTTCAAATTTTGGGTCTCTAAGTTGGATACATGGCCAGAGCTTAGCCAGTATGCATTGGAGGTGCTGGCTTGCCCTGCTGCCAGTGTATTATCTGAGCGTGTCTTTAGTGCTGCAGGTGGTGTAGTAACAGACCGTCGCATGCGACTATCCTCAGAGAATGTAGACCGGCTTACTTTTCTGAAAATGAACAAGGCATGGATCTCACCTGAATTTGCCTGTCCGTTTTCAGATTAAATAACTGTTTGGCAACGTTTTCCATGTCTCCTGTTATGTTCATCTTTCTACCACCTGAACTCTACTCCCTGGGCTACAACACCGCCATTTGTTGCTCGTAAGTAATTGGCAGGGGTACTGACTCCTGGCCAGCCTGGTTACAGCACGACAGCTGTTTCCTGGCAGTGTGAACGTCAATTATCCTCCAATAAGTTGTGCTGTCGTGTTGCATTCGGGTTAGCCGACTCTATGGTGCCTGCAGTTTAGGTGATTCCTGTGTAGCCCAGCTACGCAGGCACACATAAAAATCCAGGAGAGTGCACAGGAAGGTAACAGCAACGCTTGATATTAATTCACTGTCACTCACACTTTCAGACACACCCATCTGAGACAAAAAGGGAGAGTGACACGTTTCTGGAGTGGTTAGTCAGTCAGCCAACCTAGGAGGGAGAGTAGTGGAATCTGGCTCCTGTCTTCGGACGGATCAGCTCAGTGTCAGTCCAAGTGGGACTTAGAGGATACTGAGGGCTACTCAGCGAGCCCTAGAGAAAGCTGACCTCGCCATTGAAAGTTACAAGTGTTTATGTTAAAAGCGGGAAGCAGGGCGAAGGGCACAGTGGAGAAGATAGAGAAGTGCTTTAGGTATTGGATTGCCTGCACTAAATTGCCGGACACCGGGGTCCGAAGCGTTGCTACAGTTTCAAGCTTAGTAACAAGAAAACCGGAGGCATCTGGACTACAGGTCGCAGAGAGCAGCCCTAAGTGTCAATACGTAACCGGAGTCAGGTGGAACAGGGACTTTGAGTCAAGCGCAGACAAAAGTAAGGACTTAGTTTCATCACCTAGAAGGCTCCACCACAATGTTGGCCGGGCAGTACAGCTATTGAGAAAGCTGGAGATTCAGAGTTAACTTCGCTTCAGGCAAGTTGGACTCACATGTATATGGAAGTAAAGGAGGCCTCTAACCTGCTCAGCTGTTACCCGAATGTGCACTCTCCACCCCGACCAGCTCCCCGGGATCTGCTTGAACCACCATCAGTAAAAGGTATGAAAAGAAGCTGCATTGTGTTTGACTGGATTCTTACTACACCCTGCATCACCACCATAGACTTCCAGGGACCCGTCTCACCTGTGGGAGACTTACTACCAAGCTGCCCCATAACATCCCCTGTGAAAGTCCTTAGAGCAGCGCTGGTACAATTTACCAGAAACCGCAGGTGGCGTCACGAACTACCTATACCTAATAATCCCCTGTAAATATCCCCCAACGCTTGACTGCCAGGGCCACGGACTGAGTCCCGCTGCCAGTGACAACTCCCATAGACTTCTATGGGCTCGGCTCCGAGTACCCCATAGCCCTGGTATCCACAATTGTGGGGCGAGTCACTACAACACCGCCATTTGTTGCTCGTAAGTAATTGGCAGGGGTACTGACTCCTGGCCAGCCTGGTTACAGCACGACAGCTGTTTCCTGGCAGTGTGAACGTCAATTATCCTCCAATAAGTTGTGCTGTCGTGTTGCATTCGGGTTAGCCGACTCTATGGTGCCTGCAGTTTAGGTGATTCCTATGTGTGCTGTGGGATATGTAAATAAAGGCGGTTTCCATTGTGACAATAGGACAAGCACCCACTGTAGGACTGTGTGATTCGGTAACTGCGGACGGCTTGCGTCCTGTCAACTTACATTTTCATGGGTGCGTTCTTCTACCCATCCGGGGTCCAGTACCGTCAAGTGGTTCTCCCCAGTGCCTTTGGCCTAGGTGCCTCCATCTCCGTATCCGAGTTCCACCAACGTCTGCTGGTCCTTGGTAGTGCTTTGGAGCACAGGTACCTCCTGCTTAGTAACCGTGTCACAGTAACGTCAGCTGGTACTCGGTTGTGACATTGCCTCTTTTCCTTCTGCTACCCGTCCGGGGTCCAGTACCGTCAAGTGGTTCTCCCCAGTGCCTTTGGCCTAGGTGCCTCCATCTCCGTATCCGAGTTCCAGCAACGTCTGCTGGTCCTTGGTAGTGCTTTGGAGCACAGGTACCTCCTGCTTAGTAACCGTGTCACAGTAACGTCAGCTGGTACTCGGTTGTGACATTGCCTCTTTTCCTTCTGCTACCCGTCCGGGGTCCAGTACCGTCAAGTGGTTCTCCCCAGTGCCTTTGGCCTAGGTGCCTCCATCTCCGTATCCGAGTTCCAGCAACGTCTGCTGGTCCTTGGTAGTGCTTTGGAGCACAGGTACCTCCTGCTTAGTAACCGTGTCACAGTAACGTCAGCTGGTACTCGGTTGTGACATTGCCTCTTTTCCTTCTGCTACCCGTCCGGGGTCCAGTACCGTCAAGTGGTTCTCCCCAGTGCCTTTGGCCTAGGTGCCTCCATCTCCGTATCCGAGTTCCAGCAACGTCTGCTGGTCCTTGGTAGTGCTTTGGAGCACAGGTACCTCCTGCTTAGTAACCGTGTCACAGTAACATCAGCTGGTACTCGGTTGTGACATTGCCTCTTTTCCTTCTGCTACCCGTCCGGGGTCCAGTACTGTCAAGTGGTTCTCCCAGTGCCTTTGGCCTAGGTGCCTCCATCTCCGTATCCGAGTTCCAGCAACGTCTGCTGGTCCTCGGTAGTGCTTTGGAGCACAGGTACCTCCTGCTTAGTAACCGTGTCACAGTAACGTCAGCTGGTACTCGGTTGTGACATTGCCTCTTTTCCTTCTGCTACCCGTCCGGGGTCCAGTACCGTCAAGTGGTTCTCCCCAGTGCCTTTGGCCTAGGTGCCTCCATCTCCGTATCCGAGTTCCACCAACGTCTGCTGGTCCTTGGTAGTGCTTTGGAGCACAGGTACCTCCTGCTTAGTAACCGTGTCACAGTAACGTCAGCTGGTACTCGGTTGTGACATTGCCTCTTTTCCTTCTGCTACCCGTCCGGGTTCCAGCACAGTCAGCTGGTCCTCGTTACTTCCATTGTCTCTTGCTCCATCTGATACCCGTCAGGGTTCCAGTAACGTCAGCTGTTTCTTGGAAATTAGACGACCTTAAAGACCACCCAGAAGAAGATGACGACAACAAGGACGACGAGCATGAAGCCAACCAGCCTGAACACCATCACAAAGAAAAAATAAAAGATTACCCAGAAGAAGATCACCAACAGGACAAAGAAGGTTAAGACAAACTACAAGATACAGAACAAGAAACAGAAGAACAATAAGCAGAAGATCAAAAAGCAGAAGAACATGAAGTATAAGACCAAAATGAAGAGCAAAATATATGCTCTAAATTCTAAGCAGAAGAAGACTAAGCAGTGTATGGGGGTGAGTCCGTTCCTCCTCGTGGTGTCCCTGGAAAATGCCTGCTGCTGCTGCAGGCTAAACTGAACACGGACAAATACTGTTGTAATTTAAATCTTTTGTGACAGCAAGAACGGAAGGATGAACAATTCATACTTTTACAGATTACAAGTACAGGAATCTCTGTCACAAATAAGAATATGATGAAGAAGATGAAGAGGAAGAAGATGAAGAATTTGAATATGAAGAAGATTAATTAGTTTAATAATAACAATATGAGTAATGTAAACAAAAACATGAATAGCAAGAAGTTTAATAAGAAGATTAAGAAGGTGAAGATGAAGAATAATTTGATGAGAAAGATGATGCTGCTGCTGAAGATTATGAAGGAGAAAGTGTGGCACTGGCAAAAGTTAAAAAGGTGAAGAGCATGGAAGTTGTGAAACATACATATTTGCCAAAATAGAAAAAAGGTTAACAACATTGTCAATTTGTTCGTCAATCCAAACGTATTTCCAAAAAAATATATATTAATGCTATTCCAATGCATTGGGTTAAACATGTATGCCTTTATTGTCTCCTCAACCTCCCCCAATACATTCTACATTAGTCTTTGTTGTTTTCCTTCATGTACAATTAACCAACAAGGCAAGAATGGTTTTTTTTAATGTCGATATTTGGTTCCCATAGACTTACATTGGACTTCCGGTATCGGAATCGGATATCGACGATATTTAGTGATATCGGCGATACCATTCCGATCCGATATTTTTAGATATCGAGCAGTATCGCTCAACACTAATAGTGATTAGTGATGAGAGAGTATATTCGTTGATGGGGTTTTCCCGAGCACGCTCGGGTGGTCTCCGAGTATTTGGAAGTGCTCGGAGATTTAGTTTCTGTTGCCGCAGCTGCATGATTTGCGGCAACTAGACAGCCTCAATACATTTGGTGATTGCCTGTTTGTTAAGGAATCCCCACATGTATTCAGACTGTCTAGCAGTCGCAAATCATGCAGCTGTGGCGACATAAACTAAATCTCCGAGCACTTCCAAATACTCGGAGACCACCCGAGCAACGAGCATACTCGCTCATCACTAATAGTGATAGGGATTTTAGATTGTGAGCCTAATGGTGGGCACTGATTATTATGTCAGTAATGCTCTGTGGAATCTAATAGTGCTATGAACGTAAGCATAATAATAAAATAAATATGTCCATCGGTCTATGTTAGGTACAGCCCCCCTCCAACCCTGACCAATAAACCCCACCAACTTCTCCTGTTACGGTGGAGAAACTTAAAAGAATAAAAAGTCATATAGTTTAGCACAAATGTATCCAGCAACAAAATTTATGGCTATTTTATGTAATAAAAATGGCGTACAGAGGTTACTAAATCCCCCTATAAAGTCTGTGAGTGTCAAATCAAAAGAAAAATGTGGTGCGTGAACCCTAGTCCATGTCTATAGGAGATCTATGTGAAGCACTGCATGTGATCATAGTTTTGAGGGTACTTGGATGTCACTTACTTGTATAGGAGTTATGTGGATCAGAAACATTGAAGCACTGGTCATTATAATAGAGTTAGACTGAATGAAATATGGGCCAAGCTGCACAGCCTTGCTACTAATATAGTCCAGGCTACTAAGGTGCTTGTAGTGGGGAGGTCTCTTATAGGACTGTATCAAAGTACAGCAAAGAAACTGCTATATGGTGCACTCTCCCTCGATTCTTTAGGAGGTATAGTATGTGATACACTTGACAGACTTTTAGGGAGCCAGGTCCAAGTTTTCGTCTCTAGTTTTACCTTCACGGTTTTTCAAGTTTGCACTGAAACCACTAAGGCCTGGGTTACTGGATACGATAGTCTGTACAGGAACTGGTTAGAAACGCGTCTGGATTTGGGATGTGTGACATGGATTCCCTGGCTATAAGACTTATCATCTGTCGGATAAGTAGTCTAGTTAATATGATGAATTATATATCCTGATTGTTTGAATTATATGATACCTAACAGACTGGACATTCAGCGTCTCCCACTCGCACACCACCTCCTCACCGCGCCCTCTATCTGTCGGAGTCCCGCAAGGTTCAATCCTAGGGCCTTTGCTCTTCTCCATTAACACCTTCACTCTCGGACAGCTCATAGAATCTCACGGCTTTCAGTATCACGTCTATGCTGATGACACACAGATCTACCTCTCTGGACCTGATATCCCCTCCCTACTGACCAGAATCACTCACTGTCTATCCGCTATTTCATCCTTCTTCTCCGCTAGATTTCTAAAACTTAATATGGACAAAACAGAATTCATCATCTTTCCCCCATCTCACTCGACTTCCCCAACAGATCTATCCATTAAAGTAAACGGCTGCCCACTCTCCCCAGTCCCACAAGCTCGCTGCCTTGGGGTTATCCTTGACACTGAACTCTCTTTCAAGCCACATATACAGGCCCTTTCCACTTCCTGCCGACTTCAGCTCAAAAATATTTCATGGATCTGTACATTCCTCAACCAAGAATCTGTAAAAACCCTAGTCCATGCCCTCATCATCTCCCGCCTTGACTACTGCAACCTCCTGCTCTGTGGCCTCCCCTCTAACACTCTCGCACCCCTCCAATCTATTCTAAACTCTGCTGCCCGACTAATCCACTTGTCCCCCTGCTATTCCCCAGCCTTTCCTCTCTGTGAATCCCTTCACGGGCTCCCCATTACCCAAAGACTCCAGTTCAAAACCCTAACCATGACATACAAAGCCATCCACAACCTGAGTCCTCCATATATCTGTGACCTCCTCTGCCGGTACTTACCTGCACACAACCTCCGATCCTCACAAGATCTCCTTCTCTTCTCCCCTCTTATCTCCTCTTCCCACAATTGCATACAAGATTTCTCCCGTGCATACCCCCTACTCTGGAACTCTCTACCACAACATATCAGACTCTCCCCTACTGTGGAAACCTTTAAAATGAACCTGAAGACCTACCTCTTACGACAAGCCTACAACCTGCAGTAACCACAGATCCACCAAACCGCTGCACAACCAGCTCTACCCTCACCAACTGTATCCTCACCCATCCCTTGTACATTGTGAGTCTTCGCCGGCAGGGTCCTCTCTACTCCTGTACTAGTCTTGACTTGTATTGTTTAAGATTACTGTACATGTATTTATTATGTATAACCCTTTTCTTTATGTAAAGTGCCATGGAATAAATGGCGCTATGATAATAAATAATAATAATATGATGGTGCCCAGTATTATTCCTGAAGTATCTGAGAATCATTCATTGGTGGTGTCAGTTACCAGTGACTATAGGGTCAGTGAATGATTTTCTTTATATGATATAGGTGATCATGCACTGCTTTGCTATTGTATGTTGTATTTTTGTGTTACCACTGAAACAAGAAGACACAACATGTCTATTGTGTTGGCCACCTTTTTTCTTGTTTTCAGCCAGAACAGTAAATTGGTAGCTGCTGGTCTGATGTTCAACTTTTAGGACTAGCACCCCATGTGATGACGTTGCTTGGTATGCTACAACTTGTTATTTAACAACATGTTTTGAGGGATTTTTCACTACAATAAAATGATGCCCTATTGCTGCTGCTTGCACACTGGGCAGTACGGTTTACAAGGCAACCACACAACAGGTTGCAATGTTGTGCTTGGATCCAATTCAAATTAACATATCTAATCTCAGATCAATAATGAGAACTTCATAGTAGCCATAAAAAGTGTCAAAACATTTAACCATGGACTCAACATCTTTCATTTTTGCATATTTTGCTTTAGCAAATTTCATATGGAAAGCGTCTTCAAAACATTTCATTATGCCACAGGCTTAATGATTGTGTAAGACTACTTCCATTTTACTTATATAAAAGTCAAGTGCTTGTGATTCATCAACTACACCCATCAGCTGTACCTTTTGATCTGGAGCTTTGCATCTAAGTTATTGCTGTCATAAGTGCTGAGGACCAAAACAAGAAACCTAAAGATAGAATGCAAATGTGGAAGAATGGAGGACCCGTGACTAGAGTTGAGCGATACTTTCCGATATCCAAAAGTATCGGAATCGGAATGGTATCGCCGATAACATTAAAATATCGGCGATACCCGATACCGATACCAGAAGTCCCATGTAAGTCTATGGGAACAAAATATCGAAATTAAAAAAAACCCATTCTTGCCTTGTTGGTTAATTGTACATGAAGGAAAACAAGAAAGAGTAATGTAGAATGTATTGGGGAAGGTTGAGGAGACATTAAAGGCATAGATGTTTAACCCAATCAAATGGAATAGCATAAATATTTTTTTTTTTAAAGATGTTCGGATTGACGAAGAAATTGACAATGTTGTTAACGTTTTTTCTATTTTGGCAAATATGTATATTACACAACTTCCATGCTCTTCATCTTCACCTTTTTAACTTTTCACACACTTTCTCCTTCATAATCTTCTGCAGCATCATCTTTTTCATCAAATTATTCTTCATCTTCACCTTCTTTATCTTCTTCTTAAACTTCTTGCTATTCATCTTTGTTAACATTACTCTATTCTTCTTATTAAACTATTATTCTTATTCATATTCTGCTTCATCTTCTTCATCATATTCTTATTTGTGACAGAGAATCCTGTACTTGTAATCTGTCAAAGTATGAATTTTTCATCCTTCCGTTCTTGCTGTCACAAAAGATTTAAATTACAACAGTATTTGTCCGTGTTCAGTTTAGCCTGCAGCAGCAGGCATTTTCCAGGGGCACCACGAGGAGGAACGGACTCACCCCCATACACTGCTTAGTCTTCTTCTGCTTAGAATTTAGAGCATATATTTTGCTCTTCATTTTGGTCTTATACTTCATGTTCTTCTGCTTTTAGATCTTCTGCTTATTGTTCTTGTGTCTCTTGTTCCGTATCTTGTATTTGTAGCACAATCTTGTACCAGCTGATGTTACTGGGACACGGTTACTAAGCAGGAGGTACCTGTGCTCCAAAGCACTACCAAGGACCAGCAGACGTTGCTGGAACTCGGATACCGAGATGGAGGCACCTAGGCCAAAGGCACTGTGGAGAACCAGCTGACGGTACTGGAACCCGGAGGGGCAGCAGAAGGAAAAGAGCCAATGGCACAACCGAGGACCAGCTGACGTTACTGGGACACGGTTACTAAGCAGGAGGTACCTGTGCTCCAAAGCACTATCAAGGACCAGCAGACGTTGCTGGAACTCGGATACCGAGATGGAGGCACCTAGGCCAAAGGCACTGTGGAGAACCAGCTGACGGTACTGGAACCCGGAGGGGCAGGAGAAGGAAAAGAGCCAATGGCACAACCGAGGACCAGCTGACGTTACTGGGACACGGTTACTAAGCAGGAGGTACCTGTGCTCCAAAGCACTACCAAGGATCAGCAGACGTTGCTGGAACTCGGATACCGAGATGGAGGCACCTAGGCCAAAGGCACTGCGGAGAACCAGCTGACGGTACTGGAACCCGGAGGGGCAGCAGAAGGAAAAGAGCCAATGGCACAACCGAGGACCAGCTGACGTTACTGAACCCCAGTAACACAGGAGCAAGTGTTGACTGTGCTAACAGCACTTCCGAGCAACAACTGGCGGTGTTGGAGCCCAGGGTCAAGGAGGATGTTTAAATACTAGATCAAGTAATTTCCTTGTTACCTGTCAATTTTAAATGTCTATACTTCAAACAAGAGAAAGATAACCTTTACTACCATAAGATGATGATTTCATTTAAACTAATATCTAGATAAATAAAGAATTGACAAACATAACACATACATTAACATGTTGAACAGCAATGCAAACCACAAAATAAATTAGTTAAGGAATCTGCTATACGGTTGTACATAAAAGCATACAAGTACATATCTGAATCCATTAATGATGGATAAGTAACAGTATGTACACCATTTTTATTGTATAGACAATGAATGTCTGACTTCAAAACATCATCAGCATTACAAGTTATCTGTGATATTACTAAAATGTTCCATTTGCTGAATAATGTCCCTAAATATTTTATACAAAATTATACAATTTCCATCATGTAATACTCATAATATGTGGCAATAATCATTTTTATTAACAAACATAACCTTTAAAAAGTGCATAGTGCATAGTGAAAATTGCTATTTATGGCTGACTGTCGACTTGGAAGCATGACAACAGATAGATAAGGTATATATAGATGACACTGCATAGCCACAGATGGTGAATGGCGATGTAATACTGTACCTCAATAAAGTGTGCGTCACTACTACATATTTTTTTTTATATAGCTGTATAAACAGGGTACATGGATGTATGCTTGTGCCTTTGTTTTGACGCACAGACTGCCTTCCTGCTGAGACGCATTGGGTAGTGAACAGTTGTGTGCAGTGTTCACTGCAGTCTCTGCGGAATAACCACACTTAGACCTTATAACTTTTCAGACTTTCTTTATCAATCTACCAAGATGAAGAAGGCAGGGAGTAAGGCACGTGGTCGTGGAGTTTCTTCAGGGAGAGGACGTGGGGATTCTGTGGCTGCTGCGGCCCCCAGTGACACAGCATCCACCAGTTTTCCCCGGCGTGAGCGTTCCTTTATGCGCACTTTTGTAGGAGCTCGGAGTACCCCCCTGCTGCGGGAAGAACAAATTGAAGCCGTTGTTGTTTGGATCTCAGCCAATGCATCGACTTCAATTGCTTCCACCTCCTCTCAGGACCACAGCACTGTTGGGCAACCATCTGTCTCTTCACCGCCTGGCAAATTGCCCAGGCAGTCAGAGAGTTCTGTACAGGAGCCAGCTGAGTGTCTGCTTCTGTTCTCAGAATCTATTGGCTTGCAAACAGGGGCCCAGCCAAGCAGCATTCTGTAATGTGAAGAGGGAGTATGCAGTGATGCGCAACAGCTGTGTCTCTCTGAATCTGAAGAGGCGGGTGAGACAGTGCCGATGGTCAGCACACCGCAGAACGCATCTGATGATGATGATGAGACCCAGGTGCCAGTTTCTGTTGAGCATGGTGCTGGCCAGACCACCCAACAGCAGGTGTTGGAAGAGGGTAGTGGAGATGATGAGGTCCAAGACCCAACATGGCATGAGAACAGGAAGGTGGTGGGAGCAGCTCAGAGGAATAATAATAATATTTATTTATATAGCGCCATCATATTCCGCAGCGCTTTACAGTTTAGCAGTTTCAGAACACAAGTCATAAGTAACAACGTTAACAATACAATAATTTAAGCTAAATAAGTCGCCCCTGCTCGTGACAGCTTACAATGTACAATGAGATGGGGGAGATACAAAGTATAGGTGTTTATATACAATGGTGCATTTACAATGATGTTCCAGCCATCTTAAGGGACTGAGGGATGGAGATAGTGAATGGGCTAGAGACACACACACACTTACACAGAATACATAGAATGACTTTGATTAGTGAATGTGATAGGCCGCTCTGAACAAATGTGTTTTGAGGGAGCGCCTGAAACCATGCAAATTGTGGATAGTCCTAATTTCTTGGGGTACAGCATTCCAGAGGATTGGCGTAGAGCAGGAGAAGTCTTGGAGTCGGGAGTGGGAGGTACGTATTAGTGCAGAGGTTAGTCGAAAGTCGTTTGCAGAGCGCAGCAGTCGGTTAGGCCGATAGATAGAAATGAGGGAGGAGATGTAGGAGGGGTGCTGCACTGTGGAGAGCTTTGTGGTGAGAACCAGTACTTTGGTTGAAAGCTGGGAGAGGCCTAGAGAAATGGTTAGTGATAGAAGGAAGATAGAGGAAGACATTGCCCCAACGGTACAAACAGGAGGGAGAGTTAGGCTGCAGACTCGGTTGCCTGTAGCCTCCAGTTTGGCACCTGTTCGGAGCAGTTGTCTTCCAAAAGTCAAAACGTGCGCTCCCAGGACTTGCACTGCGTGGTCCTTTTTTCACACACTTGCACATGATATTTGCTATGTGAAATGCAAGCTGTGTAATTAAAAATTAAAAATAGCTAAAAGTGTCAGTCACCTCAATACCACAAATATGTGGAAACATGTGCGGACAAAGCACGTAGTTGAGTTACAAAGACACACTAGGAGATGTAGGCCAACCTACAGCAGCACCTACATCTTCAGGTTGTGTTGAAGCCTCTTCATCGAGCTCACACACAGCTGGTTATGCTTCCTCACAGGATCGCCATGGAAGAACCTCGGCCACTGTTGTCCAGAGACAAACTGTTATTCCACACACAGCAGCAAGTTCCCTGTCATCCTCACACTCCCAGGCCACAAAACAGCCATCGGTAGCACAGGCATGGGATAAAAGACGGCCATACTCCGCAAACCATGCACGAGCACAGGCTCTGAATGCTGGCATTGCAAAACTCCTGTCCCTTGAAATGCTGTGATTCAGGCTGGTGGAGACAGACAGTTTCCGTAACTGAATATCATTGTCAATCCCACAATACAATGTGCCAAGCCGATTTCATTTCAGCAGGCAAGCCGTCCCTGGTCTGCAAAAGCATGTTGAGGGAAAAATTAAACATGCGCTACTAAAAGCCCTCAGTAGCAAGGTCCACCTGACCACCGATGCGTGGACCAGTACCCATTGTTATGATCTGCTACAACCAGTAAGGAAAGAAGGGAATTCTGTCCCTACAATACAACTAAGCTGAATCCCTACGATGTAAGGGGAACCTGATCCTGCGACCAGACCGCTAAAGTCCTCATCTAGTGTGAACGAAGACCTATAGTTGCGAGGGAGTAATCCCTACAAGATCTAGGGACTGGAGAAAAGGTGGACACCTCCTAACATAAATTGTAGCATGGATAATTAAACAGAAAAATAAATACTTTGTGATCCTAACATCAAGCAAAACTGACAGATTAAGGCACCTAAGCACCCGGCTAGCTTAACAGTAGATAATACAATGAAGTCAAGCAAAGCCAGAAGGGCGGAGCCAGACTAAATAGGGAAAAAAGGTCATGTGACCAGCAAACTGAAACAAAACCTAACAAGAGGGTTCTAACACCCATGGCCAGGGACAATACCTTTCCCTCACTGCCCATTGGGTCAATGTTGTGCAGCCGGGTACTGATCTTGCGAGTGGCGCTGTACGTGTTCTGCCAACTCCAAGGATTGCAGGAATCAAGTCTGTACACATTGATTCCTCCTCCTATCCAGTTCCTCAGAATCATCGCTGCAGGAGCCGTCACGGTTCTACCTCCACATGGACCCGTGAACGTTTACCTGTTGCGACCGATATGAGCACAGCCGTGTCCAAATGTCAACAGGCCTCCTGAAATTAATTTCCATGGGGAATCTTAGCCACACAGCGCAGGAGCTCTGTAATGCCATAAAGCAGGAGAGCGACGTGTGGTTTTTGGAAGAGAATCTACAGGCAGGCTTGGTAGTGTGTGACAATGGCCGAAATCTGGTGGCAGCTCTGGGCCTTGGCAACCTCACTCACATACCATGTCTGTCATATGTGCTCAACTTGGTCGTGCAGAGTTTTTTGAGGGACTATCCGGATCTTGATGCACTGCTGCACAAGGTCCGCCTAGAGTGCGCTCACTTGCGACGTTCCAGCATGGCCAGATCGCTGATTGCAGCTCTGCAAGCAGATTTCACCTTCATGAACATCGCATCATATGTGACGTACCCACCAGGTGGAATTCCTCGTTACATATGTTGGAGCGGTTGTGTGAGCAGCAGCAACTATGGAGTATCAGGGCAGTTGTCTGTGATCGCCACGAAGATCGTCGCGATTGCACATTCTGACTTCTCACAGCTGAGCTGCTGTTTCTTTGTGTTTGGTAATGAGAGAGTTAATTTTACCTAGCTCTTTGCTAAGACTAGGTCCAGCCTCGCCCGGCTGCTTTGGATTATGTTCTAATTAGTTTCCTTTATATTCCTGCCAGTCTGGGTGTTTGATGCCGGTGAAAGCATTCATATAGTTTAGCAGACTGGATCGGTTCTGGAATACTTAAGCTAAGAGCTCCTTAGTTGTTTTTACTCTTACAGCTTATAGTTTATCTCTGAGACCTATAGGTGTTCCTACTGTGTGTGAGTGTTGTATGTAAGACTTTATTTACTTTATTTCTTTCTTTCTTGTTGTCTTTCTGTTCATTAACCGTTACCTGGTTCATTCCCTTTGGTGGTATTCAGGGTCCTTCTTAGGACTAGAATACAGTTGGCAGGGATTGATAGGAGACAGGGTTTACGCTGGTGGCCTGGACCTCTGTACCTTTAACAGTACCTCCAGGTTGAGGGATTAGTTAGGACCCCAGTTTAGGGTCAGCTAGACCCCGGTCACCCTCTAGCCGGAGACAGCGTATAACGGATTCCGTTTTGACCCACTGGACTTTCTGTCAGGTAAATCTATGTTATCATATAGCTATGCGCATGTTATATAGTATGTTGCCCTTTTGATATAGATTATTGTCATCACATATATATATCTGCTATACAGCGTGACATTTTCACCGGCCTATACTAAAGATTCTCCCCAGCTATCATGGATCCAGTAGCCCAGCTGGCCGGCAGTTGCAGGGATTGTCCATGGAGTTGGCAGACATTAAGTCCAAGGTTTTGTCCCCCCCGGAGCAAACCAGATCTGAACCTAAGGTTGCTCTCCCGGACAGGTTCACTGGTGGGCGGGACAAATTTTTTACTTTCCGGGAGGCATGTAAATTGTACTTTCGGCTGCGGCCTCGGTCATCTGGGAGTGAAGAGCAGAGGGTGGGAATTGTTATCTCGCTCTTACAAGGGGATCCTCAATCTTGGGCGTTCTCATTCCTCCAGGCTCCCCAGATCTCCAGTCAGTGGATCGATTTTTTACTGCCCTGGGTCTGGTATATGATGATCCGGATCGAGTCTCCCTTGCTGAAACAAGGTTACGTAAAATACGGCAAGGAAATCGTCCAGCGGAGGAATATTCTTCTGAGTTCCGTAGATGGGCAACAGATACTCAGTGGAATGACCCAGCTCTTAGGAGCCAGTTTTGT
Source organism: Oophaga sylvatica (assembly GCA_033576555.1). Classification (NCBI taxonomy): domain Eukaryota; kingdom Metazoa; phylum Chordata; class Amphibia; order Anura; family Dendrobatidae; genus Oophaga; species Oophaga sylvatica. The sequence goes on along the minus strand of JARQOD010000006.1, from coordinate 204,670,093 downwards.
CAAGGGTTGTCTGACAAATTAAAGGATGTGTTAGCTCAGTATGATTCTCCTCCATCACTGGAGGCTGCTATGGCCCTCGCTATTCGCATTGATAGACGTCTTCGGGGAAGACGCGAGGTAACTCCGCCTCCCGTGATGACTCCACCTACTACTAAAGTCCCTTATACTGAGGTTCCCCTGGTCTGTTCTGAGGAACCCATGCAGTTGGGAGGGACATCATTTTGTAGGAGGGAATCAGCGGTGCGCCGCAAGACTAGAAGGTGTTTCTTTTGCGGGAGAGAGGGACATTATGTTGGGGGGTGTCCATCCCGGACCTCTTTGAACCAAGGAGTTAACCTGGGAGTGTGTATTTCGTCCCCAAATCCCTCTCAGTTTCTCGTGCCTGCGGAGGTGGTGATTGGTACTAGAACTGAGAGGATTTCTGTTTTTCTTGATAGTGGGTCCGGGGCTAATTTGGTGGACACTCGGTTTGCCCAGGTGCATGGTATGCAACTGAGTGTATTGGCCAAACCGGTCCCTATACTCTCTATTGATTCTAGACCTCTTGGTCAAGGTAGCTTGGTACAAGCTGTTCATAACATAGATCTTCGAGTAGGGGCAATACATAAAGAGCAATTGTCTTGTTATGTGTTGGAGGGTCTGCCTGCTCCTATTGTGTTGGGACTTCCTTGGTTGGCTAAACATAACCCAGTGATTGATTGGCAATCCAGAAAGATAAGCCAGTGGGGTGAATTTTGCAAGAATAACTGCATGAGCACGGTCATCGGTGCGGTTGTGCCTAGGACTTTGCCTCCTTTTCTGGAGGACTTTTGGGAGAAGTTCTCAGAGGAGGGGTGTAAAGAGTTACCTCCTCATCGCACATATGACTTCTCAATAAAGTTGCTTCCTGATGCCTTATCTCGTACTTTCCCAGGGGTCGGGAAGACGGATGATCCGGTTCCTATTCCTCAGGAGGGAGTTGTAGTGTCAGCTGTATGCTCTGAGCTTGAGGGGGAGGTATTGGGGGCTCAGGGGGACGCCCCTGTGGGACTTCCAGGGAGACTGATAGTTCCAGATCGCTTAAGACTGAAGGTTACGGAGAACCCTTACAAACGGATGGCTGATAGGAGGAGAGTTTCTGGTCTAGATCTGAGGGTGAACGATCTGGTGTGGTTGTCTACCAGGAATATAAAACTTAAAGTTCCCTCCTGGAGGTTGGGTCCCAGATTCATCGGGCCATACAGGATCAGTTCCATAATTAATCCTGTGGCATTTCGTCTGGACCTCCCTCCTACATTTAAAATTCATAATGTGTTTCACAAGTCATTACTTAAAAAGTATGTGGCACCAGTCATACCGTCACCTCTACCTCCTCCTTCAGTGGTAGTCAATGATAACGTGGAAGTTCATTGGAGGGGGTATGGTCCTGAGGAGAGGACGTGGGTCCCTGCGTCTGATGATAACGCAGATCGATTGGTTCGGACCTTTCACACAATTTACCCGGACAGACCTGGTCATGAGGGTCCGGAGGCCCCTCGTAGAAGGGGGGGTACTGTCATGGGTGCATCGCCACGAAGATCGTCGCGATTGCACATTCTGACTTCTCACAGCTGAGCTGCTGTTTCTTTGTGTTTGGTAATGAGAGAGTTAATTTTACCTAGCTCTTTGCTAAGACTAGGTCCAGCCTCGCCCGGCTGCTTTGGATTATGTTCTAATTAGTTTCCTTTATATTCCTGCCAGTCTGGGTGTTTGATGCCGGTGAAAGCATTCATATAGTTTAGCAGACTGGATCGGTTCTGGGAATACTTAAGCTAAGAGCTCCTTAGTTGTTTTTACTCTTACAGCTTATAGTTTATCTCTGAGACCTAAGGTGTTCCTACTGTGTGTGAGTGTTGTATGTAAGACTTTATTTACTTTATTTCTTATCTTTCTTGTATGTCTTTCTGTTCATTAACCGTTACCTGGTCATTCCCTTTGGTGGTATTCAGGGTCCTTCTTAGGACTAGAATACAGTTGGCAGGGATTGATAGGAGACAGGGTTTACGCTGGTGGCCTGGACCTCTGTACCTTTAACAGTACCTCCAGGTTGAGGGATTAGTTAGGACCCCAGTTTAGGGTCAGCTTAGACCCCGGTCACCCTCTAGCCGGAGACAGCGTATAACGGATTCCGTTTTGACCCACTGGACTTTCTGTCAGGTAAATCTATGTTATCATATACTATGCGCATGTTATATAGTATGTTGCCCTTTTGATATAGATTATTGTCATCACATATATATATCTGCTATATACAGCGTGACAGCAGTCAACTCGCAACTGTTGCGCACGTATCAGCTGCATCAGGCGCAGTCAACTCGCAATTTGCGGCGTTCACATTCACCACTACTGAGTGGGCCTCTATAATAAGAATAATAATATTATTTATTTATATAGCGCCATAATATTCCGCAGTGCTTTACAGTTTAACAGTTTCAAAACACGAGTCATAAGTAACAACGTTAACAATACAATAATTAAAGCAAAATCAGCCGCCCCTGCTGGTGAAAGCTTACAATCTACAATGAGGTGTGGGAGATACAAAGTACAGGTGTTTATATACAATGGTGTTTTTACAATGATGGTCCAGCCATTTTAAGGAAGTGAGGGATGCATGGAGATAGTGAATGGGCTACACACACAGAATTACACATAGAATGACTTTGATTAGTGAATGTGATAGGCCACTGTGAACAAATGTGTTTTGAGGGAGCGCCTGAAACCATCCAAATTGCGGATAGTCCTAATTTCTTGGGGTAGAGCATTCCAGAGGATTGGCGCAGCGCGGGTGAAGTCTTGGAGTTGGGAGTGGGAGGTACGGATTAGTGCAGAGGTTAGTCGAAGGTCGTTTGCAGAGTGCAGCAGTCGGTTAGGCCGATAAATATAAATAAGGGAGGAGATGTAGGGGGGTGCTGCGCTGTGGAGAGCTTTGTTGGTGAGAACCAGTAATTAGAATTGGATCCTATAATGAATGGGCAGCCACTGCCAGTGTAATGAGTGGCGAATAACTCTATGAAGGATATCTGCCACGTTTTGCGTGCGTTTGATGAGTCAACGCGGATGGCGAGTGCAGATGATGCACTAGTCAGCCTGACTGTCCCCCTTATCTGCCTGCTTCAAAAAACACTGCAAGCACTAAGGCATGAGGTTTTGGAAGAGGTGGAGGATGAGGAGTCACAAATTCCATCACCTTCTGGACAGTCAGCGCAACGTGGTTCCTCACAAAGGGCTGGAGGACTTTCAAAGTACCATGCTGTATCAACAATTGAACCTCCAGAGTCGCTGTCTATATTTTCATAACCATTACAAACTTTTAATGTATTTACAAAGCACATAATGTACATTTTTTGTCTATCCTTTTGTAATGCTATTGTGTTTCCATAAACTGATGTTACAGAATTATGATACAAAGTTTTTAAATTTTGAGTTTTAAATTTTGTAAATTTATATGTATTTGAAGGACTTTGTGAGGAGGATGAGGAGGAGTCAATGGAGGAGGAAGACATCGCTCCAGAGGGAGGTAGACAATGCTCTAGTCAGTATGTAGACCAAGGGTGGGGTGATGCACAGCAGGCAGAGATGACGCCTCTTGCAGGGGACAACGTTTCTTGGCCAGTTGGGAGTCTGCAGCACATGGTTGATTTCATGCTGCAGTGGCTGAGAAACGACCGCCGCATCGAACACATTCACACGACGTCTGATTATTGGGTGTACACCCTCCTAGACCCTCGCTACCGGGACAACTTACAAAGCCTCATCACACCGTTGAACCGGGAGCGTAAAATGCGGAAGTACCAAGACACACTGGTGCAATCCATAATGTTCTCCATTCCAGCCGAGAGCACTGCTGCTGCTACTGCTTTACAAAGCAGCTCTGTGCGTCGAGGCAGTGGAGACAGCTCTGCAACAAGAGGGAGCACAAGCAGCGCCTCTGCACAGGGCAAGAACAGTATGTTCCAAATGTGTCGAAGTTTTGTGGCAGCGCCACCAATGTCTACACCATCCGAGACGGCTCCAGTCAGCAGGAGGCAACATTTCCGTAAGATGGTGACAGACTACATGTCTTGCCCTCTCAGTGTACTCCCAGATGGCTCTTCCCCATTCAAGTTTTGTGTCTCTAAGCTGGATACATGGCCAGAGCTTAGCCAGTATGCATTGGAGGTGCTGGCTTGCCCTGCTGCCAGTGTATTATCGGAGCGCGTCTTTACTGCTGCAGGTGGTGTACTAACAGACCGTTGCATGCGACTATCCTCCGATAATGTAGAACGGCTTACTTTTCTGAAAATGAACTAGGCATGGATCTCGCCTGAATTTGCCTGTCCGGTTTCAGATTAACTAACTGGTTGGCAACGTTTTCCATGTCTCCTGTTATGTTCATCTTTCTACCACCTGAGCTATACTCCCTGGGCTACAACACTGCCAGTTGCTGCTCAGAAGTGTCGTGTCCACAGACCAATACACAAGCTATAGTGATAGTGGGGTTCAGTAACGCCTGCTGTTCCCCTGCTGCGTGTCTGACAAAAATTAATGCTGCTAACTCCAAATTAAAGTTCAAATTAAAGTTCAAACATCTCATACTAGGCCTCAGGCTACACCCTCCTTGACCCTGGGCTCAGAAGTGTTGGATGCACAGATCAAAACAATCGATGATGTGTTTGTGGGGTTCAGTAACGCCTGCTGTTCCCCTGCTGTGTGTCCGGCAAAAATTACTGCTACCTAGCTACACATGTTGAAAAAAACATGACATGTTAAAGTGGCTAGTGCTACACATAGATATCAGGCTACACCCTTATTTCTAAGCTGTAAACAAGTGAAACGTCAAATTTAAAACCATTCAATGATTAGTGTTGGTAACAAATCTGTAACTAAATAATTGTGACATATTATGGCAGATATCCACATGTCTAACACAAATGCTAACACAAAAGCATACTTATGCTATAGGGTACTGATGGTGAACCTTCTCACTCCATAACTTTGACAAATCCAACTCACATCATGCCTCAAATGCTGCAATGTTGGAAGTGCATAATGTGGGTTGAACTTTGACAACAGCTGCAGTGCGAAGGTTATCCTTCTGTGTTCTTGGCTTTTAAATAAAAGCATACAAGTAAATATAATAATACATTGTTGATTAAGGGACATGATGTACACCTGTAATATTGTGCAAACAATGGATGTAGGACTATTCCTCTTCAACATTACTTATATTTGTGTCATTTGAAAAAATACATATTTTAGTTAAAAATTAAAAACCCATGTTCAGTAGCTGTGAAAGGCCCGTTTGTGTACTTCTATATTGTTTGCAACCAATGTATTGTATACGGATGGAAGCACGTCACTGTAATAGATTTGAATTATTTTAAATAGAATAAAGCAGCACCAATTTTAGAAAAATGACAAGGATGAGCCAGTGACAGACACTCAGCAGAGTACACGCAGCGGTGGTTGAAGAAGTAAATGGAGCGTGATCTGCATTTAAAAAAAAAAAAAAAAAAATACCTCACAGACTGCAGTGAACACTGAAACACAACTATTCACAATCTGTGAAAGGCTACCCCTTTGTCTACTTCTATAGTGTTTGCAACCAATGTATTGTATACGGATGGAAGCGCGTCACACTAATAGATTAGATTTATTTTAAATGGAATGTAGCAGAACCAATTGGAGATAAATGAAAAGGATGAGCCACTGAGACACGCTCAGTAGAGTACAAGCAGCAGTGCTTGAACAAGTAACTGGAGCGTGATGTGCACTCAAAAAAAAAAAAACACAGACTGCAGTGAACACTGAAACACAACTGTCCACAATCTGGGAAAGGCTACTCCTTTGTCTACTTCTATAGTGTTTGCAACCAATGTATTGTATACGGATGGAAGCGCGTCACACTAATAGATTAGATTTTAAATGGAATGGAGCAGAACCAATTGGAGATAAATGAAAAGGATGAGCCACTGAGACACGCTCAGCAGAGTACAAGCAGCAGTGCTTGAACAAGTAACTGGAGCGTGATGTGCACTCAAAAAAAAAAAAACACAGACTGCAGTGAACACTGAAACACAACTGTCCACAATCTGGGAAAGGCTACTCCTTTGTCTACTTCTATAGTGTTTGCAACCAATGTGTTGTATACGGATGGAAGCGCGTCACACTAATAGATTAGATTTATTTTAAATGGAATGTAGCAGAACCAATTGGAGATAAATGAAAAGGATGAGCCACTGAGACACGCTCAGCAGAGTACAAGCAGCAGTGCTTGAACAAGTAACTGGAGCGTGATATGCACTCAAAAAATAAAAAACACAGACTGAAGTGAACACTGAAACACAACTGTCCACAATCTGTGAAAGGCTACTCCTTTGTCTACTTCTATAGTGTTTGCAACCAATGTATTGGATACGGATGGAAGCGCATCACACTATAATTTCTATTGAATGGAGCAGCTAGAATTACACTAAAGAAAAAAAAAAAGAGTCTGTGAGTGACATGTGCAGATGCCTACAGACAGCGTTGGATGCAGAGCAAACTGCAGCGTCACCTGCACTCACACACACCTTGCAGAGCTGTTAAAACAACACTGCAGGCAAAAGGAAGCTTTACACAGCGGTTGGTGCTAGCCTGCCTACAGCACAGTACACTAAATCGCAATCTCTAACTGTCCCTCAGAGTCAGCAGAGTAGCGTTCTGTCCCTATCTGAATTCACAGCACAGTGACGCTAAAATGGCGGCGGCGCCTTTTATAGTGCATTCTGACATCATTTCAGCAGCCAATCACAGCCATGCCATTAGTTAAGATGACCGCAGCATTACAGGATGTGCCCACACTTCGTAGGATTCCTCATTGGCTGACTAAAATCACATTGCCTCTCAAAGAATTATGGGAACTTCCGATTCCGGTATACGATATTGAAAAAGTATCGGAATTAAGTATCGGAATTCCGATAACGCGAATATCGGCCGATACCCGATACTTGCGGTATCGGAATGCTCAACACTACCCGTGACTCATCTGTTATGGAATATAAATGAATGTAAATCAAGACTACATTGCTGTGCAGGAAGTAATTTCTTAATTATTTTAAATGTAATATAAGACCAGTTATCAGTTCAGTACTATTGAAACCTAGACAGTAAATAAAGAACTGATAGCATAATAATTGTACATTTTTTCATTTACTGAAAGGATTTACTGAAGAATTGTGTGAGATACATTTGATAAAGTATCTCACACAATCCTTATTGAAAAAATGACTACGTATGGAATGGACAAGGCAACTCTTAGGTGGGTTCATAACTGGCCTAGTGATCGGATCCAAAGAGTGGTAGTAAATGGCTGCACATCCAGTTGGAAGAATGTATCAAGTGGGGTACCACAGGGATCTGTCATGGGCCCTGTATTGTTCAACATCTTTATCAATGATTTAAGGTACTGCCACACTTAGTGATCTCGTTAGCGATCTAAATAACGACGCAAGCTAATGAGATCGTTTTTGTGATCGTTTTAATGTCTCTAGTAGCTGCCACACTTAGTGATCTCGTTAACGACTCAAAAGCGGTTAGCGATCTCATTAACGACTTTAACGGTCATTGCGATGTAAAAAAACAGCGCACATCGCTCACAAAAGGTGCCAGACACAGCGATATAGACTCACCAGCGGGACGCCAACGATCTAAATACGGTCCAGAACTCTAGTGAACGATCAGCGAGATCACAGCAGGGGCCACGTCGTTGCTACATGCCACACACGTTAGCGTCACGAACGAGATCGCTAAATAGTGACGTATTTTAGCGATCTCGTTAGCGACGCTGTTTAGTGTGGCATACCCTTTAGATGAAGGAATTGAGAGTAAAATGATTACATTTGCTGATGACACAAAGCTAGGAGGGATAGCTAATACAAGAGAAGAGAGAGGATTCAAAAAAATATAAATAAACTGGAGCAGTGGGCAGCAACTAACAGAATGGTTTTTAATAGGGAAAAATGCAAAGTACTACATCTCGGCAATAAAAATGAAAATAGCGTATACAGAATGGGAGAAATAGGGCTAAGTTACAGCACATGTGAAAAAGACTTGGGTATACTAATAGATCACAGACTGAACATGAGTCAACAGTGTGATGCAGCAGCAAAAAAGGCAAATGCAATTCTAGGATGTATCAACACAAGCATACAGTCTAGATCACGTGAGGTCATTATTGCCCTCTACTCCTCTTTGGTCAGACCTCATCTGGAATACTGTGTCCAGTTTTGGGCACCACATTTTAAAAAAGACATCAACAAACTGGAGCAAGTTCAGAGAAGAGCCACCAGAATGGTGTCCGGTCTGCAAACCATGTCCTATGAGGAACGGTTACAGGATTTGGGAATGTTTAGCTTGCAAAAAATAAGACAGAGAGGAGACTTAATAGCTGTCTACAAATATCTCAAGGGCTGTCATGTTGTAGAAGGATCATCTTTATTCTCATGTACACAAGGAAAGACTAGAAGCAATGGGATGAAACTGAATGGGAGGAGACACAGATTAGATATTAGAAAAAACTTTTTTAAAGTGAGGGTGATCAATGATTGGAACAGGCTGCCACGAGAGATGGTGAGTTCTCCTCCAATAGAAGTCTTCAGAGGCTGGACAGACATCTGTCTGGGATGATTTAGTGAATCCTGCTTTGAGCAGGGGGTTGGACTAGATGGCCCAGGAGGTCCCTTCCAACTCTACCATTCTATGATTCTATGATAGCACTACCATACTACTTGTACATTATTTTCTTCTGCGTTGTTAACTAGACAACTTTTAGTTCTACAAATAAACAGTATAATTTTACGTGAGGCACGAACTACAACTTTCTGTGACATTTACAGAGATTCTTCAGGATTTATTGCAAGCATTACAATATGGCTAACTTTGGAATGTATCCACTTTACCTGTTACGGTGCTGTTGTTCTACTTGGTCCATCTGACACTTCTTCTTGACGCCTGGTATGATGATTTACATAACAGCCTTATGACCATGGCGGTGACTTTTTGTCTACTATAGTGTCAGAAATTGGCTGCTGGAGACATATACCACTATTACACAGTTTATTGGCTTAGCATTTTGGGACATTGGAAAGTGGATTGCAAAACTTCTCTTATTTGAAACTGAAAAATCACAAAGCGATTTGTTCACTATTATTTTTCTCCTTACTCGCAAGTAGAATCTTAAAGGGATTGTCATGTTTGACTTTTTTTTTTAAATTGTCAGAATTACATAAAAATAACAATTAAGTGGAAAAAATCTGTGCTGCTGGTAGATGACAGTAAATCCCAGTCCACACTGAGATAATGTGTTTTTTTTTTTAATTTTGTCTATGCTTCTCCAAGCACCATACTTGTTCTTAAGACAAAAAAAAACTATTATATCAGTGTGGACTTGGATTTTCTGTCATCTACCAGCAGTGCGGATTTTTCCACTTTTTTCCTTTTCACATAATTTAACTTGGTCCTCGGACCGGTGGAACTGCTTCAGCTGAGATTACAGTCATGGCCAAAAGTTTTGAGAATGACACAAATATTAATTTTTACAAAGTCTACTGCTTCACTTTTTCTAATGGCAATTTGCATATACTCCAGAATGTTATAAAGAGTGATCAGCTTAACAGCAATTACTTGCAAAGTCAATATTTGGCTAGAAAATGAACTTTATCCCCCAAAACACATTTCAACATCATTGCAGCCCTGCCTTAAAAGGACCAGCTAACCTCTTTTCAGTGATTGCTCCATTAACACAGGTGTGGGTGTTGATGAGGACATGGCTGGAGATCAATCTGTCATGATTAGTGTTGAGCGATACTTCCCGATATCAAGACGTATCGGATCGGATTGGGTATCGCCGATACCCAAAAAAGTATCGGCGATACCTGATTCCGATACCGGAAATCCAATGCAAGTCTATGGGACAGAAATATCGGAACTAAAAAAACCCCTTTCTTTCCTTGTAAACACTAAATATACACACATAGAATACATATATATATATATACATGTCATTGTGACATATATATATATATATATACATATATTTATAGTTCATACACTTCTACATAGTAAAATAGCCTCTGATTCAATTGCCGGGCAATGCTGGCTTTTGTGAAAATACAGAAGCACCCGACATGAAATGACACATGGTTTACATAGAGTTAACCATGTCTTTTCATGTAGTTTGATATCTGGTTTTCACAAACAATTACATGAGTGTATGTGTGCAAAATTTCACACCTGTAGGGGTTAATTAAAGGTGTAAATTCGTTGTAAAAAAACAGACTTTTTTGCTACGAATTTACACCTTTAATTTACCCCTACATGTGTCAAATTTTGCACACATACACTCATGTAATTGTTAGTGAAAACAATATATCAAACAACTTGAAATGACATGGTTAACTCTATGTAAACCATGTGTCATTTCATGTCGGCTGCTGTATTTTCACAAAAGCCGGCAATTGAATTAGCGGCTATTATACTATGTTGAAGTGTATGAACTATAAATAAATATATATATATATATATATATATATATATATGTGTCACAAATTCAATGACATGTATATATATATATATGAGGTGTAAAATTGTTGAAAACAAATGCGTGGGCTCCCGCCCTATTTTCTCAACCAGACAGACAAAGCCAGCGAGTGGGGGCAGATAATAATAGCCCAGAGAGGGACCATTATTTTTGGCCCCCCTGGCTACTAACATCTGCCCCCAGACACCCCAGAAAAGACAAATCTATAATTAGATTTGCCCTTTCTGGCACTTTGCCCGTCTATTCCCATTGCCCTGTAGCGGTGGCGAATGGGTTAATAAGGGGTTAAAGCCACCTTGCTATTGAAAGGTGACCTTAAGCCAGGTTAATAATTGAGAGCTGTCACTTAGACAACTATCAATTATTAATCCTATTGCATGAAATAAAAATAAAACATACACACTTTAATTAAAAATCATTTTAATGAAATAAAGACACATGTTTTTGACCATCTTTTATTTTACTGCAAAAACCATTTCCTGTAATAAAAATAAAATAAAAAAGCAAAATTATTCTTACCTATCAGATGCACTGTCAGGTCCCACGGTGTGATCCATCAGAAAGGGTTAATGTTTACTGCAGGGACCGCAGCTAATGCTGCAGCCTCACAGTAAACCCCCGAATGAATCTTCTCCTCTCCTGGCTGACAGGAGAGGAAGTGGAAAGCTTAATTGATTGCTTCCCACTTTCACTTCAGGTCAGCCAGGGATACCATCAGTGACTTCAGAGGGAATCCCGGCTGACCTGAAGTGAACTGATTAACAAAAATAGGGGATCCCCTCAAAAAAAAATGGCATGGGGTCCCCCCTATTTTTGTTAACCAGCCTGATAAAGCAGACTACGGATGCCTGGATTTTCAGGCTGTTAAGGAGCCAAGATCCATGGACCTTGCCAGCCTGATAATACCAGGCCACAGCAGTCTGCTTATCTTGGCTGGTTGACAAAAATAGGGGATCCCCTCGAAAAAAAAATGGCGTGGGGTCCCCCCTATTTTTGTTAACCAGCCTGATAAAGCAGACTACTGAGGCCTGGTTTTTCAGGCTGTTGAGCCAATATCCATGGACCTTGCCAGCCTGATAATACCAGGCCACAGCAGTCTGCTTATCTTGGCTGGTTGACAAAAATAGGGGATCCCCTCGAAAAAAATGGCGTGGGGTCCCCCCTATTTTTGTTAACCAGCCAGATGAAGCAGACTGCTGAGGCCTGTTTTTTCAGGCTGATAAGGATCCACTATCCATGGACCTTGCAAGCCTGATAATACCAGGCCACAGCAGTCTGCTTAGCTTGGCTGGTTAACAAAAATAGGGGATCCCCTCGAAAAAAAATGGCGTGGGGATCCCCCTATTTTTGTTAACCAGCCAAGTAAAATGCAGACTGCTGCGGCCTGGTATTAAAAGACTGTCAAGGCCCATGGATTTTGGCCCTCAACAGCCTGATAATACCAGGCTACAGCAGCCCCACATTTGGCGCATCAAAAGATGTGTCAATTGTGGCACTTTACCTGGCTCTTCCCACTTGCCCTGTAGCGGTGGCAAGCGGGGTAATAAGGGGTTAATGTCACCGTTGATTGCACGTGACAATAAGCCCGGTTAATAATGGAGAGGCGTCAATAAGACACCAATCCATTATTAATCCCAAAGTTTTTAAATGTTTTAAAAAAAGACACAGCAAGAAAAAAGTATTTTAATGAAATAAAAGAGACAACATAGTTTTTATTTAATGAAATAAAGACACATGTTTTTGACCATCTTTTATTTTACTGCAAAAACCATTTCCTGTAATAAAAATAAAATAAAAAAGCAAAATTATTCTTACCTATCCGATGCACAGTCAGGTCCCACGGTGTGATCCATCAGAAAGGGTTAATGTTTACTGCAGGGACCGCAGCTAATGCTGCAGCCTCACAGTAAACCCCCGAATGAATCTTCTCCTCTCCTGGCTGACAGGAGAGGAAGTGGAAAGCTTAATTGATTGCTTCCCACTTTCACTTCAGGTCAGCCAGGGATACCATCAGTGACTTCAGAGGGAATCCCGGCTGACCTGAAGTGAACTGATTAACAAAAATAGGGGATCCCCTCAAAAAAAAATGGCATGGGGTCCCCCCTATTTTTGTTAACCAGCCTGATAAAGCAGACTACGGATGCCTGGATTTTCAGGCTGTTAAGGAGCCAAGATCCATGGACCTTGCCAGCCTGATAATACCAGGCCACAGCAGTCTGCTTATCTTGGCTGGTTGACAAAAATAGGGGATCCCCTCGAAAAAAATGGCGTGGGGTCCCCCCTATTTTTGTTAACCAGCCAGATGAAGCAGACTGCTGAGGCCTGTTTTTTCAGGCTGATAAGGATCCACTATCCATGGACCTTGCAAGCCTGATAATACCAGGCCACAGCAGTCTGCTTAGCTTGGCTGGTTAACAAAAATAGGGGATCCCCTCGAAAAAAAATGGCGTGGGGATCCCCCTATTTTTGTTAACCAGCCAAGTAAAATGCAGACTGCTGCGGCCTGGTATTAAAAGACTGTCAAGGCCCATGGATTTTGGCCCTCAACAGCCTGATAATACCAGGCTACAGCAGCCCCACATTTGGCGCATCAAAAGATGTGTCAATTGTGGCACTTTACCCGGCTCTTCCCACTTGCCCTGTAGCGGTGGCAAGCGGGGTAATAAGGGGTTAATGTCACCGTTGATTGCACGTGACAATAAGCCCGGTTAATAATGGAGAGGCGTCAATAAGACACCAATCCATTATTAATCCCAAAGTTTTTAAATGTTTTAAAAAAAGACACAGCAAGAAAAAAGTATTTTAATGAAATAAAAGAGACAACATAGTTTTCATTAATTTTATTACACGCTCATCCTGTGACACCATCGATCTCCTGGAAAAAAGAAAAAAAACAAACCAACAGTATACCACCTGTCCGACGCAGTCCATAGTAACGAGTGTCCCACGACGATCCAGCTCTGCTACATCGGAATGTCAGGCAGAGCCTGACATCCCGACGCAGCACAGCTGCTTACCAGCTTCCCCGGCGGTGACGTCATCGGACTGCTTTACGGCCGCGATTACCCAGCAGCACGTGCAGTTATCGCGAGAAACTGCACGTGACCTCCAGGGAGAAGTTAATGGCGGCCATCAAGCAGTCCAGGACGTGACCACCGGGGATCTTTTGCCAGGTAAGTGCCGCTGACTCCTGACAGACCTGACGGACGGACACTGACAGTGACAGGAATATTACGATTCCAGTATCCGATATGACAAAAATATCGGAACTCGGAATCGGAATTCCGATACAGCAAATATCGGCCGATACACGATATTTGCAGTATCGGAATGCTCAACACTAGTCATGATTAAGTAAGAATGAGATCACTGGACACTTTAAAAGGAGGCTGGTGCTTGGCATCATTGTTTCTCTTCTGTTAACCATGGTTATCTCTAAAGAAACATGTGCAGTCATCATTGCAATGCACAAAAATGGCCTAACAGGGAAGAGTATCGCAGCTAGAAAGATTGCACCTCAGTCAACAATCTATCGCATCATCAAGAACTTCAAGGAGAGAGGTTCCATTGTTGCCAAAAAGGCTCCAGGGCGCCCAAGAAAGACCAGCAAGCACCAGGACCGTCTCTTAAAAGTGTTTCAGCTGCGGGATCGGGCTACCAGCAGTGCAGAGCTTGCTCAGGAATGGCAGCAGGCAGGTGTGAGTGCATCTGCATGCACTGTGAGGTGGAGACTCTTGGAGCAAGGCCTGGTCTCAAGGAGGGCAGCAAAGAAGCCACTTCTCTCCAGAAAAAACATCATGGACAGACTGATATTCTGCAAAAGTTACAGGCAGTGGACTGCTGAGGACTGGGGTAAAGTTATTTTCTCTGATGAATCCCCTTTTCGATTGTTTGGGACATCAGGAAAACGCCTCATTCGGAGAAGACAAGGTGAGCGCTACCACCAGTCTGGTCTCATGCCAACTGTTAAGCATCCTGAAACCATTCATGTGTGGGGTTGCTTCTCAGCCAGGGGAATCAGCTCTCTCACAGTCTTGCCTAAAAACACAGCCATGAATAAAGAATGGTACCAGAATGTCCTCCAAGAGCAACTTCTCCTAACCCTCCAAGAGCAGTCTGGCGATCAACAATGCCTTTTCCAGCATGATGGAGCACCTTGCCATAAAGCAAAGGTGATAACTAAATGGCTCAGGGAACAAAACATAGAGATTTTGGGTCCATGGCCTGGAAACTCCCCAGATCTTAATCCCATTGAGAACTTGTGGTCAATCATCAAGAGACGGGTGGACAAACAAAAACCTAAAAATTCTGACAAAATGAAAGCATTGATTGTGCAAGAATGGACTGCTATCGGTCAGGATTTGGTCCAGAAGTTGATTGAGAGCATGCCAGGGAGAATTGCAGAGGTCCTGAAGAAGAAGGGTCAACACTGCAAATATTGACTTGCTGCATTAACTCATTCTAACTGTCAATATAAGCTTTTGTTACTCATATTTTTGCAATTATTATATTTCTGTCTGTGATAAAAACATCTGTCAAACACACATAAAAACCAGAGGGCAGCAGATCATGTGACAATATAATATTTGTGTCATTCTCAAAACTTTTGGCCATGACTGTACATAATCAACTCAACTTGTGCCAAAAAACTGTATGTGCTTTGCACCACATTTATTATGTGTTTTATATAGTTTTTATATCATTTTTACTCCTTGACTTATAGAAATAGACGATAACTTAGCAGGGAGTGCGTGTGACCAATATGCATCAAAAATTGCAAAAAATGCACCAAAACGCTTCTGCAAAATGTTTGCAATAAGTATGGTAAGCAAACCAATAAGTGTTATAGATTTAGGTTAAAGTGGTACTATGTCTAGTAAAATGCATCACATTTATTATACAGCATAATCCACTTTAAGTCCATTTTCAGACTCTTTGTTTTAAAGGGATGCTGTCACCAGGTTTTTGCTAAATAATCTGAGAGCAGCATGATGTAGGGAAAGAGACCCTGATTCCAGTAATGTGTCACTTACTGGACTGTGTACTATAATTTTTTATAACATCATTGTTTTATCAGAAAATTATCACTAGAGTTGTGCTTATCCTGCTTCCAGATAGTCCAACCACACCCCACAAATGATTGGCAGATTTCTGCCTATGCACAGTGTACACAAAGAGCTATAAATCAGTGGTGTGGGTGGGGTTATACAGA
>JARQOD010000006.1:204109947-204654205 GCA_033576555.1 Oophaga sylvatica | reverse complement strand
GATCAGCATTCAGAGACCTGGCAGATAAATAATGATTTTATCAAAACTGCAGCAACAAGTAAATGAAGTGACACATCGATGGAATCCGGGTCTCTATCATGCTGCTTTCAGATGGGTTAGCAAAAGCCTGGTGACTAGAGTTGAGCGATACTTTCCGATATCCAAAAGTATCGGAATCGGAATGGTATCGCCGATACACAAAAAATATCGGCGATACCCGATACCGATACCGGAAATACAATGTAAGTCTATGGGAACAAAATATCGGAATTAAAAAAAACCCATTCTTGCCTTGTTGGTTAATTGTACATGAAGGAAAACAACAAAGAGTAATGTAGAATTTATTGGGGGAGGTTGAGGAGACATTAAAGGCATAGATGTTTAACACAATGCAATGGAATAGCATTAATATTTCTTTTTTTGAAATACGTTTGGATTGACGAAGAAATTGACAATGTTGTTAACCTTTTTTCTATTTTGTCAAATATGTCTGTTTCACAACTTCCATGCTCTTCACCTTTTTAACTTTTCACACACTTTCTCCTTCATAATCTTCAGCAGCATCATCTTTCTCATCAAATTATTCTTCATCTTCACCTTCTTAATCTTCTAAAACTTCTTGCTATTCATCTTTTTGTTAACATTACTTATATTGTTCTTATTAAACAGTTATTATTCTTCATATTCTACTTCTTCATCTTCTTCCTATTCATCCTTTTCATCATATTCTTATTTGTGACAGACATTCCTGTACTTGTAATCTGTAAAACTCTGAATTTTCATCCTTCCGTTCTTGCTGTCACGAAAGATTTTAATTACAACAGTATTTGTCCGCGTTCAGTTTAGCCTGCAGCAGCATCAGGCATTTTCCAGGGGCACCACGAGGAGGAACGGACTCCCCCATACACTGCTTAGTCTTCTTCTGCTTAGAATTTAGAGCATATATTTTGCTCTTCATTTTGGTCTTATACTTAATGTTCTTCTGCTTTTTGATCTTCTGCTTATTGTTCTTCTGTCTCTTGTTCTGTATCTTGTAGTTTGTCTTAACCTTCTTTGTCCTGTTGGTGATGGTACAAAAGCCAATGGAAGTAACGAGGACCAGCTGACTGTGCTGGAACCCGGAGGGTCAGCAGAAGGAAAAGAGCCAATGGCACAACCGAGGACCAGCTGACGTTACTGGGACACGGTTACTAAGCAGGAGGTACCTGTGCTCCAAAGCACTACCAAGGACCAGCAGACGTTGCTGGAACTCGGATACCGACATGGAGGCACCTAGGCCAAAGGCACTGCGGAGAACCAGCTGACGGTACTGGAACCCGGATGGGTAGCAGAAGGTACAAGAGCCAATGAAAGTAACGAGGACCAGCTGACTGTGCTGGAACCCGGAGGGTCAGCAGAAGGAAAAGAGCCAATGGCACAACCGAGGACCAGCTGACGTTACTGGGACACGGTTACTAAGCAGGAGGTACCTGTGCTCCAAAGCACTACCAAGGACCAGCAGACGTTGCTGGAACTCGGATACCGACATGGAGGCACCTAGGCCAAAGGCACTGCGGAGAACCAGCTGACGGTACTGGAACCCGGATGGGTAGCAGAAGGTACAAGAGCCAATGAAAGTAACGAGGACCAGCTGACTGTGCTGGAACCCGGAGGGTCAGCAGAAGGAAAAGAGCCAATGGCACAACCGAGGACCAGCTGACGTTACTGGGACACGGTTACTAAGCAGGAGGTACCTGTGCTCCAAAGCACTACCAAGGACCAGCAGACGTTGCTGGAACTCGGATACCGACATGGAGGCACCTAGGCCAAAGGCACTGCGGAGAACCAGCTGACGGTACTGGAACCCGGATGGGTAGCAGAAGGTACAAGAGCCAATGAAAGTAACGAGGACCAGCTGACTGTGCTGGAACCCGGAGGGTCAGCAGAAGGAAAAGAGCCAATGGCACAACCGAGGACCAGCTGACGTTACTGGGACACGGTTACTAAGCAGGAGGTACCTGTGCTCCAAAGCACTACCAAGGACCAGCAGACGTTGCTGGAACTCGGATACCGACATGGAGGCACCTAGGCCAAAGGCACTGCGGAGAACCAGCTGACGGTACTGGAACCCGGATGGGTAGCAGAAGGTACAAGAGCCAATGAAAGTAACGAGGACCAGCTGACTGTGCTGGAACCCGGAGGGTCAGCAGAAGGAAAAGAGCCAATGGCACAACCGAGGACCAGCTGACGTTACTGGGACACGGTTACTAAGCAGGAGGTACCTGTGCTCCAAAGCACTACCAAGGACCAGCAGACGTTGCTGGAACTCGGATACCGACATGGAGGCACCTAGGCCAAAGGCACTGCGGAGAACCAGCTGACGGTACTGGAACCCGGATGGGTAGCAGAAGGTACAAGAGCCAATGAAAGTAACGAGGACCAGCTGACTGTGCTGGAACCCGGAGGGTCAGCAGAAGGAAAAGAGCCAATGGCACAACCGAGGACCAGCTGACGTTACTGGGACACGGTTACTAAGCAGGAGGTACCTGTGCTCCAAAGCACTACCAAGGACCAGCAGACGTTGCTGGAACTCGGATACCGACATGGAGGCACCTAGGCCAAAGGCACTGCGGAGAACCAGCTGACGGTACTGGAACCCGGATGGGTAGCAGAAGGTACCCATGGAAAGTAAAGTTGAGGCAGCAGGACTTTTTGCCATTCACACAGCAGGGGAACAGCTGACATTACTGAACCCCAGTAACACGGGAGCAAGTGTTAACTGTGCTAACAGCACTTCCGAGAAACAACTGGCGGTGTTGTAACCCAGGGATGAGAAGAGAACATGGTGGAGGCAGCAGGACTTTTTGCCGTTCACACAGCAGGGGAACAGCTGACATTACTGAACCCCAGTAACACAGGAGCAAGTGTTAACTGTGCTAACAGCACTTCCGAGAAACAACTGGCGGTGTTGTAACCCAGGGATGAGAAGAGAACATGGTGGAGGCAGCAGGACTTTTTGCCGTTCACACAGCAGGGGAACAGCTGACATTACTGAACCCCAGTAACACAGGAGCAAGTGTTAACTGTGCTAACAGCACTTCCGAGAAACAACTGGCGGTGTTGTAACCCAGGGATGAGAAGAGAACATGGTGGAGGCAGCAGGACTTTTTGCCGTTCACACAGCAGGGGAACAGCTGACATTACTGAACCCCAGTAACACGGGAGCAAGTGTTAACTGTGCTAACAGCACTTCCGAGAAACAACTGGCGGTGTTGTAACCCAGGGATGAGAAGAGAACATGGTGGAGGCAGCAGGACTTTTTGCCATTCACACAGCAGGGGAACAGCTGACATTACTGAACCCCAGTAACACAGGAGCAAGTGTTAACTGTGCTAACAGCACTTCCGAGAAACAACTGGCGGTGTTGTAACCCAGGGATGAGAAGAGAACATGGTGGAGGCAGCAGGACTTTTTGCCGTTCACACAGCAGGGGAACAGCTGACATTACTGAACCCCAGTAACACGGGGAGCAAGTGTTAACTGTGCTAACAGCACTTCCGAGAAACAACTGGCGGTGTTGTAGCCCAGGGATGAGAAGAGAACATGGTGGAGGCAGCAGGACTGTTTGCCGTTCACACAGCAGGGGAACAGCTGACATTACTGAACCCCAGTAACACAGGAGCAAGTGTTAACTGTGCTAACAGCACTTCCGAGAAACAACTGGCGGTGTTGTACCCAGGGATGAGAAGAGAACATGGTGGAGGCAGCAGGACTTTTTGCCGTTCACACAGCAGGGGAACAGCTGACATTACTGAACCCCAGTAACACAGGAGCAAGTGTTAACTGTGCTAACAGCACTTCCGAGAAACAACTGGCGGTGTTGTAACCCAGGGATGAGAAGAGAACATGGTGGAGGCAGCAGGACTTTTGCCGTTCACACAGCAGGGGAACAGCTGACATTACTGAACCCCAGTAAACAGGAGCAAGTGTTAACTGTGCTAACAGCACTTCCGAGAAACAACTGGCGGTGTTGTAACCCAGGGATGAGAAGAGAACATGGTGGAGGCAGCAGGACTTTTGCCGTTCACACAGCAGGGGAACAGCTGACATTACTGAACCCCAGTAACACAGGAGCAAGTGTTAACTGTGCTAACAGCACTTCCGAGAAACAACTGGCGGTGTTGTACCCAGGGATGAGAAGAGAACATGGTGGAGGCAGCAGGACTTTTTGCCGTTCACACAGCAGGGGAACAGCTGACATTACTGAACCCCAGTAACACAGGAGCAAGTGTTAACTGTGCTAACAGCACTTCCGAGAAACAACTGGCGGTGTTGTAACCCAGGGATGAGAAGAGAACATGGTGGAGGCAGCAGGACTTTTTGCCTTCACACAGCAGGGGAACAGCTGACATTACTGAACCCCAGTAACACGGAGCAAGTGTTAACTGTGCTAACAGCACTTCCGAGAAACAACTGGCGGTGTTGTAACCCAGGGATGAGAAGAGAACATGGTGGAGGCAGCAGGACTTTTTGCCGTTCACACAGCAGGGGAACAGCTGACATTACTGAACCCCAGTAACACGGAGCAAGTGTTAGACTGTGCTAACAGCACTTCCGAGAAACAACTGGCGGTGTTGTAGCCCAGGGATGAGAAGAGAACATGGTGGAGGCAGCAGGACTTTTTGCCGTTCACACAGCAGGGGAACAGCTGACATTACTGAACCCCAGTAACACAGGAGCAAGTGTTAACTGTGCTAACAGCACTTCCGAGAAACAACTGGCGGTGTTGTAACCCAGGGATGAGAAGAGAACATGGTGGAGGCAGCAGGACTTTTTGCCGTTCACACAGCAGGGGAACAGCTGACATTACTGAACCCCAGTAACACGGGAGCAAGTGTTAACTGTGCTAACAGCACTTCCGAGAAACAACTGGCGGTGTTGTAACCCAGGGATGAGAAGAGAACATGGTGGAGGCAGCAGGACTGTTTGCCGTTCACACAGCAGGGGAACAGCTGACATTACTGAACCCCAGTAACACAGGAGCAAGTGTAGACTGTGCTAACAGCACTTCCAAGCAACAACTGGCGGTGTTGGAGCCCAGGGTCAAGGAGGATGTTTAAATACTAGATCAAGTATTTTCCTTGTTACGTGTCAATTAAAAATGTCTATACTCCAAACAAGAGAAATATAACCTTTAGTACCATAAGATGATGATTTTACTTTAAAAAATATATGTAAATTAATAATTGACAAACATAAACGCATACATTAACATGTTGAAAAGCAATGCAAACCACAATAAAAATCGGTTAAATAATCTGCTATACGGTTTTAAATAAAAGCATACAAGTACATATCAGAATCCATTAATGATGGATAAGTAACAGTATGTACACCATTTTCATTTGCTGAATAATATCACTAAAAAGTTTTTAAAAATATCTAAAATTTCCATCATGTAATACTGATAATATGTGCCAATCATTTATATTAACAAAAAAAACCTTTAAAAAGTGCATAGTGAAAACAGCTATTTATGCCTGACTGTGGACTTGCAAGCATGACAACGGATAGATAAGGTATATATAGATGAGACTGCATAGCCACAGATGGTGAATGGCGATGTAATACTGTACCTCAATAAAGTGTGCGTTACTACTACATCCTTTTTTTTATATAGCTTTATAAAAGGGTACGTGCATGTATGCTTGCGCCTTTGTTTGGACGCACAGACTGGCTTCCTGCTGTGACGCGTTGGGTATTGGAGCGTCTGTGCGTCTTATGACGCAGACTAACATTCACGGTGCGCATCGTTCATCATCGCAAGCGTACCGACAACACAAAGGCGTTGTCATGACTGCTTTACTCAGTAAACATGCACCTATGATGAAACATACACGCATGTGCCCTATTACATAACAAGCTACAAGAAAAATGCGTGTGAGGTGTGACACAGCTGTTTTGTTAAGGTACAGTATTATATCGACATTGTACAGGTGTCGCTATTCAGTCTGATAAATAGATATCATTCACCTATTCTATCAGTTGTCGTTCTTTCAGCACCACTTACAGGTATATATTTTGCTATTGTGACTATGCACTATTGACTTTACCAAGGTAATGCATGATTTTTGTTAGCGATTATCATGTTTACATGAAGGACCTTTATGATATGGGCTGTTAACTTTCTAATCAAATATGTATTTTTTAAAATGACACAAATATAAGTAATGTTGAAGAGGACTATTCCTACATGCATTGTTTGCACAATATTACAGGTGTACATCACGTCCCTTAATCAACATTGGATATTATATTTACTTGTATGCTTTTATTTCAAAGGCAAGAACACTGAAGTATAACCTTCGCACTGCAGCAGTTGTCAAAGTTCAACCCACATTATGCACTTCCAACATTGCAGTATTTGAGTCATCATGATGTGAGTTGGATTTGTCTAAGCTATGGAGTGACAAGGTTGACCATCAGTATCCTATAGCATAAGTAGGCTTTTGTGTTTGCATTTGTTTCGACATGTGCATATCTGTAATAATATGTCACAATTATTTTGTTACAGATTTGTGACAAAGACAAATCATTTTATGGTTTGAAAGTTGACGTTTCAAATGTTTACAGCTTAGAAATCATGGTGTAGCCTCATATCTATGTGTAGCACTAGACACTTTGAGATGTCATGTTTTTTTCACCATGATTAGGTAGCTAGCAGTAATTTTTGCCGGACACACAGCAGGGAACAGCAGGCGTTATGAACCCACAAACACATCAGCGATTGTTTTCATCTGTGCATCTAACACTTCTGAGCAGCAACTGGCGCTGTTGAAGCCCAGGGTCAAGGAGGGTGTAGGCAGAGGCCTAGTATGAGACGTTTGAAGTTGAAGTTGTTTAGCAGCAGTAATTTTTGCCAGACACACAGCAGGGGAACAGCAGGCGTTACTGAACCCCACACAAACACATCAGCGATTGTTTTCATCTGTGCATCTAACACTTCTGAGCAGCAACTGGCGCTGTTGAAGCCCAGGGTCAAGGAGGGTGTAGGCACAAAATATTGAGTTATTGCCTTGTTACGTGGCCATTGCAAATGTATGTACTTCAAACAAGAATAAATGAAGTTTTACTACGACAATAAAATGATGAATTTCAATTACAAGAATAGAAAAATATTTATACTTGACAGTCCTCTGTGGTTGATAACGTTTAATGGCTAACTGAAAATATGGTAACAAATTCAAAGCTTTCGAGACTACTCAGGTGTCTTCATCAGGCTAAGAGTAAAGCCAAAAATGAAGAATCACATATTTCTACACACAACAGGACACAGGAATAGCTAAGACAAGTGAGGGAGGGACAAGTGAGGGGAGACCGGCAACAAAAAGGAGAACAAGGATGAATTATCAGCGCCACACAATCACAGATAAATTAATGAATTTACCTGTGGCAAAAGACTTTTGTATGCCGGTCATAGCATCATGGATATGGAATTACTGGTATTAAAATATAACTTCAAAATGAGAAACGTACAAAGGTTTCAGAATATAAGCTCATCATGACCTTTGACACTGTTAGTGATGGAATGAATAGATCACATGGATTTATGTCATTCTATATCAATTAAGGAATCTGCGTCTATGCCCTTCCAGGGTCATGAAAACCCAAAAAAAGACGCCAATGAGAGGGCAATCAAACTTTCTATCCTTATCTAGGAACTGTTCCAATATTTATGTTCATCCCTGTGAGATAATGACAGTTCTGATACACGTCACTTACTTGTCTTACCTATTGCACTATTCCTGTGTCCTGTTGTGTATAGAAATATGTGATGCTTAATTTTTTTATTTAGTCTTTGCCTGATGAAGAGACGTGAGTAGCCTTGAAAGCTTGCAATTTGTTTCCATCTTTTCAGTTATCCATTAAAAGGTATCAACCACTGCTGACTCTGAAGTCTAAATATTTTTCTATCTACTGGCTAACACGGTACAAAGATACACATGTTTTCTAATTTCAAGAAGGAAAAATAAAGAAAATACAAATATAAACGCATATATGCACATGCCAAAAATAAATGGAACAACACAACACCCAAAAAATTGGTAACAAAATATAGTGTTGTAAATTTAAGAATAAAAGTCCATTTTTTTTTTATGAATAATGCTTAAGGAACGCTATGTTAAACCATAACATAGTGAAGACAATGGATTTTGTAATAGTCACTCATCATCATCATCGCAAATTTTATGTGACAGTCACAGACATTTCAATTATTTAAGTTCATAAAATCGTAACTTTCTATAGCATGTATGACATGTCCAGCATGGACTCATCAATGTGATTGATGACACAATAATGTACGATAAAAAATAACCATTTAAAAAAACATTAGGCATTGTTTGTCACAATTTAAGTGTGTGCCTGCAAGTGTAGGTGAAACAAAGGCTACGGATAGCAAAGGTATATTCTATGTCTGTATCAGACAGTGGACAGCCTCTGATGGGTAATGCCGATGTTATACTGTACGTCAATAAAGTCTGCGGCTGAAATCATGCATTTTTTGCTTGTAGAGTGTTGAAGAGGGTAAAAGAATGTCTGGTTGCGCAAAGCTTTATCCGTCAACACTACCTTCCTACTGTCACGCGTAGGGTAGGGTAGCGTGTGGCAATTAGCTGACTATAAATGTGAGGTTAGGCTGCGTTATTGCGCACTAGGGACGCAAAAAAAAATACAGCAGTAATAATTTAATGTGTAATACTCCACCTATGACAAACAAAAAAATTACGTTCCCTCTTTAACAATGTACAAGACTAACAAGCCTAATGGTTGACGCTGACTTAATTGAGATACAGTATTACATCAACATTGTCCATGAGTAACTATGCACTGTGATACCTATATACCAGTATTAATTTATATCTCTTGTGGTTGTTTCAACAGCACTTGCAGGTATAACTACCTATTGTCAGTATGCATGATGCACTTTCTAGATGTAATAATTTATTATTGGACATTATTACCATGTTTACATGCTGGCCATTTCATATATGGTGTTTGAAGTTACAGTTGGCATCAGTATGTGTATTTTATAATGTCTGTCATAAATAAAACTCGTGATGATGATGATGAGGATTTAATGATTCGTACATCCATTGACTGCATTATCTTACAGGTACAGATAAAGTTCCTTAAAAAGCATTAATTCATAAGTCTGAAATGTACTTTTATGCATTAATTTCAAAATGTGAAGAGTAGACTATGTTTTATTTTTTGTTACCATTTCTAATAGACATGTGCAGATATGCGCTGTGATGACAAATTATTATTTGTCCATATTTGTCATAAAAATTTATCATTCTAGGCCTGCAAAACTTCACAATTTCATGTTTTCAGCATAACAAGCAGGGTGACGGCTCTTCCCTATTTGGAGCATGTTGGTCATGTGTTTTTCTGTCCATGTGTCGGGAACAGGAGACTTCTTGCCGTTCACACAGCAGGGGAACAGCTGGCGTTACTGAACCCCACTAACAGTAGAGCTTGTGTTTTGTTCTGTGGACACGACACTTCTGAGCAGCAACTGGCAGTGTTGGAGCCCAGGGAGTAGAGTTCAGGTGGTAGAAAGATGAACATAACAGGAGACATGGATAACGTTGCGAACCAGTTATTTAATCTGAAAACGGACAGACAAATTCTGGCGAGATCCATGCCTTGTTCATTTTCAGAAAAGTAAGCCGGTCTACATTATCGGAGGATAGTCGCATGCGACGGTCTGTTAGTACACCACCTGCAGCACTAAAGACGCGCTCCGATAATACACTGGCAGCAGGGCAAGCCAGCACCTCCAATGCATACTGGCTAAGCTCTGGCCATGTATCCAGCTTAGAGACCCAAAACTTGAATGGGGAAGAGCCATCTGGGAGTACACTGAGAGGCAAAGCCAAGTAGTCTGTCACCATCTGACGGATACGTTGCCTCCCGCTGACTGGAGCCCTCTCGGATGGTGTAGACATTTGTGGCGCTGCCACAAAACTTTGCCACATTTTTAACATACTGGTCTTTCCCTGTGCAGAGGCACTGCGTGTGCTCCCTCTTGTTGCAGAGCTCTCTACACTGCCTCGACGCACAGAGCTGCTTTGTAAAGCAGTAGCAGCAGCAGTGCTCTCGGCAGTAAGGTAGAACATTAGGGATTGCACCAGTGTGTCTTGGTACTCCCGCATTTTACGCTCCCGGTTCAACGGTGTGATGAGGCTTTTGACGTTGTCCCGGTAGCGAGGGTCTAGGAGGGTGTACACCCAATAATCAGACGTCGTGAGAATGTGGGCGATGCGGCGGTCGTTTCTTAGGCACTGCAGCATGAAATCAACCATGTGCTGCAGACTCCCAACTGGCAAAGAAACGCTGTCCTCTGCAAGAGGCGTTATCTCTGCCTGCTCTGCATCACCCCACCTCGCTCTACATACTGACTAGAGCGTTGTGTACCTCCCTCTGGAGCGATGTCTTCCTCCTCCATTGACTCCTCCTCCTCATCCTCCTCACAAAGTGAGCCCTGCCAGCCCTTTGTGAGGAACCACGTTGCGCTGACTTTCCAGAAGGTGATGGAATTTGTGACTCCTCATCCTCCACCTCTTCCAAAACCTCATCCCTTATTGCTTGCAGTGTTTTTTGAAGCAGGCAGATAAGGGGGACAGTCAGGCTGACTAGTGCATCATCTGCACTCGCCATCCGCGTTGACTCATCAAACGCACGCAAAACGTGGCACATGTCCTTCATAGTGGCCCACTCATTAATGGTGAAGTGTGGACGGCGCAAATTGCGTGTTGATTGCGCCTGATGCAGCTGATACTCCATAACTGCTGGCTGCTGCTCACACAACCGCTCCAACATATGTAACGTTGAATTCCACCTGGTGGATACGTCACATATGATGCGATGTTCAGGAAGGCGCAATCTGCGTTGCAGAGCTGCAATGCGCGATCTGGCCATGCTGGAACGTCGCAAGTGAGCGCACTCTAGGCGGACCTTGTGCAGCAGTGCATCAAGATCCGGATAGTCCCTCAAAAAACTCTGCACGACCAAGTTGAGCACATGTGCCAGACATGGTATGTGAGTGAGTTTGCCAAGGCCCAGAGCTGCCACCAGATTTCGGCCATTGTCACACACTACCAAGCCTGGCTGGAGATTCGCTGGCAAAAACCACACGTCGCTCTCCTGCTTGATGGCATTCCAGACCTCCTGCGCTGTGTGGCTTCGATTCCCCATGGGAATTAATTTCAGAACGGCCTGTTGCCGTTTGGCCACGGCTGTGCTCATATCGGTCGCATCAGGTAAGCGTCCACGGGTCCATGTGGAGGTAGACCGTGACGGCTCCTGCAGCGATGATTCTGAGGAACTGGAGTAGGAGGAGGAGTCAATGTGGACAGACTTTATTCCGGCAATCCTTGGAGTTGGCAGAACACGTACAGCGCCACTCGCAAGATGTGTACCCGGCTCCACAACATTCACCCAATGGGCAGTGAGTGAAAGGTATCGTCCCTGGCCATGGGTACTGGTCCACGCATCGGTGGTCAGGTGGACCTTGCTACTGACGGCGTTTAGTAGCGCATGTTTAATTTTTGCCTCAACATGCTTTTGCAGACCAGGGACGGCTTGCCTGCTGAAATAAATCGGCTGGGCACATTGTATTGTGGGACTGCCAATGCCATTAATTCACGGAAACTGTCAGTCTCCACCAGCCTGAATGACAGCATTTCAAGGGACAGGAGTTTTGCAATGCCAGCATTCAGAGCCTGTGCTCGTGGATGGTTTGCCGAGTATGGCCGTCTTTTATCCCATGCCTGTGCTACCGATGGCTGTTTTGTGGCCTGGGTGTGTGAGGATGACAGGGAACTTGCAGCTGTGGGTGGAATAACACTGTGTCTCTGGACAACAGTGACAGAGGTTCTTCCATGGCGATCCTGTGAGGAAGCCGAACCAGCTGTGTGTGAACTGGAGGAAGAGGCTCCAACACGAGCTGAAGATGTAGGTGCTGCTGTAGGTTGGCCTACATCTCCAGTGTGTCTTTGTAACTCAACAAAGTGCTTTGACCGCACATGTTTCCACATATTTGTTGTATTAAGGTTACTGACACTTTTACCTCTTTTAATTTTTTGATTACACAGCTTGCATTTGACATAGCAAATATCATCTGCAACTGTATCAAAAAAGGACCACGCAGAGCAAGTCCTGGGAGCGCCCGGTTTGGCTGTTGGAAGAGAACTGCTCCGAACGGGTGCCAAACTGGAGGCTACAGGCAAGCGAGTCTGCAGCCTACCTCTCCCTACTGTTTGGACCGTTGGGGCAATCTCTTCCTCAGAGCTGCTCCCACCACCTTCCTGTTCCTCACGCCATGTTGGGTCTTGGACCTCATCATCTCCACCACTACCCTCTTCCAACACCTGCTGTTGTTGGGTGGTCTGGCCAGCACCATGCTCAACAGAAACTGGCAACTGAGTCTCATCATCATCAGATGCGTTCTGCGGTGTGCTGACCATCGGCACTGGCTCACCCGCCTCTTCAGATTCAGAGAGACACAGCTGTTGCGCATCACTGCATACTGCCTCTTCTTCACATTCCAGAATGCTGCTTGGCTGGGCCCCTGTTTGCAAGCCAACAGATTCTGAGAACAGAAGCAGAGACTCAGCTGGCTCCTGTACAGAGCTCTCTGACTGCCTGGGCAATTTGGCAGGCGGTGAAGAGACTGATGGTTGTTCAACAGTGCTGTGGTCCTGAGAGGAGGTGGAAGCTATTGAAGTCGATGCATTGGCTGCCATCCAACCAACAACGGCTTCAATTTGTTCTTCACGCAGCAGGGGGTACGTGAGCCCTACAAAAGTGCGCATAAAGGAACGCTCACGGGGAAAACTGGTGGATGCTGTGTCACTGGTGCGGCAGCAGCCACAGAATCCCACGTCTCTCCTGCTGCAAATCACGGCCCGACACAACGTGCCTTACTCACTGACTTCTTCATCTTGGTAGATTGATAAAGAAAGTCAGAAAAGTTATAAGGCCTAAGTGTGGTTATTCCTCACAGACTACAGTGAACCTGCAGACAATGTTCAGTATCTGTGAAAGGCCCTTTGTGTACTTCTATAGTGTTTGCAACCAATGTATTGTATAGGATGGAGCGCGTCACACTAATAGATTAGATTTTTTTCCACTAAAATGGAGCAGCACCAATTAGAGAAAATGTGAGGATGAGGCAGTGACACACGTCAGCAGACTACAACCGGCAGTGGTTGAAGAACAAACTGGAGCGTAATCTGCACTCACAAAATGAAAAGCTCACAGACTACAGTGAACACTGAACACAACTGTTCAGTAGCTGTTAAAGGCCCTTGTGTACTTCTATAGTGTTTGCAACCAATGTATTGTATACGATGGAAGCGCGTCACACTATAGATTAGATTTTTTTCCACTAAAATGGAGCAGCACCAATTAGAGAAAAATGTGAGCATGAGGCAGTGACACACGCTCAGCAGACTACAACCGCAGTGGTTGAAGAACAAACTGGAGCGTAATCTGCACTCACAAAATGAAAAGCTCACAGACTACAGTGAACACTGAAACACAACTGTTCAGTAGCTGTTAAAGGCCCCTTTGTGTACTTCTATAGTGTTTGCAACCAATGTATTGTATACGGATGGAAGCGCGTCACACTAATAGATTAGATTTTTTTCCACTAAAATGGAGCAGCACCAATTAGAGAAAAATGTGAAGGATGAGGCAGTGACACACGCTCAGCAGACTACAACCGGCAGTGGTTGAAGAACAAACTGGAGCGTAATCTGCACTCACAAAATGAAAAGCTCACAGACTACAGTGAACACTGAAACACAACTGTTCAGTAGCTGTTAAAGGCCCCTTTGTCTACTTCTATAGTGTTTGCAACCAATGTATTGTATACGGATGGAAGCGCGTCACACTAATAGATTAGATTTTTTTCCACTAAAATGGAGCAGCACCAATTAGAGAAAAATGTGAAGGATGAGGCAGTGACACACGCTCAGCAGACTACAACCGGCAGTGGTTGAAGAACAAACTGGAGCGTAATCTGCACTCACAAAATGAAAAGCTCACAGACTACAGTGAACACTGAAACACAACTGTTCAGTAGCTGTTAAAGGCCCCTTTGTCTACTTCTATAGTGTTTGCAACCAATGTATTGTATACGGATGGAAGCGCGTCACACTAATAGATTAGATTTTTTTCCACTAAAATGGAGCAGCACCAATTAGAGAAAAATGTGAAGGATGAGGCAGTGACACACGCTCAGCAGACTACAACCGGCAGTGGTTGAAGAACAAACTGGAGCGTAATCTGCACTCACAAAATAAAAGCTCACAGACTACAGTGAACACTGCAACAAACTGTTCAGTAGCTGTTAAAGGCCCTTTTGTACTTCTATAGTGTTTGCAACCAATGTATTGTATACGGATGGAAGCCGTCACACTAATAGATTAGATTTTTTTCACTAAAATGGAGCAGCACCAATTAGAGAAAAAAAAAGAAGGATGAGGCAGTGACACACGTCAGCAGACTACAACCGCAGTGGATGAAGAACAAACTGGAGCGTAATCTGCACTTTAACAAAATGAAAGCACACGATACAGTGAACACGAAACACAACTGTTCATAAGCTTTAAAGGCCTTTGGGTACTTCTATAGTTGCAACACAATGTAATGTAAACGGATATGAACGTCACACATAAAAGATTAGATTTTTTCCACTAAAATGGAGTCAAGCACCATTAGAGAAAATGTGAAGGATGATGCAGTGACACTGCTCTCAGCAGACTACACCGCATGTTGAAGAACTAACTGGAGCGTAATCTGCACTCACAAAATTAAAAGCTCACAGACTACAGTAAACCCTGCAGACAACTGTTCAGTAGCTGTGAAAGGCTCCTTTCTGTACTTCTATAGTGTTTGCAACCAATGTATTGTATACGGATGGAAGCACGTCACACTAATAGATTTGATTTTTTTCTAATATAATGGAGCTGCACCAATTCCACAAAATAAAATAAAAAAAAAAAGAGTCAGTGACACGTGCAGATGCCTACAAACAGCGGTGGATGCAGAGCAAACTGCAGCGTCACCTGCACTGTCACACACACACCTTGCACAGAGCTGTTAAAACAACACTGGCAAAATGAAGCTTTACACAGCGGTTGGTAAACTAGCCTGCCTCAAGCACAGTAGTACACAAAATCGCAATATCTAACTGTCCCTCAGAGTGAGCAGAGTAGCGTTCTGTCCCTAACTGAGTTCACAGCACAGTGACGCTAAAATGGCTGCGGCGCCTTTTATAGTGCATTCTGACATCATTTCAGCAGCCAATCACAGCCATGCCATTAGTTAAGATGACCGCAGCATTACAGGATGTGCCCACACTTCATAAGATTCATCATTGGCTGACTAACATCACATTGCCTCTCAAAGAATTATGGGAACTTCCGATTCCGGTATACGATATTGAAAAAGTATCGGAATTAAGTATCGGAATTCCGATAACGCGAATATCGGCCGATACCCGATACTTGCGGTATCGGAATGCTCAACACTACTGGTGACAGAAGAGATTCACTGTAAGCTTACATTGTCTTTATATTAAACAGGATTTGTAAATTGAGTGATGTTTTCATACATGTTAAATTGCCTTCTTGTATAGAATATAACAGTGAAAAACCTGAGAAGACTTAGAAGTCTTTGAACTTCACTAGAAGAAAATTAGGAGCAATCCATCACCTTCAAGACTTACAATTAATAACCTACAAATCCCTATCAATACCAAACCCAAACTTTCATCCTGGTGGAATCGATATATAAGACATTTCCAGTTAAAGCTATCTTTTATTGCTTCAGTCACCTAGGGTCCCTGGTTTTTACAAAGACTTCCATCTCACAGCTGAAGACAGCTCGCTGAACATTGAGAAGCATTGATGAAGCCGGATTCATCCATAACTGTCAGGCAAATCTCAATAGCAGAAATGTTTTCAATCCCATCAATATCGTTCACGTCACAAAATCATCTTCACTTTTGTGAAGCTTATTGGTGTTAATCATTTCACACTATATTACACATCTGATTGATAGACTTATTATGCCATACTGTAGCTTTTTATATACTTTCTACTCATGCCTAGTGACGCTCCTTAGATTGGCTGTTCTTTGATACCATACCCTTTTATATATGTGATATACTCGTTTTTTTCTTTATGCTAGCCTTTCATATACAGGACAGGTAAAGCAAGGATCAGATCGTACTCCACTATTTCATCCGATAAGTAAGAGCTGTTGGTTTATTTCTATTTATCATATTTACAAAGTAAAAGTTAATGGATGCTAAATGTGAGTTTTCAGTTCCATTGGCAGTCCTGTTGTAGATCCGTATTTTTTGGATTATAAGATGCATTTTTTTCCCTCAAATTTGGGGAGAAAGTGGGGTGCGTCTTATAATCGGAATGTAGCTTACCGGGAGGAGCGGCTGCGGAGGAGCAGGGTCCCAGGAGGCAGGGTCACTCCTGCAGGAAGCTGGCGGGAGCATTTGAGGGGTAATGGAGCGGCCCCGGACTGGGAGGAGGAGATGTTCAGAGGAGCAAGGTTGTGGTGGACTCCGGTTTTCACTAAATGTCGGCAGAGTCCCCGCACTTCACATCATTTTTACTGCGGTGGACATGGGGAAAATGGCCACCGAAGGCAGCACATGCGCAAATTGAGAGCTTGGCTCCTGCTACCGCGGCCGGCTTCCTGCAGCAGCAACCATGCCTCCCAGGATCCCACTCCACCACAGCCACCCCCCCAGTAAGCTACCATAAAAGCGGACTATAAATAAATAAAATAAATGTGCCACCATTTTATTGAAAAAAAAATTCTATTTTCCTAACCAAACTTT
Source organism: Oophaga sylvatica (assembly GCA_033576555.1). NCBI lineage: Eukaryota > Metazoa > Chordata > Amphibia > Anura > Dendrobatidae > Oophaga > Oophaga sylvatica. The sequence continues at coordinate 204,637,290 of JARQOD010000006.1, read as the reverse complement.
GGGGTGCGTCTTATGATCCGGTGCGTCTTACAATCCGCAAAATGCGATATATGAATGCCCATGTTGGTAATAATTGAGAAATCCAAAATTGTTCTTCTTATTTCTTAGATTTGCCCAAATATGACATCAATGTTTTCCATAACCTGTGACCACTGCTAATTCTAAAATTGAAGGATTGTAGAGCTTCTTAACTTCTCCACACCACCTAAGGTTAAGGAGATCTTTGACATACACGCACATTCATGGTGCCAAAGCGGTTAGGGTACTCTTACAAATGTGAAAAAGGGAGAGCAAAAGTTGTAGTGGCATCTGAGCTATAGAGACTTAGAGAGCTCAAAATGTCCTGCCCCATTTGAAAAATCCAGAACGTCAAATAATATTTTTGGACACTTTTGCAGAATTTCTGTTGGGGTTACCTTTCTGTTGTATAGTTTTACAGATTCATGAAGGCTGACAGAGAGACATATCTCTATTATATGGGTTGTAGATGTATGCATTGGATGATGGAGATGGCCAAGCTGCAGGGGAAGACTACTAACTGCATGTGATGTCTGTTGCTTGGGTCCTTACTCGATTCCTAATACATGCTATTTTATTAGACATTTTAATTTAGACATGTTAATTTCGTCCAGTCAACACACAAACACAGATAAACCCCTTCACAATCTCGGGATTTTCGGTTTTTGGTGTTTTTGTTTTTTGCTTCCCTTCTTCCCAGAGCCATAACATTTTTATGGCCATGTGAGGGCTTGTTTTTGGTGTGGCGAGTTGTAATTTCGAACAACACCATTCATTTTACCATACAGTGTACTGAAACATGGGAAAAAACATCCAAGTGTGGTGAAATTGCAAAAAAAAGTGCAAGTGCAATTGACCTGCCATAATGATTCTCCAGGTCATTATGAGTTCCAGATACCAAACATGTATAGGTTCTTTTTCATTTACGTAGTGAAAAAACAATCAAACGTTTGTTAAAAAAAAAAAAAAAAAAAAAATGGTGCCATTTTCTGAGGCCCTTAGTGTTTCCATTTTTCGGGATCTGGGGCTGGGTTAGGGCTTATTTTTTGCACACCGACCTGAAGTTTATATTGTTACCATTTTGGGGTAGATACAATGTTTTGTAAAAAGGGACTGGATTGAACTTTTATTTTTTTTTATATTTTCAAATATTTTTTTTTCTACTTTCTACTTGCTTCAATAGTCTTCTAAAGAGACTTGATCGTGTCATGTGTGCATTGCCACGAAGATCGTCGCGGTTGCACATTTTGACTTCTCACAGCTGAGCTGCTGTTTCTTTGTGTTTGGCAGCTAGGGAGTTAATTCTGTCTGTGCTCGGTGCTGGGACTGGGTGCAGTTTCTCCCGGCTGCAATTGATTATTTGTTGATTGGTTTCCTTTAAATTCCTGGTTGTCTGCTTGGGGAGTTGCCAGTGAAACCTTCATGCAGACCACAGATAGGAATGAATCTGTATAGACTTTAGTTGTGAGCTCCTTAGTTGTTCTAAGCTCAACTTGGTTAGAGTTTATTTCCCAGACCATTTATGTTCCTTTGGTGTTTGAGTGTGTATGCAAGCGAGTGTTATCCTGTCTGTCTTATATGTCTAATCTGTGTATTTAGCTGAGATCATCCCATATCCCTTTGGTGGTAGTCAGGATCCTTCTTAGGACTGATTACAGGGTTCAGGGTTTGATAGGAGACAGGGTTAGGTTGGAGACTTGGACCTCTGAACCATTATCAGTACCTCCAAGGTGAGGGATTAGTTAGGACCCCAGTTTAGGGTCAGGTTAGATCCCGGTCCACCTCTTTCCTGTTTCAGCTCATCAAGTCCTCAAGATTAACCCTGAGTTCAGCAGATATCGTGTCAGGTAAATCTATTCTATACTTACATGCTGATGTTGCTATACTAGTTGTTGTATAGAGTGTTGTTCCTGTATTAATAGTTTACTGACATTGTATACATATCATTAGACAGCGTGACATTTTCACTGGCCTTAAAAATTATCTCCAGTTACCATGGATCCAGTAGCCCAGCTGGCTCTGCAGTTGCAGGGATTATCCATGGAGCTGACGGACATTAAGTCCAAAGTTTTGTCTCCCCTGGAGCAAACCAGAGTTGAACCTAAAGTAGCTCTCCCGGACAGGTTCACTGGTGGGCGAGACAAATTTTTCACCTTCCGGGAGGCATGTAAATTGTATTTTCGGCTTCGGCCTCGATCATCAGGGAGTGATGAGCAGAGAGTGGGAATTGTTATCTCACTTCTGCAAGGGGACCCTCAATCCTGGGCATTTTCCCTTCCTCCGGGATCCCCGGCTCTACTGTCTGTAGATCAATTTTTTACTGCCCTGGGATTGGTATATGATGACCCAGATCGGGTCTCTCTTGCTGAGACAAAATTACGTAAGATACAGCAGGGAGATCGTCCGGCAGAGGAATTTGCTTCTGAGTTTCGTAGATGGGCCACAGATACTCAGTGGAATGACCCAGCTCTTAGGAGCCAGTTTTGTCATGGGCTTTCTGATAAATTAAAAGACGTTTTGGCTCAGTATGAGTCTCCTCATTCACTGGAGGCTGCTATGGCCTTAGCTATCCGTACTGATAGACGGCTTCGGGAGAGGGGTGAGGTAACCCCACTCCCTGTTGTTTCTCCACCTACCACTAAAGTCCCTTATGTTGAGGTTCCCCTTGTCTGTTCGGATGAGCCTATGCAGTTGGGAGGGACATCATTTCGTAGGAGGGGATTGGCGGTACGCCGCAGGACTAGAAGATGTTTTTTCTGCGGGAAAGAGGGACATTTTGTTGGAGAATGTCCATCCCGTGCCTTGTTGAGCCAAAAGTCGCCGGAAAACTGTTAATCCCAGGTTGTGTGGTGGACTACAACCTGGGAGTATGTATTTCATCCGCCAGTTCTTCTCAGTTCCTTGTACCAGTGGAGGTGGTAGTTGGTACGAGATTGGAGAGATTGTCTGTTCTTCTTGATAGTGGTTCCGGGGCTAATCTGGTTGACGCTCAGTTTGCTCAGGCTCAAGGTATGCATCTGAGTGTATTGGTCAAACCGATCCCTATATTCTCCATTGACGCCAGGCCTCTCGGCCAAGGTAGCTTTGTTCATGAGGTTCATAACATTGACCTTCGGGTAGGGGCAATACATAGGAACAATTATCTTGTTATGTGTTGGAGGGTCTACCTACTCCCATTGTGTTGGGACTTCCTTGGTTGGTTAAACATAACCCTGTGATTAATTGGCAGTCCAGAGAAATAAGCCAATGGGGTGAGTTTTGCAAAAGCAACTGCATGAACACAGTCATCAGTGCGGTCGTGCCTAGTACATTGCCTCCTTTTTTGGAGGATTTTGGGGATGTTTTCTCTGAGGAGGGGTGTCAGGAGTTGCCTCCTCATCGCGTGTATGACTGCTCTATTAATCTCCTTCCTGATGCAAAGTTGCCTAAAGCTAGGTTGTATAATCTTTCTGGTCCTGAGAGGCAGGCTATGAAAGATTATATTTCTGAAAGTCTGGCCAAAGGGCATATTAGACCTTCATCTTCCCCAGTAGCCGCGGGGTTCTTCTTTGTGAAGAAGAAAGATGGAGGCCTACGCCCTTGCTTGGATTTCCGCGAACTTAATCGGATTACTGTTCGAGATCCGTATCCACTCCCTCTTATTCCTGATCTCTTCAATCAAATTGTTGGCGCCAAATGGTTCTCTAAATTGGATCTCAGGGGGGCGTATAATCTGATTAGGATAAAAGAGGGGGATGAGTGGAAAACGGCGTTTAACACGCCGGAGGGACATTATGAGAACCTAGTCATGCCTTTTGGTCTGACTACTGCACCAGCAGTATTCCAACATTTTGTTAATGACATTTTTTGTCACCTTGTGGGGCTGTTTGTGGTTGTATATTTGGACGACATTTTAATTTACTCGCCAGATCTTGTGTCTCATCAGGAGCATGTGAGACAGGTGTTGCAGATCTTGCGAGACAATAAACTATACGCCAAACTGGAGAAGTGTGTATTTGCCGTACAGGAACTTCAGTTTTTGGGTTTTTTGGTGTCAGCCTCCGGTTTCCGTATGGACCCTGAAAAGGTGAGAGCAGTGCTTGAATGGGATCAGCCAGGGGATCTTAAGGCTCTGCAGCGTTTTTTGGGGTTTGCTAACTACTACCGGAAATTTATTTGTAATTTCTCATCTGTCGTCAAACCTCTCACTGACATGACAAGAAAAGGGACGGATTTTTCTAAATGGTCGGACAAAGCTTGCCAAGCCTTTTCCTCTTTGAAGAAATGTTTTGCTTCGGCACCCGTTCTCATCCAACCAGATGCATCTCAGCCGTTCATTGTGGAGGTGGATGCGTCTGACGTAGGGGTGGGTGCTATATTGTCCCAGGGTCCGTCCCCTGGTAAATGGCATCCGTGCGCTTTCTTTTCTAAGAAATTGTCGTCCGCCGAAAGGAATTATGATATCGGCAATAGGGAACTTTTGGCCATTAAGTTAGCTTTTGAAGAATGGCGTCACTTTTTGGAGGGGGCAGTCCACCCGGTTACCGTTATTACTGATCACAAGAACCTGTTGTATTTGGAATCCGCTAAGCGTCTGAATTCCAGACAAGCTCGATGGTCGTTGTTTTTTACCAGGTTTAATTTTGACGTCACTTATCGCCCGGGGTCTAAGAATGTAAAGGCTGATGCCTTGTCTCGCAGTTTCCCAGGGACCGGGAAAACAGATGACCCGAGTCCTATCCTTCAGGAGGGGGTGGTAGTGTCGGCTGTATTTTCTGAGCTTGAGGAGGAGGTGTTAGAGGCTCAGGGGGACGCCCCTGCAGGACCTCCAGGGAGACTGTTTGTCCCAAATCTGTTGAGACAAAAGGTTATTGAGGCACATCATAATTCTGCTCTAGCAGGACATCCAGGGAGTAAGGCTACTTTAGATCTCCTTTCTCGCCGGTTTTGGTGGCCTAATGCTAATAAAGATGTTATAACTTTTGTCGCGTCATGTGGGGTGTGTGCTCGCTCTAAAACCCCTCATACCCGTCCGTCTGGGACCCTTTTACCCTTGAAACTTCCGGAGCGTCCATGGACTCATTTATCTATGGATTTCATTACGGACCTTCCTCCGTCGTCAGGGAATACTGTCATACTGGTGGTTGTTGACAGGTTCAGTAAGATGGCACATTTCGTTGCTCTTCCTGCACTCCCTAATGCTAAAACTCTGGCGCAGGTGTTCGTTAGGGAGATCGTTAGACTTCATGGGTTGCCTTCTGATGTGGTGTCAGATAGGGGGTCTCAGTTTGTGTCCAAATTTTGGAGGGCATTTTGTTTACGTCGGGGGATGCAATTGTCATTTTCCTCGGCTTTTCATCCGCAGACCAATGGTCAGACAGAGCGTCTGAATCAGAGCTTAGAGACATATCTCCGGTGTTTTGTCTCAGAGAACCAAGAGGACTGGTCTTCTTTCTTGCCTCTGGCAGAGTTCGCTCTTAACAACAGGCGGAGCGAGTCCACTGGTAAGTCCCCGTTTTTTGGGGCATATGGTTTCCATCCCCAGTTTTGTACTTTCAATGGGGGGGGCCCTTCTGGGGTTCCTGAGGAGGAGCGTTTCTCGTCGTCACTTGCTTCTGTGTGGAGAGGTGTATTGAATAATCTGAGTGCGATGGGGAACCGTTACAAACGTATGGCTGATAGGAGGAGAGTTTCTGGTCCAGATCTGAATGTGAACGATCTGGTATGGTTGTCTACCAGGAATATAAAACTTAAAGTGCCCTCCTGGAAACTGGGTCCCAGATTCATCGGGCCGTACAGGATCAGTTCCATAATTAATCCTGTGGCATTTCGTCTGGACCTCCCTCCTACGTTTAAAATTCATAATGTGTTCCACAAGTCATTACTTAAAAGGTATGTGGCACCAGTCATACCGTCACCTCTACCTCCTCCTCCTGTGTTGGTCAATGGTAACTTGGAATTTCAAGTATCAAAGATCATTGACTCACGTCTGAATCGCCGGTCCCTTCAGTACTTGGTGCATTGGAAGGGGTATGGTCCAGAGGAGAGGACGTGGTCCCTGCGTCTGATGTTAACGCAGATCGTTTGGTTCGGACCTTCCACAGAGCTCACCCGGGCAGGCCTGGCCCTGAGGGTCCGGAGGCCCCTCGTAGAAGGGGGGGTACTGTCATGTGTGCATTGCCACGAAGATCGTCGCGGTTGCACATTTTGACTTCTCACAGCTGATCTGCTGTTTCTTTGTGTTTGGCAGCTAGGGAGTTAATTCTGTCTGTGCTCGGTTCTGGGACTGGGTGCAGTTTCTCCCGGCTGCAATTGATTATTTGTTGATTGGTTTCCTTTAAATTCCTGGTTGTCTGCTTGGGGAGTTGCCAGTGAAACCTTCATGCAGACCACAGATAGGAATGAATCTGTATAGACTTTAGTTGTGAGCTCCTTAGTTGTTCTAAGCTCAACTTGGTTAGAGTTTATTTCCCAGACCATTTATGTTCCTTTGGTGTTTGAGTGTGTATGCAAGTGAGTGTTATCCTGTCTGTCTTATATGTCTAATCTGTGTATTTAGCTGAGATCAGCCCATATCCCTTTGGTGGTAGTCAGGATCCTTCTTAGGACTGATTACAGGGTTCAGGGTCTGATAGGAGACAGGGTTAGGTTGGAGACTTGGACCTCTGAACCATTATCAGTACCTCCAAGGTGAGGGATTAGTTAGGACCCCAGTTTAGGGTCAGGTTAGATCCCGGTCCACCTCTTTCCTGTTTCAGCTCATCAAGTCCTCAAGATTAACCCTGAGTTCAGCAGATATCGTGTCAGGTAAATCTATTCTATACTTACATGCTGATGTTGCTATACTAATTGTTGTATAGAGTGTTGTTCCTGTATTAATAGTTTACTGACATTGTATACATATCATTAGACAGCGTGACAGATCGCTTGTGCTACACATAGCTTCAGTGTAGCAAAAATCATCATAGCGTAGCAGATCAGCAATGACACCACGGTTGTCATGCCAATCCATCAGCGCCCCGTGATCATGTGCCATGGGCTTGGTTTGTGACGCGCTTCCAGCGCAATCATGTTAAATGTCGCTGTCAAAGATTGCGATTCCACCCGCGGCTGTCAGGGGCACATGACATTATTTAAGACTTGTTCCTATGTATCACCAATGAAAAACCCTAATTCTTATATGCAAAAAACTTATTTCAATTGAACAACACTCAAGAAGGCCAAGTATAAATTGCTTATTAATAAAATATAAGTTTTATTGCAACAGTTCATTAAAATACACATGAATAAACATACTAATAAAGAGATGCTGCTAATCCAAACGGGGAACAGTCTAAGCATGTGGCCCAAGCACACCAGGTGCAATTAGTGATATGGAGTATATATAATAAGGGTATACATATCCCTAAGCAGAATCCATATAAAATGTATTCAGTAACATCCCTTACTACATCGTAGTGCCATAGTCTATTAGTGACATCAATACCAAATGAAAGGCAAGAGGAATGCAATGCTGAAACTAGGGAAAAATCCCTGTGGGCACTTACATGAAAAACGTGTGCTTCACAGCTGCTACCCCGTCGCCCCAACGCACGTTTCGCTTCTTTGTCAGGAGGCGTGCCTTGGGGTGAGGTGGGTAACCTTTTATCTGGAGACTAACCAATCAATTTGCCCAAAGCTTCAGCGTCTGCTCGTTTCTCCCTCACAACAGCTGTGCTGGTGAATGTAACTTCCTGCTTTAACGGCGCATGTGCCAGTGACGTCAGTCTCATAAAACCGGTAGTAAGTTTGCGGCCGTGGGACGCAAGCAACATGACGCCGTCATGGTGATGGCGCATGAGCTCTTGTCCACATATGTCCGCTCACCTAGCTACTCGAGAACAACGGAACCGAACATGCGCACCAGCAAGGGGAGAAACTTAGGCTGCTGGATGAAAAATGCTTTCTAATATGCTGTCAGCTATGCTTTTAGAATGCTAACCTGATACATACATACCAGCTATTTAGCATTCTAAAAGCATAGCTGACAGCATATTAGAAAGCATTTTTCATCCAGCAGCCTAAGTTTCTCCCCCTTGCTGGTGCGCATGTTCGGTTCCGTTGTTCTCGAGTAGCTAGGTGAGCGGACATATGTGGACAAGAGCGCATGCGCCGTCATCATGACGGCGTCATGTTGCTTGCGTCCCATGGCCGCAAACTTACTACCGGTTTTATGAGACTGACGTCACTGGCACATGCGCCGTTAAAGCAGGAAGTTACATTCACCAGCACAGCTGTTGTGAGGGAGAAACGAGCAGATGCTGAAGCTTTGGGCAAATTGATTGGTTAGTCTCCAGATAAAAGGTTACCCACCTCACCCCAAGGCACGCCTCCTGACAAAGAAGCGAAACGTGCGTTGGGGCGACCGGGTAGCAGCTGTGAAGCACACATTTTCATGTAAGTGCCCACAGGGATTTTTCCCTAGTTTCAGTATTGCATTCCTCTTGCCTTTCATTTGGTATTGATGTCACTAATAGACTATGGCACTACGATGTAGTAAGGGATGCTACTGAATACATTTTATATGGATTCTGCTTAGGGATATGTATACCCTTATTATATATACTCCATATTATTAATTGCACCTGGTGTGCTTGGGCCACATGCTTAGACTGTTCCCCGTTTGGATTAGCAGCATCTCTTTATTAGTATGTTTATTCATGTGTATTTTAATGAACTGTTGCAATTAAATTTACATTTTATTAATAAGCAATTTATACTTGACTTTCTTGAGTGTTGTTCCTATGTATGTTTCACAAACATGAATAAGTCTTTTATGAGCTGAAACACTTTGGTTATCTTTCACACTGGTTTTAACCATCTGTTACTGTGTTTTTACATTTACTTTTTCTACAATAAATTCTGGATTTTAATTTTGTGAACCTGCTATCATGCTGGATTTTTCCTTTGGTTCTTCATACGCAGCCAGATCCCGGGCTTCTCCATGGTGTTTCCCAGCAGGATCAATGCTGCAACAATGTGATGAGCTGACTCTTCTTCCTTTCTTTCCCAGTTTGGATCCTTGGGGGCACATGACAGCTGATCAAATCAAAGATGCACGCTCAGCGCCGCAGCCCGCATCAAAGGGGGATGCATGGCCTATAACGTACCTATACGGTTGTAACAGAGGGTTGTAACAGAGAGTCACCCCCCAGCCTGTACACATGGACCATACTGTAATCAGGCTTACATTAGCATTCCTTGCCTGTTTCTGGTGGGGACATGTTTGTCTTTGTTCCACTCTGCAGGGGGCATCACCAATACACAAACCTGTACAGAGACCACAGACAGGATTTCTGGAATGTTCTTAAGGGTATGCCACACTAAACAACATCGCTAACGGGATCGCTAAAAAACGTCACTATTTAGCGATCCCGTTAGCGATGTTGTAGTGTGCGGCAGCTGCCAGCGACGAGCTTCCTGCTGTGATCTCGCTCGTCGCTGGAATCGCTCCGGACCCTATTTCATCGTCGGCGCTCCCGCTGGGTAAGTATTATCGCTGAGTGTGGCACCTTTTCTTAGCGATTTAGCGGTACTTTTGTACCGCTAAAGTCGTTAAGGAGATCGCTAACCGCGATAGCGTCCTTAACGATATCGCTAAGTTAAGCCGCACTCAGCGATATACAAACAATCCCGCTAGCGATCTCATTAGTATGCGACGCTAACGAGATCGCTAGCGGGATTGTGTAGTGTGGCAGTACCTTCAGTCCTTGGAGCTATGTTTAAGGGGTGGGTGTTGGGATCAGCCCTTTTGCTGGGCAGAGATACTAAGAGTGGTAGGACAATAAGCCACATGGTCAGTTAGTTGATGCTGTGTGCTTTGAAGGACAGGGATCTGCAGCTGTGGCTGGATCCTAGTATCATGTATAGAGATTGGAGAATATTTTGCCACATGGGATTGTGATGTCTCACCACCCTACTAGATTTGAGGACTGAATCTAAAGACTGCAGTTGGGTGTTGATGTGCCAGGAACTAGGATCTTATGCTGAGGCGAGATCCTAGGGCCGTGTGTGGATCCCGTGGAATGGTGTTATGTCCTTCATCTGTTGGATCCATTGAACTCATCCCAGGATTATTTTGTCTTTTCCCTAGCGTCGGATTAACGGGTGGCGCCCCCCGGCACTGTTTCCCTCTTGGTGTGGACTCATTGTGTACTCTTAAGCCATTGATATCTTTTGTTATGTGCTCACTGTCTCAATAAATCCCGTTGGATTGATCTTCAGCCTGGTATCCCTTCCTGCTCTGTCGCACACACCGTCACAACGTCACAGGTTGTGAAGGATTTTACGAGAGTCGATCTACTACATACAGGTTGTTTGGTGTTCGCTTACTGGCTGTTCCCAGGCTAACAAATGATGATTGCTAATACTATCATTCAGTCCTCATGTATCATGCATCAGCAGCACATCTCTTGTTTGCAGTGTCTTGCGAAAGCATTCACCCCCTTGGCATTTGTTCTGTTTTGCTATCTTACAACCTGGAATTCCAATGTTTTTCTGATGGTTTGCATCAGCTCATGTAAAGAACATGCCTACAATTGTGAACATTTGTTTTTCTTGTTTTTGTGAAGCAAGCAACAAATAGGAGAAAATAACTGAACAATCCAATGTGCTTAACGATTCACCCCCCTAAAGTCAGTGTTTGTAGAGCATCCTATTGCAGCAATTACAGCTGCAAGTCGCTTTGGATAAGTCTCTATGAGCCTTCCACCTCTTGCCACAGGGATTTTTGGACATTCCTCAAGGCAAAACTGCTCCAGCAACAAGGAGTCTCTGCCGGCTCCTTGTTGCTGCAGTGAAAAAAAAAAAATTTACACTACAACAAAATGGCACCAGAGGCGGCACATGCGCAGTAACATCTATTGTGTACCGAGAGATGCTATTGTGCAAGCACCACCACCGGATCCTTGTTGCTGCAGCCAAAAAAATGTTCACTACAACTAAATGGTGCCGGCGCTAGCGCAGTAACATCTCTCAGTACGAGATAGATGCTACTGCACAAGCGCCTCTGCCGGCTTATTGGTGCTGCATTAAAAAAAAAGTTACACTACAACAAAATGGTGCCAGAAGTGGTGCATGAGCAGTAGCATCGTACCGAGAGATGCTACTGCACAAGCGCTGCCGCCGGCTCCTTGTTGCTGCAGCCAAAAAAATGTTCACTACAGCAAAATGGCACCAGAGGCGGCGCATGCACAGTAGCATTTATCACGTACCGAAAGATGCTATTGCACAAGTGCTGCCGCCGGCTCCTTGTTGCTGCAGCCAAAAAATGTTCACTACAACAAAATAGCGCTGGTGCTTGCGCAGTAGCATCTGTCGGTACAAGATAGATGCTACTGCGCAAGTGCCTCTGCCGACTCCTTGGTGCTGCAGTCAAAAAAAATTTACACTACAACAAAATGGCGCCAGAGGCGGCGCATGCGCAGTAGCATCTATTTCGTACCAAGAGATGCTACTGCGCAAGTGCCGCCGCCAGCACCATTTTGTTATAGTGTACATTTTCTTGGCTGCAGCAACAAGGAGTCGGCAGCAGCGCTCGCGTAGTAGGATCTATCGGAATGCGATAGATGCTAATGCGCAGGCTCAGCTGACGGCGTCATATTGATGGTGATTTTTTTTCTTTGAAACACAGGAATATACTATCACAGAGCAGGTGCATTTATACGGAGACTTGATTACACACATATGGATTATATTTATCATCATTAGTCATTTAGGACAACATTGGATCATTCAGAGATCCACAATGAACTTCTGGAGTGAGTTTGCTCCACTGAAGGTAAAGGGGCCGAATAATATTGCACACCCCATTTTTCATTTTTTGTATTTCCACAAAAATTTAAAATGACCAATAAATTTCATTCAACTTCACAATTGTGTCCCACTTGTTGTTGATTCTTCACCAAAAATTTACATTTGGTATCTTTATGTTTGAAGCATGATATGTGGGAAAAGGTTGAAAAGTTCCAGGGGGCCCAATATTTTCGCAAGGCGCTGTACATGAACCCCGCCTTAGGACATGAGCATATCATTAACACAAAACTGAAAATAAAGATTAAGAAACAGCCACAAGACGGATTTTGCCAACTAAGGTATCATTTTATTCAGTATAACGGCGCCGACCTAACAGTGTGTGTAGGTTACTATGCATAACTCTGCTGACAGATTTCCTTTAATATTTTCTCACTCTACTTCAATCATTTTTTTAAGTTTCATATCCAATATGAGTGATATAACACTCATTAGAACATAGTTAACAATTTTAAGACTAACAGCCCCTATAACAGGTTGTATGTATTTGACCTTTTCTATATTCTTGTTTTCTTCTGGATTTCAATGTCAGTTGTCTCTGCAACGGGATGACTTGCTTCTTGGGAAAATCTGTCACTGATGGGCTTTCCACATCTGAGGGATTGACTGAAGTTGAATTTGCAAGCGACTCATCCTCTTGATTGTTCAGAAGCTCCATCTACATTGCGAAAGTTACTTTCAATGCTAGAAAGATAATGATTTATGCATTTTCTTGTCGCCTTAAGGCTGTATCTATACTTATGTATTTGCCATCATAATCTGGCTTGTGAAATCAATTAGCTGATAAAAAATGTATTTCTTTCCATTTGCTCATAGTGCACCAATGCTGGTCTTCTTATCTTACTTCCGAAGTTCCTTCTGGAAACAGTCATGAATTATATTTCCATCTCCAACTCTACTCATTCACTAAGGAAATAAACATTTCCACATTCTAAATATACACTACTCAACATGAACATTGCAACACCATCAAGAAAAAGCCATGGAATTATAGAAATCAGAGGATGGACAGACATGTTAGTAATATGCAAATGATCAAAAATTAAAAAAAAAAATCAAAACATATGGATTTATTCAGTATCAAGCAGAAATACATTCACTTAACACTTTTTGAATGCTATCAATGAGGTTATTAATAGTTCTGTGAGGAATGTTCTGCCAGGCTGAATGGACGGTACTTGGACACGCAAATTATCAAGATCCACTGCTGGCAGCTCCTTTTGTAATTGTTGATCAATTAAGTCCCAGATGTATTCTTTGAGAGATACTGTAAATTCAAAGAAGCCGGAGGCCATGCTAGCACATTTAGGACACTTAGGATGCTCACAGTAGTACAAGCAACATGTGGCCTGCTATTGCCATGTTGAAAAAGGAGTCCTGGAACGCTTTGGAGAAATGGCCGTGGCACTAGTTCCTATGAAGGACATCTGGAATGTCATTGCTTGGAAATTGCAAAGAGAGCTTCTAGCAATGGATCTGGGCATTTCTTTAAAGTCTTCTCTAGGGGAATGTGCTTTCACCCCACTCTATCAGATGCTGTCAATCACAGCTTTGTGCAGATGTAGTAGTTTAGCAGTCTATGCAGAGTTTTGAATGGTGAAACTCCATGTCTCAAGAGAAGACTCTGAAGAAATGCCCTGTTGGACTGCAAGCTGAGATTTCACATACTGTGCTCCAAAAGCAACAAATGTGAATATTTTTTAAACTGAGGGACATAGCGCAAAATGGGGAAATAATAATAATAATCTTTATTTTTATACAGCGCTAACATATTCCGCAGCGCTTCACAGTTTGCACACTTTATCATCGCTATCCCTGATGGGGCTCACAATCTAAATTCCCTATCAGTATGTCTTTGGAATGTGGAAGGAAACCGGAGAACCCGGAGGAAACACAGGGAGAACATACAGACTCCTTGCAGATGTTGTCCTTGGTGTTAAAAAAAAACTTACCATGCAGAAACATGGTCTGATCATACCACAGCTCCTTGGCACGGGAGGGGGCATCAGAGTACACAGACAGAACAGCATGGAATCACAGCTAATTTTTTCTTTGTCGTAAAACATTGAAATAGGTAGGGAAATGTTTGACCTTACAGAAAGAATCAGTTGTGATCCTATACTGTAATGTCTGTATACTCTCTTTTGCCTGATCCCCTGCACAGGAGCTGTGGTATGATCAGACCATGTCCCTGTACAGTCAGACACAGCCATTACACAGTACACAGCAGGGGCACATTTATAAGATTATCTTAGATCAGGAACATTTTTTAAACATATCCAGTTGTGGAAATTATTATTATTCCAAGATCTGTGTTCATGGGACAACTGATTTAACTCAACATTTTTGAGCAAGCGACAGGTCCTCTTTTAGCAAGATATTTCAGTGGGGAAAATAAGTATATGATTCATTGCCGATTTTGCAAGTTTTCCCACCTACAAAGAATTTAGAGGTCTGTAATTTCTATCGTAGGTACACTTCAACTGTGAGAGACAGAATCTAAAAATAAAAACTAGAAAATCACATTGTATCATTTTTAAATAATTAAATTGCATAAGTATTTGATCATCTACCAACCAGCAAGAATTATGGATCTCACAGACCTATTAGTTTTTCTTTAACAGGCCCCCCCACTCTGCACTTATTACCCCTATTGATTATACCCATTTGATCTCATTACCTGTATAAAAGACACCTGTCCACACACTCAATCAATCAATCACACTTCATCCTCTCCAATGTGGCCAAGACCAAAGAGCTGTGTAAGGAGGACATCAGGGCCAAAATTGTAGACCTGCAGAAGGCTGGGATGCACTACAGAACAATAGGCAAGCAGCTTGGTGAGAAGCCAACAACTGTTGGCACAATTATTAGAGAATGGAAGAAACACTAGATGCAACGTTTTGCCTCGTGGGGTAAGGATGATTCTGAGAAAGGTCAGAAATCAGCCCAGAACTACATGGGAGGACCTGGTCAATGACCTGAAGAGAGCTGAGACCACAGTCTCAAACAGGGGCGGAACTATAGTGGAAGCAGGGGAAGCAGCTGCCACAGGGCCCGGGCTAGAAGGGGGCCCGTCCCTGCTGCAGCTGCCCTGTGATTTAGGAGCAAAAAGGGGGGCCCGAGCACGCTGGCAAATGGATCCGCGCTCGGGCCCCCTCCCAACATTTTGTTCAGGCTTCTGACTCTGAACGCTGATGCATAACAACACTGTGTTGTTTTAAAGAGACACTACAGTGTTGTAAATGCAGACAGCGAACAGAAATGAGCACTGTAGCTTTAAGCTGCGGCCCAGTGCATTATGGTCCGTCTGTCACAGCGTGTGTGCATGTGGGGGCGGACAGCAGACGGCCAGGCAGACCACATGAAGCAGCAGACTGACTGGACAAGCAGGTGGAAGCCCGGGCGAGCAGGGTGAGTACCGTGAGTCTCTCAACAGTGAGAAGAGGCTTGGCTGCTCAATGGTGACTGGGAGGGCAGGTGCAGGCAGGATCTAACAGGGCCCACATTCAACAGGGCCCAGGCCCCAGGCTGCAGTGCAGGGGGCCCACATTCAACAGGGCCCAGGCAGCAGGGGGCTCACATTCAACACAGGGCCCAGGTAGCAAGGGGCCCGCATTCCAACAGGGCCTCGGGCTCCTGGGCCCTGTTTGACGCAAGCCTCAAGTCACCACTAACCTCCCCCTGGGCCCTGTTGGGCACGGGACCTCAGTCACCAGTAGCCTCCCCCTGGCCCAGTAACAGCCTCATAGTTGCTACAAGTGACGAGTGACACCCTGATCTCTGCTACATGTGACAAGTAACAACCTCAGCTCTGCTACATGTAACAAGTAACAACCTCAGCTCTGCTACATGTGACAAGTAGCAACCTCGGCTCTGCTACATGTGACAAGTAGCAACCTCAGCTCTGCTACATGTGACAAGTAGCAACCTTGGCTCTGCTACATGTGACAAGTAGCAACCTCAGCTCTGCTACATGTGACAAGTAACAACCTCAACTCTGCTACTTGTGACAAGTAGCAACCTCAGCTCTGCTATTTGTGACAAGTAACAACCTCAGCTCTGCTCATGTGACAAGTAACAACCTCAGCTCTGCTCATGTGACAAGTAGCAACCTCAGCTCTGCTACATGTGACAAGTAACCTCAGCTCTGCTACATGTGACAAGTAACCTCAGCTCTGCTACATGTGACAAGTAACAACCTCAGCTCTGCTACATGTGACAAGTAACCTCAGCTCTGCTACATGTGACAAGTAACAACCTCAACTCTGCTACTTGTGACAAGTAGCAACCTCAGCTCTGCTATTTGTGACAAGTAACAACCTCAGCTCTGCTCATGCGACAAGTAACAACCTCAGCTCTACTCATGTGACAAGTAGCAACCTCAGCTCTGCTACATGTGACAAGTAACCTCAGCTCTGCTACATGTGACAAGTAACCTCAGCTCTGCTACATGTGACAAGTAACAACCTCAGCTCTGCTACATTTGACAAGTAACAACGTCAGCTCTGCTACATGTGACAAGTAGCAACCTCGGCTCTGCTAGATGTGACAAGTAACAACCTCAGCTCTGCTACATGTGACAAGTAGCAACCTCAGCTCTGCTCATGTGACAAGTAACAACCTCAGCTCTGCTCATGTGACAAGTAGCAACCTCAGCTCTGCTACATGTGACAAGTAACCTCAGCTCTGCTACATGTGACAAGTAACCTCAGCTCTGCTACATGTGACAAGTAACAACCTCAGCTCTGCTACATTTGACAAGTAACAACGTCAGCTCTGCTACATGTGACAAGTAGCAACCTCGGCTCTGCTAGATGTGACAAGTAACAACCTCAGCTCTGCTACATGTGACAAGTAGCAACCTCAGCTCTGCTCATGTGACAAGTAACAACCTCAGCTCTGCTCATGTGACAAGTAACAACTTCAGCTCTGCTACATGTGACAAGTAGCAACCTCAGCTCTGCTACATGCGAGGAGTGACAGCCTCATCTCTGCTACATGCGCGGAGTGACAGCCTCAGCTTTGCTATACAAGTAGCAGAGCTGAGGCTGTCACTCCTCATATGTTGCAGAGATGAGGCTGTCACTCCTTACATGTAGCAGAGCTGAGGCTGTCACTCCTCGAATGTAGCAGAGCTGAGGCTGTCCCTACTCACATGTAGCAGAGCTGAGGCTGTTCCTCCTCACATGTAGCAGAGCTGAGGCTGTCACTCCTCACATGTAGCAGAACTGAGTCTGTCACTCCTCACATGTAGCAGAGCTGAGGCTGTCACTCCTCACATGTAGCAGAGCTGAGGCTGTCACTCCTCACATGTGTAATTGGTGAGGGCGTGGTGCAGAAGTACAGTATACAGAACAATCTTAGATTATTCTGTATACCGGACTGTTGTTCTACTGAATAAATCATCTGTTTTGAAAGCAATTTGCAGGCTGGATTACAAGTTTCTTCACATATTTACTCTGGAGAAAGCCTACCTTTGTCACTACCTCAGTTGCTTCCTGGGAGTTGGTTCCTTTCTGTTATTTCACTATCATTACTCCAAAAACCTCTAATTTTGGATAATAAAGGTATCTTTCTTAACACAACTTGGGTAGACCGGGATTGGCAACGCACGCGAGGGGGGGGGCCCCATTGTGAAGTTTGCTGTGGGGCCCTGCCGTTCCTAGTTACGCCCCTGGTCTCAAACATTACCATTAGAAACACATGAAGCGCCCACCAGGATCGTGGGCTACTCGGACCCGGGTCTGACGGTTCAGGGGAATTGTCACGGCAGCAGTGACCTGGTCTGTGGCCCTGGGCGTCCAATAAAAAGGTGGTGAATAAAGATGATGAAAGGGGAAACGTTTATAGGGGATTAGTTCATGACGCCACCCGTGGTATTAGGCAATAAGATGGCCGACGCTGCAGTACAGTTCCACTGGGGCAGCTGGTGACGCAGCAGAGTTGTTACAGCTCTCCACAGGTAGAGCTATGCCCCAGGGCAGTTGAAGAGTTAAATTTAAAGATGGTGGATGGTAATGCTGATGCAGGGCAGATGAAGCAGTAAATAATTCTGAGGACACAGCAGGGTGCAGTCTTTTCAGTTTATTCACAGTTTGTTGTTACAATCCTCAGCTGGGTGCTGTATCCTCCGGGTCGGTGGTCCAGCCAGCTCTCAAGTAATTTGGGGAGCACTTTCCCGGGACCCCCTTCTGGTGTTCTTTCACTGGTCTCCCTGTGCCGGCTACCGCCTCTCCTGCCCTGCGCCACACACGCAGTGTCCCAAGCCAGCAGCCTCGGATCCTGTCGGGCGACACACTCTATGTCCCCTTGATGCTATACAATTGCCTTTTCGGCGAATGTGTGCGGATGTGGTTGTAGCACCTACAGTCACTACAGCCTCTGGTTGGCTAGCTGAATCCTTAATTTCTCCACTAGTCTGGGGCGTGTCCCCTACTGCGACCTGGTCCCTCCACCCAACTATGGTCGGCGTGGATTCGGGTGCCACGGGTGGAATCCTCACTTTCCATGCCCCTAGGACCCCTTCTTCCTCTCGCTCACTGAAGCTTCTCTCTTTGTCTTTTCTCTCTCACTGTCCTCAGGTCTAGGGATGAGCTCCTCACTCCTCGAGTCCCCAGCACCACCTGACTGCTCCTTCTAATTGTCACTTCTTAAGTTCCGCCCCTTCTCTACTGACTCCACCCCCACCCTCTATTCAGTCCCTCCCTGTCCTTGAGAGGTCTGGTGTTGAGTGCAAGTGTGTGGGTTCTGGGTAGTGTCCCCTCCTTACCTGAGAGAAGAGTACCACACCTCTGGATGAAGTGCAGTACCCTGTGGCGACTGAGACCGCAAGGGTGCCACACACACTATACCGTCATGGATTAAAATCCGGCAAGGCACGCAAGGTCCCCCTGCTCATGCTAACACATGTCCAGGCCCATTTGAAGTTCGCCAATGACCATCTGGATGACCGAGAGGAGGCATGGGAGAAGGTCATGTGGTCAGATGAGACCAAAATAGATCCACTCGCTATGTTTGGAGGAAGAAGGATGAGTATAACCCCAAGAACACCATCCCAACTGTGAAGCAGGGTGGGGTAAACATCATACTTTGGGGTGCTATTCTGCAAAGGGGACAGGATGAGTGCACCGTATTGAAGGGAAGATGGATGGAGTCATGTATTGCGAGATTTGGCCAACAAAATCCCTCAGTAAGAGCATTGAAGATGGGTCGTAGTTGGGTCTTACTGCATGACAATGGCCTGAAACACACAGCCAGGGCAACTAAGGGGTAGCTCCATAAGAAGCATTTCAAGGTCCTGGAGAGGTCTAGCCAGTATCCAGACCTGAACCCAATGGAAAATCTTTGGAGGGAGCTGAAACTCAATGTTGCACAGCAACAGCCCTGAAACCTGAATGATCTGGATAGAGGAGTGGGCCAAAATCCCTGTTGCAGTGTGTGCAGACTTAAGGGTATGCCACACTGAACAATATCGCTAACGGGATCGCTAAAAAATGTCACTATTTAGCGATCCCGTTAGCGATGTTGTTCAGTGCGGCATCTGCCAGCGACGAGCTTCCTGCTGTGATCTCGCTCGTCGCTGGAATCGTTCCGGACCCTATTTTCTCGTCGGCGCTCCCGCTGGGTAAGTATATATCGCTAGTGTGGCACCTTTTCTTAGCGATTTAGCGGTACTTTTGTACCGCTAAAGTCGTTAAGAAGATCGCTAACGGCGATAGCGTCGTTAACTATATCTCTAAATGTGGCCGCACTTAGCGATATAGAAACAATCCCGCTAGCGATCGCATTAGTATGCGTCGTTATCGTGATCGCTAGCGGGATTGTTTAGTGTGGCAGTACCTTTAGTCAAGAACTACAGGAAACCTCTGACCTCTGTAATTGCAAACAAAGGTTTCTTTTACAAATATTAAGTTCTGATTTTATATAATATATTGATTTTATTTCATGGAATAAAATGGAAACCTGAAAGATCTGGATATAGGAGTGGGCCAAAATCCCTGTCGCAGTGTGTACAGACTTGGTCAAGAACTACAGGAAACCTCTGACCTCTGTGATTGCAAACAAAGGTTTCTTTTCCAAATATTAAGTTCTGATTTTATATAAGATATTGATTTTATTTCATGGAATAAAATGGAAATTAATTAAATAAAAATCATACAATGTGATTTTCAGAATTTTTATTAGATTCTGCTTGTCACAGTTGAAGTGTACCTACGACAATAATTACAGACCTCACCATTCTTTGCAGGTGGCAAAACTTGCAAAATTGGCAGTGTATCAAATATTTATTTTCCACACAGTATCTTTATCATTTTTAAGAAGTCACAACTTTGTGCATACTACCAATATATTTCCCTGTACATGTAGTGTGCATTGTGGGACAAAATCAAGGTAAACATTCAGAAATAACAGAATGAATACATTAGGATCTAAAAATATAATGGGTGGCACCATAAATCTTATTATTATAATATTAAGATGGCATACTTACATATATTAATCATCTCAGCAGAGGTATCCACCCAGATGTTAGATAGTAAATATAGATTCCGCTGTAACCAATCATGTAAGGTGTGGAGACCTCCCTTGGGCTAGCTTACATGTTGTTTGCAGGAAGACATCCATGTGTTATTTATCTATTTGTCATTATATCATTCCACACAGTGCTGTGTATACATTGTTATCTTCTACTACCCTCAGTAGGGCTCTAAATTCCCGAGTTGGATTTAAATGCTATATTCCCTAGCAATATGTTTAGAAAGTGGGAAGACATCAGATTACCCAGAGAAAGGAAATGCTTACAAAAAAACAGGAAAGATGTATATCTTTGTACCTTGTTAGCCAGTAGATAGAAAAATATTTAGAATTGAGATTCCTCAGTGGTTGATACTTAATGGCTACTGAAAAGATGGTAGCAAATGGTAG
Organism: Oophaga sylvatica; assembly: GCA_033576555.1. Taxonomy (NCBI): domain Eukaryota; kingdom Metazoa; phylum Chordata; class Amphibia; order Anura; family Dendrobatidae; genus Oophaga; species Oophaga sylvatica. The sequence goes on along the minus strand of JARQOD010000006.1, from coordinate 204,616,515 downwards.
CAAATTGCAAGCTTTCGAGACTACTCAGGTCTCTTCATCAGGCATGTACTAATACAAAATCTGAAGAATCACATATTTATACACAACACAGCACAGAAACAATGCAATAGATAAGACAAGTGACGTGAAGCAGAACTGTCATTATGGGAGAAAAATATTTAGAATTGAGAGTCCTCAGTGGTTGATACCTTTTAATGGCTAACTGAAAAGATGGTAACAAAATTTGTTACCTTCTTTTCAGCTAGCCAATTAAAAGGTATCAACCACTGAGGACTCTCAATTCTAAATATTTTTCTATCTACTGGCTAACACGGTGCAAAGATACACATCTTTCCTCTATCATTATGGGAGATAGAGATAAACATGTTATGATCTGCTACAAGCACTAAGGAAAGATGGGAATTCTGTCCCTACAATAGAACTAAGCTGGATCCCTACGATGTAACGGGGAACCTGATCCTGCGACCAGACCCGCTAAAGTCCTCAGCTAGTCTGAACGAAGACCTATAGTTGCGAGGGAGGAATCCCTACAAGATCTAGGGACTGGGAGAAAAGGTGGACACCTCCTAACAGAAATTGTAGCAGGGAAAATTAAACAGAAAACAAATTACTTAGAGATCCTAAGATCAAGCAAAACTGACTGAGTAAGGCACCTAAGCACCCGGCTAGCTTAAGAGTAGATAATACAATGAAGTCCAGCAAAGCCAGAAGGGCGGAGCCAGACTAAATAGGGAAAAAAGGTCATGTGACCAGCAAGATAGAAAAAACCTAACAAGAGGGTTCTAACAGTACCCTCCCTTCTAAGAGGATCCTCCGGATCCCCTAGGACTTCGGCTTATCAGGAAACCTCTTGTGAAACGCTCTGACAAGTCTAGACGCAGAAACATCATCCGCCCTCACCCATGAGTTATCCTCGGGTCCATAACCCTTCCAAGCGACGAGGTGCTGCAAACTCCCTCTATATCGTCTAGAATTTAGGATGCGGGAAATCTCATATTGCCCGTCCTCCACCACCAGGGGAACAGTGGCCGAGACGTCTCCATCTGAGACCTCAGCTTTTTTCAAGAGAGAAACATGAAACACCGGATTAATCTTCCAGGAAGTAGGAAGCTCCAACTTAACAGTGGATTGGTTAATAACCTAAAGCACCTTAAAGGGCCCTACAAACTTGGGACCCAATTTCTTAGACGGAATCCTCAAGCGCAGATTCTTAGAGGACAACCAAACCATGTCACCAATAGCAAACAAAACCTCTTGTCGCTTTCTATCAAAATACACTTTGGATCTTTTGTTAGCCTCCTGAAGATTACCACGCACATCAGTCCAAACTCTCTCCAAAACACCAGAAAAATTCTCCTCTTCAGGTACAGCCGATCCCAACTTGGAAAATGACCCAAACGACGGATGTCTCCCTGTACAACAAAAAAAAGGCGAACAACCAGCAGAAGCGGATGTATGGTTGTTAAGAGCAAACTCAGCAAGTGGCAGAAACTCAGACCACCCCTCTTGATTGTCTGCCACAAAACAACGCAAGAACTGCTCAACATCCTGATTTTTCCTTTCTGTCTGGCCATTAGACTCAGGATGATATCCGGACGAAAACGACAAATGAACTCCCAACCTGTCACAAAAGGCGCGCCAAAACGAGCCACAAATTGAGGTCCCCTATCAGAAACATTGTCAGTAGGAACGCCATGTAGTCTGACAATTTCCTTGACAAAGGCCTTAGCGAGAGTCTTAGCGCAGGGCAGTTTGATGAAAGGAACCAAGTGACACATCTTGCTAAAACGGTCCACGACCACCCAGATGACAGTGAAACCCTCAGAGGGGGGAAGGTCTGTAATAAAGTCCATAGCCAAATGTGTCCAAGGTGCACTAGGGACCTCCAGAGGGCAAAAGCAACCCTGCAGCAGGAGTATGATAAGACTTAGATCTAGCACACACAGTACATTGATGCACCCACTTAATGACTTCCTTCTGCCATCCAGGCCACCAAAAGCTGCGACCCACAAGTCTCTTGGTCTCAGAGATTCCAGGATGACCTGCCAACCGAGAGTCATGACATTCAACAAACAAATCTCTCCTCAGGGTACCAGGCACAAACAACCTCCCATGCGGCGTGTTAGATGGGGCATTCTCCTGTGCTTTAAGAATCTCATCTTCCAACACAGAGTCCAAAACAACAATAACAACCCCCTCTTGCAAAATGTTTTCCTCCTCCTCAGTACCCACCATAGGAGAAAAGCTGCGAGACAAAGCATCAGCTTTAACATTTTTAGTACCTGGGATGTAAGTAACGGTAAAATTAAACCGCGAGAAAAACAGTGCCCACCTAGCCTGACGGGCATTCAAGCGTTTGGTAGCATCAAGGTAGACCAGATTTTTATGATCGGTGAAGACTTGAACGGGAAATTCCGCTCCCTCCAAAAAATGACGCCAGTGTTCAAATGCGAGTTTAATTGCCAACAATTCCCGATTACCGATATCATAATTTAGTTCAGACTCAGAAAATTTCTTTGAAAAAAAAGCACAGGGATGTACTCCATCCGTCTTTTCCTGAGACAACACCGCGCCGACCCCCACAGAAGAAGCATCAACCTCAACCAAAAATGGTTTAGTCACATCAGGCTGCGTAAGGATGGGAGCAGAGCTGAACTTCTCCTTTAGCAACACAAAAGCCTCAATGGCCTCAGTAGTCCACTGAACCGCATCAGCACCTTTCCTGGTGAGATCGGTCAGAGGTTTGGCAATCACAGAAAATTTTTAATGAATTTTCTATAATAATTGGCGAACCCCAAAAACCTCTGTATTGATTTCACACCAATAGGTCTAAGCCAATCCTGCACAGCTTGCACTTTCTCCGGATCCATCTCAAAACCTTCACTGGAGACAATGTAGCCCAAAAAACTAAGTCTCTGTACAGCGAACTCAAATTTTTCTAGCTTGGCAAAAAGTGAATTATCACTCAGTAACTGTAATACTTCACGAATGCTCCGCCAATGAGACTCCAAATCCGGTGAATAAATCAAAATGTCATCCAAATACACAACCACACTTCTGCCGATCAAAGGTCTAAGGATGTCATTAATAAGATTCTGAAAAAATGCTGGAGCACTGGAAAGCCCAAAAGGCATGACCAGATTCTCAAAATGACCCAGTGGAGTGTTAAACGCCATCTTCCATTCATCCCCCTCCTTCATGCGCAACAAATTGTATGCCCCTCGAAGATCAATTTTCGAGAACCACTTGGCCCCCACTAACTGGTTAAACAAATCAGGAATCAATGGCAGTGGGTGAGGATTGCGTACAGTAATCTTATTAATCTCACGAAAGTCTAGACAAGGCCGTAAACCGCCGTCCTTTTTATTAACAAAAAAAAATCCAACCGCCACAGGAGACTTAGAAGGCCTAATGTAACCGGCGGCCAAGCTTGTCTGTATGTATTCCTCCAAAGCCTTTCTCTCAGGAATATTAAAATTAAATAAACGACTTTTAGGAAGAGTCGCTCCAGGGACAAAATCAATTGCACAATCATAGTCTCTATGAGGAGGCAATACCTGCGATTCCTTATCAGAAAAAACTTTCCAAAAATCCTGAATAGGTACAGGTAACTCCCCCTTAACTACAGCAGCAATACGCCCGTTACAACACTTGTCATAACAATTAGGACTCCAGGACTTAATTTCATTGGTAGACCAATCCAATACCGGATTGTGCAATTTTAACCAAGGTAACCCCAAAATCACCGGTGAGGGCAAATTATTTAAAACTACCAAATCCAAATTCTCTTGATGAACACGATTAATAGTAAGAGGAAATTCACAGATATGGTAAGTAACATTTTTCAAGGGAGAACCATCCACAGAAACCACATTAATAGGGGAAGACAGAAGTTTGGGTGTTATGTTTCGGTAGCTGAGGAGTGCAGGTAAAAAAAGGCAATACACCAGAGCAGTTGGAATCTATGAGATTGCAGTACCCTGACTAACCACCACAACTAGAGGCAGCCGTGGAGCGTTCCTACGTTGGTCCTAGACGCCTCGTCACAGCCTGAGAAACTAACTACACCTAAAGATAGAAATAGGAAAGCTATCTGCCCCGGAGCAGAACCCCAAAGATAATAGAAAGCCCCCAAACATGTAATGGCGGTTAGACAAGATGAAATACTGACACAGAAAGAAAATAGTATGAGCAAACACTGGGGCCCAAACTAACTAAATAGAAAAGGATAGGAAGGGTACTTACTGCAATCCCAGAAAACCCTGAAAAGCACCAACTCTACTAATTTCAAAAACGCCTGAGATCACACGACCTCTTCCACCTAAATTAGTTCTCTGGTGTAACAAAATCAAAACAGCAGCCACTGAAAAAACTGGAAAAAGCAAAAGTACAAACATCAGTGGCTGAACTAAACTGAGAGGGCAAAAGCCCCCGGAGGGGACCCTGAAGGCCCCCACAGAAGTGCAGGAGAAAATGCAAAAATATAGCACAAAAAACAAAAAGAAGAAAATGTCTTATCTGTTAGCAGGAGATGCAGACACGACACAGCAGGCTACAAGGGAAACAGGAATGAAGGATTCAGACCAGAACAATTGATCACCGGCAACCCTGATGGGAAGGTGACTCCCTTATATAAGACCAGTCAGTAACACCTGATTCCCAGTCCTCACAATCTTCACTGGACAGACCAGCACCGCTTGTAACCACCAGAGGAAGCCTCTGCTCAGAACTCATCTCAAACCCATTCACAACAGTACCCCCCCCTTGAGGAGGGGTCACCGAACCCTCATTTGAGCAACCAGGTCGGTCAGGATGAGTTCTATGATACGCACGGATAAGTCTCCTAGCATGGATGTCCGAAGCAAACACCCAAGAATTGTCTTCCTGACCATAACCTCTCCATTTAACCAAATACTGGAGTTTCCGTCTAGAAAAACGAGAATCTAATATTTTCTCAACCACATACTCCAGATTGCCCTCAACCAAAACAGGGTCAGGAGGCACAGCAGCAGGAACCACTGGCTCAACAAACCTCTTCAACAAGGACTTGTGGAACACGTTATGGATCTTAAATGTCCCTGGAAGAAGCAAACGAAAAGAAACAGGATTAATAATCTCCATGATCTTATAAGGTCCAATGAACCTAGGCTTAAATTTAGGAGATGCTACTCTCATAGGAATATTCTTTGAGGACAACCAGACCAAGTCCCCCACTTTAAACCGAGGACCATCAGTCCTATGCCGGTTAGCAAACCGCTGGGCCTTCTCCTGAGAGAGGGACAACCTCTCCACTACCTGGTCATAAATCTGTTGCATACGCTCCACAACAGAGTCAACACCTGGACAGACAGAAGCCTCTGTCTGTCCTGAAGAAAATTGAGGGTGAAACCCAGAATTACAGAAAAACGGAGACATCAAAGTGGCAGAGCTAGCCCTATTATTAAGAGCAAACTCAGCCAAAGGCAAAAAAGAGACCCAGTCATCCTGATCAGCAGACACAAAGCATCTTAGATAAGTCTCCAATGTCTGGTTTGTTCTCTCAGTTTGACCATTGGTCTGAGGATGAAATGCCGAGGAGAAAGACAATTGAACACCCAGTTTAGAACAAAAAGTCCTCCAAAATCTGGAAACAAACTGGACTCCTCTGTCAGACACAATGTTCTCAGGAATGCCGTGTAAACGAACCACGTGCTGAAGGAACAACGGCACCAATTCAGAGGAGGAAGGCAACTTAGGTAATGGCACAAGATGTATCATTTTGGAAAACCTATCACAAATTACCCAGATGGTGGTCATTCTCTGAGAAACAGGAAGGTCGGAAATGAAATCCATAGAGATATGGGTCCATGGTCTCTTAGGCACAGGCAATGGCATCAACAAACCACTAGAGCGAGAGCAAGGCTTGGAGCGAGAGCAAGTCCCGCAGGACTGCACAAATTCCCTGACATCACGAGACAAGGTAGGCCACCAAAAGGACCGACTAACCAAGTCTCTGGTACCAAAAATTCCGGGATGCCCAGCCAATGCGGAACAATGAATCTCAGACATCACACTCTTCTTCCACTGGTCCGGGACAAACAATTTTCCTACAGGGCAGCACTCGGGCCTATCCTCCTGACACCCCTCCAGAGCAAGTCTCAAATTGGGCGAGATGGCGGAAAGAACTACACCCCTTTCAAAATAACAGAAGGATCAGATAACTCAGGAGAGTCCGCAAGGAAACTCCTCGAGAGGGCATCCGCCTTAACATTCTTAGTGCCAGGAAGAAAGGAAACCACAAAATTAAAACGTGTGAAAAACAAGGCCCACCTGGCCTGTCTAGGATTGAGTCGCTTGGCAGATTCCAGATAGACCAGATTCTTATGGTCCGTAAGGACCACCACCTGATGTTTGGCTCCCTCCAGCCAATGTCTCCACTCTTCAAAAGCCCACTTCATGGCCAGTAACTCCCGATTACCCACGTCATAATTACGTTCAGTAGGAGAAAATTTTCGAGAGAAAAAGGCACAAGGGTTACTTTTAGAGGTCTCTGGATCTTTTTGGGACAAAACGGCACCTGCCCCAATTTCAGAGGCATCAACCTCCACCTGAAATGGCAGAGAAACATCAGGCTGCCGTAGAACAGGAGCAGAAGTGAATCTCTGCTTAAGTTCCTGAAATGCAGAGACTGCCTCAGGAGGCCAATTCACCACATCAGAACCCTTTCTGGTCAAATCAGTTAATAGTTTAACAATAACCGAGAAATTACCAATAAATTTACGATAAAAATTGGCAAAACCCAAAAATCTCTGAAGAGCCTTTAATGAAGTAGGTTGGACCCAATCACAGATGGCCTGAACCTTGACCGGGTCCATTTCAATAACAGATGGGGACAAAATGAATCCCAGAAATGAGATCCTCTGTACGCCAAAAAGACACTTTGATCCCTTCACATACAGAGCATTCTCTCTCAAAATCTGGAACACAGTTCGAACATGTTTCACATGAGAGTCCCAGTCATTAGAAAAAATCAAGATATCATCCAAATAAACAATCAGAAATTTGTCCACAAAATCCCTGAAAATGTAATTCATGAAGGACTGGAAGACGGAAGGAGCATTAGTGAGCCCAAAGGGCATCACTAGGTACTCAAAATGCCCTTCAGGGGTATTGAATGCCGTCTTCCATTCATCCCCGTGCTTAATGCGAATAAGGTTATACGCCCCCCTGAGGTCAAGCTTGGTAAACCAAGTAGCGTTTTTCACCCTGGAAAACAGGTCAGAAATCAAGGGTAACGGGTATTGATATTTCACAGTAATATTGTTCAAGAGACGATAATCAATACACGGCCTTAATGAACCATCCTTTTTGGCTACAAAGAAAAAACCGGCACCTAAGGGTGAAGAGGATGGTCTGATATGACCCTTCTCCAATGATTCCTTGATATAAGACCGCATAGCGTCATGTTCAGGTACAGACAAGTTAAAAAGGCGACCTTTAGGGAATTTACTACCCGGCACTAATTCAATAGCGCAGTCATAGCTCCTATGGGGAGGCAAGGATGCAGATTTACTTTCGCTAAACACATCAGAAAAATCAATCAAAAAGTCAGGAACATCCTGAGCCTGGGGGGAGGCAGAAAAAACAGGAGTGTTGGTATTAACACATTGGCAGCCCCAACTGGTTACAGACACAGATTTCCAATCCAAAACAGGATTATGAGACTGTAACCAAGGGAAACCCAGCACGATAATGTCATGCAGATTATACAGAACCAAAAATTTGCAGCACTCCTGGTGATCAGGTTCAACCCTCATTATCACCTGAGTAGAAAACTGGGGTTTATTCTCAGCCAAAGGGGTAGAATCAATCCCCAGTAGGGGAATAGACTTCTGTAGGGGTATCAAGGGAAACCCACAAAGTTCAGCAAAATCATAATCCATCAGGTTAATAGCTGCTCCAGAATCAACGAAAGCCTGAGCAGAAAATGAGGACAGAGAGCACATGAGAGTGACAGTTAATAAAAACTTAGTCTGAATACTACCCAAGACAACTGAGCGTGCAAAACGTCTTCCCCGCTTAGGGCAGACTGAAATAGCATGAGAGGCATCACCACAGTAGAAACATAACCCATTGCGCTTTCGAAACTCATGACGCTGTGCCCCAGACACCACTCTATCACACTGCATGGGTTCAGAAGCTGGTTCACAAGGCAACACTATTCCACGCATACTTCTCCGCTCACGCAAACGTCTGTCAATTTGAATCGCTAATGACATAGAATCATTGAGACCAGAGGGGACAGGGAATCCCACCATAACATCCTTTACATTATCTGACAGACCCTTCCGGAAAAGGGCTGCCAAAGAGTCGTCATTCCATTTGGTCAGGACTGCCCACCTACGGAATCTCTGACACTATAACTCAGCGTCATAAAGCCCCTGATTTAATGCCAACAAGGCTTTTTCAGCTTGATCAGTGACATTAGGCTCATCGTACAATAACCCCAAAGCCTGAAAAAATGCATCAACATCACTCAAAACAGGATCCCCAGGTGTCAGGGAAAAAGCCCAATCCTGAGGATCGCCGCGCAGGAGAGAGATGATAATTTGAACCTGCTGCGCTGCGTTCCCTGAGGACTTAGATTTTAAGGCAAAAAACAATTTACAATTATTTTTGAAATTCTGAAACTTAGCTCGATCCCCTAAAAACAAATCTGGCATGGGAATCCTAGGTTCCACAACAGGCAACCCAGCAAGATAGATAGCAATACTCCGAACCTCAGCAGCAAGCTGATCCACACGGCCAGACAACTGTGCAAACTCCATTGAGAGAAAAGATCCTGCCCAGCACCCAGAGATACAGAGGGAAAAGAAAAAAAAAAAAAAAAAACACAAACAGAAAAATATCTCTGACAACTCTGACAACCTTTTTTCTTTCACAATATTTTTTCCCTTCTGTGAGTACCATACAATTTTAAATTTTGGGCCGGTGATACTGTTATGTTTCGGTAGCTGAGGAGTGCAGGTAAAAAAAGGCAATACACCAGAGCAGTTGGAATCTATGAGATTGCAGTACCCTGACTAACCACCACAACTAGAGGCAGCCGTGGAGCGTTCCTACGTTGGTCCTAGACGCCTCGTCACAGCCTGAGAAACTAACTACACCTAAAGATAGAAATAGGAAAGCTATCTGCCCCGGAGCAGAACCCCAAAGATAATAGAAAGCCCCCAAACATGTAATGACGGTTAGACAAGATGAAATACTGACACAGAAAGAAAATAGTATGAGCAAACGCTGGGGCCCAAACTAACTAAATAGAAAAGGATAGGAAGGGTACTTACTGCAATCCCAGAAAACCCTGAAAAGCACCAACTCTACTAATTTCAAAAACGCCTGAGATCACACGACCTCTTCCACCTAAATTAGTTCTCTGGTGTAACAAAATCAAAACAGCAGCCACTGAAAAAACTGGAAAAAGCAAAAGTACAAACATCAGTGGCTGAACTAAACTGAGAGGGCAAAAGCCCCCGGAGGGGACCCTGAAGGCCCCCACAGAAGTGCAGGAGAAAATGCAAAAATATAGCACAAAAAACAAAAAGAAGAAAATGTCTTATCTGTTAGCAGGAGATGCAGACACGACACAGCAGGCTACAAGGGAAACAGGAATGAAGGATTCAGACCAGAACAATTGATCACCGGCAACCCTGATGGGAAGGTGACTCCCTTATATAAGACCAGTCAGTAACACCTGATTCCCAGTCCTCACAATCTTCACTGGACAGACCAGCACCGCTTGTAACCACCAGAGGAAGCCTCTGCTCAGAACTCATCTCAAACCCATTCACAACATTTGGGTTTTAATTTTAGTTTTTCCAAAAATTTCCCATCAATCACATTGAGAGTTGAACCACAATCCACAAATACCCGAAACTCCATTAATTCCTCCTCAACAGCAGTGGAAGCAGAAAGAAAGACACCTTTATTGTTTAAACAAGCTATATGGGCGAAACTGACCTCTTTTTTTTTTCTCTTTATTCATTCGAAGCACACAGTTCTTAATAAAATGCTTAGATTTTCCACAATAGAAACACAAACCTTCAGCAAATCTGCGGTCTTTTTCCTGAGAATGAGGTGCCATTGCTCCAATTTCCATCGGCTCTCCAATGTCAGTACAGTCCCTCTCCAGACTTGGAGCTGACAAGGCAGATTTACTCTCATTAACCCTTGCACGCAGTCTTCTATCCACACGTATGGCTAATTGCATAGCCTCTTGCAAGTTACCAGGTATGGGATAAGCAATCAGCAAATTTTTAACCCTTTCACTTAACCCTGCAAGAAATAAACTTTTCAAAGCTGAATCGTTCCACCCCACCTGAGTGGACCACCTTCGGAAGTGAGTACAATATTTTTCCACATTACATGATCCCTGTCTCAAACGTCTCAATTCTGTCTCAGCTGATGAAACACGATCAGGATCGTCATATAATAACCCCAAAGCAGAAAAAAAAACTATCCACTGATCTAAAGCATGGATCACTAGGCTGCAGAGAAAAGGCCCAGTCCTGAGGTTCTTTGCGCAGAAGTGACATTATGAACCCTATGCGCTGTGATTCATCACCAGAGGATCTGGGTCTCAAACGGAAATACAACAAGCAAGCATTTTTAAAAGAAAAAAAATCTTGTTGTTCACCAAAAAATAAATCAGGCAAACGTACCTTTGGCTCCACGAAATGTGCTCCAGAACAACTACTCACGTGTTGCTGGATCTCAGCCACCTCCAGAGAGAGTCCCTGCAGGCGTTGAGCCAAATCCTGAACCGACACCATGATGGAAACAGAAAATCTTTCCTTAGAGATTTTTTTTTTTTTTTCTCTGGCTGCACTTACTGTTATGATCTGCTACAAGCACTAAGGAAAGATGGGAATTCTGTCCCTACAATAGAACTAAGCTGGATCCCTACGATGTAACGGGGAACCTGATCCTGCCACCAAACCCGCTAAAGTCCTCAGCTAGTCTGAACGAAGACCTATAGTTGCGAGGGAGGAATCCCTACAAGATCTAGGGACTGGGAGAAAAGGTGGACACCTCCTAACAGAAATTGTAGCAGGGAAAATTAAACAGAAAACAAATTACTTAGAGATCCTAAGATCAAGCAAAACTGACTGAGTAAGGCACCTAAGCACCCGACTAGCTTAAGAGTAGATAATACAATGAAGTCCAGCAAAGCCAGAAGGGCGGAGCCAGACTAAATAGGGAAAAAAGGTCATGTGACCAGCAAGATAGAAAAAAACTAACAAGAGGGTTCTAACAAAACATAAATATTGGAACAGTTCATGGATAAGGAGTGTGAAAGTTTTATTGCCCTCTGATTGGAGTCTGGTATTGTTATGCCCTCAGAAGGTCTGAAGAACAAATTCCTTAATTGATGTAAAAAGACATAAATCCATGCGACACATTCATTCCTGCACTGAGTGTGTCAAAGGTTGTCATGAGTTTATATTCCCTCATGAACTCATGACAACCTTTGACACACTCAGTGCAGGAATCGATGTGAATACTTTTCCGTCCAATTATGAAAAGAGTATTCTTAGAGTGATACCTTTATTGGCTAACCAGAAAATTATATGTTGGCAAGCTTTCAGAGCGCAGAGGCTCCTTCTTCAGGCAGATTACATTTGAATTGATAAGAAAAAGACACATTTGAGGCTTACTACAGTGGGAAATTTCTTAAAGAGGTGGGAGGTGTGATGCCTTCTAAAGAAAAGCAAGGGAAATTGAATTAGTATTTTCTAAAGGGTATGCCACACTAAACAATATCGCTAACGGGATCGCTAAAAAACGTCACTATTTAGCGATCCCGTTAGCGATGTTGTTCAGTGCGGCAGCTTCCAGCGACGAGCTTCCTGCTGTGATCTCGCTCGTCGCTGGAATCGCTCCGGACCCTATTTCATCGCTGGAGCTCCCGCTGGGTAAGTATCTTATCGCTGTGTGGCACCTTTTCTTAGCGATTTAGCGGTACTTTTGTACCGCTAAAGTCGTTAAGAAGATCGCTAACGGCGATAGCGTCGTTAACTATATCGCTAAATGCGGCAGCATTTAGCGATATAGAAACAATCCCGCTAGCGATCTCATTAGTATGCAACGCTAACGAGATCGCTAGCGGGATTGTTTAGTGTGGCAGTACCTTAACAAATGGAGAGGCAGTGGGAATGTGTTCTCAGCTATCTGGAGTCCTTCTGGTGAAGGTGTGAACTATGTCCATGTAGTGAGTCATAAATCCAGGTGTTAAGTTAAGTCCTAGTGTCAAAGTATTGAACATCCTTATAAGTTTGAATTCCCATATTTTTCTCTCCCTGTCATCCTTAAAATGACCTTTTAGTATTAAGACTTTTAAGTTCGTCATACAATGTCCAGTTCCAGATAAATGTTTTCCCACAGGCATGTCCATTTCATTCCTGATTGTATGTCTGTGTAGATTCATCCTTGTTTGTCATTTCTGCATGGTTTCCCCAATATAGATAGCTCCAGGGCACCTCGTACATTGTATCATGTACACCGCATTGGAGGATGTACATGAAAAGGAACCCATGACCTTATAGTCCTGATTTGTGTTTGGTACGCGGACTGTATTTGTTGGTAGTATGTGAGTACAAGTTTTGCATTTTTTGTTGTTACATGGGAATGTGCCAGTCACTGATGGTGATGAGAGGACACTTCTGACAAGGAGCTTCCTTAAGTTAGGTGGCTGTTTGTAGGAGAGAAGTGGTAGTTCTGGGAATATGTCTTTCAATTTGTGGTCTCTGTGGAATATGGGTTGGAGATCAGCACCAATTTTACTTAGGATGCTCATGTGGGGGTTGTATGACTCAAGGTCTCCAAAAATTCAATATAAACAGCAAAAAAATTTTTTGGAGACCTTGAGTCTCCTTTAGTGGCTTTGCTGGATAGTGTATTATAGGACTTGTAAGCGTGGGGACCTTTGGCGCAGGTTACAAGCTTACGTATTTTGGCCAAAATATAAACTAATACCCCACTATTTTTGTATTTTTTGCACTTTATTTTTCGGGGTGCAGCCAGGCCAAGGCACATCTGGTCTCGCATGAGGGGTGTTCACACTGGTGCGCATTGAGAGTGTACTGGCCAGCCCGCCTAGTCGAATAGTAGGGGCGTGATTAATAGGCTGTGAACCAGACACTGTGCAGTATCCTTGTGTGAACGGCACCCTATGTGGGCCTCTATTGTGCAATTGTATACTGGGCAGTCACCTCCTCCTTTATTGGGTATGTGGAGAGTGGCTGTTTAATCTGGTATTTTGCACCTGTGCTACTAACATCTTGCTTTATGCGCTGGCTGCATCCTGTAGTGCATTTGTTCTGAGATCTGGGCAGGTGAGTGTTGCTGCCTGTTTTTTGCTGTTTATACACCATGCCCATCCAGTATGCAAGCCACCTAGGAGAAGTAAACCCAGCAGGACATTGGACTTGAATTATGCAGTCCTTAATAAAGTCAGCGGATTATAGTAACAGATTGTCACGACCCATTTTTTGAGCCATGACAACTCTGGTTCTGCTTTAATTTAAACATGGTTTTTACTTTTGGCCATCAAGGGTTAATGTCAGTTTCCTTGCTGGCAGCTGCTGTGTTGCTACGTCAGCTGATGTAGATGGTGACCACTCCCATCATACTTTAAATAGTCACCTGACACATCAACTGACTGTTGGTAATAGAGTTATTCTATGTAGACCAGCTGTGATGCGAGACACAGCAGTAAATATATATACTAGTTACTGTAAGTAAAGGGAAGTCAAACAATCCGAGGTCAAGTCCAGGAAATGGCGCAGTACAACAAAGGGATGTCAGAGACGAAGTCCAATACACGAGCCGAGGTCAGGAAAGCCAGAGAGACAAAACAGTTTATAGGGAGCAGGCACAAGCAAAGTCAGGTCACTAGCAAAGGGTCAGAGTTCGGGAAGAGAAGTCAAGCAGGGTCAGGCACAGAGCACAGAGGGATCAATGTTGCTAGCCCCATAGATGTACTATATAATTTTTAACTATTTTACTGCATTCATTTTTATATGTAATATTTTCTTTATATTTCCAATTGTGCTTTTTAAACTGATATTATTAAAAGTACAATCAAATGTCTTACAATAGTAGAATATCTTCATAACCATTGTTTATAGACACCATCCAAAATAAATAATGTAGCATCAGCGCTTTGGATTTGTAAAGGATTTGTAAATATTCTCTGGCAGACAAGTCATTTAGTCAAAATGTGGAAGAACTGGCATCATTTTTGACAAAAGTCTGAGCATCTGTGCAGATGATTATAAAGTATTTGTGCATATTTACTAAAACGGTTATTTAGACAAAAATATATTTATAGCTGTTACCCATAAATATGAGATCAATAATGATGAATTTAGATAATCTGCATATATTAAGATACCTTTGTATTGAACTTACCTTTAGGCTCAATTCCCATGATGAGTATTTACTGTGGGTACGGAAAGTATTCAGACCCTTTTACATTTTTCACTCTTTGTTTCATTGCAGCCATTTTGGTAAATTCAAAAAAGTTCATTTTTTTCTCATTAATGTACACTTTGCACCCCATCTTGACTGAAAAAAAAACAGAAATGTAGAAAATTTTGCAAATTTATTAAAAAAGAAAAACTGAAATATCACATGGTCATAAGTATTCAGATCCTTTGCTCAGTATTGAGTAAAAGTACCCTTTGAGCTAGTACAGCCATGAATCTTCTTGGGAATGATGCAACAAGTTTTTCACACCTGGATTTGGGAATCCTCTGCCATTCTTCCTTGCAGATCCTCTCCAGTTCCCTCAGATTGGATGGTGAATGTTGGTGGACAGCCATTTTCAGGTCTCTCCAGCGATGCTCAATTGGGTTTAGGTCAGGGCTCTGGCTGGGCCAGTCAAGAATGGTCACAGAGTTGTTCTGAAGCCACTCCTTTGTTATTTTAGCTGTATGCTTAGGGTCATTGTCGTGTTGGAGGCTGAATCTTCAGCCTAGTCTGAGGTCCAAAGCACTCTGGAAGAGGTTTTCATCCAGGATATCTTTGTACTTGGCCGCATTCGTGTTTCCTTCAATTGCAACCAATTGTCCTGTCCCTGCAGCTGAAAAACATCCCCATAACATGATGCTGCCATCACCGTGTTTCACTGCTGGGATTGTATTGGGCAGGTGATGAGCAGTGCCTGGTTTTCTCCACACATACCGCTTAGAATTATCACCATAAAGCTCCATCTTCGTCTCTTCAGACCAGAGAATCTTATTTTTCATAGTCTGGGAGTCCTTCATGTATTTTTTAGCAAACTCTACACGGGCTTTCATATGTCTGGCACTGAGGAGAGACTTCCTTCGGGCCACTACCTTAAAGGCCTGACTGGTTGAGGGCTGCAGTGATAGTTGACTTTGTGGAAATTTCTCCCATCTCCCTATTGCATCTGTGGAGCTCAGCCACAGTGATCTTGGGGTTCATCTTTACCTCTCTTCCCAAGGCTCTTCTCCCACGATTGCTCAGTTTTGTTGTACGGCCAGGTCTAGGAAGACTTCTGTTGGTCCCAAACTTCTTCCATTTAAGGATTATGGAGGCCACTGTGCTCTTAGGAACCTTGAGTGCTGCAGAAATTCTTTTGTAACCTTGGCCAGATGTGTGCCTTGCCACAATTCTGTCTCTGAGCTCCTTGGCCAGTTTGTCTCTGCCTGTTCCCCAGACCTGAATCCGATTGAGCACATCTGGGACAGCATGTCTCGCTCCATCCACCAATGTCACCACAGACTGTCCAGGAGTTGACGGATGCTTTAGTCCAGGTCTGGGAGGAGATCCCTCAGAACATCCGCAACCTCATCAGGAGCATGCCCAGGCATTGTAGGGAGGTCATACAGGCACGTGGAGGCAACACACAATACTGAGCACCATTTTGACTTGTTTCCACTTTAATTTTGTCTTGTTTTGATTTTCATTTTGACTTATATCCACTTTCATTTTGGGGGTCTCTCCAAATCCAGGCCTCTATTGGGTCAAAAATTTGATTTTCATTGTTGATTTTTGTGTGATTATGTTGACAGCACATTCAACTTTGGACAGAACAAAGTATTCAATGAGAATATTTCATTCATTTAGATCTAGGATGTGTTATTTGAGTGTTCCCTTAATTTTTTTGAGCAGTGTATGTGTACTTTTATTGTTTTTTTTATTTACATAAACAAATTGTATTTTTTGGAAAAATATTTATTTATTTTTTCTTTATTTAGGAATTATTTAAAAATATTTTTACACATGTTAATTTTTTTATTTTTACTTTTTTACTTTGTCCCAGGATGGGACATCGCTATATAGTGTCAGATCACTGATCTAACACTTGGCACAGCACTGTGTCAGATCAGCGATCTGACAGGCAGTGCTGGAAGCTTGCCGGCACATGTTCTCAGCAGGCACTGACAAGCCACCTCCCTGCAGGACCTGGAAGGACCCCGTGGCTATCTTGTATCTGGGGGCATGCAGGGAGGAGACTCTCGGAATAAAGCGATCAGATTGCGTTGTTCTGAGGGTTTCAGGGAAGCACGCAGGGAGGCCCCTAGTTTGATTGCAGTGTGCCGGGGGTTAAAGTGCCGGTTGTCAGCTGTGATAATCAGCTGACACCCGGCCGCGATCGGCCGCGCACCCCCCGTGAGCGCGACTGAGCGCGTATGACGTACTATCCCGTCCTTGGGAATTAAGTCCCAGGGCACATGGACGGGATAGTACGTCAAATGGTAGAAAGGGGATATATATAAAAAGTATGTGCTTAGAATAGCCGCAATTGTGCTGACCAGTAGAATCATATTGCCACATCATTTAAAACCAAAGAAATAATGATAGTATTGTATTTTTATATTCATTATTTCACTCCAGTTGAAAAAAAAGAAATTATTTTTCATTACATTATATAGTAAAATGAATGGTGTCATTCAAAGCTACAACTCTTACTTGTTGAAAAATAAAAACAATGTCTCTTAGAACAAAGGGAAGAAGAAGAAACCACTAAAAATGAAAAATGACTCACTTCTTTATGGGTTAATTGTAAATATTACCCCTTAATGTCAAATGACGGACAGAGCCCATCATAGGACGCCTCCCCGTTTGGTGCGGGATCTGTACAGCTGACATGTGCCCAGAACAGCCGCGGGTGGAATTGCGATTCACCCACGGCTGTTAACATGTCAAATGCCGCTGTCAAACTCTGACAGCGGCATTTAACATGCACGAGCAGGAAGCGTGTCATTACCTCCTCCCATTGGCGCCCGTGTCACATGACCACGGGTCGCCAATGGGTTGGCATGACAACAAGGGGTCAGCAGAAAACCCCTGTGGTTGTCATTGCTGTTTCCTCCGGGTACTCCGGTTTCCTCCCACACTCCAAAAACATACAGATAGGGAATCTAGATTGTGAGCCCCTTCAGGGACAGTGACAATAATGTGTGCAAAACTGTAAAGCGCTGCGGAATATGTTAGCGCTATATAAAAATAAAGATTATTATTATTATTGCTGGATTACTATGAGCACTGCCTGGTGGTCGACGCTAATAGCAAGTGGTCATATCTGCTACATAGAGCAGGGCTGCAGGTTCAGCTTCAAGAGATCGGATAGCTTCAGCTTCATGTCTCCCATGGAAACTATTGAAGCAAGTAAAAAGTAAAAAAAAAGTTTTTCAAAATATTAAAAAAATAAAAAAATATAAAAGTTCAAATCACCCCCCCTTTCGCCCATTCAAAATAAAGCAATTAAAAAATTCAAATATACACATATTTGGCATTGCCGCGTTCAGAATTGCCTGATATATAAATATATAAAAAGAATTAAACCAATCGAGAAATGGCGTAGCAAGAAAAAAAATTGAAACGCCAGAATTACGTTTTTTTGGTCGCTGCAACATTGCAATAAAATGCAATAACGGGCGATGAAAAGAACATATGTGAACCAAAATGGTATCAATAAAAACTTCAGATCGGCATGCAAAAAATAAGCCCTCACCCAGCCTCAGATCCCGAAAAATGGAGAAGCTATGTGTCTTGGAATATGGCAACTTTTTTTTTTTTTACAAAATTTGGAATTTTTTTTCACCACTTAGATAAAAAAGAACATAGACATGCTTGGTATCTGTGAACTGGCGGACCTGGAGAATCATAATGGCAGGTCAGTTTTAGCATTTAGTGAACCTAGCAAAAAAGCCAAACAAAAAACAAGTGGGGGATTGCACTTTTTTTGCAAATTCAACGCACTTGGAATTTTTTTCCCGTTTTCTATTACATGACATTGGAAAACCAATGGTGTCGTTCACAAGTACAACTCATCTTGCAAAAAACATGCCTTGACATGGCCATTTTGACCAAAAAATAAAAAAGTTATGTCTCTGAGAATAAGGGGAGCAAAGAAATGAAAATGCAAAACCAAAAATGTCCCTGGTCGTTAAGGGGTTAAACTCATAGTAATTCAGTTTTATTAATAAATGTGTAAAATTGGTAGTTGAGCATTAACAGTTAATTAATCTCTATATAAATAGAAATATACAGTAAACAGAAACCAAGTTCCCAAATAAAATATTACTAATACAGTCATGGCCGAAAGTGTTGGCCCCCTTGAAATTGTTACAGAAAAGTGAAGTATTTCTCCCAGAAAATTATTTCCATTACATGTTTTTTTATGCACATGTTTATATCCTTTGTAGATAATGAAACCGCACCAAGAAACAGAGACAAAAGGCAAATTAGACACCTCCAAATTTCAAGTGAACCAATGTAATTTTCCTCTACAGCAATGGCCAAAAGGATTGACACCTTTGAAATTGTTCCAGAAAATAAAGCATTTCTCCCAAAAAATGTTTTGCAATTACATGTTTTGTTATGGACATGTTTTTTCCTTCGTGTGTATTGTAACAACCTAAAAATAGAGAAATAAAACGCAAATTGGACCAAAAAATAAAAAACGCAAATTGGACGTAATTTAGCACAAAACCCCAAAAATGGGTCAAACAAAATTGTTGGCACTTTTCCAAAAATGGGGGTAAACAACTTCGTTTCAAGCATGTGATGCTCGTTCAAACTCACCTGTGGCAAGTAACAGGTGTGGGCAAAATGAAAATCACACCTAAAACCAGATAAAAAGGGGAGAAATTTGCTCAATCTTTGCATTGTGTGTCTGTGTATACCACACTATACATGGAGAACAAAAAGAGGAGAACAGAACTGTCTGAGAGCTTGAGAAGCTAAATTGTTGAACAATATCAGCAATCTAAATGTTACAAGCCCATCTCCAGAAATCTTGACGCTCGTTTGTCCACTGTCAGACACTCCACACAGAACTTACAGGCAAGCCTGGTGCGGGTGTCCTTAGTAGGGATGACAGAGTTCGGGGTCAGTACAGGCTACAAGAGGTGTGGAGCGGCGGCGACGGGGAGATATGCTTCAGGCAAGCAAGACCTGAAGAACATGACCAAGCAGGTGACCACCTAAGGGAGTGGCCAGGGGCAGAGACTACACCCGAGCCCCGGACAGCCAAGCTCCAGTGGAGCGAGCAGAACAGATGTCGGGCAGGCACAGGTAATGACTAGAGGGAACAGGCAGAGACGAAGTCAGGACTAGACAGGGTCAGAACCAGAGAGATAGGCGTGGTACCAAAAGGGGTCAGACAGAGTGGGTAATAAGAAATCCGAGCAGAAGTCAAAAACCAAACAAGCCAGCAAACAGTACCAAGACAGAATCCGAACTCACAACACAGGGACAAACCGGGTCAGAACCAAGAGATCAAGCATGATAACAGGCAGAAAGCACAGACACACAAGGGTCAAATAAACTCAGCCAAGGGCAGAAGTATAACCGACACCGGACCTAGGTTGATTGGCAGCTAAATAGCCTCCCTCTGCCAGAGAGAGGCAGAAACAATTAACCTCTGTCTGACCAGGATGGGATAAAGACAAAACTCCGTCCTGGATCATGATAGTACTCCCCTCTCAACGTGGGGCCACCGGACCCCGGGTTTCTCAGGATACCTGGTATGAAAGGCCCGGACCAACCGATCTCAGCATGAACCGATCGGGCAGGTACCCACGACCGGTCCTCCGGACCATAGCCCTTCCAATGTACCAGATACTGTACAGCACGACGGACCAACCTTGAGTCAACAATTCGCTCCACCTCATACTCAGACTGCCCCTCTACCAAAACCGGTGGCGGGGTAGACAACTATCCCTCCCCACAGGACCCCACAGGTTTCAAAAGGGCCCTATGGAAAATGTTTGTGATCCGTAGAGATGGCTGGAGACGCAACCAAAAAGCCACTGGGTTAACTGCTTCCCTAATTTCATAAGATCCAATAAATTTAGGTCCAAGTTTCACAGAGGTGACCTTGAGCCTTATGTTCTTAGTAGACAACCATACCTTATCCCCAACCTGGAACACCGGCCCCACGGATCATTTTTTGTCTGCAAAAAACTTATATTTAGTCTGAGCCTTCGTAATGTTCCTTTGGACCTCCTGCCATAACTCCCCCAATCGCTGGATAGTCCCATCTGCCCCAGGACACCCAGAGTCCAAACAGGAGAACTCCCCAAAATGTGGCTGAAACCCATAGTTGCAGAAAAAGGGGAATGTGTCCGTAGACTGGTTAATGTGGTTGTTAAACGCGAACTCGGCTAAACGTAACGCAGTACACCAATCATCCTGTCGGGCTGAGGACAGGCAACACAGAATTTGCTCCAGAGACTGATTGGTCCACTCAGTCTGACCATTAGTCTCTGGATGAAAAAAACAGACCAATACCCACCTCTTACAAAACGCCCACCAAAATCTGGAAACAAACTGTACCCCCCTATGAGACACCACATTCAAGGGTACCCCATGCAACCGCACCACATGCTCCGCAAACAATCTGGACAACGTTTCCGCATTAGGTAACGCCTCCAAGGGTACAAAATGTGCCTGCTTACTAAACCTAACCACCACTACCCAAATGACGGTATTACCCTTGGAAGGAGGAAGATTGGTGATAAAATCCATGGACAAATGGGTCCAAGGTCTATCAGGAATTGGTAGTGGTACCAATTCCCTGGCGGGCCGATTATGGGGGGTTTTCGCATAGGAACATACCTCACAAGCAGACACAAATTCCCCAACATCAGAGGCTAAAGAAGACCACCAGAAAATCCTAGCGATGGCCCTCCAAGTGGCCGAGATCCCTGGATGTCCACCCAGAACTGAGTCGTGGAACTCCCGAAGGACCCTGAGACAAAATTGAACAGGTAGAAAAAGTTTATCCATCGGCTTAGCCGGAGGGGCAAGAGACTGAGCTTCCCAAATCTCCCACTCCAACATGGTAGAAACACCTGCCACCACCACCCCAGGCTGAAGAATGGAGACTGGAGGTTTGGGGGGGGAGACACCAGATCCAGACTGCGTGACAAGGCATCAGCCCTGACATTTTTGGATCCTGGCTGAAAAAGTGATGGAGACCTGGAATCGGGAAAAAAAAGCGACCATCTCGCCTACCTAGGAGTCAACCTTTTAGCAGACTCAATGTAAGCTTAGTTCTTGAGGTCCACATAAAATGTAGATTTCAGTATAAAGAGAGTATACATACTGTATGTTCCCATACAGATGGAGACTTTTGTAAGTGAAGATTGGCACTAGTTAGGACCTGGAATACGAGAAACGCCTTAACAAGGCGTCCAGGTACACATAAATTGGCCTTTTTATGTGCTAAGCTTTCTCAATTTTTCCTATTTCTAAGCCAGTGATGCAATTCATTTTTCATATCTCAGGTTTGCAAGCTATGACGCTACAGTGTGCTTCCTTTTTTCTTTGAGTGTGTATGAGTTGGTGACTGTTCACACTTGGTCTATGTTTAGATGTGACGGTCAGTTTTTTTAAATGGAACCAGGTCAATGGCACAATCAAATGGGCAGTTTGGTGGTAAAACCTCAGCCTCTTTTTCTGAGAAAACGTCAGTATAGTCCTTTAGGTAGTCCGGAATACCTTCCAGACCAACGGACAACACAGACACAGTAGCAAGACATCTTTCAGAACAATTAGGTCCCAATTTAACAATATCTCGGGACCTCCACTCAATAATCGGGTTATGCCGTTGCAACCAGAGAAACCCTAACACCAGGCCAGCAGGGAGGTTATCCAAAACAAAACATGACATACGCTCCTGGTGTAGGGCCCCCACCCTGAGTGTGAATTCTTCAGAAATAAAATGGAGACTGTCCTTGGTGAGAGGCGTAGAATCAATGGCCATTATTTTTATGGGAGTCTCCAACCTAACTGTCCCTAATCTACAGCTGGCCACCAGCTTAGAGTCAATCAGGTTCAAGGATGACCCAAAGTCCACAAAAGCCGAAGTAAGGGAAAAGCAGTTCTTAACACCAAGTTCCACCTTTAACAGTATCCTAGAAAATGAGGAAAGGGGTACCTGAGAGTCTGAGTGACCTCCAAGATGATCACCCAGACACAGCCGCTTGTTAGTCGGTGGGCAGGAAGGACAGTGCTTTTTCCAATGTCCGAGATCTCCACAGTAAAAACACAGCTTTCCTACACGCCGCCATCTCCTTACTTTCTCCTTGAGGTTGATGGCTCCCATCTCCATAGACTCGAATGTAGGCTCCCCTTCCAGTGGAGAATAATGGGGTCTCAAATTGCATCACACCTCTCGCCCGCAACCAGCGATCCATTCAGACAGCATGGGTCATAGCATTCTCCAGAGAATCAGGCGGAGGGTGAAGGCATCTTGCAGACGTTCGGACAGGCCTCTACGGAACAAGCCCCGGAGTGCGGCATCATCCCAAAACACCTCAGTAGCCCAGCATCTGAACTCTGAGCAAAACCACTCGGCTAAGTGCTTCACCTGACACACACTCATCACTATGTTCTCAGCCAGACGCACTCAATCAGGCTCATCGTAGATATGCTCCAGGGCCTCAAAAAATGCATCCACAGTAGTGTTGAGCATTCCGATACCGCAAGTATCGGGTATCGGCCGATATTCGCGTTATCGGAATTCCGATACTTAATTCCGATACTTTTTCAATATCGTATACCGGAATCGGAAGTTCCCATAATTCTTTGAGAGGCAATGTGATTTTAGTCAGCCAATGAGGAATCCTACGAAGTGTGGGCACATCCTGTAATGCTGCGGTCATCTTAACTAATGGCATGGCTGTGATTGGCTGCTGAAATGATGTCAGAATGCACTATAAAAGGCGCCGCAGCCATTTTAGCGTCACTGTGCTGTGAACTCAGTAAGGGACAGAACGCTGCTGTGCTGACTCTGAGGGACAGTTAGATATTGCGATTTTGTGTACTACTGTGCTTGAGGCAGGCTAGTTTACCAACCGCTGTGTAAAGCTTCATTTTGCCAGTGTTGTTTTAACAGCTCTGTGCAAGGTGTGTGTGTGACAGTGCAGGTGACGCTGCAGTTTGCTCTGCATCCACCGCTGTTTGTAGGCATCTGCACGTGTCACTGACTCTTTTTTTTTTATATTTTATTTAGTGGAATTGGTGCAGCTCCATTATATTAGAAAAAAATCAAATCTATTAGTGTGACGTGCTTCCATCCGTATACAATACATTGGTTGCAAACACTATAGAAGTACAGAAAGGAGCTTTTCACAGATAGTGAATAGTTGTGTTTCAGTGTTCACTGCAGTCTGTGAGGTTTTGATTTTTTGAGTGCAGATCACGCTCCAGTTAGTTCTTCAACCACTGCTGGTTGTAGTCTGCTGAGCGTGTGTCACTGCCTCATCCTTCACATTTTTCTCTAATTGGTGCTGCTCCATTTTAGTGGAAAAAAATCTAATCTATTAGTGTGACGCGCTTCCATCCGTATACAATACATTGGTTGCAAACACTATAGAAGTACACAAAGGGGCCTTTAACAGCTACAGAACAGTTGTGTTTCAGTGTTCACTGTAGTCTGTGAGCTTTTCATTTTGTGAGTGCAGATTACGCTCCAGTTTGTTCTTCAACCACTGCCGGTTGTAGTCTGCTGAGCGTGTGTCACTGCCTCATCCTTCACATTTTTCTCTAATTGGTGCTGCTCCATTTTAGTGGAAAAAAATCTAATCTATTAGTGTGACGCGCTTCCATCCGTATACAATACATTGGTTGCAAACACTATAGAAGTACACAAAGGGGCCTTTAACAGCTACAGAACAGTTGTGTTTCAGTGTTCACTGTAGTCTGTGAGCTTTTATTTTGTGAGTGCAGATTACGCTCCAGTTTGTTCTTCAACCACTGCCGGTTGTAGTCTGCTGAGCGTGTGTCACTGCCTCATCCTTCACATTTTTCTCTAATTGGTGCTGCTCCATTTTAGTGGAAAAAAATCTAAACTATTAGTGTGACGCGCTTCCATCCGAATACAATACATTGGTTGCAAACACTATAGAAGTACACAAAGGGGCCTTTAACAGCTACAGAACAGTTGTGTTTCAGCGTTCACTGTAGTCTGTGAGCTTTTCATTTTGTGAGTGCAGATTACGCTCCAGTTTGTTCTTCAACCACTGCCGGTTGTAGTTTGCTGAGCGTGTGTCACTGCCTCATCCTTCACATTTTTCTCTAATTGGTGCTGCTTCATTTTAGTGGAAAAAATCTAATCTATTAGTGTGACGCGCTTCCATCCGTATACAATACATTGGTTGCAAACACTATAGAAGTACACAAAGGGGCCTTTAACAGCTACAGAACAGTTGTGTTTCAGTGTTCACTGTAGTCTGTGAGCTTTTCATTTTGTGAGTGCAGATTACGCTCCAGTTTGTTCTTCAACCACTGCCGGTTGTAGTCTGCTGAGCGTGTGTCACTGCCTCATCCTTCACATTTTTCTCTAATTGGTGCTGCTCCATTTTAGTGGAAAAAAATCTAATCTATTAGTGTGACGCGCTTCCATCCGTATACAATACATTGGTTGCAAACACTATAGAAGTACACAAAGGGGCCTTTAACAGCTACAGAACAGTTGTGTTTCAGTGTTCACTGTAGTCTGTGAGCTTTTCATTTTGTGAGTGCAGATTACGCTCCAGTTTGTTCTTCAACCACTGCCGGTTGTAGTCTGCTGAGCGTGTGTCACTGCCTCATCCTTCACATTTTTCTCTAATTGGTGCTGCTCCATTTTAGTGGAAAAAAATCTAATCTATTAGTGTGACGCGCTTCCATCCGTATACAATACATTGGTTGCAAACACTATAGAAGTACACAAAGGGGCCTTTAACAGCTACAGAACAGTTGTGTTTCAGTGTTCACTGTAGTCTGTGAGCTTTTCATTTTGTGAGTGCAGATTACGCTCCAGTTTGTTCTTCAACCACTGCCGGTTGTAGTCTGCTGAGCGTGTGTCACTGCCTCATCCTTCACATTTTTCTCTAATTGGTGCTGCTCCATTTTAGTGGAAAAAAATCTAATCTATTAGTGTGACGCGCTTCCATCCGTATACAATACATTGGTTGCAAACACTATAGAAGTACAGAAAGGAGCTTTTCACAGATAGTGAATAGTTGTGTTTCAGTGTTCACTGCAGTCTGTGAGGTTTTGATTTTTTGAGTGCAGATCACGCTCCAGTTAGTTCTTCAACCACTGCTGGTTGTAGTCTGCTGAGCGTGTGTCACTGCCTCATCCTTCACATTTTTCTCTAATTGGTGCTGCTCCATTTTAGTGGAAAAAAATCTAATCTATTAGTGTGACGGGCTTCCATCCGTATACAATACATTGGTTGCAAACACTATAGAAGTACACAAAGGGGCCTTTAACAGCTACAGAACAGTTGTGTTTCAGTGTTCACTGTAGTCTGTGAGCTTTTCATTTTGTGAGTGCAGATTACGCTCCAGTTTGTTCTTCAACCACTGCCGGTTGTAGTCTGCTGAGCGTGTGTCACTGCCTCATCCTTCACATTTTTCTCTAATTGGTGCTGCTCCATTTTAGTGGAAAAAAATCTAATCTATTAGTGTGACGCGCTTCCATCCGTATACAATACATTGGTTGCAAAAACTATAGAAGTACACAAAGGGGCCTTTCACAGATACTGAACAGTTGTCTGCAGGGTTCACTGTAGTCTGTGAGGAATAACCACACTTAGGCCTTATAACTTTTCTGACTTTCTTTATCAATCTACCAAGATGAAGAAGTCAGTGAGTAAGGCACGTGGTCGTGGTCGAGGCCGTGGATTTGCAGCAGGGAGAGGACGTGGGGATTCTGTGGCTGCTGCCGCACCCAGTGACACAGCATCCACCAGTTTTCCCCGTGAGCGTTCCTTTATGCGCACTTTTGTAGGAGCTCAGCGTACCCCCCTGCTGCGTGAAGAACAAATTGAAGCCGTTGTTGGTTGGATGGCAGCCAATGCATCGACTTCAATAGCTTCCACCTCCTCTCAGGACCACAGCACTGTTGAACAACCATCAGTCTCTTCACCGCCTGCCAAATTGCCCAGGCAGTCAGAGAGCTCTGTACAGGAGCCAGCTGAGTCTCTGCTTCTGTTCTCAGAATCTGTTGGCTTGGAAACAGGGGCCCAGCCAAGCAGCATTCTGGAATGTGAAGAAGAGGCAGTATGCAGTGATGCGCAACAGCTGTGTCTCTCTGAATCTGAAGAGGCGGGTGAGCCAGTGCCGATGGTCAGCACACCGCAGAACGCATCTGATGATGATGAGACTCAGTTGCCAGTTTCTGTTGAGCATGGTGCTGGCCAGACCACCCAACAACAGCAGGTGTTGGAAGAGGGTAGTGGTGGAGATGATGAGGTCCAAGACCCAACATGGCGTGAGGAACAGGAAGGTGGTGGGAGCAGCTCTGAGGAAGAGATTGCCCCAACGGTCCAAACAGTAGGGAGAGGTAGGCTGCAGACTCGCTTGCCTGTAGCCTCCAGTTTGGCACCCGTTCGGAGCAGTTCTCTTCCAACAGCCAAACCGGGCGCTCCCAGGACTTGCTCTGCGTGGTCCTTTTTTGATACAGTTGCAGATGATATTTGCTATGTCAAATGCAAGCTGTGTAATCAAAAAATTAAAAGAGGTAAAAGTGTCAGTAACCTTAATACAACAAATATGTGGAAACATGTGCGGTCAAAGCACTTTGTTGAGTTACAAAGACACACTGGAGATGTAGGCCAACCTACAGCAGCACCTACATCTTCAGCTCGTGTTGGAGCCTCTTCCTCCAGTTCACACACAGCTGGTTCGGCTTCCTCAAAGGATCGCCATGGAAGAACCTCTGTCACTGTTGTCCAGAGACACAGTGTTATTCCACCCACAGCTGCAAGTTCCCTGTCATCCTCACACACCCAGGCCACAAAACAGCCATCGGTAGCACAGGCATGGGATAAAAGACGGCCATACTCGGCAAACCATCCACGAGCACAGGCTCTGAATGCTGGCATTGCAAAACTCCTGTCCCTTGAAATGCTGTCATTCAGGCTGGTGGAGACTGACAGTTTCCGTGAATTAATGGCATTGGCAGTCCCACAATACAATGTGCCCAGCCGATTTTATTTCAGCAGGCAAGCCGTCCCTGGTCTGCAAAAGCATGTTGAGGCAAAAATTAAACATGCGCTACTAAACGCCGTCAGTAGCAAGGTCCACCTGACCACCGATGCGTGGACCAGTACCCATGGCCAGGGACGATACCTTTCACTCACTGCCCATTGGGTGAATGTTGTGGAGCCGGGTACAGATCTTGCGAGTGGCGCTGTACGTGTTCTGCCAACTCCAAGGATTGCCGGAATCAAGTCTGTCCACATTGACTCCTCCTCCTACTCCAGTTCCTCAGAATCATCGCTGCAGGAGCCGTCACGGTCTACCTCCACATGGACCCGTGGACGCTTACCTGATGCGACCGATATGAGCACAGCCGTGGCCAAACGGCAACAGGCCGTTCTGAAATTAATTCCCATGGGGAATCGAAGCCACACAGCGCAGGAGGTCTGGAATGCCATCAAGCAGGAGAGCGACGTGTGGTTTTTGCCAGCGAATCTCCAGCCAGGCTTGGTAGTGTGTGACAATGGCCGAAATCTGGTGGCAGCTCTGGGCCTTGGCAACCTCACTCACATACCATGTCTGGCACATGTGCTCAACTTGGTCGTGCAGAGTTTTTTGAGGGACTATCCGGATCTTGATGCACTGCTGCACAAGGTCCGCCTAGAGTGCGCTCACTTGCGACGTTCCAGCATGGCCAGATCGCGCATTGCAGCTCTGCAACGCAGATTGCGCCTTCCTGAACATCGCATCATATGTGACGTATCCACCAGGTGGAATTCAACGTTACATATGTTGGAGCGGTTGTGTGAGCAGCAGCCAGCAGTTA
This sequence comes from Oophaga sylvatica, assembly GCA_033576555.1. Classification (NCBI taxonomy): domain Eukaryota; kingdom Metazoa; phylum Chordata; class Amphibia; order Anura; family Dendrobatidae; genus Oophaga; species Oophaga sylvatica. The sequence continues at coordinate 204,588,198 of JARQOD010000006.1, read as the reverse complement.
TGGAGTATCAGCTGCATCAGGCGCAATCAACACGCAATTTGCGCCGTCCACACTTCACCATTAATGAGTGGGCCACTATGAAGGACATGTGCCACGTTTTGCGTGCTTTGATGAGTCAACGCGGATGGCGAGTGCAGATGATGCACTAGTCAGCCTGACTGTCCCCCTTATCTGCCTGCTTCAAAAAACACTGCAAGCAATAAGGGATGAGGTTTTGGAAGAGGTGGAGGATGAGGAGTCACAAATTCCATCACCTTCTGGAAAGTCAGCGCAACGTGGTTCCTCACAAAGGGCTGGGCAGGGCTCACTTTGTGAGGAGGATGAGGAGGAGGAGTCAATGGAGGAGGAAGACATCGCTCCAGAGGGAGGTACACAACGCTCTAGTCAGTATGTAGAGCGAGGGTGGGGTGATGCAGAGCAGGCAGAGATAACGCCTCTTGCAGAGGACAGCGTTTCTTTGCCAGTTGGGAGTCTGCAGCACATGGGTTGATTTCATGCTGCAGTGCCTAAGAAACGACCGCCGCATCGCCCACATTCTCACGACGTCTGATTATTGGGTGTACACCCTCCTAGACCCTCGCTACCGGGACAACGTCAAAAGCCTCATCACACCGTTGAACCGGGAGCGTAAAATGCGGGAGTACCAAGACACACTGGTGCAATCCCTAATGTTCTACCTTACTGCCGAGAGCACTGCTGCTGCTACTGCTTTACAAAGCAGCTCTGTGCGTCGAGGCAGTGTAGAGAGCTCTGCAACAAGAGGGAGCACACGCAGTGCCTCTGCACAGGGAAAGACCAGTATGTTAAAAATGTGGCAAAGTTTTGTGGCAGCGCCACAAATGTCTACACCATCCGAGAGGGCTCCAGTCAGCGGGAGGCAACGTATCCGTCAGATGGTGACAGACTACTTGGCTTTGCCTCTCAGTGTACTCCCAGATGGCTCTTCCCCATTCAAGTTTTGGGTCTCTAAGCTGGATACATGGCCAGAGCTTAGCCAGTATGCATTGGAGGTGCTGGCTTGCCCTGCTGCCAGTGTATTATCGGAGCGCGTCTTTAGTGCTGCAGGTGGTGTACTAACAGACCGTCGCATGCGACTATCCTCCGAAAATGTAGACCGGCTTACTTTTCTGAAAATGAACAAGGCATGGATCTCGCCAGAATTTGTCTGTCCGTTTTCAGATTAAATAACTGGTTCGCAACGTTATCCATGTCTCCTGTTATGTTCATCTTTCTACCACCTGAACTCTACTCCCTGGGCTCCAACACTGCCAGTTGCTGCTCAGAAGTGTCGTGTCCACAGAACAAAACACAAGCTCTACTGTTAGTGGGGTTCAGTAACGCCAGCTGTTCCCCTGCTGTGTCAACGGCAAGAAGTCTCCTGTTCCCGACACATGGACAGAAAAACACATGACCAACATGCTCCAAATAGGGAAGAGCCGTCACCCTGCTTGTTATGCTGAAAACATGAAATTGTGAAGTTTTGCAGGCCTAGAATGATAAATTTTTATGACAAATATGGACAAATAATAATTTGTCATCACAGCGCATATCTGCACATGTCTATTAGAAATGGTAACAAAAAATAAAACATAGTCTACTCTTCACATTTTGAAATTAATGCATAAAAGTACATTTCAGACTTATGAATTAATGCTTTTTAAGGAACTTTATCTGTACCTGTAAGATAATGCAGTCAATGGATGTACGAATCATTAAATCCTCATCATCATCATCACGAGTTTTATTTATGACAGACATTATAAAATACACATACTGATGCCAACTGTAACTTCAAACACCATATATGAAATGGCCAGCATGTAAACATGGTAATAATGTCCAATAATAAATTATTACATCTAGAAAGTGCATCATGCATACTGACAATAGGTAGTTATACCTGCAAGTGCTGTTGAAACAACCACAAGAGATATAAATTAATACTGGTATATAGGTATCACAGTGCATAGTTACTCATGGACAATGTTGATGTAATACTGTATCTCAATTAAGTCAGCGTCAACCATTAGGCTTGTTAGTCTTGTACATTGTTAAAGAGGGAACGTAATTTTTTGTTTGTCATAGGTGGAGTATTACACATTAAATTATTACTGCTGTATTTTTTTTTGCGTCCCTAGTGCGCAATAACGCAGCCTAACCTCACATTTGATAGTCAGCTAATTGCCACACGCTACCCTACCCTACGCGTGACAGTAGGAAGGTAGTGTTGACGGATAAAGCTTTGCGCAACCAGACATTCTTTTACCCTCTTCAACACTCTACAAGCAAAAAATGCATGATTTCAGCCGCAGACTTTATTGACGTACAGTATAACATCGGCATTACCCATCAGAGGCTGTCCACTGTCTGATACAGACATAGAATATACCTTTGCTATCCGTAGCCTTTGTTTCACCTACACTTGCAGGCACACACTTAAATTGTGACAAACAATGCCTAATGTTTTTTTAAATGGTTATTTTTTATTGTACATTATTGTGTCATCAATCACATTGATGAGTCCATGCTGGACATGTCATACATGCTATAGAAAGTTACGATTTTATGAACTTAAATAATTGAAATGTCTGTGACTGTCACATAAAATTTGCGATGATGATGATGAGTGACTATTACAAAATCCATTGTCTTCACTATGTTATGGTTTAACATAGCGTTCCTTAAGCATTATTCATAAAAAAAAAATGGACTTTTATTCTTAAATTTACAACACTATATTTTGTTACCAATTTTTTGGGTGTTGTGTTGTTCCATTTATTTTTGGCATGTGCATATATGCGTTTATATTTGTATTTTCTTTATTTTTCCTTCTTGAAATTAGAAAACATGTGTATCTTTGTACCGTGTTAGCCAGTAGATAGAAAAATATTTAGACTTCAGAGTCAGCAGTGGTTGATACCTTTTAATGGATAACTGAAAAGATGGAAACAAATTGCAAGCTTTCAAGGCTACTCACGTCTCTTCATCAGGGAAAGACTAACTAAAAAAATTAAGCATCACATATTTCTATACACAACAGGACACAGGAATAGTGCAATAGGTAAGACAAGTAAGTGACGTGTATCAGAACTGTCATTATCTCACAGGGATGAACATAAATATTGGAACAGTTCCTAGATAAGGATAGAAAGTTTGATTGCCCTCTCATTGGCGTCTTTTTTTGGGTTTTCATGACCCTGGAAGGGCATAGACGCAGATTCCTTAATTGATATAGAATGACATAAATCCATGTGATCTATTCATTCCATCACTAACAGTGTCAAAGGTCATGATGAGCTTATATTCTGAAACCTTTGTACGTTTCTCATATTTGAAGTTATATTTTAATACCAGTAATTCCATATCCATGATGCTATGACCGGGCATACAAAAGTCTTTTGCCACAGGTAAATTCATTAATTTATCTGTGATTGTGTGGCGCTGATAATTCATCCTTGTTCTCCTTTTTGTTGCCGGTCTCCCCTCACTTGTCCCTCCCTCACTTGTCTTAGCTATTCCTGTGTCCTGTTGTGTGTAGAAATATGTGATTCTTCATTTTTGGCTTTACTCTTAGCCTGATGAAGACACCTGAGTAGTCTCGAAAGCTTTGAATTTGTTACCATATTTTCAGTTAGCCATTAAACGTTATCAACCACAGAGGACTGTCAAGTATAAATATTTTTCTATTCTTGTAATTGAAATTTATCATTTTATTGTTGTAGTAAAAGTTCATTTATTCTTGTTTGAAGTACATACATTTGCAATGGCCACGTAACAAGGCAATAACTCAATATTTTGTGCCTACACCCTCCTTGACCCTGGGCTTCAACAGCGCCAGTTGCTGCTCAGAAGTGTTAGATGCACAGATGAAAACAATCGCTGATGTGTTTGTGGGGTTCAGTAACGCCTGCTGTTCCCCTGCTGTGTGTCTGGCAAAAATTACTGCTGCTAACTACAACTTCAACTTCAAACGTCTCATACTAGGCCTCTGCCTACACCCTCCTTGACCCTGGGCTTCAACAGCGCCAGTTGCTGCTCAGAAGTGTTAGATGCACAGATGAAAACAATCGCTGATGTGTTTGTGGGGTTCAGTAACGCCTGCTGTTCCCCTGCTGTGTGTCTGGCAAAAATTACTGCTGCTAACTACAACTTCAACTTCAAACGTCTCATACTAGGCCTCTGCCTACACCCTCCTTGACCCTGGGCTTCAACAGCGCCAGTTGCTGCTCAGAAGTGTTAGATGCACAGATGAAAACAATCGCTGATGTGTTTGTGGGGTTCAGTAACGCCTGCTGTTCCCCTGCTGTGTGTCCGGCAAAAATTACTGCTAGCTACCTAATCATGGTGAAAAAAACATGACATCTCAAAGTGTCTAGTGCTACACATAGATATGAGGCTACACCATGATTTCTAAGCTGTAAACATTTGAAACGTCAACTTTCAAACCATAAAATGATTTGTCTTTGTCACAAATCTGTAACAAAATAATTGTGACATATTATTACAGATATGCACATGTCGAAAACAAATGCAAACACAAAAGCCTACTTATGCTATAGGATACTGATGGTCAACCTTGTCACTCCATAGCTTAGACAAATCCAACTCACATCATGATGACTCAAATACTGCAATGTTGGAAGTGCATAATGTGGGTTGAACTTTGACAACTGCTGCAGTGCGAAGGTTATACTTCAGTGTTCTTGCCTTTGAAATAAAAGCATACAAGTAAATATAATATCCAATGTTGATTAAGGGACGTGATGTACACCTGTAATATTGTGCAAACAATGCATGTAGGAATAGTCCTCTTCAACATTACTTATATTTGTGTCATTTTAAAAAATACATATTTGATTAGAAAGTTAACAGCCCATATCATAAAGGTCCTTCATGTAAACATGATAATCGCTAACAAAAATCATGCATTACCTTGGTAAAGTCAATAGTGCATAGTCACAATAGCAAAATATATACCTGTAAGTGGTGCTGAAAGAACGACAACTGATAGAATAGGTGAATGATATCTATTTATCAGACTGAATAGCGACACCTGTACAATGTCGATATAATACTGTACCTTAACAAAACAGCTGTGTCACACCTCACACGCATTTTTCTTGTAGCTTGTTATGTAATAGGGCACATGCGTGTATGTTTCATCATAGGTGCATGTTTACTGAGTAAAGCAGTCATGACAACGCCTTTGTGTTGTCGGTACGCTTGCGATGATGAACGATGCGCACCGTGAATGTTAGTCTGCGTCATAAGACGCACAGACGCTCCAATACCCAACGCGTCACAGCAGGAAGCCAGTCTGTGCGTCCAAACAAAGGCGCAAGCATACATGCACGTACCCTTTTATAAAGCTATATAAAAAAAAGGATGTAGTAGTAACGCACACTTTATTGAGGTACAGTATTACATCGCCATTCACCATCTGTGGCTATGCAGTCTCATCTATATATACCTTATCTATCCGTTGTCATGCTTGCAAGTCCACAGTCAGGCATAAATAGCTGTTTTCACTATGCACTTTTTAAAGGTTTTTTTTGTTAATATAAATGATTGGCACATATTATCAGTATTACATGATGGAAATTTTAGATATTTTTAAAAACTTTTTAGTGATATTATTCAGCAAATGAAAATGGTGTACATACTGTTACTTATCCATCATTAATGGATTCTGATATGTACTTGTATGCTTTTATTTAAAACCGTATAGCAGATTATTTAACCGATTTTTATTGTGGTTTGCATTGCTTTTCAACATGTTAATGTATGCGTTTATGTTTGTCAATTATTAATTTACATATATTTTTTAAAGTAAAATCATCATCTTATGGTACTAAAGGTTATATTTCTCTTGTTTGGAGTATAGACATTTTTAATTGACACGTAACAAGGAAAATACTTGATCTAGTATTTAAACATCCTCCTTGACCCTGGGCTCCAACACCGCCAGTTGTTGCTTGGAAGTGCTGTTAGCACAGTCTACACTTGCTCCCGTGTTACTGGGGTTCAGTAATGTCAGCTGTTCCCCTGCTGTGTGAACGGCAAAAAGTCCTGCTGCCTCCACCCTGTTCTCTTCTCATCCCTGGGTTACAACACCGCCAGTTGTTTCTCAGAAGTGCTGTTAGCACAGTCTACACTTGCTCCTGTGTTACTGGGGTTCAGTAATGTCAGCTGTTCCCCTGCTGTGTGAACGGCAAACAGTCCTGCTGCCTCCACCATGTTCTCTTCTCATCCCTGGGCTACAACACCGCCAGTTGTTTCTCGGAAGTGCTGTTAGCACAGTCTACACTTGCTCCCGTGTTACTGGGGTTCAGTAATGTCAGCTGTTCCCCTGCTGTGTGAACGGCAAAAAGTCCTGCTGCCTCCACCCTGTTCTCTTCTCATCCCTGGGTTACAACACCGCCAGTTGTTTCTCGGAAGTGCTGTTAGCACAGTCTACATTTGCTCCTGTGTTACTGGGGTTCAGTAATGTCAGCTGTTCCCCTGCTGTGTGAACGGCAAAAAGTCCTGCTGCCTCCACCCTGTTCTCTTCTCATCCCTGGGTTACAACACCGCCAGTTGTTTCTCGGAAGTGCTGTTAGCACAGTCTACACTTGCTCCTGTGTTACTGGGGTTCAGTAATGTCAGCTGTTCCCCTGCTGTGTGAACGGCAAACAGTCCTGCTGCCTCCACCATGTTCTCTTCTCATCCCTGGGCTACAACACCGCCAGTTGTTTCTCGGAAGTGCTGTTAGCACAGTCTACACTTGCTCCCGTGTTACTGGGGTTCAGTAATGTCAGCTGTTCCCCTGCTGTGTGAACGGCAAAAAGTCCTGCTGCCTCCACCCTGTTCTCTTCTCATCCCTGGGTTACAACACCGCCAGTTGTTTCTCGGAAGTGCTGTTAGCACAGTCTACACTTGCTCCTGTGTTACTGGGGTTCAGTAATGTCAGCTGTTCCCCTGCTGTGTGAACGGCAAAAAGTCCTGCTGCCTCCACCCTGTTCTCTTCTCATCCCTGGGTTACAACACCGCCAGTTGTTTCTCGGAAGTGCTGTTAGCACAGTCTACACTTGCTCCTGTGTTACTGGGGTTCAGTAATGTCAGCTGTTCCCCTGCTGTGTGAACGGCAAAAAGTCCTGCTGCCTCCACCCTGTTCTCTTCTCATCCCTGGGTTACAACACCGCCAGTTGTTTCTCGGAAGTGCTGTTAGCACAGTCTACACTTGCTCCTGTGTTACTGGGGTTCAGTAATGTCAGCTGTTCCCCTGCTGTGTGAACGGCAAACAGTCCTGCTGCCTCCACCATGTTCTCTTCTCATCCCTGGGCTACAACACCGCCAGTTGTTTCTCGGAAGTGCTGTTAGCACAGTCTACACTTGCTCCCGTGTTACTGGGGTTCAGTAATGTCAGCTGTTCCCCTGCTGTGTGAACGGCAAAAAGTCCTGCTGCCTCCACCCTGTTCTCTTCTCATCCCTGGGTTACAACACCGCCAGTTGTTTCTCGGAAGTGCTGTTAGCACAGTCTACACTTGCTCCTGTGTTACTGGGGTTCAGTAATGTCAGCTGTTCCCCTGCTGTGTGAACGGCAAAAAGTCCTGCTGCCTCCACCCTGTTCTCTTCTCATCCCTGGGTTACAACACCGCCAGTTGTTTCTCGGAAGTGCTGTTAGCACAGTCTACACTTGCTCCTGTGTTACTGGGTTCAGTAATGTCAGCTGTTCCCCTGCTGTGTGAATGGCAAACAGTCCTGCTGCCGGCACCATGTTCTCTTCTCATCCCTGGGCTACAACACCGCCAGTTGTTTCTCGGAAGTGCTGTTAGCACAGTCTACACTTGCTCCTGTGTTACTGGGGTTCAGTAATGTCAGCTGTTCCCCTGCTGTGTGAACGGCAAAAAGTCCTGCTGCCTCCACCCTGTTCTCTTCTCATCCCTGGGTTACAACACCGCCAGTTGTTTCTCGGAAGTGCTGTTAGCACAGTCTACACTTGCTCCTGTGTTACTGGGGTTCAGTAATGTCAGCTGTTCCCTGCTGTGTGAACGGCAAAAAGTCCTGCTGCCTCCACCCTGTTCTCTTCTCATCCCTGGGTTACAACACCGCCAGTTGTTTCTCGGAAGTGCTGTTAGCACAGTCTACACTTGCTCCTGTGTTACTGGGGTTCAGTAATGTCAGCTGTTCCCCTGCTGTGTGAACGGCAAAAAGTCCTGCTGCCTCCACCCTGTTCTCTTCTCATCCCTGGGTTACAACACCGCCAGTTGTTTCTCGGAAGTGCTGTTAGCACAGTCTACACTTGCTCCTGTGTTACTGGGGTTCAGTAATGTCAGCTGTTCCCCTGCTGTGTGAACGGCAAAAAGTCCTGCTGCCTCCACCCTGTTCTCTTCTCATCCCTGGGTTACAACACCGCCAGTTGTTTCTCGGAAGTGCTGTTAGCACAGTCTACACTTGCTCCCGTGTTACTGGGGTTCAGTAATGTCAGCTGTTCCCCTGCTGTGTGAACAGCAAAAAGTCCTGCTGCCTCCACCCTGTTCTCTTCTCATCCCTGGGTTACAACACCGCCAGTTGTTTCTCGGAAGTGCTGTTAGCACAGTCTACACTTGCTCCTGTGTTACTGGGGTTCAGTAATGTCAGCTGTTCCCCTGCTGTGTGAATGGCAAACAGTCCTGCTGCCGGCACCATGTTCTCTTCTCATCCCTGGGCTACAACACCGCCAGTTGTTTCTCGGAAGTGCTGTTAGCACAGTCTACACTTGCTCCTGTGTTACTGGGGTTCAGTAATGTCAGCTGTTCCCCTGCTGTGTGAACGGCAAAAAGTCCTGCTGCCTCCACCCTGTTCTCTTCTCATCCCTGGGTTACAACACCGCCAGTTGTTTCTCGGAAGTGCTGTTAGCACAGTCTACACTTGCTCCTGTGTTACTGGGGTTCAGTAATGTCAGCTGTTCCCTGCTGTGTGAACGGCAAAAAGTCCTGCTGCCTCCACCCTGTTCTCTTCTCATCCCTGGGTTACAACACCGCCAGTTGTTTCTCGGAAGTGCTGTTAGCACAGTCTACACTTGCTCCTGTGTTACTGGGGTTCAGTAATGTCAGCTGTTCCCCTGCTGTGTGAACGGCAAAAAGTCCTGCTGCCTCCACCCTGTTCTCTTCTCATCCCTGGGTTACAACACCGCCAGTTGTTTCTCGGAAGTGCTGTTAGCACAGTCTACACTTGCTCCTGTGTTACTGGGGTTCAGTAATGTCAGCTGTTCCCCTGCTGTGTGAACGGCAAAAAGTCCTGCTGCCTCCACCCTGTTCTCTTCTCATCCCTGGGTTACAACACCGCCAGTTGTTTCTCGGAAGTGCTGTTAGCACAGTCTACACTTGCTCCCGTGTTACTGGGGTTCAGTAATGTCAGCTGTTCCCCTGCTGTGTGAACAGCAAAAAGTCCTGCTGCCTCCACCATGTTCTCTTCTCATCCCTGGGCTACAACACCGCCAGTTGTTTCTCGGAAGTGCTGTTAGCACAGTCTACACTTGCTCCCGTGTTACTGGGGTTCAGTAATGTCAGCTGTTCCCCTGCTGTGTGAACGGCAAAAGTCCTGCTGCCTCCACCCTGTTCTCTTCTCATCCCTGGGTTACAACACCGCCAGTTGTTTCTCGGAAGTGCTGTTAGCACAGTCTACACTTGCTCCTGTGTTACTGGGGTTCAGTAATGTCAGCTGTTCCCCTGCTGTGTGAACGGCAAACAGTCCTGCTGCCTCCACCATGTTCTCTTCTCATCCCTGGGCTACAACACCGCCAGTTGTTTCTCGGAAGTGCTGTTAGCACAGTCTACACTTGCTCCTGTGTTACTGGGGTTCAGTAATGTCAGCTGTTCCCCTGCTGTGTGAACGGCAAACAGTCCTGCTGCCTCAACTTTAATTTCCATGGGTACCTTCTGCTACCCATCCGGGTTCCAGTACCGTCAGCTGGTTCTCCGCAGTGCCTTTGGCCTAGGTGCCTCCATGTCGGTATCCGAGTTCCAGCAACATCTGCTGGTCCTTGGTAGTGCTTTGGAGCACAGGTACCTCCTGCTTAGTAACCGTGTCCCAGTAACGTCAGCTGGTCCTCGGTTGTGCCATTGGCTCTTTTCCTTCTGCTGACCCTCCGGGTTCCAGCACAGTCAGCTGGTCCTCGTTACTTTCATTGGCTCTTGTACCTTCTGCTACCCATCCGGGTTCCAGTACCGTCAGCTGGTTCTCCACAGTGCCTTTGGCCTAGGTGCCTCCATGTCGGTATCCGAGTTCCAGCAACGTCTGCTGGTCCTTGGTAGTGCTTTGGAGCACAGGTACCTCCTGCTTAGTAACCGTGTCCCAGTAACGTCAGCTGGTCCTCGGTTGTGCCATTGGCTCTTTTCCTTCTGCTGACCCTCCGGGTTCCAGCACAGTCAGCTGGTCCTCGTTACTTCCATTGGCTTTTGTACCATCACCAACAGGACAAAGAAGGTTAAGACAAACTACAAGATACAGAACAAGAGACAGAAGAACAATAAGCAGAAGATCAAAAAGCAGAAGAACATTAAGTATAAGACCAAAATGAAGAGCAAAATATATGCTCTAAATTCTAAGCAGAAGAAGACTAAGCAGTGTATGGGGGTGAGTCCGTTCCTCCTCGTGGTGCCCCTGGAAAATGCCTGATGCTGCTGCAGGCTAAACTGAACGCGGACAATACTGTTGTAATTAAAATCTTTCGTGACAGCAAGAACGGAAGGATGAAAATTCAGAGTTTTACAGATTACAAGTACAGGAATGTCTGTCACAAATAAGAATATGATGAAAAGGATGAATAGGAAGAAGATGAAGAAGTAGAATATGAAGAATAATAACTGTTTAATAAGAACAATATAAGTAATGTTAACAAAAAGATGAATAGCAAGAAGTTTTAGAAGATTAAGAAGGTGAAGATGAAGAATAATTTGATGAGAAAGATGATGCTGCTGAAGATTATGAAGGAGAAAGTGTGTGAAAAGTTAAAAAGGTGAAGACCATGGAAGTTGTGAAACAGACATATTTGACAAAATAGAAAAAAGGTTAACAACATTGTGAATTTCTTCGTCAATCCGAACTTATTTCCTAAAAAAAAAAATTAATGCTATTTTTACATTGGATTGGGTTAAACATCTATGCCTTTAATGTCTCCTCAACCTCCCCCAATACATTCTACATTACTCTTTGTTGTTTTCCTTCATGTACAATTAACCTACAAGGCAAGAATGGGGTTTTTTTTTATTTCGATATTTTGTTCCCATAGACTTACATGGGACTTCCGGTATCGGTATCGGGTATCGCCGATATTTTTTGTGTATCGGCGATACCATTCCGATTCCGATACTTTTGGATATCGGAAAGTATCGCTCAACTCTAATCCACAGTCAATTTCTCTAGGGCTGTGGTAGGAAGGGAAAAAGCCCAAGCCTGAGGGGCTCCCCCTAACAGAGACATAATGACCCCCACCCTCTGACTTTCATCCCCAGAATAGTGTGGTCTTAATGAGAAAAAGAGCTTACAGCCCTCCTTGAAAATTTTAAATTCCTTTTTTATCTCCGGAAAAGGTATCTGGCAATTTAACCGGGGGCTCAGGGGAAATTAATGTAACATCTCGTGCCCCTACCCTGTGAGCACCAGATGACAAAGCCCCCTGCACAACATCAGCTATCTGCTGCTGAGACAGAGACAGAACTCGTCCCCCATTAAGTCAGGTGCTTTATCTGCTCAGAAAGAATGTGCATAGGATCCATCACACACACAGGAAAAAGTAGCAGTCGTTTATAATGTCAGACACTCCGCACAGAACTTACAGGCAAGCCTGGTGCGGGTGTCCTTAGTAGGGATGACAGAATTCGGGGGCAGTACAGGCTACAGGAGGTGTGGAGTGGCGGTGATGGGGAGATATGCATCAGGCAAGCAGTGTCATGGGTGCATCGCTACGAAGATTGTCGCGATTGCACATTCTGACTTCTCGCAGCTGAGTTGCTGTTTCTTTGTGTTTGGTAATGAGGGAGTTAATTTTACCTAGCTCTTTGCTAAGACTAGGTCCAGCCTCGCCCGGCTGCTTTTGATTATGTTCTAATTAGCTTCCTTTATATAGCTGCCAGTCTGCTGGTTAGATGCCGGTGAAAGCATTCATACAGACTGCAGATAGGATCGGTTCTGAGAAGACTTAAGCTAAGAGCTCTTTTGTTGTTTCTCCTCACCTTGCTTATAGTTTATCTCCTAGACCTTTGGTGTTCCCTCTGTGTTTTAATGTTGTATGCAAGACAGTATTTACTTTATCCCCTGTCTGTCTCGTTTGTCTATACTGTTTGTTAACCTTTACCTGTCCATTCTCTATGGTGGTAATCAGGGTCCTTCTAAGGACTAGATTACAGTGGTCAGGGATTTATAGGAGACAGGGTTTACGCTGGTGGCCTGGACCTCTGTACCATTAACAGTACCTCCAGGTAGAGGGACTAGTCAGGACCCCAGTTTAGGGTCAGCATAGACCCCGGTCCACCTCTAGCCAGAGACAGCGTGAAAAGGATTCAGTATTGACCCACAGGATATTATGTCAGGTAATACTATGCTATATATACATGTTAATGTTACCTATTTATATGTTATATAGAATGTTGTCCCACTTGATAGATTACTGACATTATATATTTATACATCTGCTAGACAGCGTGACATTTTCACCGGCCAAACTATAGATTCTCCCCAGCTACCATGGATCCAGTAGCCCAGCTTGCCCTGCAGTTGCAGAAATTGTCCATGGAGTTTACGGACATTAAGTCCAAGGTTTTGTCCCCCCCGAAGCAAACCAGATCTGAACCTAAGGTTGCTCTCCCGGACAGGTTCACTGGTGGGCGGGACAAATTTTTTACCTTCCGGGAGGCATGTAAATTGTACTTTCGGCTACGGCCTCGGTCATCGGGGAGTGAGGAGCAGAGGGTGGGAATTGTCATCTCGCTCTTACAAGGGGACCCTCAATCCTGGGCGTTCTCTCTTCCTCCGGGCTCCCCGGCCCTCCAGTCAGTAGATCGATTTTTTGCTGCCCTGGGGCTGGTGTATGATGACCCGGATCGGGTCTCCCTTGCTGAAACGAAGTTACGTAGGATACAGCAGGGAGATCGTCCGGCGGAGGAATTTTCTTCTGAGTTCCGTAGATGGGCCACAGATACTCAGTGGAATGACCCAGCTCTTAGGAGCCAGTTTTGTCAAGGGTTATCTGACAAATTAAAAGATGTTTTGGCTCAGTATGATTCTCCTCCGTCACTGGAGGCTGCTATGGCCCTTGCTATTCGTATTGATAGACGGCTTCGGGGGAGGTGCGAGGTAACTCCGCCCCCTGTTATTACTCCACCCACTACTAAAGTCCCTTATATGGAGGTTCCCCTGGTCTGTTCTGAGGAACCTATGCAGTTGGGTGGGACATCATTTTGTAGGAGGGAATCGGCGGTGCGCCGCAAGACAAGAAGGTGTTTCTTCTGCGGGAGAGAGGGACATTTTGTTGGGGGTGTCCCTCCCGTGCCTCATTGAGCAAAAAAGTCACCGAAAAACTGTTAATCCCAGGTTGTGTGGTGGACGACAACCTGGGAGTAGGTATTTCGTCCCCAGGTCCGTCTCAATTTCTCGTGCCTGCGGAGGTGGTGGTTGGTGCGAGAGTTGAGAGGATTTCTGTTCTTCTTGATAGTGGGTCTGGGGCTAATATGGTGGACGCTCGGTTTGCCCAGGTGCAAGGTATGCAACTGAGTGTATTGGCCAAACCGATCCCTATACTTTCTATTGACGCCAGACCTCTCGGTCAAGGTAGCTTTGTACAAGCTGTTCATAACATAGACCTTCGAGTAGGGGCAATACATAAAGAACAGTTGTCTTGTTATGTGTTGGAGGGTCTTCCTACTCCTATTGTGTTGGGACTTCCCTGGTTGGCTAAACATAACCCAGTGATTGATTGGCAATCCAGAAAGATAAGCCAGTGGGGTGAATTTTGCAAGAATAACTGCATGAACACGGTCATCGGTGCGGTCGTGCCTAGGACTTTGCCTCCTTTTCTGGAGGACTTTGGGGAGATGTTCTCAGAGGAGGGGTGTCAAAAGTTACCTCCTCATCGCACGTATGACTGCTCAATAAAATTGCTTCCTGATGCCTTATCTCGTAGTTTCCCAGGGCCGGAAAGACGGATGACCCGGTTTCTATCCTTCAGGAAGGAGTGGTGGTGTCGGCTGTGTGCTCTGAGCTTGAGGAGGAGGTGTTGGAGGCTCAAGGGGACGCCCCTGTAGGACCTCCAGGGAAACTGTTTGTTTCTAATCAGTTAAGACAAAAAGTTATCGAGGCACATCATAGTTCTGCTTTAGCAGGACATCCAGGGAGTAAAGCAACTGTGGATCTCCTTTCTCGCCGGTTTTGGTGGCCTAACTTAAATAAAGAGGTAATAACTTTTGTCGCGTCCTGTGGAGTTTGTGCTCGCTCTAAGACCCCACATACCCGTCCATCTGGGGTTCCTGAGGAGGAACGATTCTCGTCGTCACTTGCTTCAGTTTGGAGAGGAGTGCTGAATGGTCTGAGTGCTATGGGGAACTGTTTCAAGCGGAGGTCTGATAGGAGGAGAGTGTCTGGTCCGGACCTAGGTGTGAACGATCTGGTGTGGTTGTCTACCAAGAATATAAAACGCAAAGTTCCCTCCTGGAAACTGGGTCCCAGGTTCATCGGTCCATACAGGATCAGTTCTATAATTAATCCTGTGGCATTTCGTCTGGACCTCCCTCCTACGTTTAAAATCCATAATGTATTCCACAAATCGTTGCTTAAGAGGTACGTGGCGCCAGTTATACCGTCACTTCTACCTCCTCCTCCAGTGGTGGTCAATGGTAACTTAGAATTTCAAGTGTTGAAGATCATTGACTCACGTCTGAATCGCCGGTCCCTTCAGTATTTGGTTCATTGGAAGGGATATGGTCCTGAGGAGAGGACGTGGGTCTCTGCGTCTGAGATTAACGCAGATCGATTGGTTCGGACCTTCCACACGACTTACCGGACAGACCTGGCCCTGAGGGTCCGAGGCCCCTCGTAGAAGGGGGGGTACTGTCATGGGTGCATCGCCACGAAGATTGTCGCGATTGCACATTCTGACTTCTCGCAGCTGAGTTGCTGTTTCTTTGTGTTTGGTAATGAGGGAGTTAATTTTACCTAGCTCTTTGCTAAGACTAGGTCCAGCCTCGCCCGGCTGCTTTTGATTATGTTCTAATTAGCTTCCTTTATATAGCTGCCAGTCTGCTGGTTAGATGCCGGTGAAAGCATTCATACAGACTGCAGATAGGATCGGTTCTGAGAAGACTTAAGCTAAGAGCTCTTTTGTTGTTTCTCCTCACCTTGCTTATAGTTTATCTCCTAGACCTTTGGTGTTCCCTCTGTGTTTTAATGTTGTATGCAAGACAGTATTTACTTTATCCCCTGTCTGTCTCGTTTGTCTATACTGTTTGTTAACCTTTACCTGTCCATTCCCTATGGTGGTAATCAGGGTCCTTCTAAGGACTAGATTACAGTGGTCAGGGATTTATAGGAGACAGGGTTTACGCTGGTGGCCTGGACCTCTGTACCATTAACAGTACCTCCAGGTAGAGGGACTAGTCAGGACCCCAGTTTAGGGTCAGCATAGACCCCGGTCCACCTCTAGCCAGAGACAGCGTGAAAAGGATTCAGTATTGACCCACAGGATATTATGTCAGGTAATACTATGCTATATATACATGTTAATGTTACCTATTTATATGTTATATAGAATGTTGTCCCACTTGATAGATTACTGACATTATATATTTATACATCTGCTAGACAGCGTGACAAGCAGGACCTGAAGCACGTGACCAAGTAGGTGACCGCCGGACGGAGTGGCCGGGGGCGGAGACTACACCAGGAGCCCCAGAAAGCAAGAAAGAAATGTCGGGCAGGCACAGGTAATGACTAGAGGGAGCAGACAGAGATGAAATCAGGGCCAGACCGGGTCAGAACCAGAGAGATAGGCGCGGTACCAAAAGGGGTCAGACAGAGTGGGTAATCAGAAATCCGAGCAGAAGTCAAAAACCAAACAAGCCAGCAAACAGTACCAAGACAGAATCCAAACTCACAACACAGCTTGCGCTGTAATGATTTTATGCTTTGCCCACTGTTGGGCAAAGCACACTGCGCATGCGCGGGGGGTAATTTGAAAAGCGCAATTGCGGGAAGCAGAATGCCGTCTGTGCGATTCACAGACAGCCTATGCAAGAGATGCAGAGGAGCGGTGAGGGGGGATAAGAGAGAAAACGCCGCCCTCCGGACCGGACCGCCCTGATTTACAGAAAAGAATCCCAACTTTACAAAGGTATTTTGCTATCAAAAGGGGGGTATCTGGATATAAGCTACATACCTATAGCTTGCTTATGGGACGCACTATTCAGTCATATCTTTAGCTGATATGACTAAAATGGGGTGACAGATTCCCTTTAAGAATACCCCCAGGACAGGGATAGGGTCCCAGTTCCCAGAGGTATATCTAGGCTTTCTGGCACTCGGGGCAAGAATTCGGTTCGGCGCCCCACCTACCAAGCACACATGTGATTTGCACACTTAGTCATGTACCGACGAGCTGTTCTCCCTAATGCTCTCAATGTTCAGTGAAAAACTGAGAGAAGCAGGAAGAGAAGCTCGTTGTCACAGGACCACAAGTATGAAAATCGCATATCGGTGAAGTGTCCATGTGATGACTACTGTAACCTGCAGAGCTGAATCCTGACATTGCAGCTTCTGAATTCTCATAACAAATGCACTGCACACTTTTAGGTTTCTCCCTTACCGGTGGCAAGAGCACACGTTCATGTCAGCACAAGCATGTGATTTGTATACTTCTGGCCACATTCCGACTAGACGTGCCCGGCCTCGCTCTGTTCATTTTCATTGAGTGAGGCCACACATGTCTAGTCAGCATGTAACCGCATGTATGTAATTTACCGGCACGAGAGAATCCTGACAGCGTGCAGTGAGCACTGTGAAAATTCTGAAATTGACTAATTCTCATGTTTTTATTTATTTTAGGAGCATTAAAGGGGTTGTCCAGGTTTGTGCTGAGTCTGCAGTCATTCTATGTGACTGCAAACACAAATAATATTTACATCCAGGTACCTTATAGATGATGTCGTCTCTGGAGTCGTTCACCTTTTCTTCATCTTGTCCAGACTCCATGATGAGTTTTCTTATCCACAGCCGTCTCTGCAGACTTCCATTTTCTCCGGTCTTCTGCACCAAATCGCCACATGACGCCCTCAAAGATAGAAGAGTCATTATAATTCTCCTAAATAAAAATATCCGCAATATGCCGTCTTACACTATTCCCCTCCCTCCTCATACTGTCTCCTCTCACATCCCCCCTGTTCACCATACTGTCTCTTCATATATTTACCCCCTCACTCTCTATTCTGTCTGCTCACACATACCCCTGACTCCTCATACTGTGTCTGCACACATCCCATCACCCTCACTCCCCATATTCTGTCCACATACATTCACCCGTTCGCTCCCCATGTCTGCAACCATCCCCCCATACTGTTTCCTCATACATGCCCTCATACATACATACTCTTCAGTGTCCTCAAATCCCCCCACACACATTAAATGCCCCATCCCCACTCCAAATCCCCCACACACACATTAAATCCCCCATCCCCACTCCAAATCCCCCACATACATTAAGTATCCCTATCCCCACTCCAAATCCCCCCACACAAATTAAATCCCCCATCCCCACTCAAAATCCCCCACACACATTAAGTACCCCATCCCCACTCCAAATCCCCCCACACATAAAGTATCCCCCATCCCCACTCCAAATCCCCCACACATAAAGTATCCCCATCCCTACTCCAAATCCCCCACACATAAAGTACCCCCCATCCCCACTCCAAATCCCCCCACACATAAAGTGCCCCATCCCCACTCCAAATCCCCCCACACAAATTAAATCCCCCATCCCCACTCAAAATCCCCCACACACATTAAGTACCCCATCCCCACTCCAAATCCCCCCACACATAAAGTATCCCCCATCCCCACTCCAAATCCCCCACACATAAAGTATCCCCATCCCTACTCCAAATCCCCCACACATAAAGTACCCCCCATCCCCACTCCAAATCCCCCACACATAAAGTACCCCCATCCACACTCCAAATCCCCCCACACACAAAGTATCCCCATCCTCACTTCAAATCCCCCCACATAAAGTACCCCCCTCCCCACTTTAAATTACCCCCCCATACCCACTCACATATTAGGTCCCCCGTTATTCTTTGGTGGTTTCTTCAGCTCCACAGTGGAGCACACTTACCACCAGTGTTCCCCATTCTGGGCGCCACCGACGAGTGACGTCAGCAGCGTGATTACATGACCTGATCATGCTGCCGGCGTCGCTCTGACCCGGCGGTCAGAGCTACAATTGTACTGGCATCTGTATAGACGCCAGTACAATTGGTCCCTGGGAGTCGGAACACGGCAGCTTCTCTGCGCCGGCTGTCAGCTTGACAGCCGGCACAGGGAACCGCCGAATCCCAGGCCGGGGCGGCAGAATGCAGCCACGGGGGAGACACTGCGGACGGCCGCATTAGGCGGCCCGACTGCGCCCCCCTGCCGGCTGCGCCTGGGGCACATGCCCCGGCTGCCCCCACTGGATACGCCTCTGCCAGTTCCAGTGACAGTTTTAAACCCCCCCTTCCTAACCAAAGACTGACACATACTTCAAGAGGCACCCAGAAATGGATGGAAAGTTCTGAAGTGGCTAAGAATTGGTCCAAATGTAAATCCCATTGAAAACCCGTGGATAGATCTTAAAATTGCTGTTGAGAAAAGACACTCATCAAATATAAGAGACCGGGAGAAATTTGCAAAAGAAGAGTGCTCCAAAATTCCAATTGAGAGGTGTAAGAAGCTTATTGATGGTTATAGGAAGCGATTGACTGCAGTTATTTATTCCAAAGGGTGTGCAACCAAATAAGTATCAACAATTTTGTCCAGCCCATTTTGAGGTTTTGTGAAAAATTATGTCCAATTTGCCGTTTTTTTCCATTTTTTTTGGTGTTGTTCAGATACACACAAAGAATTTAAAAATGTGTAATTGCAAAACATTTTCTGAGAGAAATGCTTTATTTTCTGGAACAATTTCAAGGGTGCCAACACTTTCGGCCAGGACTATATATCTAAAAAAGTGCTGCAAACACCAAAAACGTGGTAATCCCTAAAAGTCCATTCTCTCAAATATCAGAGCTCCACTCATCTCTCATATTTCAAGTTTAGATTGGGAAAAGGCCCTTGACAACTGGATGTTGCACTGTACAGATAGGGTAACATGTTTTGTCCAACTAATGTAAATGTCCACAGTACGGTGTTGGCAAATGGCTTGGTGACGGACCCCTTTCTGGTCCTCTCCTTCTTTTACCTCTTTTTTTGTGTTATAGAGCCTTCATAGAGGCTTTCCTGCAGGACGGAGAGATCAGAGGCATCACAGCATCAGTATCAGATCACTTTGAGGTCAAGTACTCACAACACATGGACGAATTGATCTTTTTCTGTGCGGACCATTCAGAGAACGCCTTCCGACAAGCTTTAGGGACTATGGTTAACTGCGGGAATTCGGAGACCATGCTATTCAGAGACTGGCAAATGGCTTCCTCGGCCCCCCTTTCCCTTAAAAGTCCAGAGAGATTTAATCAAGGTGCTTGGAATCTGATTTGTGAAGAAGCAGTCATTGAGGATTGAAGCCTTCTTCTTCACCCTTTCCTCTCCACATGTGTTGTACTTCTTTAAAGCTTCAGGCCGGTGATTCCTCACCTCACCTCCTATCATATTTTTCACACACCTTCTCCCTTAACTTGGCTTGTTGTATTTTGTTGTTGGGCTTGTTATTTTTAGCTCAAATATTTGTGTAGTTTTCCTATATGTTTTGTTAAGCTCCTGTGCTATGTAGGACGGATTTTATTTATGTACTGTGTTTTAGCCTGCTCTACGACACAGTAAGTTGAATCATTCTGTGATGACTGATTGTAATAAAATTTATTTTCAATGAAAAAAATGTCTGAAACAGAAACAAAGGCCAATTCCTCCAAAAATGGACAATCACCTTCAGCTCAAAAGATTTTATTCTACTTAAAGTATCATAAATTTATCACAAATTGTCTGTTGATAGAAAAGCTGGCACGTCATATCATAATATAAACAAAAATTCGGGCTTACATGACCATAGCCGAAGAAGAGACCCAGGAAGTAAAATATAAAATCAATTTTTATTATACATTATTCTAAAATCATACTTAGAAAAAGACTATGAAAAAGCAGGGTGCTCAGAAGAGGGAAGTGTATACCATCAGTAACATATTAAAGGTAAAAGTATCACTATGCTCACTTTGTAGAAGGTTATAAATACCCTGTACAGGATTAGAGCTAATTGTCTGCCCATATATAAGTTTGCATCCAAAATAATGCTTAAAGGAGTCTATACCTAGGAAAACATCTCTATAGTTATTTTTGTATAATACATCAAAATTCCATAAGGATGTGTGGCGCCCCTGTGGGTCCAGTCGCCACAGAGGTACTGCACCTCAGCCAGGGGTGAGGTGCTTAGCTCTCGGGTAAGGAGGGGGCACTACCCAGGACTTGCATATTTGCATCCAACACAGACACATTACCTCAGGCTTAGAGGAGCTGTGGAGCAGTTGTGAGAAGAGAAGCTCCTGAGGAGTACAGAAGGAGTCCTAGGGGCCAGGGAAGTGAGGAATCCTCCCATGGCACCTGTATCCAGCCTGACCAGAGTCAGACGGAAGGACCAGGTTGCAGTAGTGGACCGGCCCCAGACTACTGGAGAATCTGTATGACTCAGCTAGCAAACCAGAGGCTGTAGTAACTGTATGTGCGACAGCCAAT
Source organism: Oophaga sylvatica (assembly GCA_033576555.1). Taxonomy (NCBI): domain Eukaryota; kingdom Metazoa; phylum Chordata; class Amphibia; order Anura; family Dendrobatidae; genus Oophaga; species Oophaga sylvatica. Next base: position 204,567,273 of record JARQOD010000006.1, on the reverse strand, counting down.
TTCACACACATTCGCTGAAAAGGTAGCCGGATAGGATCAAGGGGACCAAGAGGACGTCGCCCGACAGGATCTGAGGCTACTGGCTTGGGACACTATGTGTGAGGCGCAGGGCAGGAGTGGAGGGAGACGGCGCTGTGGGAGACGACCAGAGAAAGGAACATAAGAAGGGGGTTCTGGCAAAATGCACCTCAAACTACCCAAGAGCTGGCTGGACCACCGACCCGTAGGACCCAGCACCCCGGCTGGGGACTGTAAACTAAGAACTGTGAGTAAAGTGTGAAGACTGCACCCTGCTGTGTCCTCAGATTATTTTACTGCGTCACTTACCCTGCACTACAACCGTTTCCAACATCTTTAACCGCTATAACTGCCCTGGGGCCTAGCTCTACCCGTGGTGAGCTGTAACATCTCTGCTGTGTCACCAACTGCCCCAGTGGATCTGAATCACAGCGTCGGCCATCTTATTGCCGAACACCACAAACTAATTCCCCTACAAATTACAAATTACTCCCATCATCATTTTTTTCATCTTTATTTTTTTTTATTGGATGCCCAGGGCCATGGACCGGTATCCCACGGCCCTTAATGGCACTCCAGATGTACACTCAAGAAGACTCTATGAATAATAAAGATGGGCAGAACAAGAGACCTAAGCAAGTAAGGACTTTAGGAGTAGAAAACATGTAGTTATATATAAAGGTTGGTGTATAATACCTTACTGAGGAACACAGGTACGTGGATGGTAAGTACTTCCCCCTCAGTTAGACCAATGCCCTGGTGAGTAGTAATAGACATATAGCATATAGGTAAAGGAACAATCTCACCCAGTGTTGCTCCTTATTCAACCAGAACGTATTTTCAATAGATATTTGCAGGGTCCTATTTGTCCAGATGGGATGGGGGAGGCTCTCATATGAGTCCATACATTACCCCACCAAAAGGCCATCTCATAGGATCCATCACAGTGTATCACCAAAATTAACTCCCAACACGTTTCATTAGTCAGATCACCAGGGGAGATATAGACTGTTAAGTAAGTATGGGGGTCTTAGTGTGATGGGCGTCACTTCTCGTCTCTATCCTTTAGGGTTCCTACCTCCACTGTCAGGCTGTAATAATTTTAAGGTTAGAATTATGATGTTCTAGAGGGTGTCCACCTTCTATTGGGTCCCAGTGTGCTATTTTCTTCCATAAATGAAAGTGCTCTTAAACCTCTTGATTATGGAGACTGTGGAAATTGTGGCAATTTAAGAGATGAATCTAAGATTTGGGCTAAAATTAGTGATTTTAATGATTTGTTCTTGGTATGATTTTTACATGACAAAAATCTAGCATTTACAGTGGACTTTTCATAATCACTGTAAGATGATACTGTAACATATGTTAGTGTCACTTTGCTATTAATTACTGTATTCTTATGCTTGATCTTGCTCTTATAAAAATCAATATTTTTCTTGCTTTGTTGCCATAGACAAGTGACCGACCATCAGAATTTATGGACTGTCAGACTGCAGATAAAATGACTGTTACTGAATTTATTTAGTGCCCTGTGCTATTTCATGGCAATCAACTTTTAGAAACAGCAAAATGTGGAAAACTTGTACAGAAGGTAGACATTTCTAAATTGTCTTGTCCTGAAAGTAAATGCAGTGTCAGCGTAACAGATGCGTTTGGCTCTTCCAATTTGACTCAAATAAGACCTAGTGACACAGCTGCTGCCCTGCGCTCCTTGATCTAACAATAGGCAGCGGCTATTGTTATGTATGGCAGGTTGCAGAGTTTTGTAATGCTGACAGTTACTTATGTAAAGGGTAAGGATCACTTGTCTGTAATGTCATATAAACAATGTCCTACAGTAAACTGAACTCAATATAGTAGTTTTGGCTGGGGCTCCTTATAGAGGTTACATCCTGTCAGATTATTTAAGCCAGAGGTAGACACAAGTGAGGCAAACTTGCACAATTTGTGCATAAGACATTTATCAACTTATGCGCCAGATGAATGGGAATGAACTCTTTTATGTGGCATGCCGGAGAAAATAAAATGCATGGCTTCAGAGATTGAAAAGGGTCCTTTTACATATGTGTAGATAAATAGGTAGATCGATAAATATTTGTTTTTTTTTAACGGTGATTCCAAAATTCCTAGTGGGATAAAAGAAAAAGTCACGAAAGATAAAAAGATGATCTACATTCGGGGGATTTTCCAAAAAATACAATGATGAATAAAAGGGTAACAATGCTTTGAACTTTTGACTTTCAGGCTCCACATCTCATCATCCACTACTGCTCACCATATGCTTCTAGCATGAGACTACCATAATTTTATAGACAATCATCTTGGCTATCTCATACATAAATTTGACTTGCAGCTATTTTTCATATGGTTAGTTATGCAGATTCTTGTCATGTCACTGCATTGTTAGTGTTTTGCTCCTAGAAATCTAAATTTTTATTATTTTGTAAATCCAGCTTTGGCTTTCAACAATGTCTGAATCCTTCTGGCCATGCTTTCAATCAGATTCAAGCATATCTCAACTGAAATCTGATCCCAGGTCTCTTCTACATGTTCCCAAAGTTGGTGCTAACTGGTCGACTCACTTGGGTATGTATACAGCTTTTTCTTCAACTCTACCCACAAGTGTTCAAATGTACTGAGGTCTGGGGACTGTGGCCAACTCAAACTCATCTTATATGATACTTGCATATAGCTCAGCATTGAGACCACCATCGATCCTGGTCAAGTATCCAATGCATTTGGCTGTGAAACAACACCATATCATCATGTTTCCTCCACCAAACTTGACATTACCTTCAATTTCTTGTTCTGTTAGCCCCTCTTTTCCTTGTTTCTTCCAGACTCATTTGCACCCATCAGAGCCTAGTCTATTGAATTTTGTCTCAACACTCCAAATCACCTGTTTCCAATCTTCTATTGTCAACTTTCGGACTATTTTGCAAACTCGAATTAACGCTTTTTATGGTGATATTGCAGTCGAGCCTTCTTCACCTTTTTTCAGGTCACCATTCCAGACTTGCGTAACGTGCATTTGTGATTTCACTTGTCATGGGGCAGTAGTGGAAAACCAGGGGACGAGGAACCTGGGCCCCTGAACTGCCCCTAAGGCTAAGGGGGTGCCCTGTATTTCCTTAACTTGGGGGTACCCTTTAAGGTAGGGAGGCCCAAGTCACCGACCTGTCCCTATTTCCTGTTTAGCCCTGAGCTAAACCCCCAACCCCCTCACCAGGAGGTGAGACAGGGAATAAAGTGAACTACACCAATATAACAAAAGAAAAGACAAACACCTAAGGGACAAGGCAATTAAAAAACAAAACTTAGCTTTCTCTGCTGCAATGCACCACACAGCAAAGTAAAGTACCAGATCGCAGTATACAGCTGCAGCACCAGAAAGCTCCTGACTCCAGCTTGGTTGGTCTCCAAAGAGGAAGTGTATCACCAACAGTCAGCTGATGCATCAGGTGACCTTATAAAGGATTGTGGGAGTTGTCACCACCTTCATCAGCAAACTCAGCAGCAATGTAATTACACCAGTGGCCACTGGGGGAAAAAAACAGACATTAACCCTCGATGGCCTTAATGGAAAAAAGTTTTAATATGAAACGCAAAATCTGCCGCAGATCCAAAACTGGAACGTAACATCACTATTATGAAGCATACGAGCCACCTCCATTGCTGTGCTTGTTGCGCCACAATTGATAGACCTTGGGATATTGGGACCTTGGGACTTGGTGACTCCAGTATTTTGCCTGGACGTCCACCTCATTATGTATTCTTCCAACTGTTGAAGGCACTCACATTATTAATATTTATTATTATAGTGCCATTTATTCCATGGCGCTTTACATGTGAGGAGGGGTATGCATAATAAAAACAAGTACAGTAATCTTAAACAATACAAGTCACGACTGGTACAGGAGGAGAGAGGACCCTGCCCGTGAGGGCTCACAATCTACAAGGGATGGTGAGGATGCAGTAGGCAAGGGTAGAGCTGGTTCTGCAGTGGTTTGGTCAATCAGTGGTTACTGTAGGTTGTAGGCGTGTCAAAAGAGGTAGGTCTTCAGGTTCTTTTTGAAGGTTTCCATGGTAGGTGAGAGTCTGATATGTTGTGGTAGAGAGTTCCAGAGTAGGGGTGATGCGTGGGAGAAATCCTGTATGTAATTGTGGGAAGAGGAGATAAGAGGGGAGTAGAGAAGGAGATCTTGTGAGGATCGGAGGTTCCGTGCAGGTAAGTACCGGGAGACAAAGTTACAGATGTATGGAGGACACAAGTTGTGGATGGCTTTGTATGCCATGGTTAGGGTTTTGAACTGGAGTCTTTGGGTAATGGGGAGCCAGTGCAGGGATTGACAGAGGAGAGAGGCCGGGAAATAGCAGGGAGACAGGTGGATTAGTTTTGTAGCAGAGTTTAGAATAGATTGGAGGGGTGCGAAAGTGTTAGAGGGAAGGCCACAGAGCAGGAGGTTGCAGTAGTCAAGGCGGGAGATGAAGAGGGCATGGACTACGGTTTTTGCAGATTCTTGGTTGAGGAATGTTCGGATCCAGGAAATTTATTTGAGTTGAAGTTGGCAGGAAGTGAAAAGGACTTGGATATGTGGTTTGAAGGAGAGATCAGTATCAAGGCAGCGAGCTTGTGGGACTGGGGAGAGTGAGCAGCCATTTACTTTAATGGATAGATCCATTTGGGTGGGTCGAGTGAGATGGGGAAAGATGATGAATTCTGTTTTGTCCATATTAAGTTGCAGTTTGCCAATTTTCTTGGCCAAGAGACCACTATCGAACAGCTGGATGATGCTGTTCCTCTTTTATTGGGAAATCATCTTCATGGCTGCTCCTCTATTTGAACCAGTGACCTTTCGCCTGGGAATAAACCTAATAATACACTGAGTTATTAGGGAATGTGAGAAGTGGTTGTAATTTGTATACAGGAAAAAAAAGATTTTTCCACCTCCAGGAGCAAAACAGTAACAATACAGTGACATGTCAAGAATCTGCATAACTAATCATATGCTAAACAATTGCAAGTCAAATTTATGTATGAGATAGCCAAGATGATTGTCTATATAATGATGGTAGTCTCATGCTAGAGGCATGCTGCTGGGCAGCACGGTGGCTCAGTGGATAGCACTGCAGCGCTGGAGTCCTGGGTTCGAATCCCACCAAGGACAACATCTGCAAGGAGTTTGTATGTTCTCCCCGTGTTTGCGTGGGTTTTCTCCGGGTACTCCGGTTTCCTCCCACATTCCAAAAACATACTGATAGGGAATCTATATTGTGAGCCACATCGTGGACAGCGACGATAATGTGTGCAAACTGTAAAGCGCTGCGGAATATGTTAGCGCTATATAAAAATAAAGATTATTATTACCGTATATGGTGAGATATGGAGCCTGAAAGTAAAAAGTTCAAAACATTGTTATCTTCTTACTCATCAGTGTCTCATGTGTGCCACTGTAAAGCCTCATTTTTATATATTGTGACAGTGTCACTGGTTTTATATGTGAGGGGAGGTATGTGTCACACAGGATGCTCTCCTGTGTGAACTAAGACCTACTTTATTTATCTGCCAGCATGTTATATGTTAAAGAGGGCGGGAAGCATTCCCCCTACTTTCCCTCAGGGTGTGTGGTCTGGAGAGGAAAGTCTCCAGACAGTATAGTGGAAGCTGCAGAGCTTTCCACAAGGACTTTAGCAGTGCAGTTTATGCTACCGAGAGCGGGCGGAACCCACTCATCTATGGACTGAGTTATTGTTTGTTTTTTTTATGTTTTCCCGTTTAACCCTGAGGGGTCATGTTTACTTTTCCTGCGAAACCTGCATGAGTTTATGGCTGATAATAAACCAGCAGAAAGAAAAACCTGAGAACGTGTGTCCTGAGTCTGCCACCAGGAGAACCGAGCGAGTCGTCTTGCCACAGTTGGTGTGAGAGTGCGTGCAGGATTCCAGGAACACGTGTACCTGCCACAAAGACCGGTGGATGTCTTGGGTGAAGGCTGCCAGCCAGCCAGAGAAGTCCGGCAGCATGGAGGAGCTCGTTAAACACCTGGTCCAGGCCCAGCAGAGCATGCAGCAGCAACACCTACAGAGCCAGCAGAGCATACAGCAGGCCCAGCAGAGCATGCAGCAACAGCACCAGGAGACGACCAAACTGTTGCTTCAACAGATCCAGTTGCAGCAAAAGTCGCAGCAGCAGCATCAGCAGGAGGCGCAACAGTAGATACAGCTTTTGGCAGACGCCATCCAGAGCAGGGCGGCCACCCCAACCCCAGGGCCGACTGATGATTCTCACGTCAGGAAGGCGGTAAGGCGGGCCATGCAAAAGATGACCCCTGGGGATGATGTAGAAGCATTTCTGACTGTTTTTGAGAGGGTGGCTGATCGGGAGAGACTTCCACCAGCACAGTGGGCAGAGGTTCTGGCGCCATATTTATCGGGTGAATCCCAAAAAGCGTATTTTGACTTGGCGCTGCAAGATGCTAAGGAGTATCCCAAACTAAAGATAGAGATCTTAGCACGTCTGGGAGTAAATATGGCAGTAAGAGCCCAGCGAGTTCATCACTGGGCGTATGCTAGCAACAAACCCCCTCGTTCGCAGATGTTTGACCTATTGCATCTTGTTCAGAAGTGGCTACAACCGGAGTCCTCCACTCCGGCCCAGATGGTTGAGTGGGTGGTGATTGATAGATTCATGCATTCCCTTCCCAAGTCAGTACAGACCTGGGTTGCCCAGGGTGATCCCCAGAACGCAGATGACTTTATCGGCCTGGTAGAGAGGTACCAGGTAGTTGAGAGATCTCTTGGGAAACCGGATGCAGTCACTTCTCCCTACTGGGATACCCAAAAGGGGGTGGGTTCACCACGGAAGGGGTCTAGAGCCACCACTGGGGGCGTCCCACTCCTATTGAAGGGGCCTTTAGAACAGTTGGGAAAGATATAGTTTGCTGGAGATGTCACAACCCTGGACATGTAGCCGCCAAGTGTCAAATATCCCCTGAGCCCATGGACTGCAGCCTAGGCAGACGGGTCTCCTATTATGCCTATCCAGCCTGTAGCGTGGACTGTCGACCCGGCGAGGGACCGCAGGCGTGTGCAGTATCCATTAATGGAATAAAAGTGCTTGGGCTGTTGGACTCCGGGAGTCTGGTGACCTTGATCAGAGCATCCCTTCCCCACCAGTTGATCCCTTCCAAAACCCTGGGTGTTCGGTGCATCCATGGGGACGCCAAGGACTATCCCGTGGCCACAGTAACAGTGGGGACAGACTGTGGTGCCCAGTCCCATGAAGTCGGGGTGGTAAAGGACCTAATACATCCCGTCATATTGGGCCGTGATTTTTCCTTATTCTGGGACTTGTGGGGGAAGGGAACTGGACTAAGTAGCATGGGGAAAAGCGAGATCCTTGAAGAAGAACCCCCGACAGAGTCTCAGAGAGAGGAGTTCCCACTGTGCGTCCTTGTCGGTGATGAGGGTGAGACGGTGACCGAGGAGGCCGACCTACCTGCGTTAGATATGTCCAGAGAGAACTTTGGGACTGCTCAAGTTCGAGACCTGACCTTAAAAGGGGCGTTCGACCAGGTTACTGTATGTAATGGGGTTGCCCAAGAGCCGGGGGCCGACACCAGATTCCCCCACTTTGCAGTACAGGGGGAGTTGCTATATCGGGTGGCCAAACTGAGGGGCGGTGAGATAGTGGAACAGCTGTTAGTGCCGGGGCCATACAGACGTCTGGTTCTAGACATGGCCCATTCACATGTTCTGGGGGGACACCTAGGGGTTGAGAAAACTCAGGAGAGGATACTGAGGAGGTTTTATTGGCCAGGGTGTTATCGAGAAATTCAAAACTTTTGTAGGTCCTGCCCCACCTGCCAAATAACCGCTCCCTCCTCCCACTTCCGTAGCCCCTTAGTTCCACTACCTGTGATAGAGGTTCCCTTTGAGAGGATTGCCATGGACCTCGTGGGCCCCATAGTCAAATCAGCTCGGGGCCACCAATATATCCTGGTCGTCATGGACTATGCGACTCGGTATCCATATATATCAACAGAAAATATAGGATACACACAATATGTATATTATGCCTAATTTATAACAATAATAAATAATAATGGCAAATAAAATATGTGCCCATATGACCTGAAGAAATTGGGATGGTAGACCATCCGAGCATGTATGAAAAGAACACCCAGGATGTGGAAAGGGATAACCCAGTGATTGGGAAAAGACAACGAGACCAAAAGTATAATAAAATATTGCCTTTATTGTACAAAAATTGGCTACACAAAATAAAAAATCCCAGGTATCATTTCAGTTATGTGGCATATTTTTTTTTGACATCTTTAGGTCTTTGTGAGCACTGGTATTTGGTTTTCATCATTATTATGTTCTTGCTCACATGTATTAGTACACATTTATGGTTAGCACGGTCACTGAGATTTTCATATCACGCTGCATAGTTCAGCATTTTTATTTTCTCTTTGTCCAACTTTTGTTGCAATTATCAGCACTATACAGACGGTTTCTTTCTGTTTTTTTTCCTTTTTTTCTCCCTTTATTGCATTATTGCACAAACTGGTTTTTGTATTATTGCACCATTGCACCATGTTTATACCTGGTTACTATTTGAGCATCTGTATATTTATATTGATATTATACTAATTATTCCCATTTTCATATATATTGCTTATATAGCATATTTATGTGTGGTGTGTCCAATTTTTATTTCTCTTTTCTTGTTTACATGGTTTTTAATTTCATTTTTTATTTTGTGTAGCCAATTTTTGTACAATAAAGGCAATATTTTATTATACTTTTGGTCTCGTTGTCTTTTCCCAATCACTGGGTTATCCCTTTCCACATCCTGGGTGTTCTTTTCAGACTCGGTATCCAGAAGCGGTTCCCCTAAGGAACATGTCCAGTAAAAGTATAGCCCGAGAGTTGGTCCATGTTTTTGCTCGGACAGGTCTACCAAAAGAGATTCTAACAGACCAAGGGACCCCCTTCATGAGCAAGGTGATGAAGGAGCTTTGCAGAGTCCTTCAGATAACTCAGCTGCGGACCTCCGTTTATCATCCACAAACGGACGGCCTAGTGGAACGCTTCAACAAGACCTTAAAGGCGATGCTCAAGAAGGTCGTTGAAAAGGATGGGAGAGACTGGGACTACCTGCTCCCATTTCTGCTTTTCTCGGTCAGAGAAGTTCCTCAAGCCTCCACGGGCTTCTCTCCATTTGAGCTCCTATATGGGCGGCATCCAAGAGGTCTCCTAGACATCGCCAAGGAAACTTGGGAGGCTGAAGTCACGCCACACCGGAGTGTCATCGAACATGTCACCCAGTTACAGGAGAGAATGTCAAAGGTGATGCCCATCGTAAAGGAACATCTCCTCCAGGCGCAGGAAGCCCAGGCGAGGGTCTATAACCGGTCGGCGAGACTAAGACAGTTCCAGCCCGGAGACCGTGTTTTGGTGCTGATCCCTACCGTCGAGAGCAAGTTCCTCGCCAAATGGCAAGGTCCATATGAGGTGGTGGAGAAAGTCAACGAGGTTAATTATAAAGTCCACCAGCCTGGCCGAAGGAAGGCACATCAAATATATCATATAAACTTGCTCAAGCCGTGGCGGGACCGTGAACCTGTGGAAACTCCTTGCCTGGGAGCCGCACCAGAAGGCAAGGTGGAGGAGGTCACTATTGCAGAGACTCTATCACCGACCCAGAAGCAACAGTGTCGAGAATTACTACAGCGGAATCGGGACCTGTTCTCAGAGTTGCCAGGGCATACACAAGTGATAGAGCATGACGTGCTGACAGAACCGCATGTACGAGTGAATTTGAAGCCATATCGGATTCCGGAAGCACGCCGGGAGGTGATCTCGGCTGAGGTGAAGAGGATGTTAGACCTCGGGGTAATAGAGGAGTCAAAGAGTGGGTGGTCGAGCCCAATCGTCCTCGTGCCGAAACCCAATGGAGAGTGGAGGTTTTGTAATGACTACCGTCGGCTAAATGAGGTATCCAAGTGTGACGCGTACCCGATGCCCCGCATCGACGAACTCAACGAGAGGCTTGGACCGGCGAGGTATATCACCACTCTTGACCTGACGAAGGGCTACTGGCAGATCCCCATGTCCCAGATGGCTAAAGAGAAGACGGCTTTCTCAACACCGGATGGCTGTTTTCAATACGCGCGGATGCTGTTCGGACTACAGGGGGCCCCAGCCACTTTCCAGAGGGCTATGGATCGGATCCTAGCCCCACATAAGAAGTATGCCGCAGCCTACCTCGACGACATTGTGGTCTTTAGCCCAGACTGGGCTAGTCACCTACCTAAACTACAGGCCGTTTTGGACGCCCTAAGGAAAGCAGGATTTACCATAAATCCGAGAAAGTGTGCCATCGGAAAAGAGGAGGCCAAGTACCTGGGCTATGTTGTTGGGAGAGGCGAAATAAAGCCGCAAATCAAGAAAGTGGAGGCAATTCAAACCTGGCCGCAACCGCTCTCAAAGAAGCAGGTGAAAGCATTCCTGGGAATGGTGGGATACTACCGGCGGTTTATCCCAAATTTCGCCACGATTGCCGCTCCACTAACAGATCTTCTGAAAGGCACCAAATCAAGCATGGTGAAATGGACGGAAGAAACGGAGACCGCGTTTCAAAAGCTGAAGCTAACACTGTGCAAGCAGCCTGTCCTGGTCGCGCCAGACTTTAAGAAAGAATTTGTGGTCCAGACTGACGCATCAGAGGTTGGTCTAGGGGCCGTACTCTCCCAAGAAATAAATGGGGAAGAACATCCCATTCTCTATCTAAGCCGAAAGCTGTCCTCCTGCGAGAAGAACTACGCCATAGTAGAGAAAGAGTGTTTAGCCATAAAATGGGCCGTGGATACACTGAAATATTACCTACTAGGCCGGAAGTTTAAATTACTATCAGACCATGCCCCGTTGAGATGGTTGAGGGAAAAGAGGGGAAAAAATGCTAGGGTAACTAGATGGTTCCTAGAGCTTCAAGAGTTTAACTTTCACGTGGAGCATAGGCCAGGGAAGTTACATGGGAATGCAGATGCCCTCTCTAGGATTCCCTGTCTAGTGTCAGAAAGTGCCCAAACCCCCGGCTTTGGGCAGAGGGGGGGAATATGTGACAGTGTCACTGGTTTTATATGTGAGGGGAGGTATGTGTCACACAGGATGCTCTCCTGTGTGAACTAAGACCTACTTTATTTATCTGCCAGCATGTTATATGTTAAAGAGGGCGGGACGCATTCCCCCTACTTTCCCTCAGGGTGTGTGGTCTGGAGAGGAAAGTCTCCAGACAGTATAGTGGAAGCTGCAGAGCTTTCCACAAGGACTTTAGCAGTGCAGTTTATGCTACCGAGAGCGGGCGGAACTCACTCATCTATGGACTGAGTTATTGTTTTTTTTTTTTATGTTTTCCCGTTTAACCCTGAGGGGTCATGTTTACTTTTCCTGCGAAACCTGCATGAGTTTATGGCTGATAATAAACCAGCAGAAAGAAAAACCTGAGAACGTGTGTCCTGAGTCTGCCTCCAGGAGAACCGAGCGAGTCGTCTTGCCACAGTGCCGATTATGTGTGCTGCCATGTTAAGAAAAAAAAATCTATACCACAAGGAATATATATATCTTTGTATGAAATAGCGCTGCCCAACTAATCCCTAAACGACACTGTTTTCATTTCCTTCAGATGAGAGGGACACTATTGATATGTTTGGTATAAGAAAACCCAAGACACTGCAATGTGAATATTGATTTTTGTTTCTGTGCAAAATAGTGGTGGCATAAAAGCATAAAGCACAAAAAGAAATGCCAAATAATTTTAAAATGTTATATCTCAGTGCTATGGGGCAAAAATGAAAAGAATTTCCGTGTCTTTAGTTTCTTCTTTGATTGAATTTAGAAAATCTCTGAAAATTTATAAAAATATTCAGAAAATGTCTTCATCCCACCTACTTGAGATAAGAAAGAATGCAAGACATTTTAAAAAGTGTTCTCAGAAACAGTCAAGCACTTATTTAACTTTTTTAAAAACTAGAGTGAAACTGTGAAGAAATCTGGCAACAGTTGCTCATCTTATCCTGCAAGACCATTGAAGCCGAAATGAAAGGGGTGGTCCAGTACCTAGAATGTATTCTCTGAATATCTATCCTTACTGTACACCCTAACCACTCTTGTAAATTGTTTTATTACACAATACCCTACACTTTTCCCTATTTTGCTAATCCCTTAATGTGTTTTTTACTGCACTACTTGCGACGTTTCATTTGAGAGGAGTCTCAAATGTGAAATTACAGGAGACTGGGGCTGCAATCACTTGTCAAGAGGAAGCAACGCTGCAGTTACTCACTGGTTTCTTGCAACACCGCCCCCTCTACAGGTGTCTGGGTGATGGACCCTGTAGGAGATGTGAGTGAAGTGCTGGCTCTCTGCTTGTATTTCCGCCGTTATAGGTTCTGTGAAAGAAGATATCATTAGGGGGCAGAAATAGAAACAGTGAGTGACACCAGCATCACCCTACAGCTTTTTGCACCTCCCTCAAACAAATCATTATCGGGTCGGTGCTAGAAGCAGTAAGTGACACCAGTGACACCACTTAATGACGATTCATTCAAGGGCGGTACTAAAAGCAGTGAGTGACACTAGCACTGCTGCATGATGACCATTTAAAGGCGGTACTAGAAGCTGTGGAGCAGTGCTGGTGTCATTTACTGCTTCTATCTCCACCCCGTGACAATGTCTTCTTTCAGAGACGCTATGGTGGTGGCAGAGATAGAAGTAGAGTGCTTTCACATCTTCCATAGCATCCATGATCCTGGATCTAGGATGTCTTCAGAGGGGGCAGCAATTCAAGAAAGTAGTGAGTAACTGAACCGCTGCCCCACGCGACGTCCTGTACCAGAGGCGATGGACGATTTGGGGAGTGATTGCAACCTCAGCCGTCTGGGACGTCTTGTTTAAGACTGAAACTCCTTTCAAACGAAACGTCACAGGAAGTATAGTAATAATAACACATTTAGAGATTAGCTAGATAAGGAGAAGTGTAGGGTATTGTATAATAAAGCTAATGAAAATAGTGGTTAGTGTGTAACAATAGATATTTAGATAATACATTTTGGGTGCTGGACCACCCCTTTAAGTATTACCTAGTAGTTTCCATTCAAAACAATGGGATGTCTATGTAAGGCAAGACAGGTCTTCCAGATTGAGCAATGATTTTTGTAATCTCTCCTCCTTCTGGCTAAAACACGAGGATCCTCAACTGAGAACTACTGTATTATCTTACAATTCTCTGTTAGAGTATATAAAAAAGGGTTTTCTAAATTAGAATTACCCTTTAAATTAAAGGTTTTTTTTTACATCAATTAAGGAATTTGCTCCTCAGACCGTGTGGGGGCATCACAACACAGAACCAGACCCCAATCAGATGACAATAAAACTTTCACACTCGTTTTCTATGAACTGTTCCAATATTCATGACCACAACTCTCTCTGTTGTGAATACCTTGGAGGCGACTTCTGAGCTGGGGCTCCCTCTGGTGGTTGCTGAGGGTAATAAACTAATTACTGAATGGCCTTCAGCTGGCTCTGAATGGTATGATATAAGTGACCTGAGTTCCCAGCAGCCTTGCCGGTAATCAATTGTTCCTCCTGCTCTTGCTTGGAGCACATCTTGCTTTCCTGCTCTCATTCAGATAAGTGTTTTGCTTTTTTTTTCCTTTGTTGGATTTTCACTGCTGGTTTGCTGCTTGCAGTGGACTGCAGCCTGGTCCCCTTTTGGGGTCTTGCGCTGCAACTGTGCTCATTGTGTTTTTGCATTTTTGCTTTGTTCCTTTGTCACTTTTTATTTGCTGTGTTGCTGTGTGTTACACCAGAGATCTGATTTAGGTGGTAGAGATAGTGTGATCTCAGGTTTTTTTGTTAATCAGAAGTGTTGGTATTTTTGTCAGGGTTTTTTTGGGTTGCATTTAGAATTCTTTCCTATACTTTTCTATCTAGACAGATTGGGCCCCAGCATTTGCTCATTCTATTTTCTGTCTGTGTCCGTGTTTTCTTCTTATCTAACCGCCATTACATGTTCGGGAGCTTCCTATTTCTTTGAGGATTCTGCTCCGGGGCAGATAGCATTCATTTTTCTGCCTTTAGGTGTAGTTATCTCTCCGGCTGTGACGAGGCGTCTAGGATCACCGTAGGTACGCTCCACGGCTACTTCTAGTGTGGCGTTTAGTTTAGGTTACTGCAATCCAATAGTTTCCAGCCTCTCTGGTGTATTGCTACTTTGGCTATTTTTTGCAGTTTCTCCTCAGCTACCGAAACATAACAGTATTACCGGCCCGACTGAAAATTATATGATACTCACAGAAGGGAAAAATAGTAAAGTGGAAAAAGTTTGTTACATTTTTTTTTCCCTCTATTTCTCTGGGTGCTGAGGAGGAATTTTTTTTTCTCTCAATGGAGTTTGCACAGTTGTCTGGCCGTGTGGAGCAGCTTGCCACTGAGGTTCGGAGTATTGCTGCCTATCTTGCTGGGTTGCCGGTTGTGGAACCTAGGATCCCCATGTCAGATTTAAATTTGGGGGATCAGTTTAAATTTCTGAATTTCAAAAATAACTGTAAATTGTTTTTTGCCTTAAAGCCTAAGTCCTCAGGGAATGCAGCACAGCAGGTTCAAATTGTCATCTCTCTGCTGGGTGGCGACCCTCAGGATTGGGCTTTTTCCCTGACACCTGGGGATCCTGTTTTGAATGATGTTGATGTATTTTTTCAGGGTCTGGGGTTATTGTACGATGAACCTAATGTCACTGATCAAGCGAAAAGACCTTGTTGGCATTAAATCAGGGTCGTGAAGACGCTGAGCTGTACTGTCAGAAATTTCAAAAATGGGCAGTCCAGACCAAATGGAATGATTATGCTTTGGCAGCACTTTTTCGGAAGGATCTGTCAGAAAATGTAAAGGACGTTATGGTGGGATTCCCTGTTCCCTCTGGTCTCAAATATGCTATGTCTTTGGCTATTCAAATTGACAGACGTTTGAGGGAGCGCAGAGGTATGCGTGAGATAGTGTTGCCTTGTGAGCCAGCTCCTGAGCTCATTTAGTGTGATGGAGTGACTTCTGGGGCTCAGCGTCATAAGTTTTGCAAGCGCAATGGGTTATGTTTCTACTGTGGTGACGCTTCCCATGCTATTTCCGTCTGACCTAAGCGGGGAAGACGTTTTGCGCGCTCAGTTGTCTTGGGTAGTGTTCAGAATAAATTTCTGTTGACTGTTACCCTGATTTGCTCCCTGTCCACATTTTCGGCTCAGGCTTTTGTTGATTCAGGAGCAGCTATTAACCTGATGGATTTTGACTTTGCCAAAGGTTGTGGGTTTCCCATGATACCCCTGCGGAAGTCTATTCCTTTACTGGGCATTGATTCTACCCCTTTGGCGGAGAATAAACCCCAGTTTTTTACTCAAGTGATAATGAGGGTTGAACCAGATCATTAGGAGAGTTGCAAATTTCTGGTGTTGCATAATCTGCATGACATTATTGTACTGGGTTTCCCTTGGTTACAGACTCATAATCCTGTTTTGGATTGGAAATCTGTGTCTGTGACCAGTTGGGGTTGCCAATGTGTTAATACTGACACTCCTATTTTTCTGCCTCTCCCCAGTCTCAGGATGTCCCTGACTTTTTGATTGATTTTTCTGATGTGTTTAGTGAAAGTAAATCTGCATCCTTACCTCCTCACAGAAGCTATGATTGCGCTATTGAGTTAGTGCCTGGTGGTAAATTTCCTAAAGGTCGCCTTTTTAATTTATCTGTACCTGAACACGATGCTATGCGATCTTATATCAAGGAGTCATTGGAGAAGGGTCATATCAGACCATCCTCCTCACCCTTGGACGCCGGTTTTTTCTTTGTGGCCAAAAAGGATGGTTCATTGAGGCCGTGTATTGATTATCGCCTCCTGAATAAGATCACTGTTAAATATCAATATCCGTTACCTTTGATTTCTGACCTATTTTGCAGAGTGAAAAGTGCTAGTTGGTTTACCAAGCTTGACCTCAGGGGGGGCGTATAACCTTATTCACATTAAGCACGGGGTTGAATGGAAGACGGCGTTTAATACCCCAGAGGGGCATTTTGAGTACCTAGTGATGCCTTTTGGGCTTACTAATGCCCCTTCCGTCTTCTAATCCTTCATGAATGATATTTTCAGGGATTTTGTGGATAAATTTCTGATTGTTTATTTGGATGAAATCTTGATTTTTTCCAACGACTGGGACTCTCATGTGAAACATGTTTGGACTGTGTTCCAGATTTTGATAGAGAATGCACTGTATGTGAAGGGATCAAAGTGTCTTTTTGGCGTACAGAAGGTCTCATTTCTGGGATTCATTTTGTCTCCGTCTGTTATTGAAATGGACCCAGTCAAGGTTCAGGCCATCTCTGATTGGGTTCAACCTACTTCAATGAAGGCTCTTCAGAGATTTTTGGGTTTTGCCAATTTTTATCGCAAATTTATTGGTAATTTCTCTGGTATTGTTAAACCATTGACTCATTTGACCAAAAAGGGTTCCGATGTGGTGAATTGGCCTCCTGAGGCAGTTTCTGCGTTTCAGGAACTTAAGCAGAGATTCATTTCTGCTCCTGTTCTACGGTAGCCTGATGTTTCTCTGCCATTTCAGGTGGAGGTTGATGCCTCTGAGATTGGGGCAGGTGCCGTTTTGTCCCAAAGGGATCCAGAGACCTCTAAGAGTAACCCTTGTGCCTTTTTCTCTCGAAAATTTTCTCCAACTGAACGTAATTATGACGTGGGTAATCGGGAGTTATTGGCCATGAAGTGGGCCTTTGAAGAGTGGAGACATTGGCTGGAAGGAGCCAAACATCAGGTGGTGGTCCTCACGGACCATAAGAACCTGGTTTATCTCAAGTCAGCCAAGCGACTTAATCCTAGACAGGCCAGGTGGGCCTTGTTTTTCACACGTTTTAATTTTGTGGTTTCTTTTCTTCCGGGCACTAAGAATGTTAAGGCGGATGCCCTCTCGAGGAGTTTCTTTGCAGATTCTCCTGAGTTATCTGATCCTGCTGTTATTTTGAAAGAGGGTGTAGTTCTTTCCGCCATCTCGTCCAATTTGAGACTGGCTCTGGAGGGGTGTCAGGAGGATAAACCTGAGCGCTGCCTTGTTGGGAAATTGTTTGTCCCAGACCAGTGGAAAAAGAGTGTGATGTCTGAGATTCATTGTTCCACGTTGGCTGGTCATCCCGGGATTTTTGGTACCAGAGACTTGATGAGTCGATCCTTTTGATGGCCTGCTTTGTCTCGTGACGTCAGGGACTTTGTGCAGTCCTGTGGGACTTGCTCTCGTTCCAAGCCTTGCTCTCGTTCTAGTGGTTTGTTAATGCCATTACCTAAGTTGCCTTCCTCCTCCGAATTGGTGCCTTTGTTCTTTCAGCACATGGTTCGGTTACATGGCATTCCTGAGAATATTGTGTCTGACAGAGGAGTCCAGTTTGTTTCCAGATTTTGGAGGACATTTTGTTCTAAACTTAGTGTTCAGTTTTCTTTCTCCTCTGCATTCACCCTCAGACCAATGGACAAACCGAGAGAACAAACCAGACCTTGGAGACTTATTTGAGATGTTTTGTGTCTGCTGATCAAGATGACTGGGTCTCTTTTTTGCCTTTGGCTGAGTTTGCTCTTAATAATAGGGCTAGCTCTGCCACCTTGATGTCTCCATTTTTCTGCAATTCTGTGTTTCACCCTCAATTTTCTTCAGGACAGGCGGAGGCTTCTGTCTGTCCTGGGGTTGACTCTATTGTGCAGCGTATGCAGCAGATTTGGGACCAGGTAGTGGAGAGGTTGTCTCTCTCTCAAGAGAAGGCCCAGCGGTTTGCCAACCGGCATAGGACTGATGGTCCTCGTTTTAAAGTCGGGGACTTGGTTTGGTTGTCCTCAGGAAATATCCCTATGAAGGTTGCATCTCCAAAGTTTAAGCCAAGGTTCATTGGACCTTATAAGATCATGGAAATTATTAATCCTGTTTCCTTCCGTTTGCTTCTTCCAGGGACATTTAAGATCCATAATGTGTTCCACAAGTCCTTATTGAAGAGATTTATCGAGCCAGTAGTTCCTGTGGCTGCGCCTCCTGATCCTGTTTTGGTTGAGGGCAATTTGGAGTATGTGGTTGAGAAAATATTGGATTCTCGTTTTGCTAGACGGAAACTCCAGTATTTGGTTAAGTGGAGAGGTTATGGTCAGGAGGACAATTCTTGGGTGTTTGCTTCGGACTTCCATGCTAGGAGACTTATCCGTGCCTATCATCGAGCTCATCATGATCGGCCTGGTTGCACAGGTGAGGGTTCGGTGACCCCTCCTCAAGGGGGGGTACTGTTGTGAATACCTTGGAGGCGACTTCTGAACTGGGGCTCCCTCCGGTGGTTGCTGAGGGTAATGAACTAATTACTGAATGGCCTTCAGCTGGCTCTGAATGGTATGATATAAGTGAACTGAGTTCCCAGCAGCCTTGCCGATAATCAATTGTCCCTCCTGCTCTTGCTTGGAGCACATCTTGCTTTCCTGCTCTCATTCAGATAAGTGTTTTGCTTTTTTTTTCCTCTGTTGGATTTTCGCTGCTGGTTTGCTGCTTGCAGTGGACTGCAGCCTGGTCCCCTTTTGGGGTCTTGCGCTGCAATTGTGTTCATTATGTGTTTGCATTTTTGCTTTGTTCCTTTGTCATTTTTTATTTGCTGTGTTGCTGTGTGTTACACCAGAGATCTGATTTAGGTGGTAGAGGTCATGTGATCTCAGGTTTTTTTGTTAATCAGAAGTGTTGGTATTTTTGTCAGGGTTTTTTTGGGTTGCAGTCAGAATTCTTTCCTATACTTTTCTATCTAGACAGATTGGGCCCCAGCGTTTGCTCATTCTATTTTCTGTCTGTGTCCGTGTTTTCTTCTTGTCTAACCGCCATTACATGTTCGGGGGCTTCCTATTTCTTTGGGGATTCTGCTCCGGGGCAGATAGCGTTCATCTTTCTGCCTTTAGGTGTAGCTATCTCTCCGGCTGTGACGAGGCATCTAGGATCACCGTAGGTACGCTCCACGGCTACTTCTAGTGTGGCGGTTAGTTTAGGTTACTGCAATCCAATAGTTTCCAGCCTCTCTGGTGTATTGCTACTTTGGCTATTTTTTGCAGTTTCTCCTCAGCTACCGAAACATAATATCTCTCCCTCTCTCATAATGATAGTTCTGCTTCACGTCACTTGTCTTATCCATTGCATTGTTTCTGTGCTGTTTTGTGTATAAATATATGCTTCTCCAGATTTTGTATTAGTACATGCCTGATGATGAGATCTGAGTAGTCTAAGGCTAAGTGCACACGTTCAGGATTATTTGCGTTTTTTTCGCATTTTTTCGCGGGAAAAAACACGTCAAAAACGCATGAATTAAGCATCCTATCATTTAGAATGAATTCCGCAATCTTTGTGCACATGGTGCGTTTTTTTCTGCGAAAAAAACGCATCGCGGAAAATCTAGCAACATGTTCATTAATTTTGCGGAATTCTAGTTTTTTTCCCGCTATATTATTGATCTAGAAAGTTCAGGGAAAAAATCGCGGTAAAAACGCGTCAAATCCGCGCAAAAACACGCAAAAAAACGCACGTTTTTACTGCGAAGAAAGTCCGTTTTTGCTCAGGAATATTCTGCAAACATTCCTGAACGTGTGCACTTAGCCTCAAAAGCTTGCAATTTGTTACCATCTTTTCAGTTAGCCATTAAAAGGTATCAACCACTGAGGACTCTCAATTCTAAATATTTTTCAATCTACTTGGCTAACATGGTACAAAGATATATGCTTTTAAATTAAAGTGACATATCTTTGAGCACGGAACCCATTTATTAACTAAGAATTCCCTGTAAGAATATGTAGAAATTTTTTTTCTAAACTAGACAATCAGTTTAAAAGAGAAGTGACAAAGTGGCTTCTGTAAGGTGGGACATGCCCTACTGATATGAATGTATTTTTCCATGAGATATCACACCAGCAGACATGTGCGGAAGGAGCAAGAAAGCTGGAAATCTTACAATGTCTGTTTCCCAGTTGCCTGAGGTGGAGAGCTTTGAGATCTATGATCAGAAGGTGCTGTCCAGCTGTCTGTAGCTGTCTCCAGTTCTCTGGTTTCCCTACACCCTACACAAACCCAAGAGGCATTCTGGAATATCAGTGGAGATGATATTCCTAAATCTCAACTTTATTTGGGGAAATTTGAAAACTGACTCACTCCTGCTCCCCCCCCAAAAAAAAAATATAGAGTCATAAAAGGCAGTCAAAGGACACGGTGATGATGTGAATATAAAGTTATTGAAAGTATAATCCCATAATCCAGGAAATAAAAACCAAGGGATTCAAAAGAAAGCAGCAAATAACTAGAGCAGGCTACTTTTTAGGTTTGGGCCAAAAAATTATCTGACAGATGATCCCAAAAGTCTCATCTACAGTATTACTTCAAAGTACAATTTTCTTTGTGATGACATAGACCATGTCCGCAGATGTCCAAAACTGCTTTACGATGGAGAGCAAACTATGGGTGGCCTATTCCCCTTCATTACATTTCAATGCAAAGTAACCCAAAAGGCAACCTATACCTCCAACCATGGACACTTCATCTCAAATTAGAAGGGACAGGCATGGATAATTAAATGGAACCTGTTACAAGGTTATCCCAATAAAAACTTCAGCCACCACCTTTAATTCCTCTTTTACAGTATTCTAGAAAGCTGTATATAAGTCCCCTACCCCCTGTGCAGATCCCCAAAAATGCCCCCCAGTCTGATGGGCGTCGCTGGTCTTGCTTTGCCATCTCCACTCTTGTCACAATCGCCGTTCTCCTGCTTGCTTTATGTGGATGACACGTCCTACATCATCAACACAGTTTGTCAACCCAATCGCGCTCCTGCGCTGGGGAATTTTGGTCTTAGAGGTGGAGGCCATAGTTTATAATAGAGAATCCTGGTGACAGGTTCCCTTTACACAGTGTTTGCAATATTTCAGTCTTCTTAATTCCTGTTCTCACTAGGCTGACACTTCAGTTTGTTCTATGTACACTAGGTATTTTCCTTCTCTAATCATCAGAGGGCAGAATAGGAGTGGTAACATCTCCATTACAAAAGTGGAGGCAGATAACAGAAGATCACACCATTTCCACCTTCCATGCACAGTGACTACTACATATATAACAAAACATGTTCACAACAGTCTCACATTTGAAGGCTATGTTATGTTCCCATTTGAAGGCTATGTTATGTTCCAGGGCTAGCTGTAAAGAAAAACTATGAAACTTCTATTGTAGACAACAGGACTGTCCCTATGTAAAAAAAACTTATAATAAAAAATCAGTTTAGATTGCATCACCTTGTTAAACACACCTAGTACTGTATGCTGTAAAATACCAGCAGGAAATTAGATGATGCATCAGACTATACAATAATCTATCTTTCGCTGACTTCGCAGCTCAGCATATTGTATGAAGGAGCTTGACGGACAGGTAGGGCTAATAAGCTGAAAAGATTCCAAAAATTTAAAATAGATTTTATTTTCTCAAAAGAGTTTTGGTAGTGATGAGAAAGTAAAAAATGAGACATATTGCAACTAAGGAGAGGAAATGAGATTGATAAAGGAAAAGCACATATAGAAGTTGAATTACATTAAATCATCAATATAAATGTTGTCATCTGATCAGTAAAGACAATTTCTATCCAATAACAGCAAGTAGCAAATGCAAAACCTTTCTCAATAATTATTAATGTTTGGACCAAATGTAAAAGTTTATGAAATTAGGATGGTCTGGGTTTCTTTTGTACCAGAGGAAGAACACTCATATGGGTTGTATCTGGTATGCAACACTCAAGCAAATAGTCTAAGCTGCATTATCAGTTCATGGACAAAAGTGGTACTGTTTCTGGGAAAAAAGCAGATAATTCACTGACTTAGGCCTCCTTCACATGTCCTGGTGATTCCTGTGCAGTCAAGAAACAGTACTGGTAAGATCCGTGGTCCGTGTGCCATCCATATGTACAGTATGTATGTGACATCCACGTAACATCCGTGTGTCCGTTTGCTGTCCGTGTTTCACATCCGTATGGCAACCATGTGCAGTCTGTGCATCCGTGTGACACGTACCGGTGCCTGGGAAAAGCAATACAGCTCGTGCTGATCCCAGGCGCCTGCTGCTGAAGGCAGCTTTTATCATTGTCACTTGGTCTCCCTGTGATCAGCGTGAACAGGCGACAATGATGGGAGCTGTTTTCCCACCAGAAGCTGTGTCCCTCCTGTGTAAAATAAAGAATTAAATAAAAAAAATGGTGTGGGTTCCTGCGTAATTTTCATAATCAGCAGAGGGTAAGCCGATGGCTGAGGGCTGATGTTAATAATCTGGGAAAGGGGAAGCGCTCCCTAAAGGTTATCAGGCTATTAACCCATTCCGGCATCGAGCATAATAGTACGTCGATGTCAGATTCCCCGTTTGGTGCGCGCCGGAAATCCCGCCCATCGGTGACCCCGTCAACTGATCGAGGGTCACCGATGGACTGGCATGACAACCAAAGGTCTCCAGCAGACCTCTATAGTTTTCATAGCTGGATTGAATTGAGCGCCGCCCAATGGTCGGCACTCACAGCAAGTGAGCGTTTCTGCTGCATACACGCGATCTGATCATCTAGTCTCCCATGTAGACTATTAAGCAAAAAGTAAAAAAAAGTTTTTAAAAATGTTAAAAAAATATATAAAAGTTCAAATCACCCCCCTATTGTACCATACAACATAAAACTTAAAAAAATCAAATATACACATATTTGGTATCGCCAAGTTCAGAATCGCCCGATCGATCAATAATAAAAAAATAATTAACCCATTTGTTAACCCCTCTCTGACATTAGACGTACTATCCCGTCCATAAAACCCGTGCCATTCTGCCCATGGACGGGATAGTACGTCATAGGCGGAGCGCAGCTAATCGCCGCCGGGTGTCAGCTGATTATCACAGCTGACACCCGTGACTGTGTGTCAGGAGCGGTCACGGACCACTCCCGGCACATTAACCCCTAGCACACCGCGATCAAACATGATCGCGGTGTACTGGGGGCACAGGGGAGGATCGCGCAGGGTGGGGGCTCCCTGCGCGCCCCCCTGAGACCCTCAGACCAGCGCGATGTGATCGCGCTGTTCTGAGGGCTTCCTCCCTCCCAGGACCCGGATCCAAGATGGCGCCGGGGTCCTGGAGGGAGGCGGCTTCCTCAGTGCCTGCTGAGAGCAGGCACTGAGAAGCCTGCTGCACTGCCTGAGCGATCGCTGGTGTGACAGTGTGCTGTGCACACTGTCACACCAGCGATTTGATAAAATACAGTGATGTCCCACCCTGGGACAAAGTAAAAAAGTTAAAAAAATAAAAATAAACATGTTATAAAAAAAAAATCCAAAATAAATTAAAAAAAATAAAATATTCCCCAATAAATTCATTTCTTCCTGTAAATAAAAAAAACAAAACAATAAAAGTACACATATTTGGTATCTCCGCGTCCGATACGACCCCCCCTATAAAACTGTCCCACTAGTTAACCCCTTTAGTGAACCCCTTAAAAAAAAAAAAAAAACGAAGCAAAAAAATCAATGCTTTATCATCATACCGCCGAACAAAAAGTGGAATAACGCGCGATCAAAAAGACCGATATAAATAAACATGGTACCGCTGAAAACGTCATCTTGTCCCGCAAAAAACGAGCCGTGATACAGCATCATCAGCGAAAAAATAAAAAAGTTATAGCTCGCAGAATAAAGCGATGCAAAAATAATTATTTTTTATATAAAATTGTTTTTATTCTATAAAAGCGCCCAAACATAAAAAAATGATATAAATGAGGTATCGCCATAATCGTACTGACCCGAAGAATAAAACTGCTTTATCAATTTTACCACACGCGGAACAATAAAGACGCCTCCCCCAAAAGAAATTCATGAATTGCTGATTTTTGTTCATTCTAACCTCCCAAAAATCGAAATAAAAAGCGATCAAAAAATGGCACCTGCTCAAAAATGGTACAAATAAAAACGTCAACTCGTACCGCAAAAAATAAGACCTGACATGACTCTGTGGGCCAAAATATGCAAAAATTATAGCTCTCAAAATGTGGCGATGCAAAAAACTATTTTTGCAATAAAAAGCGTCTTTTAGCGTGACAGCTGCCAATCATAAAAACCCCGCTATAAATAGTAAATCAAACCCCCCTTTATCACCCCCTTAGTTAGGGAAAAATAATAAAATTAAAAAAATGTATTTATTTCCATTTTCCCATTAGGGTTAGGGTTAGGGTTGCGGCTAAAGTTAGGGTTAGGGTTGGCGCTAAAGTTAGGATTAGGGTTAGGGTTGGGATTAGGGGTGTGTTAGAGTTAGGTTTGTGGTTAGGGTTGGGACTAGGGTTAGGGGTGTGTTGGGGTTAGGGTTGGAGTTAGAATTGGGGGTTTCCGCTGTTTAGGCACATCAGGGGCTCTCCAAATGTGACATGGCGTCTGATCTCAATTCCAGCCAATTCTGCGTTGAAAAAGTCAAACGGTGCTCCTTCACTTCTGAGCTCTGCCATGCGTCCAAACAGTAGTTTATCCCCACATATGGGGTATCAGCGTACTCTGGACCCCAAGAGTTATTGTGCAATTTGTCCTATTTCTTCTGTTACCCTTGGGAAAATAAAAAACTGGGGGCAAAAATATCATTTTTGTACAAAAAAAATTATTTTTTTGTTTTTACGGCTGTACATTATAAACTTCTGTGAAGCACTTGGGGCTTCATAGCGCTCACCACACACCTAGATAAGTTCCTTGTGGGGTCTATTTTCCAAAATGGGGTCACTTGTTGGGGATTTCCACTGTTTAGGCGCATCAGGGGCTCTCCAAATGCGACATGACGCCCCCAGACCATTCCATCAAAGTCTGCAATCCAAAACGTCACTACTTCCCTTCCGAGCCCCAACGTGTACCCATACAGTAGTTTTCTCCCACATATTGGGTATCAGCGTACTCAGGACAAATTGGGCAACAACTTTTGGGGTCCAATTTCTCCTGTTACCCTTGTAAAAATAAAATATTGGGGCGAAAAAATCATGTTTGCAAAAAAAAAAAAGATTTTTTATTTTTACGGCTGTGCGTTATAAACTTCTGTGAAGCACTTCGGGGTTCAAAGTGCTCACCACACATCTAGATAAGTTCCTTGTGGGTCTATTTTCCAAAATGGGGTCACTTGTGAAGGTTTCCACTGTTTAGGCGCATCAGGGGCTCTCCAAATGCGACATGACGCACCCAGACCATTCCATCAAAGTCTGCAATC
Source organism: Oophaga sylvatica (assembly GCA_033576555.1). Lineage (NCBI taxonomy): Eukaryota > Metazoa > Chordata > Amphibia > Anura > Dendrobatidae > Oophaga > Oophaga sylvatica. The sequence continues at coordinate 204,541,900 of JARQOD010000006.1, read as the reverse complement.
CAAAACGTCACTACTTCCCTTCCGAGCCCTGACGTGCGCCCATACAGTAGTTTTCTCCCACATATTGGGTATCAGCGTACTCAGGACAAATTGGACAACAACTTTTGGGGTCCAATTTCTCCTGTTACCCTTGTGAAAATAAAATATTGGGGGCGGAAAAATCATTTTTGTAAAAAAAAATTTTTTTATTTTTACGGCTGTGCGTTATAAACTTCTGTGAAGCACTTTGGGGTTCAAAGTGCTCACCACACATCTAGATAAGTTCCTTGTGGGGTCTATTTTCCAAAATGGGGTCACTTGTGGGGGGTTTCCACTGTTTAGGCGCATCAGGGGCTCTCCAAATGTGACATGACGCACCCAGACCATTCCATCAAAGTCTGCAATCCAAAACGTCACTACTTCCCTTCCGAGCCCTGACGTGCGCCCATACAGTAGTTTTCTCCCACATATTGGGTATCAGCGTACTCAGGACAAATTGGACTACAACTTTTGGGGTCCAATTTCTCCTGTTACCCTTGTGAAAATAAAATATTGGGGGCGAAAAAATCATTTTTGTAAAAAAAAAAAAAGATTTTTTATTTTACGGCTGTACGTTATAAACTTTAGTGAAACACCTGGGGGTTCAAAGTTCTCACCACACATCTAGATAAGTTCCTTGAGGGGTCTAGTTTCCAAAATGGTGTCATTTATGGGGGTTTCCACTGTTTAGGCAGATCAGGAGCTCTCCAAACACGACATGGCGTCCAGCCAATTCTGCGTTGAAAAGTCAGACGGCGCTCCTTCATTTCCAAACTCTGCCATGCACCCAAACAGTGGTTTACCCCCACATATGGGGTATCAGCGCACTCAGGACGAATTGCACAATAACTTTTGGAGTCTTGTTACCCTTGGAAAAATAAAAATTGGGGTGAAAAGATCATTTTTGTGGAAAAAATATGATTTTTAAATTTTACGGCTCTACGTTATAAACTTGTGTGAAGCACTTGGGGTTCAAATTGCTCATCAAAAATCTAGATAAGTTCCTTAGGGGGTCTAGTTTCCCAAATGGGGTCATTTGTGGGGGTTTCCACTGTTTAGGCACATCAGGGCTCTCCAAATGCAACATGGCATCCAAACTCAATTCCAGCCAATTTTGGTTGGAAAAAGTCAAATGGTGCTCCTTCCATTCCGAGCTCTGCCGTGCGCCCAAACAGTGGTTCCCCCCCACATATGGGGTATCAGCGTACTCAGGACAAATTGTACAACAACTTATGTGGTCCAATTTCTCCTGTTACCCTTGGGAAAATAAAAAATTAGTGACTAAAAGATAATTTTTGTGGGAAAAAAATAGGATTTTTTATTTTCATGCCCGGGCATTATAAACTTATGTGAAGCACTTGGGGGTTCAAAGTGCGCACCAAAGATCTAGATAAGTTCCTAAGGGGGTCTAGTTTCCAAAATGGGGTCACTTGTGGGGGGTTTCCACTGTTTAGGCTCATCTGGGGCACTGCAAACGGAACATGACCCCCATTAACGTCTGCATTCCAAAACGTTACTACTTCCTTTCCAAGCCCTGCCGTGCGCCCAAACAGTTCCCCCCCCCACATATGGGGTATCAGCGTACTCAGGACAAATTGCACAACAACTTTTGTGGTCCAATTTCCTTGGGAAAATTCAAAAATTTGGGATTAAAAATCATTTTTGTGGAAAATTTTTTTTTTTTTCACACCCAGGCTTTATAAACTTTTGTGAAACACTTGAGGGTTTAAAGTGCTCATAACAGATCTAGATAAGTACCTTAGGGGGTCTAGTTTCCAAAATGGTGTCACTTGTGGGGGGTTTCCACTGTTTAGGCGCATCAGGGGCTCTCCAAACGTGACATGGCATCCAATCTAAATTCCAGCCAATTTTAGTTTGAAAAAGTCAAACGTCGCTCCTTCCCTTTCGAGCTCTGCCGTGTACCCAAACAGTGGTTTTCCCCCACATATGGGGTATTGGCGTACTCAGGAGAAATTGCATAACAACCTTATCTGTCCATTTTCTCCTTTTACCCTTGTGAAAATAAAAAAAAAGTTTGTAAAAGATAATTTTTGTGGCTAAAAAGTAAAATATTCATTTTTTCCTTCCACGTTGCTTTAGTTACTGTGAAGCACCTGAAGGGTTAATAAACTTCTTGAATGTGGTTTTGAGTACCTTGAGGGGTGCAGTTTTTAGAATGGTGTCACTTTTGGGTATTTTCTGCCATATAGACCCCTCAAAGTGACTTCAAATGTGAGGTGGTCCCTAAAAAAAAATGGCTTTGTAAATTTTGCTGTAAAAATGAGAAATCGCTGGTCAACTTTTAACCCTTATAATTTCCTAACAAAAAAAAATTTTGGTTCCAAAATTGTGCTGATGTAAAGTAGACATGTGGTAAATGTTATTTCTTAACTATTTTGTGTGATATATTTCTCTGTTTTAAGGGAATAAATATTCAAAGTTTGAAAATTGCAAAATTTTAAAAATTTTCGCCATATTTGCGTTTTTTTCAAAAATAAACGCAAGTTATATCGAAGAAATTTTACCACTAACATGAAGTACAATATGTCACGAGAATACAATCTCAGAATCGCGAAGATCCGTTGAAGCGTTCCAGAGTTATAACCTCATAAAGAGACAGTGGTCAGAATTGTAAAAATTGGCCCGGTCATTAACGTGCAAACCACCCTTGGGGGTGAAGGGGTTAAACAAGAAAAAAAGTCAAAATGCCAGAATTATGTTTTTTTGGTCGCCACAACATTGCATTAAAATGCAATAACGGGCAATCAAAAGATCGTATCTGCAACAAAATGGTATAATTAAAAACGTCAGCTCATCACGCAAAGCCCTCACCCAACCTGAGATCATGAAAAATGCTACGGGTATCGGAAAATGGCGCAATTTTTTTTTTTTTAACAAACTTTGGAATTTTTTTTCACCACTTAAGCAAAAAAACAACCTAGACATGTTTGGTGTCTGTGAACTCATAATGACCTGGAGAATCATAATGGCAGGTCAGTTTTAGCATTTAGTGAACATGGTTAAAAAAAACAAAAGAACTGTGGGATTGCACTTTTTTTGCAATCTCACTGCACTTGCCTTTTTTTTTCCCGCTTTCCAGTACACGATGTTTTAAAACCAATGGCCATTTTGACCAAAAAATAAAAAAGTTATGGCTCTGTGAAGAAGGGGAGCAAAAAATGAAAATGCTAAAACAAAAATAACTCTGGTCGTTAAAGGGTTAATAACAGCTCACAGCTATGGACTTAGTCTTTACTGGCGAATTTACGGGGTCTGGGGGATATCACAGGGGAAGGGGGGGTCGACTTAGCTCACCTCGGGGAGAGGGGAGAGAAGGACCTAGCAGGGGTCGGCTCGCTGGCACCACCACTTGCCCCAGGTCAGTCAAGGAACTGCACCAAGGGCAAATAGTCGCCGGAAAGCCTTCCCTTATAGGTACGAGTTAGTGAGGTGCTACCAGTGAGGGGGATATATATCACCAGTCCAAGCTGGGGATATATATATAAACCTCACGGCCGTCATTGCTAGATTTCCTCACTAATACAATACGGTATTCTGCCACCAGTTCCTCATTTGAAATAAGCCACGTCTGACAACAGGCTTAGATTGGGTCAGGAACCAACTTGGTAGCATATCATATAACCAACCGAGCGTGCGGACGTGGGGATTCGTGGGATCGAGATAAATGAGCAGCCCAAGATTAATTTTATATTTAATCGCCTAAAAGGCGCACTAGAAATATACAAGCATATATTTAGAGAACAATATACAGGTATGCAGTCAGGAGTGTAGTACAAAGGATAGGGTATAGATAGGTTGCAATTACCGTGTTATGTAGCATGTGACCACAGGTAGGTGCTGATGGATCACAGGTCCAAATCTTAGTTACAGGCTTTCCTGGCTCTGCCTGATAATGGGTCCTCCGGCCAGAAGAAAAGTGAGCTCCAAATGAGGAGCTGACACTTATCTCCTTGGCTGCTCCTCCCACACTCTGCGCCCACCCCTGGGCTTGTGCAGCCTCTCTCCTCCCATCTCTGAGAGTATGATTTCCAGTCCAGAACCATGAATGGCCCACAACTTTCCGCCTGAAGCTCTGAGTGGAATGGCAGTAGTGTCACTGGATTTGGCTGGATTTTATATGCGCATAAAGTCCAAATTTGCTGTATGTAATTCCTGGTGGCTAAGCTTTATAATTCCATAGCACAGAGTGCTACAATTGGCTGCCGGGCACAGGCGTATGGGGAAAGGAACGCCGATTCGGATGATGTGCTCGGCTAGGCTCAGAGATATTGCATTCTGTTATTATAGGTCATTTTCCAGATTCAATACCTCATAGTCTTGCTGTGATTTGTTGTACGATGAGGTATATCCATGTGTTTCAAGTCACACAAAAGGTTTCTTCAGTTTGCCTGTGGCTTGCAGGGGATTTAGCAGCTTTGTGTTATGAGCTTCAAAGGATTTGTTCTTGGTTTTTAATTAAAGATAAATGCTGCATGGCTTTTTATGGCCTTGGGGGATGCAAGGGTGGGGGCACATTTCAGGAGTGGAAGGAGTTGTCCTGAACTTAAAATCAAAAATGGATTCTCCCTTAACCCTTACACGGGGGACCCCGGAAAAAAAATGATGTAAGGTCCCCCTATAAATTCAAACCAGCAAAGGCTAAACAGACAGCTGTGGGTTGATTTTAATAGCCTGCAAAGGGGCCAGAGGTATTGGCACCCTCCCAGATTACTAACATCAGCCCTCAGTCGCCCCAGTAATGGTGCATCCATAACATGTGCCAAATCTGGAGCTTATATAGAGAGTGTGAAATAGTCAGCTCACCATAAATCTTTCACTTGGTAGTGAAAGGAGTCCATGCACGGAGATGGCCTGGTCCTGGGCGTTTCTTGATAGAGAAATAGAATGGAATGTTCTCCAGCTTAGAAAGGTAAAACTTCAAATTTATTCAATATTTGTTTTAAAAACGACATGTTGGCACTTGGCAACACAAGGTGGATCCAAGGGGGCACTAGACCGACGCATTTAACAGCTGTTAGTCACAAGTGAACAAGAAAGTAAAATATAAAAAAATATGTAAAAACATCACAGTATTCAATGAGAGAAAAATTAATAAGATCATGTCAGTTATATTAAAGTATCAAATCGTGTCGTTTATTAAGACCTAGTGGTACTCTGGTTTGTAATTTAAAAATGCAATAGGATTCTCTGCTAATAAAGTCCCCACCTCTAGGTGATTTAAATATTTTTTTCTATGCCTGTGACTTTTAAACCATTGGTATTACCTCTATGCATGTGTGAACAGTGTCCTGAGACTGCAGATGAATTGACTGCTGTAGTGCAAGTCTCATGAGAAAGGGGTCTTCTGATGCGTGTTTTTAGGGGTCCTGAAGTGCTTCTAACATATTGGAGCTTGTAAAAAAGTGCATTTTACTAGGTATACCACACCGGTAGTATTGCAGTTGATGAAACTTTTTATGGGGAATTCTTCTCCTGTCAAATTAGAGGAAACGGTAGTGGTTCCTTGACACAGCTGTTAACCTCACAAGACAGCATTTAAGGCTACTTTCACACTTGCATTTTTTGGGCAGCGCATCGTGCGCACATGAAACGCATTAAAAAACACATGCAAACGCTTATAAACGCTGCAATATTTAGTCGCATCAGCGTGCGCATTATGACAAAAAAACGCAATTTCAAGCGTTTTTGCATGCGTTTGCGTTTTTTTTGGCGCATGGGTTGTCTACGTGTCACATTTCTATCAACTGTCTCTATCATCTCTGTCTCTATCATCTGTCTCTATCATCTCTATTATCTCTGTCTCTATCATCTGTCTCTATCATCTCTGTCTCTATCATCTGTCTCTATCATCTATCATCTGTCTCTATCATCTCTGTCTCTATCATCTGTGTCTCTATCATCTGTGTCTCTATCATCTCTGTCTCTATCATCTCTGTCTCTATCATCTGTCTCTATCATCTCTGTCTCTATCATCTGTCTCTATCATCTCTATCATCTCTGTCTCTATCATCTGTCTCTATCATCTATCATCTGTCTCTATCATCTCTGTCTATCATCTGTCTCTATCATCTCTGTCTCTATCATCTCTGTCTCTATCATCTGTCTCTATCATCTGTCTCTATCAACTTTTTATCTACACTCCTCACAAACAATGTATCTTGTGTAGGGGGTGGTTTAAACAAGTGTTTAGACATTATTCACTCCAAAATCGCGTGCGCGCAAAAGCGCTGACGAGCGCAAAGCCATGCACACGCCAGCGCACCCATAGACTGTAATGTTATTTTTTGCGCATAGCATGCGCACACGTGCGCAAGCGTTTTTTTAAAGCGGTTGGGCGGGAAAAAAAATGCAACATGTAGCTGTCATGTGTGCATTGCCACGAAGATCGTCGCGGTTGCACATTTTGACTTCTCACAGCTGAGCTGCTGTTTCTTTGTGTTTGGCAGCTAGGGAGTTAATTCTGTCTGTGCTCGGTGCTGGGACTGGGTGCAGTTTCTCCCGGCTGCAATTGATTATTTGTTGATTGGTTTCCTTTAAATTCCTGGTTGTCTGCTTGGGGAGTTGCCAGTGAAACCTTCATGCAGACCACAGATAGGAATGAATCTGTATAGACTTTAGTTGTGAGCTCCTTAGTTGTTCTAAGCTCAACTTGGTTAGAGTTTATTTCCCAGACCATTTATGTTCCTTTGGTGTTTGAGTGTGTATGCAAGCGAGTGTTATCCTGTCTGTCTTATATGTCTAATCTGTGTATTTAGCTGAGATCAGCCCATATCCCTTTGGTGGTAGTCAGGATCCTTCTTAGGACTGATTACAGGGTTCAGGGTCTGATAGGAGACAGGGTTAGGCTGGAGACTTGGACCTCTGAACCATTATCAGTACCTCCAAGGTGAGGGATTAGTTAGGACCCCAGTTTAGGGTCAGGTTAGATCCCGGTCCACCTCTTTCCTGTTTCAGCTCATCAAGTCCTCAAGATTAACCCTGAGTTCAGCAGATATCGTGTCAGGTAAATCTATTCTATACTTACATGCTGATGTTGCTATACTAGTTGTTGTATAGAGTGTTGTTCCTGTATTAATAGTTTACTGACATTGTATACATATCATTAGACAGCGTGACATTTTCACTGGCCACTAAAAATTATCTCTAGTTACCATGGATCCAGTAGCCCAGCTGGCTCTGCAGTTGCAGGGATTATCGATGGAGCTGACGGACATTAAGTCCAAAGTTTTGTCTCCCCTGGAGCAAACCAGAGTTGAACCTAAAGTAGCTCTCCCGGACAGGTTCACTGGTGGGCGAGACAAATTTTTCACCTTCCGGGAGGCATGTAAATTGTATTTTCGGCTTCGGCCTCGATCATCAGGGAGTGAGGAGCAGAGAGTGGGAATTGTTATCTCACTTCTGCAAGGGGACCCTCAATCCTGGGCATTTTCCCTTCCTCCGGGATCCCCGGCTCTACTGTCTGTAGATCAATTTTTTACTGCCCTGGGATTGGTATATGATGACCCAGATCGGGTCTCTCTTGCTGAGACAAAATTACGTAAGATACAGCAGGGAGATCGTCCGGCAGAGGAATTTGCTTCTGAGTTTCGTAGATGGGCCACAGATACTCAGTGGAATGACCCAGCTCTTAGGAGCCAGTTTTGTCATTGGCTTTCTGATAAATTAAAAGACGTTTTGGCTCAGTATGAGTCTCCTCCTTCTCTGGAGGCTGCTATGGCCTTAGCTATCCGTACTGATAGACGGCTTCGGGAGAGGGGTGAGGTAACCCCACTCCCTGTTGTTTCTCCACCTACCACTAAAGTCCCTTATGTTGAGGTTCCCCTTGTCTGTTCGGATGAGCCTATGCAGTTGGGAGGGACATCATTTCGTAGGAGGGGATTGGCGGTACGCCGCAGGACTAGAAGATGTTTTTTCTGCGGGAAAGAGGGACATTTTGTTGGAGAATGTCCATCCCGTGCCTTGTTCAGCCAAAAGTCGCCGGAAAACTGTTAATCCCAGGTTGTGTGGTGGACGACAACCTGGGAGTATGTATTTCATCCGCCAGTTCTTCTCAGTTCCTTGTACCAGTGGAGGTGGTAGTTGGTACGAGAGTGGAGAGATTGTCTGTTCTTCTTGATAGTGGTTCCGGGGCTAATCTGGTTGACGCTCAGTTTGCTCAGGCTCAAGGTATGCATCTGAGTGTATTGGTCAAACCGATCCCTATATTCTCCATTTACGCCAGGCCTCTCGGCCAAGGTAGCTTTGTTCATGAGGTTCATAACATTGACCTTCGGGTAGGGGCAATACATAGGGAACAATTATCTTGTTATGTGTTGGAGGGTCTACCTACTCCCATTGTGTTGGGACTTCCTTGGTTGGTTAAACATAACCCTGTGATTAATTGGCAGTCCAGAGAAATAAGCCAATGGGGTGAGTTTTGCAAAAGCAACTGCATGAACACAGTCATCAGTGCGGTCGTGCCTAGTACATTGCCTCCTTTTTTGGAGGATTTTGGGGATGTTTTCTCTGAGGAGGGGTGTCAGGAGTTGCCTCCTCATCGCGTGTATGACTGCTCTATTAATCTCCTTCCTGATGCTAAGTTGCCTAAAGCTAGGTTGTATAATCTTTCTGGTCCTGAGAGGCAGGCTATGAAAGATTATATTTCTGAAAGTCTGGCCAAAGGGCATATTAGACCTTCATCTTCCCCAGTAGCCGCGGGGTTCTTCTTTGTGAAGAAGAAAGATGGAGGCCTACGCCCTTGCTTGGATTTCCGCGAACTTAATCGGATTACTGTTCGAGATCCGTATCCACTCCCTCTTATTCCTGATCTCTTCAATCAAATTGTTGGCGCCAAATGGTTTTCTAAATTGGATCTCAGGGGGGCGTATAATCTGATTAGGATAAAAGAGGGGATGAGTGGAAAACGGCGTTTAACACGCCGGAGGGACATTATGAGAACCTAGTCATGCCTTTTGGTCTGACTACTGCACCAGCAGTATTCCAACATTTTGTTAATGACATTTTTCGTCACCTTGTGGGGCTGTTTGTGGTTGTATATTTGGACGACATTTTAATTTACTCGCCAGATCTTGTGTCTCATCAGGAGCATGTGAGACAGGTGTTGCAGATCTTGCGAGACAATAAACTATACGCCAAACTGGAGAAGTGTGTATTTGCCGTACAGGAACTTCAGTTTTTGGGTTTTTTGGTGTCAGCCTCCGGTTTCCGTATGGACCCTGAAAAGGTGAGAGCAGTGCTTGAATGGGATCAGCCAGGGGATCTTAAGGCTCTGCAGCGTTTTTTGGGGTTTGCTAACTACTACCGGAAATTTATTTGTAATTTCTCATCTGTCGTCAAACCTCTCACTGACATGACAAGAAAAGGGACGGATTTTTCTAAATGGTCGGACAAAGCTTGCCAAGCCTTTTCCTCTTTGAAGAAATGTTTTGCTTCGGCACCCGTTCTCATCCAACCAGATGCATCTCAGCCGTTCATTGTGGAGGTGGATGCGTCTGATGTAGGGGTGGGTGCTATATTGTCCCAGGGTCCGTCCCCTGGTAAATGGCATCCGTGCGCTTTCTTTTCTAAGAAATTGTCGTCCGCCGAAAGGAATTATGATATCGGCAATAGGGAACTTTTGGCCATTAAGTTAGCTTTTGAAGAATGGCGTCACTTTTTGGAGGGGGCAGTCCACCCGGTTACCGTTATTACTGATCACAAGAACCTGTTGTATTTGGAATCCGCTAAGCGTCTGAATTCCAGACAAGCTCGATGGTCGTTGTTTTTTACCAGGTTTAATTTTGTCGTCACTTATCGCCCGGGGTCTAAGAATGTAAAGGCTGATGCCTTGTCTCGCAGTTTCCCAGGGGCCGGGAAAACGGATGACCCGAGTCCTATCCTTCAGGAGGGGGTGGTAGTGTCGGCTGTATTTTCTGAGCTTGAGGAGGAGGTGTTAGAGGCTCAGGGGGACGCCCCTGCAGGACCTCCAGGGAGACTGTTTGTCCCAAATCTGTTGAGACAAAAGGTTATTGAGGCACATCATAATTCTGCTCTAGCAGGACATCCAGGGAGTAAGGCTACTTTAGATCTCCTTTCTCGCCGGTTTTGGTGGCCTAATGTAAATAAAGATGTTATAACTTTTGTCGCGTCATGTGGGGTGTGTGCTTGCTCTAAAACCCCTCATACCCGTCCGTCTGGGACCCTTTTACCCTTGAAACTTCCGGAGCGTCCATGGACTCATTTATCTATGGACTTCATTACGGACCTTCCTCCGTCGTCAGGGAATACTGTCATACTGGTGGTTGTTGACAGGTTCAGTAAGATGGCACATTTCGTTGCTCTTCCTGCACTCCCTAATGCTAAAACTCTGGCGCAGGTGTTCATTAGGGAGATCGTTAGACTTCATGGGTTGCCTTCTGATGTGGTGTCAGATAGGGGGTCTCAGTTTGTGTCCAAATTTTGGAGGGCATTTTGTTTACGTCGGGGGATGCAATTGTCATTTTCCTCGGCTTTTCATCCGCAGACCAATGGTCAGACAGAGCGTCTGAATCAGAGCTTAGAGACATATCTCCGGTGTTTTGTCTCAGAGAACCAAGAGGACTGGTCTTCTTTCTTGCCTCTGGCAGAGTTCGCTCTTAACAACAGGCGGAGCGAGTCCACTGGTAAGTCCCCGTTTTTTGGGGCATATGGTTTCCATCCCCAGTTTTGTACTTTCAATGGGGGGGGCCCTTCTGGGGTTCCTGAGGAGGAGCGTTTCTCGTCGTCACTTGCTTCTGTGTGGAGAGGTGTATTGAATAATCTGAGTGCGATGGGGAACCGTTACAAACGTATGGCTGATAGGAGGAGAGTTTCTGGTCCAGATCTGAATGTGAACGATCTGGTATGGTTGTCTACCAGGAATATAAAACTTAAAGTGCCCTCCTGGAAACTGGGTCCCAGATTCATCGGGCCGTACAGGATCAGTTCCATAATTAATCCTGTGGCATTTCGTCTGGACCTCCCTCCTACGTTTAAAATTCATAATGTGTTCCACAAGTCATTACTTAAAAGGTATGTGGCACCAGTCATACCGTCACCTCTACCTCCTCCTCCTGTGTTGGTCAATGGTAACTTGGAATTTCAAGTATCAAAGATCATTGACTCACGTCTGAATCGCCGGTCCCTTCAGTACTTGGTGCATTGGAAGGGGTATGGTCCAGAGGAGAGGACGTGGGTCCCTGCGTCTGATGTTAACGCAGATCGTTTGGTTCGGACCTTCCACAGAACTCACCCGGGCAGGCCTGGCCCTGAGGGTCCGGAGGCCCCTCGTAGAAGGGGGGGTACTGTCATGTGTGCATTGCCACGAAGATCGTCGCGGATGCACATTTTGACTTCTCACAGCTGAGCTGCTGTTTCTTTGTGTTTGGCAGCTAGGGAGTTAATTCTGTCTGTGCTCGGTGCTGGGACTGGGTGCAGTTTCTCCCGGCTGCAATTGATTATTTGTTGATTGGTTTCCTTTAAATTCCTGGTTGTCTGCTTGGGGAGTTGCCAGTGAAACCTTCATGCAGACCACAGATAGGAATGAATCTGTATAGACTTTAGTTGTGAGCTCCTTAGTTGTTCTAAGCTCAACTTGGTTAGAGTTTATTTCCCAGACCATTTATGTTCCTTTGGTGTTTGAGTGTGTATGCAAGCGAGTGTTATCCTGTCTGTCTTATATGTCTAATCTGTGTATTTAGCTGAGATCAGCCCATATCCCTTTGGTGGTAGTCAGGATCCTTCTTAGGACTGATTACAGGGTTCAGAGTCTGATAGGAGACAGGGTTAGGCTGGAGACTTGGACCTCTGAACCATTATCAGTACCTCCAAGGTGAGGGATTAGTTAGGACCCCAGTTTAGGGTCAGGTTAGATCCCGGTCCACCTCTTTCCTGTTTCAGCTCATCAAGTCCTCAAGATTAACCCTGAGTTCAGCAGATATCGTGTCAGGTAAATCTATTCTATACTTACATGCTGATGTTGCTATACTAGTTGTTGTATAGAGTGTTGTTCCTGTATTAATAGTTTACTGACATTGTATACATATCATTAGACAGCGTGACAGTAGCGTCTAGCGCGTATGGACGCACACCTGGAAAATGCACAGCGCACGCCAAACGCTGATAAACGCATGCAAGCGCTAGACCCTGCGCCCGCCATGTTAAAGATAGGGGAACATTGCGCATGCGTCCGATAGCGCACGATGCGCTGCGCGATAAAACGCAATTGTGAAAGTAGCCTAAGTCTTTATCTCAGAATAATGTGACAGACCATGTCTAAGACTACCTAGTCAAAACGTGTCGGCCGTGCACCCCCTGGGACAGGGGCGAACACTGACCGCTTGGGGCCCCTGTGCAAGAAATGTGTCTGGGCCCCGCTCTGTTATGATTTGGTAGCTGAGGAGAGCAGGCAAAAAAGGAAATACACCAGAGAGGTTGGAATCTATGGGATTGCAGTACCCTGACTAACCACCACAACTAAAGGCAGCCGTGGAGCGTACCTACGTTGGTCCTAGACGCCTCGTCACAGCCTGAGAAGCTAACTACACCTAAAGACAGAGAGAGGAAAACTATCTGCCCCGGAGCAGATCCCCAAAGAACATAGAAAGCCCCCAAACATGTAATGGCGGTTAGACAAGAGGAAATACAGACACAGACAGAAAATAGTATGAGCAAACGTTGGGGCCCAAACTTCCTAAATAGAAAAGGATAGGAAGGACACTTACTGCAATCCCAAAAAACCCTGAAAAGTACCAACTCTACTAATTACAAAAACACCTGAGATCACACGACCTCTACCACCTAAATTAGTTCTCTGGTGTAACAAAACTAAACAGCAGCCACTGAAAAAACTGGAAAAGGCAAATGAACAAACAACAGTGGCTGAACTAAACTGAGAGGAGCACAAGCCCCCAGAGGGGACCCGGCAGACCCCCACAGAAGTGCAGGACAAAATGCAAAAAGCAAGCACAAAAAACTAAAAGAAGAAAATGTCTTATCTGTTAGCAGAAGATGCAGGCACGAAACAGCAAGCTACAAAGTGAACAGGAATCAAAGATGAGACCAGAACAATTGATCACCGGCAACCCTGATGGGAGGGAACCTCCCTTATATAAGACCAGTCAGTAACACCTGATCGCCAATCTTCACAATCTTCATTGGATAGTTCAGTACTGTTTGTAACCACCAGAGGGAGCTTCTGCTCAGAATTCATTTCTATCACATTCACAACACCTCTCCTTCTATGGTAACAAAGCTACATATATATATATATATATATATACATATATATATATATATATGTATATATATATATATAAAACCACATACACATACATGTGCAGTATATACAGTACAGACCAAAAGTTTGGACACACCCTCTCATTTAAAGATTATTCTGTATTTTCATAACTATGAAAATTGTACATTCACACTGAAGGCATCAAAACTATGAATTAACACATTTGGAGTTATAGACTTAACAAAAAAGTGTGTAACAACTGAAATTATGTCTTATATTTTAGGTTCTTCAAAGGAGTCACCTTTTGCTTTGATGAGTGCTTTGCACCCTCTTGGCATTCTCTTGATGAACTTCAAGAGGTAATCACCGGAAATGGTCTTCCAACAATCTTGAAGGAGTTCCCAGAGATGCCTAGCACTTGTTGGCCCTTTTGCCTTCATTCTGCGGTCCAGCTCACCCCAAACCATCTCGATTGGGTTCAGGTCTGGTGAATGAGGAGGCCAGGTCATCTGGCGTAGCACCCATCACTCTCCATCTTGGTCAAATAGCCCTTACACAGCCTGGATGTGTGTTTGGGGTCATTGTCCTGTTGAAAAAAAAAAGATGGTCCAACTAAACGCAAACGGGATGGAATAGCATGCCGCTGCAAGATACTGTGGTAGCCATGCTGGTTCAGTATATCTTCAATTTTGAATAAATCCCCAACAGTGTCACCTCCTCCATGCTTCACGGTGGGAACCAGGCATGTAGAGTCCATCCGTTCACCTTTTCTGTGTCGACCAAAGACACGGTGGTTGGAACCAAAGATCTCAAATTTGGACTCATCAGACCAAAGCACAGATTTCCACTGGTCTAATGTACATTCCTTGTGTTCTTTAGCCCAAACAAGTCTCTTCTGCTTGTTGCCTGTCCTCAGCAGTGGTTTCCTAGCAGCTATTTTACTATGAAGGCCTGCTGCACAAAGTCTTCTCTTAACAGTTGTTGTAGAGATGTGTTGTGAATAGTCTGGAGGCGACTTCTGAGCTGGGGCTCCCTCCGGTGGTTGCTGAGGGTAATGAACTAATTGCTGAATGGTCTTCAGCTGGCTCTGAATGGTCTGATATAAGTGACCTGAACTCCCTTCAGCCTTGCCGGTAATCAATTGTTCTTCTAGGTCTTGCTTGGAGCTCAGCTTGCATTCCTGCTCTCATTCAGATAAGTGATTTGCTTTTTTTTTTCTCTGGTTGGATTTTTCTTGCTTGTTTGCTGCTTAGCAGTAGACTTCAGCCTGGTCCCCTTTTGGGGCCTGGCACTGCAATTGTGCTCAGTTTGGGTTTGCACTTTTGCTCTGTTCCTATGTCACTTTTTATTTGCTGAATTGCTGTGTGTTACACCAGAGATCTGATTTAGGTGGTAGAGATCGTGTGATCTCAGGTTTTTTTGTTAATCAGAAGTGTTGGTATTTTTGTCAGGGTTTTTTTGGGTTGCAGTCAGAATTCTTTCCTATACACTTCTATCTAGACAGATTGGGCCCCAGCGTTTGTTCATTCTATTTTCTGTCTGTGTTCGTATTTTCTTCTAGTCTAACCGCCATTACATGTTTGGGGGCTTCCTATTTCTTTGGGGATTCTGCTACAGGGCACATAGCATTCATCTTTCTGTCTTTAGGTGTAGATATCTCTCCAGCTGTGACGAGGCATCTAGGATCACCGTAGGTACGCTCCACGGCTACTTCTAGTGTTGCGGTTAGTTTAGGGTCCTGCAATCCAATAGTTTCCAGCCTCTCTGGTGTATTGCTTCTTTGGCTATTTTTTTGCAATTTCTCCTCAGCTACCGAAACATAACAGAGATGTGTCTGCTGCTAGAACTCTATGTGGCATTGACCTGGTCTCTAATCTGAGCTGCTGTAAACCTGCGATTTCTGAGGCTGGTGACTCGGATAAACTGATCCTCAGAAGCAGAGGTGACTCTTGGTCTTCCTTTCCTGGGGCGGTCCTCATGTGAGCCAGTTTCTTTGTAGCGCTTGATGGTTTTTGCAACTGCACTTGGGGACACTTTCAAAGTTTTCCCAATTTTTCGGACTGACTGACCTTCATTTCTTAAAGTAATGATGGCCACTCGTTTTTCTTTACTTAGCTGCTTTTTTCTTGCCATAATACAAATTCTAACAGTCTATTCAGTAGGACTATCAGCTGTGTATCCACCAGACTTCTGCACAACACAACTGATGGTCCCAACCCCATTTATAAGGCCAGAAATCCCACTTGTTAAACCTGACATGGCACACCTGTGAAGTGAAAACCATTTCCGGTGACTACCTCTTGAAGCTCATCAAGAGAATGCCAGGAGTGTGCAAAGCAGTCATCAAAGCAAAAGGTGGCTACTTTGAAGAACATATAAGACATAATTTCAGTTGTTACACACTTTTTTGTTAAGTATATAATTCCACATGTGTTAATTCATAGTTTTGATGCCTTCAGTGTGAACTTACAATTTTCATAGTCATGAAAATACAGAAAAATCTTTAAATGAGGTGTGTCCAAACTTTTGGTCTGTACTGTATATTATATAGTCTCCTTTATTATGTATATTGCCATCCCTTATTATACAGTGTCCTCTCTTGTTATGTACAGCACCGTCCCTTACATATTGGATTATATAGAAACCCTGTTTTTTATTACATACCGTCCTGTCTTGTTAGCTGTATAATGCAATGATGGCTGATGGAGCATAGGAAAGCTTCTTTTCAAATGGAGAAGCTGATGGACTGGCCTGGTCACCGGCTCATATATCAGCAGTCATTTTATATCTAACAAGAGAGGGGACTATGTAATAAAAGAGGGCGCTGTGAATAACAAAAATAACAAGAATACACTATGTAAGAGACAGCACTGTACATAACAGCAAAGGAAGCTATATAATAAGGGACGGCATCATAAAAAGTGACTACACTATATACTAAGGGATGGCGCTATACATAATAAGCGAGTACACTATATACTAAGGGACTGTGTTAAACATAATAAGTGACAATAACATCTTCCTCCACCTCCCCTGTTCCTAAATACATTATAAATCTCCCTTCCTCCTATCCCAATCCACCACACCCCTCATTGTCCTCCTCCCAGCATCCCATTATTGTCCTCTCCCCACCCCAATCATTGCCCTCTTCACCACCTCCATCATTGCTTTCTCCCCCTCCATCATTGCCTTCTCTCCACCACCCCATCACTGCCCATTCCACCATCTCCATCATTTCCTCCTCCCCCACCACCCCATCATTGCCCTTTCCACTACCACCCCATCATTTCCCATTTCACCACCTCCATTATTGCCCTTTCCATCAAGATCATCATTGTCCTTTCCACCACCACCATTGCCTTTTCCACACCACCCCCATCATTACCCATTCCACAACCTCCATCATTGCTTTCTCCCCACCACCCCATCATTGCCCTTTCCACCACCTCCATCATTGCTTTCTCCCCCACCACCCTCATCATTGCCCTCTCCATGTCCCCCACCATTGCCTTCTCCCCCACCACCCCATCATTGTCCTTTCCACTGCCACCATCATTGCATTCTCCACCACCCTATCATTGTCCATTCCACCACCTCAATCATTTCCTTCTCCCCATCACCCCCATCATTGTCCTTTCAACTGCCACCATCATTGCCTTCACCCCCACCACCCCATCATTGTCCTTTCCACTGCCACCATCTTTGCCTTCTCCCCCACCACCCCCATCATTTCCCATTCCACCACCTCCATCATTTCCTCCTCCCCACCACCCCATCATTGTCCTTTCAACTGCCACCATCATTGCCTTCACCCCCACCACCCTCATCATTGTCCTTTCCACTGACACCATCATTGCCTTCTCCCTCACCACCCCCATCATTGCCCATTCCAGCACCTCCATCATTTCCCCCTCCCCCACCAATCCCGTCATTGTCCTTTCAACTGCCATCATTGCTTTCTCCCCCACCACCACCATCATTGCCTTCTCCCCTATCCCTGCACTCTCCTACACCTACACACACACGGCACCATTCACCTCTCTGCACGTTCCCCCGCAGCAACACACACACCTCTCACCTCTCCGCACGCTCTCCCGCAGCATCACCATCGCTGGCAGGTTCCTCTCTCTGGCACAGCCACGACACTGAATGATGATGTCATCCAGCCACGCTGCTGACTGTGTGACAGGAAGCTCCGCCAGGGAGCAGGACAAATCGCTGCAGCTCCGCTCCCATTTCGTCTTGCAGGCAGCGGAGCTGCAGGGATACCTCCTTGCCCGTCGCACATCAGAGCAATGTGGCCGGGAGCCTCGGGCCCGGATAAACAGACAATATTGCCCTCATTATTATCCATTTTGCAGGGGCCCCCCTCCACCTCCGGGCCCCGGTGCAGCCGCACCGGCTGTACATGTGGTATGTCCGCCCCTGCCCTGGGATCCCCTTGTGTTGCCAACATATCCTTTTTTTTAAAACAAGTACTGAATAAATTTGAAGCCTTACCTTTCTGTGCTGGAGAACATTCCATTCTAAATCTGTCGGCTAGCCTCGCTCTTCCCACTTGCTCTGTGTCAGTGGCAAGTGGGATAATAGGGTTGGGGTTGATGTCCCCTTTGTGTTCACGGTGCTAGCGGTGTTCTCATTGAGGTCACTGCAGTTCATTGGGCCGCTCACTGCCCGTTGGAACCCACCTTCATTGACCGCTGGTAACCTCTATGACGACACAGCTAATCACTGAAGCCATGCTTGCAGCTGCTCATTGTGCCCTGGTTTTCAGCAAGAAAGGTGGCATCAAACCATCATTCATTTTTAGACTCAGATGTTGCAGAGGTGGATTATGGCGTGGGACACTATGAATTATCTTAAAGTCAGACAGGTGAGGGATATGATTGTTTTGTTATTTTTATTTTTTAAAGGGGACATTGGCATTGGAGGATTATCTTCACGTCTGACAGGTGAGGGATAGGGTTGTTTATTATTTTTTTACAGGGGACAGGAGCTGGATTAGGTGGAAAGGTGAGTATAACTGTTTTTTATTTTTAAATAAATGTGTAAAACTGGTTGTTGAGTTTTATTTCACGTAAAGGATTTAATTCTTGTGTGTTTATTTCAATACTTACTATAGGGTTAGTAATGAGGGCATCTTATAGACGCCTCATCATTACTTATCCCTGGCCTTGATGTCACCTGACAATACAAAGGGACATCAATCCCAACCCTATTACCCACTTGTCACCACCAGATGGCAAGTGGGAAGAGTGAGGCTAAGCACCAGATTTGGCGCATCCTATGGATGTGTCATTTCTGGGGTGATTGAGGGCTGATGTTAGTAGCCTGAGAGTGGTGGCAATATCTCTGGCTCCTTCCCAGGCTAGTAATATCAACCCACAACTGTCTATTTAGCCCTTGCTGGTTTGAATTTATAGGGGGACCCTACGTAATTTTTTCTGTGGTCCCCATAAATTCACCAAGAAAGGTTAAGCAAACAGCTGCGAACTGTTATTAATAGTCTCGAAGCCTTTTAGCATATTGCCCCTTTTCCCAGATTATTAACATTAGCCCCCAGCCATGGTCTTTCCCACTGCTGGTTATAAAAATTATAAGGTAGTCCACACCATTTTTTAAATTTAATTCTTTATTTTACACAGGAGGGACACAGTTGCTTCTGAATACAAGTCACATCATTGTCGCCTGGTCACGCTGATCACAGGGAGACCAAGCAACAATGATGAGTGTTGCGTTCATTAGCCGGACGGCACCTGGGAACAACACATGTGTCATGCGTGTGTCATCAGTGTGCGCGTGTGCAACACACATTTTGTCCGTGTGAAAAACCTGACGTGCGCACCACCTGTAGAGAAAAGCTGAAGATGTGAAATGTTACATTGGCATCTGGACAAGATGGAGACGAAAAGAAACAACTCAATCAGAGAAGATGTACTGTATGTGGAATCGGATGTACATGTTTACTTGTTGGCTCTTGTCTTCTATTTTTGTAATGATGATGATCTTTGTTTCATATTCATGTGCTAATGATGGTTCTGGTGATCAAAACATGAATGCTTCACTAGAGCCATTAGTAGTACATGAATATGGCACCAGAACAACCACCACTAAATGAATACATGACCAGAACCACCATCAGTACATGACTGTCACCAAAACCACAATCCATAGAGGAATATGGCACCAGAACTACCATTTGTTTTGTTGCAAACTCTACTTGTTGCATGATTGATGTAAAAATGATCATAAATATCCCTTTTTCTATAATGGGGTCTGTTTACGGTAGTTTCCATCAGGGTATCCACCAAATGCTGAACACTTTAAATGAAACCAAATGGCCATATTAGTTTCCATAACGATTTTTGGGTCTGAAATTTAAAATATAGGATGTCAGGGGTGAATATCACTATTAGTCCCTTGTATTGTGTAAATGGTCTACAAACAATAAACAATCCTATTTCTAAATGTGAAAACACACTCCCTGTTGAGGCTCAACCCTAAAGTACGCCACTTTTTTACTTTTGCTGGTATGTTTTGGTGAAAAAGGTAACAACTCTAGTGGAAGTACTAGTCAGAGCCTGTTAGCTGACCCACTGGAGAAGGGTGGATGCGTTAGGGGTCATGTTACCTTAGTAGCTGAGTGATTCCTGGACTTAGGGCTGGGGGTTCATTGGGGAAGAGGGGGGGGCATCAGCTTTATCTGCCAATGGCATCAAAATACCTTCTCCCTGCCATTTTTTTGAGGTTGCTCGATTTGACCGACATAATAATGCAGCTTTCAGCAATAGAGTGGTTTTAGAGCTCTGACTTACACTAAGTACAGACTACAAAGTCTAGACACGGAAAGTCTAGACTTTGTAGTCTGTACTTAGTGTAAGTCAGAGCTCTAAAACCACTCTATTGCTGAAAGCTGCATTATTATGTCGGTCAAATCTTTCAAAATTTCCAATGGAGGCTCTAAACTCAGGTCCCAATGCACCAATGCAAATGCTAACAGTGTCAAAGGCTACACTCACAGAACATTTAGGCTATGCAGACTTTTTTCTATGTAGGACACAGACACGATAAAACACTCTATTTTAACATACTTTAAATATATGCAGTACCCGATTAACGTATGAATGTCACTGCTCACCGACCGGACCTCCACTTTCCAGTGTTGTGTTTCACATAACTCATCGTTTCAGTATAGGCCAGGGCTTCTGGTAGCGACCAGGCCTCCGAGGTAACTGTGTGTTGTAAGATTGTGATGTCAAAATGTGCGCTGCAACCATATGACGAGCAGTAACCTCCAAGGCTTGGCGTAAAGAGGCTGGAGATGCGGCATGATGCCGGAATGAAGAGGACTGTGCTTTGGACAGCAAACAGTGGGGCGGCCAGAGAGGTGAAAGCTGAGGTGACTTGCTGTACAAATGGTTCATAAGCCTTCCTTCCAGGTCCAGGTTCTTTTGTGTGTGATCTTAGCATCCACACAGTGATATAACCATTGTCCTAGAGGTCAAGGCAACTTTGAGCATGTCTGCACTGCTGACACCTACAAACTGACAGCCACGCTTACATTATGGAAAACAAGGAATAAGAATACATTCATATAGGTTAATTATCTTGGGACAATGGCATCTGTCAAGGGGTAGAATAAATTAGGGATATGTAAAGTGATGTGTTAGAAATAGGAAAAAAAAGAGCAAATGTTAGCATCTTTGGCAAGGGCCACCTTGTTATGGCTGGATAAAAGCAGAGGCACATCTGGTGGGGGAGGTGGGGCATCTGCCCCGGGCGCAGCCGGCAGGGGGGTGTCTTTTAGATACGAGTACAATTGAAGCCTTTATCGCTGGGTCAGGGCGATGCCAGCAGCATGATCAGGTCATGTGATCACACTGCTCACGTCACTCGCTGGCGTTGCAGAGGCGCATACAACGATGATGGTAAATTCTCCAGTTGAGCTGAAGACACCGAAGATGTATTGTAGCGGAAGGAGAGGGGAGAAATAGGATTTGTGGACACAGTTTGGGGCTTGGACATGGAAGACACTCTTCCATAAAGGCCAGATTTGTGCAGTGTATGACTGATTGTTGTCCTATGTAAAGACTGTCCCACCTCAGCTGTAGATCTCTGCAGTTCATCCAGAGTGATCATGGGCCTCTTGGCTGCATCTCTGATCAGTCTTCTCCTTGTTTGAGATGAAAGTTTAGAGGGATGGCCGGGTCTTGGTAGATATGCAGTGGTATGATACTCCTTCCATTTCAATATGATCACTTGCACAGTGCTCCTTGGAATGTTTAACGTTTTGGAAATCATTTTGTATCCGAATCCGGATTTAATCTTCTCCACAACAGCAACACGGACCTGCCTGTTGTGTTCCTTGGTCTTCATGATGCTCTCTGTGCTTCAAACAGAACCCTGAGACTATCACAGAGCAGGTGCATTTATACGGAGACTTGATTTCACACAGGTGGATTATATTTATCATCAGTAGTCATTTAGGACAACATTGGATCATTCAGAGATCTATAATGAACTTCTGGAGTGAGTTTGCTGCACTGAATTAAAGGGGCCGAATAATATTGCACGCCCCACTTTTCAGTTTTTGTATTTCCACAAAAATTTAAAATAACCAATAAATTTCATTCAACTTCACAAATGTGTCCCACTTGTTGTTGATTCTTCACTAAAAATTTACATATGGTATCTTTATGTTTGAAGTATGATATGTGGGAAAAGGTTGAAAAGTTCCAGGGGGGCCGAATACTTTCGCAAGGCACTGTATATACGGAGATTTAAATTTTCCCCTATACTATATACACCTGGTATCTTCTGATACAGTACCTTTTTACTGCCTTTTGTATTACGGTCAAATCCATACTGAGAGAGCGTCTGTGTGTGACTCCGGAAATATATACGGAGATTTCAATTTCCCCTATACTATATACACCTGGTATCTTCTGATACAGTACCTTTTTACTGCCTTTTGTATTACGGTCAAATGCATACTGAGAGTGTGTCTGTGTGTTAAACCGGAAATATACAGTATACGGAGATTTCAAATTCCCCTATACTATATACACCTGGTATCTTCTGATACAGCACCTTTTTACTGCCTTTTGTATTATGGTTAAATCCATACTGAGAGAGCGTCTGTGTGTGACTCCGGAAATATATACGGAGATTTAAATTTTCCCCTATACTAAATAAACCTGGTATCTTCTGCTACAGTACCTTTTTTTCTGATTTTTGTATTCTGGTCAAATCCATACTGATACAGTACAATATATCTGCTGGTATTTTTGTCACATTTTCCCAAACATGAGGAAGTATGGTGGAAGAGGCCGCGGACATGGGCGGGGGGGGGGGCAGCTGGTACTGATGGTGGTGGTGGTGCATCTGCTGGTAGTGCCAAAAGACATCATAGTCTGGCTCCAGAAGGCCTGGAAGGCTCCCTTTTCTGGGAGTAGGTAAACCGCTTTTAAAGCCAGAGCATCAGGAACAGGTTTTAGCTTACATTGCCGAACCAGCCTCCAGCTCTATCGCGTCTTCTTCTGAAGTTTCAAAAATTGCAAGCACTGAGTCGTCAGTGCAGGCTCCTGGTCAGGAACGACACCTTTCCTTGTGTCCTTCACCACCAACAAAAGTGAAGGATGCGGCAGGCCACACTTCAGATTACTCCCTGGAGCTCTTTTCACATACCATGCCTGGGTTATCAAGTCAAATCCTGAATTCCCCAGTCCAAGATGAATATGACATGGAGTGCACTGATGCACAGCCACTGCTATATGATTCTGCTGGTACATTCACCCACAGCATTACATCACTGTGCTAGAATCTGACCCTGATGAAACTCAGGTGCCCCTTCCCGCATACTATACCACCTTACACGGTGACACAGAGGAAGGTACCAATGAAATTGAAGAGGAAGTGATGGATGACCCAGTTGTTGACCCGGATTGGCATCCATTGGGGGAAGAGGGTGCCGCTGGTAATAGCTCAGAAGAGGAAGAGGATCCGCAGCAGGCATCGACATCGCAGCTGCGGTTATCTTGCAGGCCCATTGTAGTCCAAAAACGTGTTAAAACAACAAAAAGAGTTGCAGGACAGCTTGGCCAGACGGTCAAATTAGCACAGCGTGCAAGCCCTGAAAAGTTTTACCATAGTAGGAAGAGTGCAAGTGTGGCACTTTTTTGACCAAAATCCTAATGATGAGGCAAAGGTTATCTGTAAGAAGTGCGGAAGGACCTTTAGCAGAGGGAAAAATGTCCAAAATTTGAATACCAGTTGCATGCTTAGACATTTAAACACCATGCACTTCCAAGAGTGGACGGACTACAAAACCTTAGGTAGCAAATGTGCACCTGCTTTGACTGAAGGTAGCCAGCAACGCTACATTGCTTCCCGCACTGAAAGCCCACCGGTTTGCACACCACCAGCAAGAAATGTTGAGGTGTCGTCGCAAGAACAAAGCAGTCAGGGAATCCCAATGTTTTTCCAATGAAAGACGGAATCTAGGCCATCACCACCACCATCACCAACCCCCTCTCAGTCCGCCATGTCCACCGCTAGTTCCCCCATATGCAGCTCTCAAGTCGAGCTCACCCTAGCAGACACTCTGAGTAGGACAAGTACTCATCCTCTCATCCGCGTACACTGGCTTTGAACGCCTACATTGCCAAACTGATCTCATTAGAGATGATGCCCTTCCGTTTGGTTGAAAGCGCAGCGTGCCGAGAGCTCATGGCCTACGCTGTCCAACGCTATGACCTGCCCAGTCGGCACTTCTTTGCTAGAAAAGCCATCCCTGCCCTCCACCTGCATGTGAAAGACCGCATTGTCCATGAACTCCAACAATCGGTAAGTGGAAAGGTGCACCTCACAACAGATGCATGGGCCAGTAGGCATGACCAGGGCCGTTACGTGTCCATCACTGCGCACTGGGTTAATGTGGTGGATGCAAGGTCCACAGGGGACAGCGGCGGTGGGACAGTGCTTCCTAGCCCACGGTATAGGCAACAGTTGGGTGTAGGCGTTCAACCCTCCTTCTCCTCCAGAAGTGAAAGCTCGTCGACAGAGCGCAGTCGCATGAGCACTCAATCCGCAGCTGCCAGTGTTGCACACGAGGTGTCCCACTATCGCACAGCTAGTGGTAAGCGTCAGCAGGCTGTTTTAAAGATGATGTCTTTGGGCGACAACAGACACACCGCGGAGGTACTGGCCGACTACTATCAGTGAGAAACTGAGTCATGGCTGGGCAGTCTATATCTTGAGCCAGGCAAGGTAGTCAGTGATAACGGCTGTAATTTTGTGGCGGCCATAGCCCTGGCAAAATTCAGACACATACCATGCCTGGATCACACCTAGAACCTGGTGGTGCAGTGCTTCATAAATAATTATCCGGAGTTACCAGCCCTGCTCCAAAAGGTGCGAAGACTGTGCTCGCACATCCTTCGCTCACCCGTAGACTCCAGTCGTAAGCAGAGGCTGCAGCGATCGCTCCACCTCCCCAAGCACCGCCTAATCAGAGACGTTGCAATAAGGTGGAACTCCACCATGCACATGGTTGAGAGGCTGTGCGAACAGAGGCAGGCTGTAACGCATTTGTGGGAGGGTACACAGGCAGGCAGTTTGAGGGCAGACATCGAGTTGTCAGGTGTGCAGTGGTGAAAGCTGAAAGACCTCTGTAAAGTCCTTCAGTGTTTTGAGGAATGCACATGGCTGGTAAGCACAGACGACGCCATCATAAGCATGAGCAGCCCACTTATGCGTCTGCTCATGCAAACTTTGACGCACATTAAGGATCAGGCGTCTGCAGTGGAGGAGGAAGAGGAGGAAGCCTTGATGACAGTCAGCCATTGTCTGCTCAGGGAACTGTCCTGGATGAGCTGGAGGAAGAAGAGGAAGAGGAGGAGGATGGGGGGATGATTATTTTGGGGAGGAGGATGCTTCTCAGGGGGCAAGAGAAAATATTGGCTTTCCAAGGTCAGGTACAGGGTTTGTGCATGACTGGAGGGATGTGGATTTGGCAGAAAGTGCTCCTCCACCAACTACTGGCAGCGCATCATTGACACCTGGAACATTGGCCCACATGTGTGATTATGTCTTGCGGATCCTAAAAAGGGACCCCCGCATTGCCAAAATTATGAAGGATAACGACTACTGGTTGGCCAGCATCCTCGATCCACGCTATAAATGCAAATTACAGAACATCATGCCACCGGAGAACCTACAGCTAATATTGGCGAACAAACAAGCAACTCTGGTAAACCGTTTGTTAGAGGCATTCCCAGCACACAGCAGCGGTGCAGGTTCTACTACGAGCCGTACTGGGCAACATGGAAGAGGTGTTCGTGGTGCACACAGCCGAAGTCGCGTTGGAGACAAGGGTTTCATGACCATGTTGTGGACTGATTTCTCGAGTACCGCTCACACGACTGTTAATACTGAATCGATTGCAACAGACAGGAGACAGCAGTTGTCAACTATGGTTCAAAATTACCTCTCCTCCCCTATTGATGTTCTCCCTCAGAGGTCATTCCCCTTTGAGTACTGGGTGTTATGTTTTGGGAGCTGAGGAGAGCAGGCAAAAACGGCAATACACCAGAGAGGTTGGAATCTACTGGATTGCAGTACCCTGACTAACCACCACAACTAAAGGCAGCCGTGGAGCGTTCCTACGTTGGTCCTAGACCCCTCGTCACAGCCTGAGGGGCTAACTACACCTAAAGATAGAAAGAGGAAAGCTATCTGCCCCGGAGCAGATCCCCAAAGAACATAGGAAGCTCCCAAACATGTAATGGCGGTTAGACAAGAGGAAATACAGACACAGACAGAAAACAGTATGAGCAAACGCTGGGGCCCCATCTGCCTAGACAGAAAAGGATAGGAAGGATACTTACTGCAATTCCAAAAAACCCTAAAAAAAAAACAACGCTACTAATTGCAAAAACACCTGACATCACACGACCTCTACCACCTAAATTAGTTCTCTGGTGTAACAAAACTAAGCCGCAGCCACAGAAAAAACTGGAAAAGGCAAATGAACAAACAACAGTGGCTACAGAGGAACCGAGAGGAGGCCGAGCCCCCCGGGGAGGGAAACCTGGCCAACCTCACAGAAATGCAAAGAAAAATGCAAATGGCAAGCACAAAAACAAAAAACAGAAAATATCTTATCTGAGAGCAGGAGAAGAGGCAAGACTCAGCAAGCTTCCAAGTGAACCAGGAAACAAAGTTGAGACAAGAACAATTGATCACCGGCAACCATGATGGAGGGAAACCTCCCTTATATCAAGCCAGTCTGTAATTCCGGATTGCCAATACTCATTGAATGGTTCAGTACTGTTTGTAACCACCAGAGGGAGCTTCTGCTCAGAATTCATTTCTAAAACATTCATAACAACTGGGCCTGTAAACTGGACACCTGGCCTGAATTGGCACAATATGCCGTACAGGAGCTCGCTTGCACTGCTGGTAGTGTGCTATCAGAAAGAGTCTTCAGTGCTGCTGGAGCAATCCTGACAGAAAGAAGGACCCGGCTGTCGACCCAAAATGTTGGTGATCTCACCTTCATTAAAATGAACCATGCCTGGGTTTCAAAGGATTTTGTACCACCTTCCTCTGATGACACATAGGTTGCCAACAAAATGGCTCGCTTTGTCCTCCTCTTCCTCCGACTTCTCCAATTCCTTTATTTGCAGCTGCTGAACGTCCAGCCTACACCTCAACATATGCCAGTTTTTCCACCTCCCTAACTGGGCTGTACCCCCAGGGCCGGCGTCAGCACCTGGCGCACCCGGGCAAGTGCCGGGGCCCTGAGCAGGTGGGGGGGCCCACTCACCATCAGAGACACCTGCATACTATGAGGGGCCCTGTGTCAGTGCTGGCGCCCATGAGTGGGCCCCCCCTGCTTGCTCAGGGCCCCAGCACTTGCAATACTTACCTCTCCCTGCTTCACCGCTGTGACGTCTTCCTCTTTCCTGACAGTGACATTCAGGTCAGAGAGCGCGATGACGTCACGTGTGTGCGCTCTCTGCCTGAACAGTCACAGTGCAGAGAGCTGGAAGATGGCGACGCTGAGGATTCTAGAGTAGAGCAGTGCCCAGCGAGGAGAGGTATTTCATTTTTTTAATGTTTGGAGCAATAATGGGGAGCATTATACACTGGAGAATTATATATGGGGCCCATCATACACTTGAGCATCATAGATAGGGCCCATTATACACTGGAGCATTATATATGGGGCACATCATACACTGGAGCATTATAAATGGGGCCCATCATACACTGGAGCATCATCCATGGGGCCCATCATACACTGGAGAATCATATACGGGGCCCATTATACACTGGAGCATCATATGGGGCCGATTATATATTGAGCATTATATAGGCCCATCATACACTGGAGCATCATCCACGGGGCCCATCATATACTGGAGCATCATATGGGGCCCATTATATATAGAGCATTATATAGGCCCATCATACACTGGAGCATCATCCACGGGGCCCATCATATACTGGAGCATCATATGGAGTCCATTATATATGGAGCATTATATAGGCCCATCATACACTGCAGCATCATCCATGGGGCCCATCATATACTGGAGCATTATGTGGAGCTCATCATATACTGTATGGATCATTATATGGGACCAATTATGTATGGAGCATTATATGGAGCCCATTCTGTATGGCGCACTATGTGGTGCCCATAATACTGTATTTAGGAATATTCTGTCCGTTTTTTGAGCTATTGTAGAATTTACAATAGATATCACTCATGTAATGTAACAAGTGAAGTATTTGGCATTGTACTATACCTGTATTTCTCTGCCGTATCGGAGCATCATGAATTATGGTATATGTTAAAGGGGCCCACTAAGACTCTTTGGCCCGGGGCCCACGAAAACCTGGAGCCAGCCCTGCCCCCCCAACCACAACTTTAGCCAAGTAACCCATAGTTTTCAATGTGTTACTATTATTATAAAGTAAATTAAGGTTGATAAGCTTAAGTAATAAGAATTGATGTTGTTGGCATTGAAATGGGCACAGTAGGTGTGTTTACTGTGCTCCACTCCCTGCCGACTTTTCATCCCCATTGACTTGCATTGGGGTGGGTTGGAGTTTCAGTCGGACCTTCGACTTTTTCCGTTAGTCGGCTGATTTCGTTCGACTCGACTTTTGGGAAAGTCAGGTGGTCCGAAACCCGACTCGACCCGCCCGGAGGCAAAGTCGCTCATCTCTATTCAGCACATATAGTCACTTTGGATGATAGATGACCCACAGCGCAGGAATGTAAAAGGCCCATGGAGAAAGATGGGAGAATTATTTAAAATCATTTAGTGGTAAGCTGAACTGTGGCTGGCAATCTGCCGTGGGATCATCTGTGGTCATTATAAATGTGCTCATGTATGAATATTCTAATATTGGGGTGGTCCGGTGAAAACAAAGTATCACCTATACATAGGAGAGGTGATAACTTACTGATTGGTGGGTGTCTGACTGCTGGGACTTGCATTGGTTGGCAGATCAGCGAATTTTTAACCTTGTTGACCGCTGCTCCATTCATTCCTTATGGGGCTGTTGACTCCGCTTTTTGTGTCAGCCTAATAGCGAATTAATGGAGCAATGGCTGGCTACCAAACCTTTGCTTCATTTTGGAATGAGGAAAAAAAGTCCCTGTCTAGCAAATTGGTGCAGGTCCCAGCTGTCAGACCCCCACCGATCAACAAGTTTTCACCTATCTGGTGAGGTATGTTCAGACTTAACAACTCTCTACCCATGTGACTACAGTGGCCATTTAGAGAAAGTGGCCCCAGCAATTCAGAACTGTAACTTTGTTATAGGGTACTTTATTACAGGGCACTTTATTATAAGGCACCTTGTTACAGGGCCCTTTATATTATAGGTCACTTTATTATAGGGCACTTTATTACAGGGCCCTTTATTATAGGTCACTTTATTACAGGGCCCTTTGCTACAGGGAACTTTATTATAGGGCACTTTATCATAGGGCACTTTATTACAGGGCACTCTGTTACAGGGAACTTTATTACAGGGCCCTTTATTATAGGTCACTTTATTACAGGGCACTTTGTTATAGGGCACATTATTATAGGGCACATTATTACAGTGCACTTTGTTACAGGACATTTATTATAGGGCACTTTATGTTAGGGTTCGAGTTCCCGCTGCTGCACAAGGGGAGTCTTGAACCAGTCCTGCTGCGGTCCCCCATCCATCTCCATCCGCAGTGGAACCTGCTCAGCAGAGACATCGGTCCCAGCGTCTTGCCCATTCCAATACTGTGCAGAGACTTTCTCCTGCCCTTCCTGGATCTTCTATTATAGCCAGTGCTGGAGCAGACGTCTTTGGGACGAAGTCCTGCGTTTCCCCTTCTGAGCATGCCCAGGGTAAGATCTCTCATTGGAGAAAAGGGGTCACATGTTCAGGTTCTGCAGCAGCTCCTTTTGGTCCACTAGGAAGGTCCTGAAACTACATGTGTTTTGGAACAGTTTCTCATTGGTCCTTGTTTCTGGCAGGTCCTGTAGCTGTTACTATAAAAGGGTGGCATGGCTGGGCCGCCATGCGCTAGTATTAATTGCATTATGTGCTTTGCGCCAGTGTGATCATGCACGCATGTGGTTAGGGCTCGGCTGAAATAAGCCCCTAGAATACCGGCACCTCCGGTGAGGAGATTTGAGTGCAAGTGGTTAGGGCTTGGCTGAAATAAGCCCCTAGAATATCGGCTTTTCCGGTGAGGAGATTGCTTGATTGCATTGCTGTCTGCATGATCACAGACTGCTATCCGCACAGCAGTTATCTGTGTATCCCTGTGGTGTTAACAGAACACAGTCTTTTTCTCAGCGGCTCTGTGACGCAACAGGGTTAGCTTTATAACGCTGGTTCAGCGCCCTAGCGTTTTACTTTGCGGCTCACTGAAGCTAAGTGAGTTTGCACTTATCGCCATATAGCGCTGTGGCATTCCCGTTAGCGGCTCTGGGGATTAACAGAGTTCTCACTTGCTGCCACAGCGCGCTACGGCGTTTATTTTAGCGACTCTGCGGGATAACAGAGTTCGCTACTTTCGCCATCTTACTAGCAGCGGGCTTCGCCTGCACGGTGGACCCCGGGCTGCGAACGCACCTCTCTACTATATCTATTAGGTGTGTTCCGCAGACCCTAACATAATACTAGCGCCAGGGTCTGGCTAGTAAAATGGCGGACGACCAGCGTCTACAGCAGTACATCCAGCAGCTGGAGGGTAGGTTGGCGGTCCTTGAGCGCACAACCTCAGCTGTGGATGTTACCGCATTTGCTGTTCAGACTGCTAGCGTAGCTGCAGCCAGTTTGTCCACCGCTACCTCTGCTCCGACATTATCCCACCTCCCACTTCCAGACAAGTTTACGGGTGACAGTAAACATTGTCGGGGATTCGTGAGTCAGTGCTCTATACAGCTTGAGCTTCTGGCAACACGTTTCCCCACGGAACGGGCACAAGTGGCTTTTATTGTGTCTCTTCTGTCGGGCAGAGTATTGGAGTGGGCAACGCCGCTGTGGGAGCGCGACGAACGTGTGGTGCGGAGTGCTCCTCGGTTTTTGGAGACTCTGAAAAAGGTCTTTTTAGGACCTCAGGTCACGCATGATACTGCACTCCAACTGCTGGCAATGACACAGGGCTTGTCCATAGTCAGCCAGTTCTCAGTCCAATTTCGGACTTTGGCCTCTGAATTAGAGTGGCCAGATAAAGTTCTTATTCCAGTGTTCTGGAGAGGACTGGCAGACCATGTAAAGGACGCTTTGGCTACCAGGGAGATTCCTGCCACACTGGAGAAACTCATTTCTATATCTACCCGCATCGACCTCCGTTTTCACGAGCGGAGGTTAGAGCGGAAACAGTGTAGGAAGAGGTTTCGGCTGGCACCCACCTTTGCCAAACCTCTTGAATTTCCCGTTCGGGCGTCCGACTCCCCAGAGACCGTGGAGACTACTCGAGAGGGATCTAAGTCTCGGACCACTCGAGTATCCGTGGTCTGTAGAGTGTGTCAGCAGCCAGGACATTATGCCAACTGATGTCCCCAGCGAATGAGTAAATGGTCATGTTCCGTGACCATAGGTGCAGGGTCATTAGACGCGAGGGATTATGCTCCGAAAGTGCTCCTTAAAGGGTTAATCTCTCTAGGTTCATCCACTCTTCCCTCCAAGCTTTGTGTGGACTCTGGGGCAGAGGGGAATTTTATGTCCTCCTCCTTTGCCTCTCGCCATTCCATACCGCTGGTGACGCTCGCTGAGCCAATATCGGTGAGAGTATTGAATGGAACAATCCTGCCCTCACAAATCACCCACAAGACTGTCTCTCTACCTCTGTCTATGTCCCCTTCTCATCAGGAGAATATATCCCTTTTTGTTCTTCCTGAGGGAATAGATGAGGTTTTGTTGGGATTACCCTGGCTTCGCCACCACTCTCCCCATATTGAGTGGTCCTCTGGGAGAATACTGGGTTGGGGTGATCATTGCAGAGACAGATGTCTCAGAGAGGATGTTCAGGTTTCCACCACGGAGATACCCATAGACCTTGCTTCTCTCCCCAAGGTTTATCGGTCATACGCGGACGTATTCTCCAAAAAGGCAGCGGAGACTCTTCCGCCTCATCGCCCCTATGACTGTCCTATAGTCCTCTTGCCTGGAACGGAGCCCCCTCGGGGAAGAGTGTATCCTCTCTCTCTTCCTGAGACGGAGGCCATGTCACAATACATCCAGGAAAATCTGGCAAGAGGGTTTATTAGGAAGTCAGTGTCACCAGTAGGGGCAGGATTTTTCTTCGTGCAGAAGAAGAATGGAGAATTACGACCGTGTATAGACTATAGGGGTCTTAACGCCATTACCGTTAAGAACAAATATCCTTTGCCCCTAATATCTGAGCTCTTTGATAGGCTCCGGGGAACAAGGGTATTTACTAAGCTGGATCTTCGTGGTGCCTATAACCTGATCCGCATCCGTGAGGGGGACGAATGGAAGATGGCGTTCAATACCAGAGATGGACATTACGAATATCTTGTGATGCCCTTCGGGCTCTGTAATGCTCCAGCCGTCTTCCAAGATTTCGTTAATGACATCTTCCGGGACATGCTTGCCACCTCTGTGGTAGTCTATCTGGATGACATTCTCATCTTTTCTCCAGATATGGACACCCACCGGAGAGATGTTTGCAGGGTCTTCGACCTCTTGCGGGCAAATTCCTTATATGCGAAGTTGGAAAAGTGTGTGTTTGAGCAGGAGTCTCTGCCATTCCTGGGCTATATCATCTCCACTCAGGGATTGGCTATGGATCCTGCCAAACTACAGGCTGTAATGGATTGGCAAGAACCCCACTCTCTTAAAGCGGTGCAGCGCCTTATGGGGTTCATTAATTACTATCGCCAATTCATTCCCCACTTCTCTACTTTGGTTGCTCCCTTGGTAGCCCTCACCAAGAAGGGAGCCAATCCCAAATTGTGGTCAGAGAAGGTCTCCAAGGCCTTTACTTCAATCAAGTCCCATTTTGCTAGCGCTTCTATCCTACATCGTCCCGAGGTTCATAAGCCTTTTATATTGGAGGTAGATGCCTCGTCCGTTGGTGCTGGAGCAGTCCTTTTTCAAAAGGATGCTCAAGGTAGTAAACATCCTTGCTTCTTCTTCTCCAAGACCTTCACACCAGCGGAGAGGAATTATTCTATTGGGGATAGGGAGTTGCTAGCCATGAAGTTGGCCTTTTCCGAGTGGAGACATCTCCTGGAGGGGGCTCGCTTTCCCTTTCAAGTGTTCACTGACCACAAAAATTTGGTCTATTTACTGACCGCCCAGCGGCTAAATTCCCGTCAGGCCAGATGGTCCCTGTTCTTCTCTCGGTTCCATTTCACCCTCCATTTTCTCTCCGGGGAGAAGAACATTCGTGCCGATGCTCTGTCTCGCTCCGTGGTGTCCTCTGAGGAGGTGGAGCCTCGGCTGATTGTCCCCACAGAGAGCCTAAGAACTGTGGCCCCGGTTTCGCTTGAGTCTGTGCCTCTGGGAAAGACTTTTGTGCCCATCAATTTGCGATTGGAGGTACTCTCTTGGGCACACTCGTCCAGGGTGGGTGGACATTTTGGTGCAAAGAGGACATCTGAGTTGCTGGCGAAGACATACTGGTGGCCACATATGGTCCGTGACGTCAGGGAATACGTTCAGGCGTGCGTCTCCTGCGCCAAGAATAAGTCTCCTCGACAACGGCTAGCTGGGTTACTTTTCCCTTTACCGGTGGCAGACAGGCCCTGGGAGATGGTTGGGATGGATTTTGTGGTGGGCTTACCCAGGTCTCGGGGCTGCACCATCATCTGGGTGATAACCGACCACTTCTCCAAAATGGTGCACTTGGTGCCGTTACCACGGTTACCGTCTGCACGGGCCTTGGCAGCATTATTCATCAGGCATATTTTCCGCCTACACGGTATGCCAGACAAAATTGTCAGTGATCGAGGTCCCCAGTTTGCGTCTCGGTTCTGGAGAGAGCTGTGTCGTTTACTCAGCATTGAGTTGAATCTCTCCTCTGCATACCATCCCGAGACGAATGGGTTGGTAGAGAGGGCCAACCAGACCTTGGTCACATACTTGCGACATTTTGTCTCTGCCAGGCAGGATGACTGGGCATCCTTGCTACCGTGGGCTGAGTTCGCTCTAAATCATGCGGTGGCTGACTCCACCGGACAGACCCCATTCCTCCTGAACTACAGTCAACATCCGCGGGTACCAGTGCCCATGCCCGTGTCTTCCACCGATTCCAGAGTGGCAGACTGGTCTGTGGAGGCACGGGACATTTGGGACCACACCCAGGATGCCACTCAGGCCTCCAAAGAGAGGATGAGGTCTTCGGCCGATGCCCATCGGCGCCACGCTCCTACATTTGCTCCGGGTGACCTAGTGTGGCTTTCTGCCCGAAACATCAGGCTACGTGTAGAGTCCACCAAGTTGGCACCTCGCTTTTTGGGCCCCTTTAAAGTTCTTTAGCAGGTGAACCCTGTGGTTTACCACCTAGCTCTTCCGCCTCGCCTTGGTATCACCGACACCTTTCACGTGTCCCTCCTGAAACCCGTGGCCATTTCCCGGTTTTCCGAGTCATCTGCCGGGACGTCTGGTTCATCTACCGACGATCATGAGGTGAACGCTATTGTTGGGTGCAAGGTGGTACGAGGCAAATCATTTTATTTGGTGGATTGGAGGGGTTATGGGCCTGAGGATAGGCCCTGGGAGCCTGCTGAGCATGTTCACGCTCCGCAGCTCATCGCTGCCTTTGAGTGCAGCAAGGCCCAAAGAAGGGGGGGCCCTAGGAGGGTGGGTAATGTTAGGGTTCAAGTTCCCGCTGCTGCACAAAGGGAGTCTCGAACCAGTCCCGCTGCGGTCCCCCATCCATCTCCGTCCGCAGTGGAACCTGTTCAGCAGAGACATCGGTCCCAGCATCTTGCCCATTCCAATACTGTGCAGAGACTTGCTCCTGCCCTTCCTGGATCTTCTATTATAGCCAGTGCTGGAGCAGACGTCTTTGGGACGAAGTCCTGCGTTTCCCCTTCTGAGCATGCCCAGGGTAAGATCTCTCATTGGAGATCAGGGGTCACATGTTCAGGTACTGCAGCAGCTCCTATTGGTCCGCCAGGAAGGTCCTGAAACTACATGTGTTTTGGAACAGTTTCTCATTGGTCCTTGTTTCTGGCAGGTCCTGTAGCTGTTACTATAAAAGGGTGGCATGGCTGGGCCGCCATGCGCTAGTATCAATTGCATTATGTGCTTTGCGCCAGTGTGATCATGTACGCATGTGGTTAGGGCTCGGCTGAAATAAGCCCTAGAATACCGGCACCTCCGGTGAGGAGATTTGGGTGCATGTGGTTAGGGCTTGGTTGAAATAAGCCCCTAGAATACCGGCTTCTCCGGTGAGGAGATTGCTTGATTGCGTTGCTGTCTGCATGATCACGGACTGCTATCCGCACAGCAGTTATCTGTGTATCCCTGTGAGTCTAACAGGACACAGTCTTTTTCTCAGCTGCTCTGTGACGCAACAGGGTTCGCTTTATAACGCTGGTTCAGCGCCCTAGCGTTTTACTTTGCGGCTCACTGAAGCTAAGTGAGTTCGCACTTATCGCCATATAGCGCTGTGGCATTCCCGTTAGCGGCTCTGGGGATTAACAGAGTTCGCACTAACTGCCATAGCGCGCTACGGCGTTTATTTTAGCGACTCTGCGGGATAACAGAGTTCACTACTTTCGCCATCTTACTAGCAGCGGGCTTCGCCTGCACGGTGGACCCCGGGCTGCGAACGAACCTCTCTACTATATCTATTAGGTGCGTTCCACAGACCCTAACACTTTATTATAGGGCATTTTGTTACAGGCACATTACAGGGCACTTTGTTATAGGGCATGTATTATCAGGCACATTATTACAGGGCACTTTGTTATAGGGCATTTATTATCAGGCACATTACAGGGCACTTTGCTTTAGGGCACTTAATTATAGGGCATTTATTGTAGGTCACTTTGTTATAGGGCATTTATTATAGGGCACTTTATTGTAGGGCACTTTGTTACAGGGCATTTATTACAGGACACTTTGTTATAGCCCATTTATTATAGGGCACATTATTACAGCGCATTTTGCTTTAGGGCACTTTATTATAGGGCATTTATTGTAGGGCACTTTGTTATAGGGCATTTATTGTAGGGCACTTTATCACAGGGCACTTTGCTTTAGGGCACTTTATTATAGGGCATTTATTGTAGGGCACTTTGTTATAGGGCATTTATTGTAGGGCATTTATTATAGGGCACATTATTACAGGGCACTTTGCTTTAGGGCACTTTATTATAGGGCATTTATTGTAGGGCACTTTATTACAGGGCATTTATTGTAGGGCACTTTATTACAGGGCATTTTGCTTTAAGGCACTTTATTACAGGGCATTTATTGTAGGGCACTTTATTACAGGGCATTTTGCTTTAAGGCACTTTATTATAGGGCATTTATTGTAGGGCACTTGGTTTTAGGGCATTTATTGTAGGGCACTTTGTTATAGGGCATTTATTGTAGGGTGTAACGGGTCCAGAGGGCGGAACCTCTGAGCTACTATACAAGGGGGCGGTCCTTGTAAGGGAGCGGGTGGCGACCAGGGTAGACAGGCAGGCAGTCACAGCAGGTAACCGGGGCAGTCTCTGGATGGACGGGCAGGAGGTCACGGAAAGTGACAGGGGCAGTCTCTGGATGAACGGGCAGGAGGTCACGGCAAGTGACCGGGGCAGTCTCTGGATGAACGGGCAGGAGGTCACGGCAAGTGACCGGGGCAGTCTCTGGATGAACGGGCAGGAGGTCACGGCAAGTGACCGGGGCAGTCTCTGGATGAACGGGCAAATACGACCTGTGATGGCTGAGCCTCCTGGTAGGCTAGCAGGCAGATAGCAGATGAGCGCTCCCAGGTGAGCGGGCGAGAGTCTCTGGAATAGCAGGTGGTCACCGAACGTGACGGCAGAGCCTCCAGGTAGGCTAGCAGGCAGGCAACAGATGAGCGCTCCCAGGTGGGCGGGCGAGAGTCTCTGGAATAGCAGGTGGTCAGCGAACGTGACGGCAGAGCCTCCAGGCAGGCCAGCAGGCAGGCAACAGGTGAGCGCTCCCAGGTGAGCGGGCAGGCTGGTCCATAGACAGACTGGCAGGTGATGGTGGACAGACTGTCGGACGGTGGAGCCTCCAGGTAGGCTAGCGGGCTGGTAACAGGTGAGCGCTCCCAGGTGAGCGGGCAGGAATCTGGCAGGTAACAGGCAACGGAACCTGAGGGCTGAAGCAGAGTAGTGAACAGTGCAACAACATTGCTCGGGCACCTCCATTTTGGAGGAGGTGTCTTATATATGGTGAAGTCCTCCGGCCATTGGCCGGGGACTACTTAGGAGGACGCGCGCGGCCCCTATAAGAGGAAGGGAGCGCGCGCGCGCCCTAAGCACAGTGGCCAGAAAGGAGCGCACGCCACCAGCAGAGCGGGAGGAGGAAGACGGACCCGGAGCAGAGGGGTGAGGGGAACAGCGTCCCTGCCTAGCAGAGGGCAGGGACACCGACGCTACAGTACCACCCCTTTAGGCCCCCCCTTTTTTAGGCCAGAGAGAAATTTAGCTAAGATGAGAGGGGCATGGATGTTCTCCCGAGGCTCCCACGTTCTCTCCTCAGGACCAAACCCCTTCCAATCCACCAGAAAATAGGTCTTTCTCCTTACCCTTTTGGTGGCCAGAATGTTCTCTACCTCAAATTCGTTTTCAGCAGAAACTGGAGCAGGAAGCGTACCTGTAGGCTTGACAAAAGAGTTAAGTACCACTGGTTTGAGGAGAGATACATGGAAGGAGTTAGGAATCCGCAAATTGGCCGGGAGTTTCAATTTATAGGCCACCGGGTTGATCTGACTGATGACCTCCAGAGGACCGATGAACCGAGGTCCTAGCTTATAGGAAGGAATCTTGAGCCGGACATACTTGGACGAGAGCCAGACCTTATCCCCAGGACAGAATTGCGGAGGATCCAGACGTTTTTTGTCAGCATGTTTCTTCATGCACTCGGATGACAGAATGAGTGCGGACCGGGTACTCTCCCATATGGTGGAAAATTCGTTAACAAGAGATTCCGCAGCTGGATTGTCCACAGAGGTGGAAACGGGAACAGGGATCCGAGGATGCTGACCGAAGACTACAAAAAACGGAGATTTGGAGGAAGACTCGCTCTCGTGATTGTTGTAAGAAAATTCGGCCCATGGCAGGAGATCCACCCAGTCAGAATGGTGGGCATTAACGAAGTGCCGAAGGTAACTGGTCAGAATCTGATTGATCCGCTCCACTTGACCATTGGACTGTGGGTGGTAAGCGGAGGAGAAATCCAGGGAGACGTCTAGCAACTTACAAGTGGCTTTCCAGAAACGTGAGGTGAACTGTACCCCAGGATCCAACACAATGTGACGAGGCAGGCCATGAAGACGGAAGATGTGGCGGATAAAGTCTTTAGCCAGTTCGGGTGCTGACGGAAGACCTGGCAGGGGAATAAAGTGAGCCATCTTGGAAAAACGGTCAACGACCACCCAAATGACCGTACAATCAGCAGAGACGGGGAGGTCAGTTATGAAGTCCATGGCTATATGCTGCCAGGGGGCAGCGGTACCGGAAGCGGAAGGAGGCGGCCAGCAGGCAGGTGTCTCAGAACTTTGTTGCGGGCACAGGAGGCACAGGCAGAAACAAAGTCTTTTACGTCCTTGTGCAGGGTAGGCCACCAGTAATGCCGGGTAATAAGCTGGAGGGTCTTTTTCTGACCGGCGTGGCCAGCTAGTTTAGACGAATGACCCCAGTGTAGGATCCTCTCTCGATCGGGTACCGATACGAACGTCTTACCAGGAGGGAGACGATTTAGACTCAGGGGAGCCACCTGCATCACTCTGGCGGGATCGATGATATGTTTAGGTTCCTCCTCGAGATCCGACACCAGGAAGGATCGAGACAAGGCGTCCGCCTTGATGTTCTTGTCTGCCGGGCGAAAATGTGGAAGAAAATCAAAGCGAGCAAAAACAAGGACCACCGGGCTTGGCGAGGGTTAAGTCTCTGAGCATGCTGGAGGTAAGCCAAGTTTTTGTGATCAGTGTAAATGATTACCGGATGAAGAGCCCCCTCGAGTAGGTAACGCCACTCTTCTAATGCCAGCTTGATGGCCAATAGCTCTCGGTCTCCTATGGAATAATTGCGCTCGGAAGAGGAGATGAGTTTAGAGAAGAAGCCGCAAGTTACCATTCTCCCGGAAGAAGATTTTTGAGTAAGTACCGCTCCGGCTCCAGAGGAGGAAGCGTCAACCTCCAAGAAGAACTGCTTGTTGCCGTCCGGGCGAAGCAGCACCGGAGCGGAAGAGAAGGCTTGTTTTAAGGAAAGAAAGGCCTCCTCTGCCTCGGGCGTCCACTGTTTGGGGTTAGCGTCCTTGCGGGTGAGCGCGGAGATTGGAGCAGTCCGGGAAGAGAAGTGCGGTATGAAGAGGCGGTAATAATTGGCGAAGCCCAGGAACCGCTGAATGGCCTTCAATCCCTCCGGTCGGGGCCATTTCTCGATGGCAGATAGTTTCTCCGGATCCATTCGTAGTCCTGTCTGAGAAATGATGTA
The DNA here is from genome assembly GCA_033576555.1 of Oophaga sylvatica. Classification (NCBI taxonomy): domain Eukaryota; kingdom Metazoa; phylum Chordata; class Amphibia; order Anura; family Dendrobatidae; genus Oophaga; species Oophaga sylvatica. The sequence continues at coordinate 204,502,462 of JARQOD010000006.1, read as the reverse complement.
GCCCAAAAATGGAAGCGAAGTCTGCTCAAAGAGGCACTTCTCATATTTAGCGAAGAGGTGATTCTGCCTGAGCCTGAGCAGAACCTGACGAACGTCCCTCCAGTGAGACTGGAGATCCGGAGAGAAGACCAAGATGTCGTCCAGGTACACCACTACGCAGGAGTAGAGAAGGTCCCGGAAGATGTCATTGACCAACTCTTGAAAGACTGCCGGAGCGTTACAGAGACCAAAGGGCATCACCAAATACTCGTAGTGGCCGTCCCGGGTGTTGAATGCCGTCTTCCATTCATCTCCCCGACGGATACGGACTAGGTTATATGCCCCACGAAGATCCAGTTTGGTGAAGATTCTAGCCCCCCTCAGACGATCAAATAATTCTGGAATGAGCGGAAGGGGGTACTTATTCTTCACCGTGATCAGGTTAAGACCTCTGTAGTCTATACAGGGACGGAGAGAGCCGTCTTTCTTTTTTACGAAGAAGAAGCCTGCTCCCGCTGGGGAGGTAGATTTCCGGATGAATCCCTTGGCCAAATTCTCCTCGATATATTCGGACATCGACCTGGTCTCAGCAGCAGACAATGGGTAAATACGCCCACGGGGAGGCGTAGTACCGGGTAGCAGGTCGATAGGGCAATCATAAGGTCTGTGAGGAGGTAATGTCTCTGCCTCCCTTTTATTAAAGACATCAGCGAATGACCAATATGGAATCGGGAGCCCAGGTAGATTAGTTGGTGTAGGAGAAGGACGGACGGGATGAACAGGAACCAAACACGTTTTATGACAGTCTTGTCCCCAGCGAAGCATCTCTCCAGTCTGCCAGTCGAGCACGGGTGCATGCTTTTGGAGCCAAGGTAGACCTAGTAAGAACGCGTGAGAGAGTCCAGGCAGAACATGAAAAGAGATGCTCTCAGAATGCAGCATAGCCACCTGCAGAGTTATGGATTCGGTGATAAGTTGGATGGGACGTGGTAAGAGACCCCCATCCACAGCAGCGACAGATACTGGTACAACTAGAGGTTTGGTAGGAATGCGGTATTTTTCTACCAGAGCCTGTGAAACAAGATTCCCGGCTGCTCCAGAGTCAAGTTGGGCTAGTTCGAAATAACGGTTCTCCCCGAGGAGAATTGAGACTGACAGCAGCAGAGATGGAGAGGATTTATCTTTGTCTAGGTCGACCTCTCTGAGCGAACCTAGACACAGGCGTTTCCCGACCTCTCCGGGCAGGTACGGATCCGGTGCTCCTTACTGCCACAGTAGAAGCAACTCCCCTCGGCACGGCGTAAGTCCTGACGGGTTTTGACCATCTTGGTCTGGTTGACCTGCATAGGCTCAGGAGAGTGTAATTGGGGAGAAACGGAGGGAGTGACGGGTTTCTGAAACGTAGGAGCTAGATGTGGAAACCTCCTCTCACGGGTAACCTCTTTGGCCCGCTCCTGGAACCGTAGGTCAATCCGGGTGGCAAGAGTTATTAGGTCATCGAGAGTGGTAGGAATGTCCCGACCGGCGAGTTCATCTTTAATACGACCGGACAGACCCTCCCAGAAAACAGATACCAGAGCGTCGTTATCCCAGGCCAGCTCCGAGGCAAGGGTACGGAACTGTATGGCATATTGGCCCACGGTGAGACCTCCCTGACGGAGGCGTAGCAGAGATGATGCGGATGAGGTCTTCCGTCCGGGTTCGTCGAAGACCTTCCGGAAAGCCGCGAGAAAGGCAGACAAGTCAGACACCAGGGGATCTCCTCTCTCCCAAAGAGGATTTAGCCAGGCCAGGGCCTCCCCGGTGAGATGGGACATGATGAAGGCAATTTTGGCCCGGTCGGAGTTAAACTGGTGGGACAGGAGTTCAAAGTGCAGGGTGCACTGATTAATGAAGCCCCGAGCCTGAGCGGGGTCACCTCCGAAGTGAGGAGGTGCAGAAAGCCGGGGTCCGGGACAGGAAACCACGGAATGGGTGGAGAGCGGAGCTGCCGGATTGCGGGTCATGGCACCAGCGGTGGTTGCTGGTGTAGCGGCCAGAGTGTCCAGGCGAGAATTGACATTCCGCAGATGACCCAGGATGGACTCCTGTTGGGACCTCTGAAGGGACAGTTCATGACACAAGTCCGAGAGCGAGGGAGCTTGGGTGCCACCGGGTTCCATGGCCCGAGCAAACTGTAACAGGTCTGGAGGGCGGAACCTCTGAGCTACTATACAAGGGGGCGGTCCTTGTAAGGGAGCGGGTGGCGACCAGGGTAGACAGGCAGGCTGTAATGTATGTAGTACAGTTCATATAGCGTCTTGTGCTTGGGTGCGATGAAAACACAGGAGTCACAGGTTTGATATAGAAAAGTCCTGTATTACTTCATACAAGTTGGCAGAAATAGTCACACAGTTTGCAGACACAGAAACAGGAGACACAGCAGGCCAGAGTAATCAAAGCTCAGCAATCACTCTCCAATACAGATTCAGGATCTTCTTCTCTGTTACCGTAAGTCCATGCAAACGTGGGTCTTTCAAAGAGCAGGGTTCAGAGTCCACAAGTGCTTCAGAGTTCCTCAGTAGGAATAGCTGGAGTACAAGGTCCAAGGCTTACAGGAGTCAAGTCACAGGTTCACTGCAGGCTAGATTCTGAAGCACTGATTGCTCAGCTGTGGCTGCTTAAGAAGCAAAGGAGAGAATCAGGGCGGGAACATGCAAGCTGGAAACTCCATTTTGACTGAGGGCAAGATAGCTGCAGCAAGACAGAAAGTAAAATGGCTGACGAACAAACTGAGTTTCAGGAATATATACATAGAACCTTACATTACTCCCCCCTTAAGGACAACCTCCGGATGACCTCAGACCAGGCTTGTGTGGGTACCTCTGATGAAACTGACGGAGCAAGCGAGGAGCATTAACGTTATTGACCGGTTCCCATGAGTTGTCCTCCACTGGGTAGCCCTGCCATTTAATCAGATATTGTAACTGATTTCTATACAACCTGGAATCTAAAATCCTTTCCACCACAAATTCTTCCTGACCATCGACTAGCACTGGGTCAGGGCAAGGAGAGGAACGTCCAGGAAACGTATTGGGTGTCGCAGCCTTTAGTAGGGATACATGAAAGACAGGGTGGATTCTCATAGTTCTGGGCAGTTGAAGACGACAAGCAACGGCACTTATAATTTTACTGATTTTATAGGGTCCAATGTACTTATGTCCCAACTTAGATGATGGAATCCTTAACTTAAGATTTCTGGTTGACAGCCAGACCAAGTCTCCTACCTTGAAAGCTGGTGCAGGTTTACGAAATTTATCTGCTGCTTTCTTGTACCTTTCTTGAGCCGATTCCAGATTTTCCTTTAGAAGATCCATATTCTTCTGTAAAGACGTGATTCTTTCAGCCACTGCTGGTAAAGGCGTTTCTATGGGAAATCGTGGTAGAATGTTAGGATGATAACCTAGATTAGAGTAAAAAGGAGACTGTTTAGTGGAGGCACTCTGAGAGTTGTTATACGAGAACTCAGCTAATGGAAGTAGATCCACCCAATCATCCTGTAGGTGGCAGATAAAGCAGCGGAGATACTGCTCCAGGGTTTGATTGGTTCTTCGGTCTGTCCATTAGTCTGGGGATGAAAAGCAGAAGAAAGGTTTACTTTAATGTCCAATGCTGCACAGAAATTTTGCCAAAACCTAGAAGTGAATTGCACCCCTCGATCCGAAATAACCTCATCCGGTACTCCATGTAAGCGAAACACATCTTTAATCATCAAATCTGATGTCTGTTTTGCAGTGGGTAAGCCGACACAAGGGATAAAATGAGCTGCCTTTGTTAGACGGTCAACCACCACTAGAATGGTGTTCTTCCCCTGAGAGGTTGGTAACTCCACAATGAAGTCCATAGAAATGGATCCCCACGGGCGGGACGGGGTGGGAAGAGGCTGTAACAGACCAGTTGGTGAGGAGCGAGGTGTTTTGCATCTTGCACAGACCTCACATGAAGTGACATAATTCAAAACATCCTTCCTGCAAGTGGGCCACCAAAAGAAACGAGAAAGAAATTCCTGTGTCTTTAGAATTCCTCTATGCCCAGCTATCTTGGAATCGTGAATGAGTTGCAATACTCTTAATCTGACTGTTTCAGGAATATACAGACGTTGTCCCTGAATCCACACACCATTCTTAAAGACAAGACTTACGTCCCTTGGGGGTTGTGCCAAAAAGGAATCCGCATGGTATGCTTCCTTGATGTCCTTAAGTAGGTCTTGATTATGAATTACTCCTAGGAATCTAGAGTCAGGAAGAATAGTCTTAGGAGGAGTAATTGGACGTGTCTCTGCTGAGTAAATCCTAGAGAGTGCATCAGCCTTTCCATTGCGCGATCCTGGTCTATAAGAGATGATAAAATTAAATTGGTTTAAGAAAAGATTCCAGCGAGCCTGGCGAGGAGTCAGGCACTTAGCCGACCTGATAAACTCAAGGTTACGATGGTCTGTCAGGACGACTATTTGCTGTGCAGCTCCCTGAAGAAGGTGTCTCCATTCTTTGAAGGCGGCAATAATGGCCAACAACTCTCTATTGCCCACATCGTAGTTCCTCTCAGCCGAAGACAACTGCTGGGAAAAGAAGGCACAGGGATGCAAGACATTCTTCTCACCTGTTCTCTGAGAGAGTATAGCTCCAACGGCACAGTCTGAAGCATCCACCTCTATTATGAAGGCAAGCTCGGGGTTGGGATGTACTAGGATAGGTGCAGTGGTAAATTTATCTTTTAGACGGGAAAATGCTTCCTGGGCTTGGTGAGTCCAGGAAAACCTAGACTCTTTCCGGGTAAGTTGAGTGATAGGTGACACTACCTCAGAGAAATTTCTAATGAAACGTCTATAGAAGTTGGCAAACCCGATGAAGCGCTGTACCTCCTTCACATTTCTAGGACTTGGCCAATCCTTGATGGCTTGGGTTTTGCTTCCATCCATACTAATTCCTTGTGTAGACAGTACATACCCCAGAAATTGAATTTCGGTCCTATGGAATTCACACTTTTCAAGTTTGATGTAAAGATGATTTTGTCTTAGACGTTCCAAGACCATTCTCACATGTCCATGATGTTCCTCTGTGGAGTTAGAAAAAATTAGAATATCATCCAAATAAATTACCACGAATGTATCTAGGAGATCCCTGAAGATGTCATTCACCAAGTGTTGGAAAGTGGCTGGGGCGGTACTCAGACCAAAAGGCATAACTAGATATTCAAAGTGTCCATAGCGTGACCTGAATGCAGTCTTCCATTCATCCCCAGGTCTAATACGGACTAAGTTATAGGCCCCACGAAGATCTAGTTTAGAAAAAATTTTGGCATGTCGCACTCTCTCCAATAACTCAGGGATTAAAGGCAATGGATAACGGTTTCTAATAGTAACCTTATTGAGTTCCCTATAGTCTACGCATGGTCTCAGAGATCCATCTTTCTTCTTTACAAAGAAGATGGGTGCACCTGCAGGAGATGAAGAGGGGCGTATGAAGCCCTTGGCTAGATTTTCATCTATGTAATCCTTTAAAGCCTTTAGCTCGGGCCCCGCCAGGGGTAGATCTTACCAAAAGGTATCTCTGCTCCAGGCAATAATTCAATTGGACAATCATATGGACGGTGAGGAGGAAGCTGGTCAGCGTTCTTCTTGTCACATAAATCCACATAGTCCTGGTATACAGCTGGTAGTTCAGGGACTGACATGATTCCTTTAGGAACAGAGCAAGCTGAAACTTTTGGACTCATCTGTTTCTCTGGAAAGTGTAATTCCTTGGTCTCCCAGTTAATGGTAGGATTCTGAGCCTGCAGCCATGGTAGCCCTAGAATAATGGGAAAGTGGGGAGAAGAGATAAGCATAAAGGACAGTTTCTCTTGATGATCTTTACCCATAAGAACCCTCAAAGGCTCTGTTTCCTGATCCACTGGTCCAGAGGTCAGCAGGGAGCCATCCACAGTTTCCATCTGTACTGGAGTAGCCTTCTTCACTGAACGTATTCCCTGTTTCAGAGCAAAGGAGACATCCATAAAATTTCCACTTGCCCCTGAGTCGATCATAGCAGAGCTAGACACCCAAGCTGAGTCAACCCAGAGTTTGATGGAAAGAAAGAAATGAGAATTGTTTTTCTTACAACTCAGCTGGGACACCGCTGAGGAAACTTGAAAAATGGCAGCGTTTACACAGTCAACGTCCTCAGAGGTAACGGAGTTTAAGTCCGAGAAATCAAGATCTGTTGCTGCAGATCTCTCTGGAGCCTGAGGCTCGGACCTGACAGATCCCCTCTCGCAACACTCACAATGAATGAGTGCTGCAGTAGTCTTACGAGAACGGCTGGGGCAGTTTATAATGAAGTGCCCTGACTTACCACAACAGAAACATAGATTCTCCTTAAAACGATGTTCCTTGCGTGCATCACTAACCCGTCGTTGTAAAGAGTCTACCTGCATGGGTTCAGGTTCAGGTTCCCGTGTAATCCTACTCAAAGGTTCCTTAGCTGGAGAGGAAGGTAGGAAAAGGTTAGTACGATTGCTTTCGAACCATCTCTCTTGCCTGCGTTCAGTCAGACGAGTATCAATACGGATGCAGTAGTTAATAAAGTCACCTAACGCAGTGGGAGGGTCGGCACGAGCAAGTTCATCCTTAATCAGTGGAGATAACCCCTTTCGAAAAATAGATTTTTTGGCGGAACTGTCCCAGGTGGTATCAAGGGCCCATCTCCTGAAATCCAAGGCATATTCAGCTACCGAGTGCTTACCTTGGCGCAAAGCTAACATGGCTGCTTCAGCTGTTGCACCTCGATTGGGGTCATCAAACACCTGCCCCATGGCTGAAATAAAATTATCAAGGTGATTCAAACAATCATCCTCAGTCTCAATCAGAGGGTTTGCCCACATTAAAGCCTTGTTGGTAAGCAACATAATTATAGTAAGCACCTTAGATCGTTCAGTGGGAAATTGTGAAGCATGTGCAGAAAAAAAAAGATTGCATTGATTAATAAATCCCCTGAATTTCTCACGTTCACCGCCAAAACGAAAAGGGGGCAACTTGGGAATCCCAGCACTCGGGGCTACGGCAGGAGCCTGGACTCGCCCCTCTAGAACCTCAATCCTGGCTCGCAAATCCTGGGTAGTCTGTCCAACCACTTGCAAATTGTGATTATTGAGGTCCTGTAGATTTGTAAAACGGGTCTTTATATTCTGCAAATCTGCAAGGATATTATCAGTCACTCCGCAAAGTTCCTTTATGCGGGCCTCCATTTTCCAGATCTTTTAAGACAGGATTACTGGAAGAAGAGGAGAGAAAAAAAACAATAGTGTTCACCTGTGGCAACACTGCAGAGAGAAAAAAAAATTAAGAGAACTGCTCACCTGGAATGGTTGTGAGAAGTCACAACCACTATCATCACAAAGTTTCAACCAGACATCTGATATCCAGAGTTACAGCAGACAAAAAAGAGAAAAGAAAGGAAAAAAAAAAAAACAATAGTGTTTACCTGTGGTAACACTGCAAAAAGAAAAAACTTAAGGGAATTGCTCACCTGGAATGGTTGTGAGAAGTCACAACCACTGTCATCACAGAAAGCACAACCGGACGTCTGATATCCACAGTACAGCAGACACAGCCTTCCAGACCCAGCAGACACTAACGTTTTGGCTTCAGAATCTTGTAATGTATGTAGTACAGTTCATATAGCGTCTTGTGCTTGGGTGCGATGAAAACACAGGAGTCACAGGTTTGATATAGAAAAGTCCTGTATTACTTCATACAAGTTGGCAGAAATAGTCACACAGTTTGCAGACACAGAAACAGGAGACACAGCAGGCCAGAGTAATCAAAGCTCAGCAATCACTCTCCAATACAGATTCAGGATCTTCTTCTCTGTTACCGTAAGTCCATGCAAACGTGGGTCTTTCAAAGAGCAGGGTTCAGAGTCCACAAGTGCTTCAGAGTTCCTCAGTAGGAATAGCTGGAGTACAAGGTCCAAGGCTTACAGGAGTCAAGTCACAGGTTCACTGCAGGCTAGATTCTGAAGCACTGATTGCTCAGCTGTGGCTGCTTAAGAAGCAAAGGAGAGAATCAGGGCGGGAACATGCAAGCTGGAAACTCCATTTTGACTGAGGGCAAGATAGCTGCAGCAAGACAGAAAGTAAAATGGCTGACGAACAAACTGAGTTTCAGGAATATATACATAGAACCTTACACAGGCAGTCACAGCAGGTAACCGGGGCAGTCTCTGGATGGACGGGCAGGAGGTCACGGAAAGTGACCGGGGCAGTCTCTGGATGAACGGGCAAATACGACCTGTGATGGCTGAGCCTCCCGGTAGGCTAGCAGGCAGATATCAGATGAGCGCTCCCAGGTGAGCGGGCGAGAGTCTCTGGAATAGCAGGTGGTCACCGAACGTGACGGCAGAGCCTCCAGGTAGGCTAGCAGGCAGGCAACAGATGAGCGCTCCCAGGTGAGCGGGCGAGAGTCTCTGGAATAGCAGGTGGTCAGCGAACGTGACGGCAGAGCCTCCAGGCAGGCCAGCAGGCAGGCAACAGGTGAGCGCTCCCAGGTGAGCGGGCAGGCTGGTCCATAGACAGACTGGCAGGTGATGGTGGACAGACTGTCGGACGGTGGAGCCTCCAGGTAGGCTAGCGGGCTGGTAACAGGTGAGCGCTCCCAGGTGAGCGGGCAGGAATCTGGCAGGTAACAGGCAACGGAACCTGAGGGCTGAAGCAGAGTAGTGAACAGTGCAACAACATTGCTCGGGCACCTCCATTTTGGAGGAGGTGCCTTATATATGGTGAAGTCCTCCGGCCATTGGCCGGGGACTACTTAGGAGGACGCGCGCGGCCCCTATAAGAGGAAGGGAGCGCGCGCGCGCCCTAAGAACAGTGGCCGGAAAGGAGCGCACGCCACCAGCAGAGCGGGAGGAGGAAGACGGACCCGGAGCAGAGGGGTGAGGGGAACAGCGTCCCTGCCTAGCAGAGGGCAGGGACGCCGACGCTACAGTGGGCACTTTATTATAGGGCATTTCATTACAGGGCACTTTGCTTTAAGGCACTTTATTATAGGGCATGTATTGTAGGGCACTTTGTTATAGGGCATTTATTCTAGGGCACTTTGTTATAGGGCATTTATTATAGGGCACTTTGTTATAGGGCATTTATTGTAGGGCATTTTATTATAGGGCATTTATTGTAGGGCACTTTATTATAGGGCACTTGGTTTTAGGGCATTTATTGTAGGGCACTTTGTTACAGGGCATTTATTGTAGGGCACTTTATTATAGGGCACTTTGTTATAGGGCATTTATTGTAGGGCACTTTATTATAGGGCATTTCATTACAGGGCACTTTGCTTTAAGGCACTTTATTATAGGGCATTTATTGTAGGGCACTTTGTTATAGGGCATTTATTATAGGGCACTTTGTTATAGGGCATTTATTATAGGGCACTTTGTTATAGGGCATTTATTGTAGGGCATTTTATTATAGGGCATTTATTGTAGGGCACTTTGTTATAGGGCATTTCATTACAGGGCACTTTGCTTTAAGGCACTTTATTATAGGGCATTTATTGTAGGGCACTTTGTTATAGGGCATTTATTATAGGGCACTTTGTTATAGGGCATTTCGTTACAGGGCACTTTGCTTTAAGGCACTTTATTATAGGGCATTTATTATAGGGCACTTTGTTATAGGGCATTTATTATAGGGCATTTTGTTATAGGGCATTTATTATAGGGCATTTTATTATTGGAAACTTTATTCTCATCTGTAAAAAATAATTTGATGCGTCCATGATTTTTTAAAGCCGGAGAAGCTTCTACATTATTATTATTGTGTCTGTAATTATTATGATCTTACAGGTCATGGTGACTGCATCACTGTAATATCTCCATATCACAGTTATGGGCTGTAGGCACAGATCACTGACAAAATTATCATAGCTATCCGTGAGTTTTTGATAATCTGTCCAGAAAAAAATAAATCAACTTGACATCAATGGCAGGAGGGTGGTCATTAGCTCCTAGTGCTACAGATGGGGTCTTGAGATCTACTGCAGCCAGGAGGAGATCCTGGCAAAGAACGAACACTATTGTATTATTGTTCCCGGGTCACAGTAACCCCACAGGCGTCGATGAGAGTCGTGTGCGACGGCCGACCACATCCAACCTCCAGCCGCACATAGCGTCCGCACAGTTGCCAAGGAGATGGAGCCAGGATTCACAGCTCCTGGTCTGACGGCTGGGAAGGGTTAATGAGAGATTCCTCGCCCCGTCCTCCTCCTGCACCGCCATAGGCTCCCACAGTCCCTGCATTAGGTGCAGTGAAGCACTCGGGTCATACGGCCACCTCCACAGGAGCTCATGAGGGAGGCTCAGCCTCCTCCTCCCCGCCATGTCCTCCTCCCCCTTCCTCCCAGAGAGAGACAAGGGGAGGGGGCTGCCCGCGCATCATCTGGCGGCCGCTTCCTCCTGCTAAACCCTTTAAGCCCCGGCACCGAGTGATCCCTGCTCCTCCTCCCGCCTCTGGAGACGTGTCCTGCGCTCCCCGGCGGCCGGTCCTCCTCCCCCGCAGCTTTCGCTTTGTGTCTCTGGGAACATCCTCATCCCTGTGCTGATCTCCCCTCCTACATCTCCAGCACGGATTACAGTCCCCTCTAGAGGAGGAACAGGAAAAGGGGATCTGTTTCCCTTCAGAAGGAGCTGAGATTTTCCACCACCACCATCATCATCAGCAGCAGCTTCATCATCCTTTTGTGGTCAACTTCTGGCAACTCCATCCATTGCCTGAACTAGTTGGATTAGCTGGGCTCTTCATTGCCAGTCCTAGTGTTTGGTCAGGCAGAAGACCACCTCCTCCACCTCCATCCCACCATGAGGCTGACCAGAAAGCGCTCGGGTCCAGGAGGGGGCCAGCAGGAGCTCACCAGGCCGGTCAAGAACCCCTTTGTGCATGACCTGCGCTTCACCCCCCTGCAGAAAGCCAAAGTAGGTCCTCCATGTGTATATATGTGTGTATATATGTGTGTATATATGTGTGTGTATATATGTGTGTGTGTGTTATATATATATATATATATATATATATGTGTGTGTGTGTGTATGGAGCTCAGATCCTCCTATGTGCTTGTCTGTCACCTGATGACACCTCGCTGACAGGTGGCACCACATGCATGTGCCATCCACATAGATGGGGAGGAAGAACATCCACATTGTGGCTCCTCAGCAGCCAATTGTTGGAATCTCAGGCTCTTCCTTGCAGAACTTGAGCTTTTCTTCTGTATTCCTTTTTCTTGTATTCCATAATACATGGTACCGTTCTGTTTTGCCCGTATGTTCCTGTTTTTTTAGCAGCAGGGGCCTATAGACAATAAGTCGCCTTTCACTTGAGGTCGGCTGTCACCTGATGCCACCAGGATCTGTAGGATCTCCCATAATGCAGCCATATAATGCTGTTGTATACCCCATAAATGATATTACATAATGGTCCAATATGCTATTATTCATGCACAGACTAATCCTATGTACCTGATGGAAGGCCCGGGTTGCAGAATGACAAGTTGCACCTCCTTGGGGTTACGTGTCTGTCAATGTGCACCATTCACTTCTATGACAGTAACTTCAGGGCGATCCGGTATTTTATTGTGACACCACCATCCGCTCGGGGCCTAAGTAAGATGTCTGTGATTTCTAGCTGTAGGGCTATGGATGGGCATTGACTTTCCATACTTGTTTGTTTACCTGTTAATATTTAATAATAGGCAGCAGATTTGTAACGCTCAGTGTTCGGCTTTATACGCAGTTGTCCATATGACCTGTGGGCATCTTCATGTACAGTAATTTTCTCCTTCTAATTACGGCAGGCTGGTTGGTGCTCCAGCTGGTGGGCACTGAGCGGCATTTGTTACTGTCTTTGCACAGCAGCATGCTCTCTAATTGGCGTGCCATGCTTCTAGTGCATCTCCCCCTCCTCCCCTAGTGATAAATAGGAACAAGTGCCCTGTTTCATTCAGCTTCTTGTAATGAATGGGCCCAGTTAGTGCCCTCGAAATGTGGGTGTGATTGATGGCATTGTTGTAATTACACCTCCAGCGTTGGCACGTGCACACTGGGCCTTTATAGATCATCCTGGCATTGGGAATACTTCCACCGTTGGATTGACTTGCTTACAATGCCTTCTGTCACATTGATTTTTTGTGTCTCGGCCTATATAACTTCCTGTTTGTTGCTTTAGGTATCAATCACATGATATCAAACGAAGCCTCAGAAATGCATAAAATGTTATATTTGTGTATTTAACCCTTGAGCGATGCAAGAATCTGCTGATCTCTAGGCGGAAGGGTTGATGCCATTAGTGCAATCAATGCCAGTCTGGTTTAGTATTCACTCTCCATTTACATTGTGTGCTCTGAAATTTCCCCAGGGACATTTGTGTACATATTGTTTATGCATGAATGAGGAATTCCTTTCACATCAGACACCATTCGTACCCTTTTTAAGTTTTTTTTTTTTTTCCTACATTTTTATTTTCAATTTCATAATATTTTCAGCATATGTCAAGTCGCCCCATTCCTTTTGTAGCATGGGATGTATTCAGGTAGGACATGGCTGAGGTATGAATTATTTGTGGAGCAGCTGAAAGCTTGCCCACATGTACATGGATAGACTGGGGAATAAACTGGATTAGGCCTGAAGTAAGAATTGTCCTTAAAGGGGTTATCTGGGGCTTTGCTTATTTTTACGGGACTAAGAATTTACATGGAGGTAGTTCTAACTACCTGCCTGTACTGCCCAGCACGACCTCTGCCGGCTCAGAGCGGACATGGACCGCTCCTGCCGGTGATTCTGGGGCTCCGATGCCGTCACGCCAACAATCCAGCTCCTTCTCTTCTGCTCTGTCGGTGGGGCTTCACTGCCAACGTAATGCTGATTGACAACCAGCTCCCTGCTACCCAACTCCATAGAGCCAGCTGTCAGCCAGCGTGCCGCTGACAGAGGAGTCCTGACGAGGAAGAGCTGCTCTGTCGACATGAGGTGAAATTAAAGGGAACCTGTCCCATTCGAAAACGTTACTAACCTGCAGATGTGGGGGTTAATCGAGAACGAAAGCTGCACTGCTATTGGGAGGAAATTACCTTCATTCCTCCTGGCAGACTTCGGCTTTCAGTCGGTTGCGTGACTTCAGTTGCCGTTCTGTACCTAGTGAACGGCGGCTATAACCCCCTCATTGACTGACTGTCAGCTCAGCGGTGCATCAGTACGGAGCGAGCTGTCAGTCAGCGCCGGGGCGTGGTAACAGCGGCCGCTCACTATGTTCTAAGCTGTGACTGAAGCCGCTCCTCTATGACTGAAAGCCGGATGCTGCAGGAGGAATGAAGTTCAGTTCCTCCAGGTAGCCGGGCTTTCAGTGCAGCTTTGGAAGGCTATTAACCTGCAAATGAAACCCATGTCTGCATGTTAATAGCGTTTTGGGTTGTGACAGGTTCACTGTAAGTAGCAGGAGTGCTCCATGAGCAGTCTGAGCCCGCAGAGATCCGTGCTGGGCACAACAAGCAGGTAGGTAGGTTTTTAGCCCAATAGCAACAAAAATACCAAAGTCGCAGATGACTTGTAAATGAGTTGTCCCTTCTAAAAAAACATTTGCTATTCTGCTGTAAGCTGCAGTAACATACAAACCAAAAAAGCGAGCATTGCTTGCCCTCCCCGGGTCCTGCGTCGGCTCTTGCCCACTATCACAGTTGTTTGCCTGATACACTTTGGCAGTGCTGCAGCCAATCGTTGAGCTCAGTGACTCTTGCCATCTCCATGGGTAGAGCAACTAAGCTCACTGATTGGCTGCAGCACTGCCAAAATGACACCAGCGCTGCCGATTAAATAGAGGCCAGAGTAGCTGTGAAGAACAGGTGCTGGACCTGGGGAGGGTAAGTGTTAGGCCCCATGCACACTTTGCGGTTTTTGATGCGGTTCCGCAGCGGTTTTTGCGCTGTGGAACCGCTGCAGAACCGCATGCCATGTACAGTACAATGTTAGTGAAGGGGAAAAAAAAAAGCTGTGCACACGCTGCGGAATTTTCCGTGCGGATTGGGTGCGGTTTCAAAACCGCAGCATGTCAATTCTTTGTGTGAATTCCGCTGCCGTTTTACACCTATTCCATTATAGGTGTAAAACCGCAGGGCAATTCCTTACTAAAAACCGCGCCAAAACCGCAGTAAATCCACGCTAAAACCGCAGTGTGGTTTACCTGCGGTTTTAGCAAAATCCGCGTGAAAAAAACCACAAGTGAATCCGCAAAGTGTGCATGGGGCCTTATTCAGTTTTTTTTTTTTTTTTTTTAAATAGGACAACCAATTCAAAGAAGACAGCTGCTACTACTGGCCAACCTCGGCGTAATCAGTTTGGGACACCAATTAAAATAAAACCAGTATGTCCTGACTTCGCACAGCGGTGCTGTTCCCGGAGAGTGACGTGACATTGTTGTATCATGTGTCTGTTGCAGCGACTGAGTGGACGCTGTTTGGCTGCAGCTGATCAATATTCCGTCAGGGCGGGCGTCCTCTCGGACTAGATAGTGAAGGCTGCAGTTAAAGTGAGGCCACCCGTTGGCTGCAGCAGTCATGTGATACAATAATGGCGTGTCACTTTTCAGGAACAGCAGCTGTGACATCGCCAGAACGTCACCACTGTGGGAGATAAGTATCTATTGTCTTTATTTTAATTGTGGGCCTGATTTGACTAAGCTGGGGTTGTCCTGTAGTGTCAGGAGAAAGGAGAGATGGCCCAGCGTCCAATGCACGATCCAAGGACGTATTAAACAATGTAAGTACTTTTATTATCAAAGTTAAAATATAGCAGGATAAAAATATAACTAGAAAACCATACATTGACAATCTGGAGGTGTGGGGGTGACATGGGGAACTTAATAATAACTGACGCGTTTCGCGCACAAACTACGTTCTTGCACTTGGTTCGTCCTGTAGTGCACAACTCCTTCAAGACTACTATCACCTTTCACGCACCTGATTTTGAGTTCTGTCTATGCTTTTCACAAACCCATTATAGTCTGTGGGCTTTTTTTTTTTTGGGGGGGCGGGGGGTAGGATTTTAGTTTTTTGTTCATAAAAAAAAAAATGAATTTACAATACAAAATAAATGGATACATGTCCAATTTTGATCCGATTTACAGATCAAAATCGTCCAGTCCAGTGAAGGGGTCCTTGGGAGAATTGCTTGGAAACAATCTGTGTGTCGTCTGACAAATGTCAAATTCATCGGATATTACAAGCTTTGAAATTCTGTTTATTTTTTGCGCATGAGGAAAGTGGATGCCACAGTGATAGTAAAAATGGATGGCCCAGAAATTGGATGGAGAATACTAATGATAATCTCTTTTTTGCTCATATGCAAACATTGGGCGTATGATATATATGATATAAATTTCTGATATCCTTGTAACGTTCAAAATAAATATTACAATGGTGGGTTTGATACATTATACTTTTTCCATTGAAAGTGTAAGTAAAATTGAGAAGAGTAAAGATAACAGAAAGGGAAGTGGGATGTAAACGTGCCGGCTCGTAGTCAGTGCTACACGTGCTTATATATACTTGTATAGCATGTTGTGAAATATCTGCATATAAGCTGCAGTATGGCCATGGAGCCGGCTGTACACACTGCAATGTGGATATGTTCAAACCAAATCTGGTTGTGTTCTAGAGCCCTAATGATGGGCTGTGATTCAGTTCATCTTTGCAAATAACATCTTTTTTAACTCAAATCTTTTCTTTAAAGTGTCAAAGTATCCAGTTCTAAGTTAAAAGTTATAATTTTGGATGTCGATCTTTTCCATCAGAGATCCTGCCCGAACCACTGATTAAACCCTGCAGAACGGCATATTCGCTGATTAGCCATAATAGTTAACCCATTTGTGCCGATAGTTAAACTCTTAATGCACAAGGAAAGCTTAGTCTTTCGTCCGTACAATGAGTTTTTAACTCTATTTTCCCTGCGCAAAACAAAAAAAAAGCAGCATCTTAGTTTCAGCAAAGTGGATGGGATTCATTGAAATCTCCTGCCCACCAAGCTTTCTTTTTTTATTTATTTTTTACATTTTTTATGCAGCAGAAATTGACCTGCTGTGCCTGTTTGAAATCTGCAACCTGTCGAATTTTATTTATTTATTTATTCCCCCTCCCCCCTACGCTGAGTTTCTGTGCATATTTTCTCCATAGATTGCATTAGATGCGGAAAATCCCCAGATAAAAAGCGCAAGTGTTTTTGCCATTTGACTGTATCAGTAAAGATGAGAGATCAAAAACAAATCCGTTTTATTTAAAATGACATGCCACAAAGAGGAAAAAACAGCAGCATCAAAAAATGATCTAAAAATGCATTATATGTGTGTATATAGATATAGGTAATGCATTTTAGCTCATTTTTTTGATGCTGCTGTTTTTTCCTCTTTGTGGCAAAAATGCACTAAAAATACCCAAGTAACCTACTTTACCTATGGTTCACCCCCTCCAGGGTATAACACGACCAAGTGCTATCTGATGTTTCACTATGGGGCCGTCCAGATCTGCCTTTTTGTCATTCAAGTATTCGGATCACACACACCCATACACATCAGACCGTTGGCCGAATACGTCAATATGGGTGGGTTCAGCCGTTATTAGTCTGTGTATGGGCCTCCACTACCACCTGCTCATAGGTAAGGAGCACACATGCACTTGGCAATCCACATTTTGCTGGTGGTCAGAGGTCAGTGGGCACCCTTAGTGGTCTGTGGCTGATCACTGGCTGCACAGCACACCGTGATGAACAGTGTATTCTGACACCTTTATTACTATACTTTTATATATTACTGTATTTATTATCCTCTTCTGTGGGATCAGAGCTGTCCTCATGCATCAGAGACCCTTGGGTGGCCATGATCCCATCATCTGACCCTCTTGCCCCTAGCCATTGTAATTTGGCCCTTGTCAGTCACTCGGATCCTTGCTCTAGTCTAACCCATTATTCCTGCTTCCAACCTGTCAAAATCAAGGACTGTTCACTCACTGCCATTGTAAGGAGATAATCAAAGATATTTACTTTGCCTGTCGGTGGTTTTAATGTGACTGATCCGTGTACAGATCTATGTAAGGGATGTGTAATTTCTACAGTGAGTCAAATGGTAAAAAGTAGTCTGTACCATATTTTGATATTTTTGTGGTATTATTTTTTTATTTTTTTTTCCATGTTTTCAAATAGACTTCTCTGGATAAAATTACATGTAAAAACATGAATTAATACAAAATGCAAAGCACATAACCGATTCTTGCTTTTTTAACAGTTACTTATTATTATTTTTTTTTTAATAGCTATTTCTGAAAATAATTATAGAATGGATCTCCTGTGTTACAAAGTTGGGCTATGTTCACATGTTGCAGTTTTTTTTTAATGAAAATTAAAAGCTTCTTTTAACAGTACCAGCAAAATCTATGTGATTTCAGATGCAAATTTCATGTAAATTCTTTCAACTTTTTTTTTTCTCCCATAGAAAGCAGTGAGAAAGTTAAAAAAAAAAAAAAAAAAAAGCTGTAAAATACGCAATGGCATTTTTTGCTGTTTTAGGTAAAAAAAAATAAAAAAAATGAAATGGCTTTACTAAACGTGTACTGTACACCAAGCACACTTGTAATCCACCCCCCAAAAAAACTGCATCATAAAAAAGCAGCATTTTCCTGCCAAAAGACAGGTTTTTGCTGTAGAAAAAAATGCAGCAAAAACACTGCATGTGAACATAGCCTAAAAGGGGATCTATCCCCAGGTTTTGCTTATCCATCATGATTTGGGGCTGGAGACTCTGACTCCAGTGATGTGTTGCTTACTTTACTGTTGCTGCAGTTTTGGTTAAAAACTGGTATATCTGCTGCAGGTCTAGCCGTTCTCTAAGGCCAGGGTTGTAGGTGGTCGATTCTTTCATGCGAGACAGTCGGCTCGATTATACTAATGAGACACTACTCAAACTCTGTCAGAGTCCGAGTGTCATCTTGGTGTAATCCTTTTCACATGAAAGAATCGCAGCACAGGTTCGGAGAAGATGGAGAACGTAATATCTCCATTGTCTGAGTCAGCGGAAATGGCACTGCACTCGGATGACATCCAAGTGCAGTCCGATGTTTCACTCGCACTCATAGACTTGTATGGGTGCATGTGATCCAATTATCGGAGGCACTTGCAGTATTCTGTGATTGTTCTCTCATGCCAATTCGGCGTGAGAAAAAAAATCGTGGATCTGCCCCATAGTATAAAACTGGGCCAAGTGTTATCTGCTGCTCTGAGATTAGTCAGTACAAACCTGATGACAGATCCCCTTTAGGCCATGTTCACACGTTCAGTATTTGGTCAGTATTTTACCTTGGGTGTTTTGGAACTTGCATGCATATCCAGTCACCAGTTATACTCCATGTTTTGTGTGCAGCCATATAAATGCTTTTGTTAGAACCAATCAGTGCTAACATGTTCCTGAGGTTTTCCAGTTGTTGCCGCGATGATATTAAGGAGGCAGTGGGGTCCTTCTTTCCAGGCCCCCACAATGTGATCCTTTACAATACCTTTACTTTGCTCCAAATGGTCCTCTGTGTTTGCACTGGTCCATGGAAAAAATGCTTTAGTCCTCACCGCAGAAGCTGACCTCTTTTAGGAAATTAATTAATCTTTTATATATTGTGTTTCTATTGCAGTTTTACGTCCACCGTAGTTTGTGTATAACCGCCATCCGCATTCATGAGCCAAGTACATGGCTGCATAAAAATAAGGTTATGTGTTCACAATTCTCATTTATTGTCCCTCACGGATGTTTGATCTGCAATGTCTGCAGTGGCGAAATAACATCATAATTTTCGCACTATAGAAAGTTTTGCTGTAGGTTTGAGAGATTCTATAGCTTTTAACTCAGGCTAAAAACGGGTAAAAAACCCCAGTTTTTGGCCCAATGATTACTCAATTTCCTGAACCTATTATCTGCGGCATGTTTGGGGTTTTCTATATTTGCATCCATCAGCTGATTCCTCCATAGTTTAGACTTCATGCATTCTAGGCTTTCTATGTGTTCTGTGATGTCTTATGGCAACGGTGGTGTCAGGCTCACAAGTTATTTCTATGTGCAGTAATTGTATAGCCGGTGTTATGGTGGGATCATGCTAAGCATTACATACATACCATGGACTGGAAATCTCCCGCACGTAGTGTGTATGCGGAAACCATCTAACCTTTACTTCTGCCCTATATCTGCTACTGTTATCAAATTCTGACATTTTGAGAGTATTTTTTTTAACAATTACGGTATATGCAAGTTGTAATACCAAAGTCAATATTAATAAGTTCATGCACAGCTGCTGATTAACATTGCATAGTATGGATCGTCTAGGGTTCTGTATAGATTTTCTTTTAAATTCTGACTTGTAAACCGCTCCGCCAATTGACACAAAATATAAAGCTTAAGGCTGGAGTCACACTGGCGACTAAATCGTACCACTAGAATGCGATGAAATATCGCATTGCAGTCGAACCAATATTAATCAATGGAGTAGCTCCCATCATCCGATTTTTTGTGGTCCGATTTAAACGTGCGAGTGCAATCGCAGCATGCTGCGATTGTCACCGATTGTGGGTCGACTATCGCCAATGCAAGTCTATGGGAGCGATGAAAAGTGGGATTACAAACGGACCGCATGTGTGAGTTGCGATTAAATCGCACAACTTTTCCAGGTGACAGGAAACTGGCTTTGAATTTCTCAGGAAGCCTTTACATGCTAATTAGCTAAGCACATCTTAAAAAAAACCAGGAATAACGCCTACACGGAGTCCAGAAACATGGCATCTAGCCACATCAATGTGGAACTCCTCATTGTATTGGTGCAGGAGAGGCCTGAATAGTGGGACCAGCGCGATTCCAACTACAGCAATCGGACGCGCAAAGAGGCGGCATGGAAAACAATATGTGTGCACATTTTTCCGGACTATCACCAGAGATCCAGGGAGGACCAAGAGCGACTTAGTAAGTACCGCATGTAACGGTTTTTCAAAATATTTTTAAAATTTTTTGAAGCAAATAATAATGTAGCCTTATGTGTTTAAATGCTATTTAAAAGCCAGCATTATCGACCTCTTACTATTTAGAAGTACACATTGATGTGTGTGTACACAAACAATATCCATGTATATTTAAATATCATCGATGCTTCGGCATCTATTGACTACAACATTTTGTATTTATCTTCACCTCAGATGTACTGTTTTGGTCATAAAATGCAAAATGATTGAGGCGTTTTGTAAAGGGCCAAGCATTTTTTTAAATGTATGTTAGTGCTTATAACATGGATACTTCTGGTTGTATGTTGATGTCTTTTAATATTGTAAATCACATCACACATGACCAGTATTTAAATGTTCAGTGTTGCATATTTATTTTTGTTTGGCTTAATAAATAGATATCAGTCCTAATAACCGTTATGCTCTTCTTAAATTTGTAGTGACTGATGTGACAAGGCGATGGCGCTGTAAGGTTCTTTGTCTCTGTTGACATGTTCCTTGAAACTCAGTTTTCCGTTGGCCATTTTGCTTTCTGTCTTTCTGCAGCTCTTGCCCTCAGTTAATATGGAGTTTCCAGTTTTCATGTTCCTGCCCTGATTCTTCACTCTTGCTTCTTAAGCAGCCTCAGCTGAACAATCAGTGCTCCTGAATCAAGCCTCAGTCAGTCTGTGACCTGACTCCTGGAAGCCTTGGACTTGTACTCCAGCTATTCCCTACTGAGGAACCTTGGAACACTTTTGGACTCTGGAAACCTGCTGTTTGGTGAATCCATGTTTGCAGAGGAATTACGGTACAGAGAAGAGATCCTGAACCTGCTTTGGAGAGTTATTGTAGAGCTTGAAGTTACTCTGGCCTGCTGTGTCTCCTGTTGCTGTTCCTGCAAACTGTGTGAACTTTTCAGCATGCTTGTATGAAGTAATACAAGTCATTTCATTTCAACCTATGTCTCCTGTGTTTTCCTCGCACCCAAGCACAAGACGCTATAGGAACTGTACACTATACATGACAGGCGCAGTTGTCGGGACTGCTACCGGAGGGAGAGGCAGATTAGGGATCGGAGTGGGGCTTCAGCATCTAAGAAGAGAAAGTACGTCTATTTTGATAGACTGAACTTCCTTGAGCCAGTGTTGGATCTGCGACCGTAAGTGCATGTGTGTTGAAGCACTTTCATGGCAAAATTTCAATTTGTATTGATTTTAATTTGTATCATTTTTTTCATTCCTAGAACTGAGTCAAACCTAACTGAGAGGGAACGGGGTCTGACTCAGAAGTGCTTATTGACCCCGTTGGTGATGGAGCACAGGAGGCAGGCCCTTCCTCAGCAGCATGTGGGTCCACCCAAGCAGCACCAACAACAGCTGCAGGAGCTGAGGATTCCCAATCACAGCATCATGAAAATGAGGACCTACCTCTGAGCAGCAGCCCTAATAGGGCTCAAGAAATATCTCCTCCTCCTTCCCAACTCACAAGGCGAGGTAGGCGGCGACGAGAAGGAGTGGGTTCTGTGTCAAGGAGGCAGGTGGACCGAGGAGTTCTGGACTATTTGTCCAGTGTAGCTAAAGATGATGGTGAGGAGGGATTTTGCCGCAGTCTGGCCCCTTACCTCCGGGCTACTCAAATACAGCACAGACTGAGGATCAGAAGTGGACTGCAGATTGTGTTGGAAGCTGGAACAGCTCCTAATGATCCCACCCACCTACTAGATTATCTTCATAGATGGGTGGTTGGTCCTGAAAATTTAGTGAGGTTGTTAGCACCAAATCCAGCACAATCTGCTTCAGCCTCTGATCCTCATCCTCCTCCTCATCATCATCCTCCACCTCCTCCTTGTGTCCAACAAAACCCAACTCCTCCTCCTCATCATACTGCAATTCATTCTTTCTATGGAGCTTCCCAGCTCCAAACCATGGGACAGAGTGGCCATGCACAATATGCCCACTCTAACATACCCAATGTTGTTGGCTGGCCACAACATGGATATGTTAGACATGGGCATATTGGGGGTCACTCTGCTAGTGCTCCGTCATATCACTATGACTATGAGCATCAATTCCCTATGTACCCCTACCCACAAGGCATTCATGATGCAGCCAGTAACCCAGCTGCTAATGTAGGATCTGCAGCAGCTGTTTCTCAAACACAGGTTGCAGATTGTGGAAGGGCAAATACACAACCTGCCCCTCCATCCTCACCAACACCACCACCAAGCTACCATCAATTATAGCTGTAAGAATTGTTTTTTATTTTGTAAGTTATATATTTTTGTATTTTCACATTAATAATGTTATACATATTATTTTATTCTGTTTGGACATGTTGGTCCTGTTTACCAAAAAATATATCAGCCTTTAAAAGGCTTCAAAAGAAAACACTAATGAGTAAAATTAGTGAACTTACATTGGTTGTCTGTGTTTATTGTTATATGTTATGTAGTGTCTTAAGTATGGGAAAGTATTATCCAAAATAAGAGAGTCAACCATGAATTGAATAATCAAAAGGAACTTTATGTTATGATATCACATAAAACACACTACATACCTATGGCCTCATCTTGCCAAGGAATAGAACCAGCAGGGGAAACAAAATAATTTGTCAATAATTCACGCACTTTCAGACCAGAAGGGGGACGACGAGGATGGATGACTGGTCTCATAGGCCTCGTCATATTATCAGACTGAAGGTCAGGCATATCAGCTGATGAGCATTCATGCATTCTTGTAAAATTATGTAGTACCACACATGCTTGCACTACAAGATTTACATTTGATTCACTTAGCTGAATGGCTGATTGTAGGACACGCCATTTGGCTGTAAGAATACCAAATGTGCACTCCACCAGGCGTCGTGCACGAGAAAGGCGATAATTAAAGATGCGTCTCTGATGGTTCAGATTGCGGCGAGGATATGGCCTCATAACATTACGAGTTAATTGGAAGGCCTCATCCGCTACTACAACATATGGCACTGCATCCATATTGGAGTGTGGAAGTTGACATGGTGGTGGTAAGTCCAATTGGTTATTGCGTAGCCGCCGACCCATAATGGAAGAATTGAAGACTCTGGAGTCTCCAGTCCTTCCATAGGCCCCAATGTCTACAATTATGAAGCGGTAGTTACTGTCGACCAAGGCCAACAAAACTATCGAAAAATATTGCTTATAATTGTAGAATTGGGTCCCTGAGTTCGGCGGCTTACGCACACGTATGTGCTTCCCGTCCAGGGCTCCAATACAGTGTGGAAAATGACTGTTTTGTTGAAATCCATGTGAAATCCTCAACCAATCTTCCATTTTGGGCTCTGGCATCACTTCTTTATTTAGTCTGGACCAAATTTGTCCACAAGTAGAGCTGACTATTCCGGAAATGGTGGATTTTCCAATTAAAAACTCTAAATGCAGAGCAGCGTATGAGAGCCCAGTGGAAAGGAACCTGCAATACAGAAACAACAACAAACATGTACACATCAGACAAACAAAATATTCAAATTACATTAAACAAATGTAAATAGTGGACATTTGTATACTCACACATTCTCTTAATGTTATGACTTACTAACCATTAAGACTGCTACACACAAGCATATAGGGAAAATAATACAATTTGATAATGCCATGATCTTCATTATGTTAAGATGAACAAAGTAAGAAGAATGTGAAAGATGGTAAATTATGCAAAACATCATCAACATATCGTTGACACACATACCTTAATGTTAGAAGAAGCCTTTCCTCAGCACAAATTGAAGGACGCATCCTGGTGTTCTGAAAGGTGATTCCAGGGCGCAATATGTCCAGCAAAATATCAAAGGTGCCAACACTCATGCGACAGTAGGCAAAAAACTTGTCAGGATTCCTACGCAGTGTTGAATACAGGCGCTCAAAATGGCCTTTGCTGATCCTTCGCTTCACAAGGGGATGCACCCACATTCTTCTGCGGATTCTGTGAGAAACAACTACAGGGTATGGTTCCCCAAAAGTTCTGGATATCAGCCAATAGTACAGCACACGCTCAGTTGTATTAAAACGTAGTCTGTCACTCATATTTTTAACTTAGCAGCAACACAACAGGAACCACTAAGAAGCAAAACACTCCACGCAACGGTGGGAGGGTAATAACAGTCAAACCACGCTTAAATATGGGTCTGGCTCATTATTCAAATTATTTGCAGGCCTCAAAAACATTACATGTCCATTTTGCTATGATGCCACTAAAAATCGGTAGTCGGTGGGTAATCGGATGTGAAACGTAAGCGTACATGCTACAAAATCGCATCAACTACAAAAAATCGGATGGCAGTCGCATCAATGTTCATGAAATTTTTATCCGATTATTGACCGACTAAAACGGACCGATTTTTTTAGACGTTGTGTGTGACTCCAGCCTAAAACTTGTAGTAGGGCAGCAGGGTGACTCAGTGGTTAGCACTGTCGCTTGGCAGACCTGGGTTCATATCCCAGCAAGGACAACGTCTGCAAGGAGTTTGTATGTTCTCCCCGTGTTTGCGAGGGTTTCCTCCGGGTTCTCCAGTCTTCTCCCACATTCCTAAGACATACTGATAGAACTTAGATGGTGAGCCCCGAAGGGCACAGCGATGATAATTAGCGTTGATCAAATAGCTTCGGATAAGCACTTATCCAAATAGCTATAGCGCTTACCGAATAGCTGCATTGGGAACCTGGATACCTGGAGCGCTCCCAATATTCAGCTGTTCGGCACCGCAGCTGCATGTGACAGTCACAACAGATGCATGTATGTATAGCGCAACAAACAGGCTCTCTCCATGCTTGTGTTGTGACTGTCACACAGCTGCGACTCATGCAGCTGAGGCACCGTACAGCTGATTATCGGGAGCGCTCCAAGTTACTGATGCAGCTATTCGGTAAGCGCTATAGCTATTCATATAAGGAGGAAGCCGAAGATACTCAATGAACCCTAATGATAATGTGTATATAAAGCGTTGCGGAATATAATGGCGTCAAATAAGTAAAAAAATAATGAGTAGCCTGCATTGGCTAGTGCCAATACGGAATCATTAATAGGAAACGACTAGTGTAAAACGTATGTTCTCATGCCAACCTATGAAGTTTGAACCTGATGGATCTTTTAACCGTTTGCGTTGTAAAATATCTGATGGACTCACTTATGTAGCGACAGACTAGACAAACTTTAGTTGACGACAATCCTGTTTCGTTAGGGTGACTTTATTGCCATAAGTTGATTCTGTATTTTTCCTCACTAGACCAAAGGTACTGCCACACTAAGCTATCCCGCTAGCGATCTCGTTAGCGTTGCATACTAATGCGATCGCTAGCGGGATTGTTTCTATATCGCTAAATGCTGCCGCATTTAGCGATATAGTTAACGACGCTATCGCCGTTAGCGATCTTCTTAACGACTTTAGCGGTACAAAAGTACCGCTAAATCGCTAAGAAAAGGTGCCACACAGCGATTAGATACTTACCCAGCGGGAGCGCCAGCGATGAAATAGGGTCCGGAGCGATTCCAGCGACGAGCGAGATCACAGCAGGAAGCTCGTCGCTGGAAGCTGCCGCACTGAACAATATCGCTAACGGGATCGCTAAATAGTGACGTTTTTTAGCGATCCCGTTAGCGATATTGTTTAGTGTGGCATACCCTCAAGGAAGGTCACATTTTAAAAAAAGACATTGAAAAACTGGAGCAAGTTCAAAGAAGAGCTACCAGGATGGTGAGTGGACTGCAAAGTATGTGCTACGAGGAATGATTAAAGGATCTGGGAATGTTTAGCTTGCAAAAAAGAAGACTGAGAGGAGACTTAATAGCTGTCTACAAATATCTGAAGGGATATCCTTGTACAGTGATCCTACCTATTGTCATTTGCACATGGAAACACGAGAAGTAATGGAATGAAACTGAAAGGGAGAAGACACAGATTAGATATTAGAAAAACTTTTTGACAGTGAGGGTGATCAATGAGTGGAACAGGCTGCCACAAGAGGTGGTGAGTTCTCCTCCAATGGAAGTCATCAAACAGAGGCTGGACAGACATCTGACTGGGATGATTTAGTGAATCCTGCATTGAGCAGGGGGTGGACACAAGGACCCAGGAAGTCCCTTCCAACTCTACCATTCTATGATGGTGAACTTTCTTAACCACTACCCTGATACTTTTTAATATCATTACAGTGATTGGATGCTGATTGCTTGTGCCAAGTAAAGGGGTAGGAGTCTCTTTTGATGAGTTAGAAGATGGTGTTTTTTTTTTCTTTTGGGCACCAGTATATCTAGTGGATGTCAGATGACATTACTGGTATTTCTTTGGGAATGTACCGGCCTCCAGTTGAAGGGAAACCTGTCATCAGTTTACTCTTTTGAATGAATGGTGCATTGTGCACAAGTACGCACAAGGGCATGTTTAAAAAGGTATCCGCAGTTTGCCTGGAAGGGAGAAAATGGTCTTGCAACACAGCTGCAGGCCTCTCTTCCAGTCATGTGGGCTGCACGGAACTGAAAGTCATGGCTGTAATCGGTGTCTGGACTGTAGTTCGACATGGTAATTGACGATTGACATCCCACTTGGTGTGTTACTGTACTGAGTGGGATGTCATTTGTAGAATGTATCAGTGGTTGTGAGTGTAGCTGAGGTGCTGCCTGAGCACAGCTCTAACTGTTCAGTACCATGCAGATGGTTGACACAGAGCAGCGAGGGGCGGTGAAATAACTTCATTTTCTCATTGCCTATCAAACTGCTGATTTCCATATGAACATGTTTAGAAAGGTACAGTATTTTCGTGCACTGTGCCATCTTGACCTTAGTAGCGAAACTTGACATTGATCTCTATAAGATTATGGAATGTAACGCTGGCTACACAGTCTAACATCTCCTCCTACTTTACAGAAAAGGCTGAATATCCCACCAAGAGGCCCTTCAGTGTATTATCAAATCCCTCCCTGATTCTGCAGTTTTTGTCTTTTCTTATAAAAAAAAAAAAAAAAGACATGACATACAACCAATACAAGATCCAAAATGTGAGCTGTATCACAGATCTCTCGTCTTAGTACATCTCACGTTTTTGAAGGTCATGCGGCAGGTTACCAGGTCATGCGATCATCTCTTACATTCTGGGGGTTTCGGGCCATGTGAACGTTGGGTGGATGTTAGATTAGTGGCCATGCTGTATAAACCATGCCTATGCTGTAACATTGGCAACATACACCTGCACTAATGTGTAAAGGGAATTCCATGGTTGCATGTGCATAAGTGACATGTCACATCATAGTCTGTGATGTGGAAGAGTCGCACCAGCTGTATGACAGAATCCTGAGCGTAACCTCAGACTGCAGGAATGTGTTACACTGTTAGATTATGCAAAGCATTTCCAGTGTTGTTTGCCTAAGCTATAGACGTATATCATTTTTATGTATCTCTTTTGCATAAGTGTCAACAAGTTCTCCATGGGAAGTAACTTGCCGTCCATCAACCTTTATTTAAAGCTCTCCAAAGAAAACCTGAGCAGTGGGCATCCGTTCTTATCGGAGTAGGGTCAACGCCGAGATTTTTACTTCCACTGAAGCTTCGGCCAGAACATGGTAGTACTATTCTAAAACTGTAAGGAGAAAATGGACATTATTTCCAGTGTCTATTTCTCTTCTGCCTTAGTTGTCTTTTCCTACCTGTTGTGGCTTTTTATTTTGATTTTCCTAACTTAGTAAAGCCTCTACTCTAGGACAAAATATATTATGATGTGATCCAGACAAGTCTTCTTTTCAGATTCCATTCATAGTAATCGCATGTTCTTCACAAGCATGTATAATAATCCTTGGCCTCTGTGTTCTGCTGCTTTTGCATCTAAAGAAAGAATGCCAGTTCACAAAGTGCCATTTACGGCATTTGGTTGCCATGGCAATCTTTAAAGGGGTTGGCTACTGATGAAGTAGCAGATGACCAGTCCTGTCTGTCAAGGCTCTTCACGTGAGGTGGATCCTCTAAGCCCCAGGTCTGGGTGAACATACGGAACCCGGGCGTTGATGCAGGCACCAATGGCTGGTGAAAGATCACCAAGAATCCAGGATCAGCAGGGCGGTTGAAGGGGTTGGCTACTGATGAAGTAGCAGATGACCAGTGTTAAGGGTCTGCGGAACTCACCAAATATATAAAGTAGAGAGGTGCGTTCGCAGCCCGGGGTCCACCGTGCAAGCAGAGCCTGCTGCTAGTAGAAATGGTGCAAGAAGCAAACTCTGTTATCCCGCAGAGTCGCCAACATAAACGCCGTAATGCGCTGTGGCAATAAGTGCGAACTCTGTTACTCCACAGAGCCGCTAGAAGGAGAGCCGCAGCGCTATATGGCGATGTGTGCGCACTCACTAGACACAACTGAGTGGCAAAGAAAACACGCTAGGGCGCTGTCTAGCGTTGAAAGCGAACCCTGTTACGTCACAGGGCCGCTGAGAAAAAGTGCTGTGTCCTGTCAGGCTCTCAGGTACACAGTTAAGTGCTACGCGTTCATAAAGCGTGATCATGTGCTAATGTCCTCACGGGAGTCACCCGCAATCTATGGCGTCTGAACGCCAGACCCTGAATACGGCAATCAAAACTCCTCACCGGTTATGCCGGTAATCTAGGCATCTAAGACACCGACCCTGACCAGCTACCATACCAAACTCCTCACCGATTAAGTCGGTATTCTAGTGGCTTATTTCAGCCGGGTCCCTAACCACACACACGCATGATCACACTGGCGCATAGCATACAATGATTGATATTAGCGTATGGCGGCCCAGCCATGCTACCCTTTTATAGCAACAGCTACAGGACCTTCCAGGAACAAGGACCAATGAGAAGCTGTTACAAACAAACGTAGCTACATGACCTTCCTGGCGGACCAATAGGAGCCGCTGCAGCACCTGAACATGTGACCCCTGATCTCCAATGAGAGATCTCACTCTGGGCATGCTCAGATGGGAAAACGCAGGACGTTGTCTCAAAGACGACTGCTCCAGCACTGGCTATAATAGCAGATCCAGGAAAGGCAGCAGCAAGTCACTGCACAGTAGAGGAGTGGGCAAGACGCCTGGACCGACGTCTCTGCTGAGCAGGCTCCACTGCGGCCGGAGATGAATGGGAGACCGCAGCGGGACGGGTTCGAGACTCCCCTTGTGCAGCAGCGGGAAATCGAACCCTAACAACCAGTCCTGTGTGTCAAGGCTCTTCATGTGAGGTGGATCCTCTAAGCCCCAAGTCAGAGTGAACATATGGAACCCGGGCGTTGATGCTGGCACCAATGGCTGGTGAAAGATCACCAAGAATCCAGGATCAGCAGGGCGGTTAAAGGGGTTGGCTACTGATGAAGTAGCAGATGACCAGTCCTGTCTGTCAAGGCTCTTCACGTGAGGTGGATCCTCTAAGCCCCAGGTCGGGGTGAACATACAGAACCCGGGCGTTGATGCAGGCACCAATGGCTGGTGAAAGATCACCAAGAATCCAGGATCAGCAGGGCGGTTGAAGTAGAACCCAGTGATAGATAAATCCCAGGAGATCGGTAACCGATGCGCCAAGAAACCTGCAGCTGCAATTTTACTTTGTGTGTTTATTTTTACTTCCATTTCTTTGCCCCTGCTCCGAGACACCTCAATGTCGTGAATTACAAGATGACAACACAGCACAAGCTGCAGACGTCTAAGTGAAATATCTGGTTGGAAACTGGTTTCCATTATCGTTCATATCAGGAACGCTCCGAGGATATATTTTCCCATAACAAAATA
Organism: Oophaga sylvatica; assembly: GCA_033576555.1. Classification (NCBI taxonomy): domain Eukaryota; kingdom Metazoa; phylum Chordata; class Amphibia; order Anura; family Dendrobatidae; genus Oophaga; species Oophaga sylvatica. The sequence continues at coordinate 204,472,668 of JARQOD010000006.1, read as the reverse complement.
ATATTTCCACTATGCGGCATAAACATGCAAACTGTTGAACTATCTAGCAGAGAATACTGTATTTGCAGACACAAAACTCCTGGTGCTGAAAATAGTATCTCAAGCTAATTTATCCAGGAAAATAAAGAAACCTGCGAAGGAATTTCCTGTTTGCTCTTACTAAAGATTAAAGGCAGGCAAACGAGAATGTCACATGTAATCAATATTTCCGGCAAGTCAACGCTCTTCAGATTGCTGCTCCCTCCTTGGCCTGTGAGGGCCTGTAAGGAAATTAGAGGGAATTAACCGATCTGTGAAGTAAATCATCCAGCATCACATGCCTTGTAAAGGAAAGAGATGAACAGAGTTCACCCCCCCAAAAAAAAAAAATGTATAGAGTCAATGTAGCCACCATTACTGCCCTGAAAGGGTTACCAGTTTTATAGACCCCCCCCCCCTCATATTTTAAATGAGGATTAACAGTACGTTCCAGGTAAAAGCATAACCATGATAATTCATAACCAATCAGACCTCATTTGTGCAATTAGGAATTTTACGATACGCAAATCACATCATAAAACGGACACATTACCAAGAAAATAATAATTTGCTCCATATTGATGTGTATGTTAAAAAGGTTGGGCATTTTCTCCTGTTAGTGGAGTTTTTTCTAAAACTAACCAGCATTTCTGCCCCCCCCAAAAAAAAATAGATGCTGATGTAGGAGCATGTGACGAGAACTGTAAATCAGCCTCCTCCAAAAAGCCGCTTTCCCACGTGAGGTGTTACATAATTAGACAAAGTTTAAGGATAGTACTACACACCTGTCCCCAGTATACCGGTCTCTACTCCTTTCTCCTGGGTCCGCTGCCCTCTGTTGCCCGGCATGGATCAGAGACATCATCTCCTATTTAAGGCTCACTGACACACTCTCTCTCACACACACACACACACACACACACACCGTGAGCAGGGGAGAATGTTGAGAGTTATATTTAACTGATAAGTGAAGTGAGAGTAGGCGACGGCTGATGGGAGTATTCATCAGCCACCTGCGCTATAAATAAATGAAAAAAGACGCCGTGGGTTCCCCTGTACGTCTAGTAACCAGCCAGGCAAAACTGACTGTTGCAGGCTGCAAGCCTTGCTGAAGCAGACAGCTGGGGGCTTGTTATCTCAGACTGGTAAGGGGCCATTGATATTGCCCCCCCAGCCTAAAAATAGCAGCCCACAACTGCATAGAAAAGGCACATCTATTAGATGCACCAATTCTGGCTCTTTGCCCTGCCCTTCCCACTTTCCCTGTAGCGGTGGCAAGTGGGGTTCATATTTGTGGGTTGATGTCACCGGACAATACAGAGGTGATGTCAAGCCCACGGATTAGTGATGGAGAGGCGTCTATTAGATGCCTCTCCATTACTAGTCCTATAGTAGTATTGTAAGTAAACACAGCAAGTATAAAGTCTTTTATTTGAAATAAAAAACAACCATATCCCTAACCTGTCCGTCGCACTGTCCCATTCCGTAATCCATGTCTGGGGATAACTAGTTTTCAACCTGGACGGTGCCAAGATGCGACCGTCCAGGCTGAGAACCACTAGTAGATGACTTGCTGTCAGCGCAGCGTCAATGACTAGCGGTGACCTCATCCGTGGGATCGAACGACTGACAGATGAGGGATATGGTTGTTTTTTATATACTTGCTGTGTGTTTATTAACAATACAACTATAGGATTAGTAATGGATAGACGTCTTTTAGATGCCCCTCCATTACTAACCCATGGGCTTGATGTCACTGGACAATACAAAGGTGACATTAACTTCACAGATGTGAACCCACTTGCCACCACCACAGGGGAAGTGGGAAGAGACGGGCAAAGCACCAGAACTGGCGCATCTAATAGATGCGCCTTTGCTGGGCGGCTGTGGGCTGCTATTTTCTGGTGGGGAGGTCAATATTAATGGCCCCATATCAGCCCTCAGCTGTCTGCTTTAGCAAGGCTGGTTGTCAAATGTAGGGCGGACCCTACACTATATTTTAAAATTATTTATTTAAATAATTACAAAATATGGCGTGGGGACCCCTCTATTCTTGATAACCAGCCTTGTTGAAGCTGACAGCTGAGGGTTGCAACCCGCAGCTGTCAATTTTGCCTGGCTGGGTATCAAAAATACAGTGGAACCCACGCAGTTTTTAATTTATTTTTTTATAGCACAGGCGGCAGCTGATAAATGCTCTCATCAGCCGCCTCCTGCTCTCGCTGTTATCAGTTGAATACAACTTTCATCATTTTCCCCTGCTAGCGCAGATAGCAGCGCAAACAGAGGCGAATGATGAGAGTGGTGTTCAGCACCCGGCATCGGGGAACAGCGCAAAAGTACCGCTGCTTTCCAGGCGCCTGTATGTGTTACATTGGTGAGAGACGAATGTCATCAGTGTGCACGTCTGTGGGACTTTTTGCTGCCCATACTGCTGTTAAAAAAAAAAAAAAAATCAAACTTGTCAGCGTATTTTTGTCCACGGACACACACACGGTCCGTGAAGACACACTGACGTGCACAGACCCATTCACTTTAATGGATCTAAACTGTCACCACACGGTGCTGAGATACTGATGTCTGAAAGAACACCTTAGGGCTCTCCACCATCTATGCTGTTGGTCCTTGCCTTTATCCCTGCTGGGTTAGATAAGGTCATTTTGTGACTTTCCTTTTTGACCCTTTGGTCTCATTTTCTACTTGCACTCTGCAGGATGAGTTATGTAACTTTGTCTAAAGATGTCCAGAGCTTCAGATTTTTTTGCTTTTTGTTGCACGCTAGTTTGCGTGCAGTTGTCTCCTGCCCAATGGAACTTTGTAGCATTGGCATCAATGAATGTTGACCGCTGATGGGTGCAGAAGAGCTGGTGGTGCTTCATAAGTTCCGGGAAAGCATGATCAGACTTTCCTGGAAGGAAATGCTTGTGATAGCATGATACTGTCTCCAAACAGTATATGTCAAAGCTATTTTTTTTTTTTGTAAAGACTCCATGATGGCATTATAGATTTTTTTTTTTTGTGTAAGAATTGCAAGCAGCTCAGAGATATGACAAAACTGTCTGATGAAGTAGCATCCATTACATACTAATTTAGCAACTACAAGGAATGAAGAAAGCGCTTATTACACCCCCCTTCCTCTTGTTAGTGTGCCAAGTATCCGTGCCAGATGCAATTGTAGCTGTAGCTGCGAACTTCCTGCTCTAATGCTTACATTGTGAAGCTTCAGGAGATGTTAAGGAACCTATACAGGATTTCTTCCCTAAGGACCAACTTTTTTTTTTTAATATGTCCCAGAAGAACACATTGAAGACGGTTGGAAATGGCATGGATGTTTTTAAAATGTTAAATTGAAGCATAATCGCCAACTCTAAACTTGCAGACCCAGAGCAGACTGCCCCATTGTTTGTCACCTGACCACTAAGGATTGTCATCAGACACGCATCCTATGACTTGCCGTTTGTCACCTGACCACTGCAGCCAATCACTAGCCTCATCAGTGTTCCTCAGCAGTATGGCATGAGACTGCTTAAGCCCGTGAGTGGCAGTGGATTTGAGATTCTGGCTCTTCTGTTCAGTCATTTTATTGCATATATATGTTCTTCTGCAATGGTAACCAATTGCTCAAAATACTCAGCTGTCGTGGATTGATAATGGATTCTGTATCTTACTTGCATATAATGAGTTGTAATTGTTGTAAATTCAATCACAAACCTGGGACCCACAGTACGACATGAACACGTGCTCCTCGTGTGGTCTTCTATAAAGGATCCCTAAATACCTATGCATGTTGGTCTCTATGGAAGTACATGCAGCAGTTAAGAACCTAATACATGTTCATAATCCATGAATTCACTCTTTGCAGTATCCCGTACATACCGTAGTTTGTCTAGAAGCACTCGGAAATGTTAATCAACCCTGAGTGTTTCTCTGCTCCAGTCCTGGGGATCCCCTTCAGATCATGTTGTGAGAACTTCATGTATGGTATAAAGGACACATGGTATTGATTGATGTATTGGTGGAGTATAAATCCACTGTAAAATTGTAAAGAAAACCATGTGTGACCTGTTGAGGACTAGAGCTGAATGCTTTTGTAGATACTTGCGTGTTCTCTTCGCCTAGAATATAAACAGAAAAAAATAAATTGCTGAATAAGAAACCAACTTCAGCATCATTAGACTGTTTGTATATAGTGAGGTGCACCTATGATCTGGCTGTACTGAACATGCATCTGAGATCATACTTACTTGCTTTTCTCTACCATAGATGGATAAAAAAAATATATATTTTTTTCACTTTTTTTTATAGGCCTTCTAGAGCATCCTAGTCAATACGTGGCTTGAAGGCTGCATCAGATTTCAATTAAAAACCCTTTATTTTCACGGAATATAAAACCCGCAGTGATAAATTTGTCTATTTTAATTATGCAAATTGCCTCTTCAAACAAAGAGGACTTGTACTCTATAGCGCCACCTATTGGAAGTAGCGATCCTACAAGTCACAATCAACCCTTTAACGAGTCTTGTAATATGACTTAGGATAAAAGCCAAATCAGAATCTCCATTTGCAGACGTGGTGTTTCGGACTATTGGTCCTCGTCAGTGCAAAGTATGAGATTTGATTTGGCTAGATGAGAGGCTCTGGACTAAGGTCTAGGGGGTAAGGTTTCTCCTTGTGGAGAGTGACATACCAGCTCTGGCGTGTCAAGGTAAGGAGGCTTATTCGCCGTGCAATGCTCCTCTGGGAAATTTCTATTTTAATTAGTCATTTATCGTGTATGGGCCTTTTGACAGTGCGGTTCTCAGTAGTGCGGCGGTAACCTGAAAGCCTTAGAATCACTGTATAAACCTGTTCTTGGCTGGCGTCCTAAGCAGCATGTAACTGATAACTAACTCAGCCCTGAAGGTTACCGTATCAGTGGCCACAAAGATTTTCAGAGGTTTCATTTACATTGTGTGCAGTCCCAGTTTTGTTCTTTATGCTGCCATAGACGCCCAGGCTATTTAATGTTCTTTTATTCCCTTTGAGTTTATATAGGGCATGGAGGTATTATTAGTCTTATTATGAGAATATGCATTTGTGACAGTCATTCTCATCATTGTAGATTATACAGTAGTTTTATTTCCCTTTCATAGCTAGCATCTCAAAGGGGAGAATATGTTAAATAGGGAATAATTTGCCATCTCCGTCCCCAATTCTACATTTGTTAAAAAACTTCTGACCAACCTTTGTTTAGGTATCCATACCGTCTTGGTGTGACATCTCAGATTACCCCGTTACCATAAAACATTTGAATCTTGCCAATTGAGCATATAGCATAAATGTTTCAACGGAATGTGTCGTAACGATGACCCCCCAAACTGAATATATAGTTGCGTTATTCTCTGAAAGATGATGGCCGCTATTCCATTTATGTCTGCAATCTATTTCTCCTTGAATGACAAATCACTGTTAGAATTCGGATGCAAATGAGGCTCAAATGCCCTGGGTCTGATCAGAGCACTTCCACTTTCGAAGTCAAGTTGACGCCTTCATCTAATGGAGTCAACCTGACTTCAAACGCGTTGTATGAATGAATGAAGATCCAGGGAACATACACCCTTGTCTTCACTCTGTAGCAGCACCTAGGAACTACCGCTCTTCTTCGTGTTTGGTTTGAATACTATAAGTGATCAATCATGTTGGGTTTTAACATGCTGTCCCTTTCTGATTGCCCTTGTGTCATAAGTTACTGGCCGTGAACATTTGAGTGTGCGCCTTTTATGTGGAGGTTGAAGAGATGGGGTTTAGCTAACATCGATCTTGAGTCTGTGGACAACTTAAGGGCGTTGTTTAAGATTGATGGCCTCTTGATGGGTGTCCAGCTCCCAGCTGTCCACGCTCATCAGCTGTTTGACGAGGCTGCTCTTGCTCCTGCTGCAATCTTTTAATTCTTTACCAAGCATAGCTCTGTACTTTGTAGTAACTGTGCCTTGTATTACAGCTTCAAACTATTTTACTGAATGAGACAAGCACTACTAAAAGTACAGAGCCGTCTAAACATTGAAGTCACCTCTCAGTGGGGTGCTTACAGTCCGATCCCTTGAATTCTAGTTTCTTTTTGTATTATCCTAAGCAGGGTGGATTTGATTTAAATCAAACTGATTTAAATCACGATTTAAATCACGATTTAAATCACTAGTCAGTAAGGCTTGATTTAAATCAGTGATTTAAATCAAAGTTTCTACCTAAACTAGTTCTTGCTACTTTAACATGCAAGTAGATGAAGATTTTTAGAATCACTTTTTATATTACTTTTTTCTCCCCAGTTTAATGGGTTAATCATTCATATTTGGACACCACTGTTCTGTTGTACTTAGGAAGGAGAAAAATAATCCTGACCTTAATAACAATTTAAATAGATTTATTCAACTGAAACAATAACAACATTACAGCAGAAGTTATTTGCTTAAACAAACATCCATGTTTGTTAACTAATTTGGCTAAACAAAATATATATATATATATTTTAAGAAACTTAGACTGTCAGCCCAGCCGACACATGAAAAACTTAAATACTACTGTCCCTGCTGTCCTCTGTAGCTCACTCGTCGTCATCTTCATCATCATCTTCTTCTTTGTTCCTATTCATAATCTGGAAAAGAAAAACAAGCTTTCCTGCTTTATTGGGTCCCAACCGATTTCTCAATTTAGAATGAATGAGTCCAAAGGAAGAGAATATTCTTTCAACGCCTGCAGAAGAAGCTACTGCTGTTAAAAGTTAAATCATTACTTGAACAGTCTCTAAATCCAAGCGCTTAAGTGACTTCCACCAGTTTACTGGTGTGACCTTCCTTAAAATATCTTCAGCAAACATATATTTCTTGAATGGTTCCGCATTAGCTCTGAAGTTTATTATAGTTGGCATTAAAGATGGATGATTGCTGGCTGGATACCCATGTCATAGCTAACTCCTCTTCCTCAGCACTTAGGTATTGACCCTGATATTGGATATTGACAATATTTGCCAAAAAATGAGCTGGAGTCAGTGCTTGTCCCATTCGTTTGTTTACTGCTTGTAATTTAATTCTGTCCATGTGTAGTTCTGTTTTTAAGTGTTCACTCAGTTCCTTCCAAATTTCAACAGCATCCGCAATAAAACAGCTATTTTTCTGTATTTTGTTTAAAGCTTGAGAGATGGGTTTCAGGAAGCTCAGCAAATGTTCAACATTTCTCTTAAGCCCAATGTTGAGGATTTTGGCCGTGACAGTGCCATCTATTTTATCTCGATTTTCTTCACAAAGTGTCATCAGAATAGGCCAGTTTTTGATATACTGCTCAAAACAGTCCACCACAGAGTTCCATCTAACATCTTGTGGGAGCGTTAGCTTGGTTCCACCCATCCTTTTCAGAGCTGCTGCAGCAAAATGATTATTACGGAAGTATTTAGCAATTTCAACAACATTAGCCTTTATTTCTGGAACACTTAAGTCTTTGGCTAAGAGGTGCAGCAAATGAGCACTGCAACCATATGTTATTATTAGCTTTGTATTCCCTCCCTGCTCTTCTAAATTTCTTCTCATCTTGGATACGTTTGCAGCATTGTCAGTGACCAAACTGCGTACTAGACATTTGAATTTTTGTTCACATGTTGTTATAGCTTTTACTGCCACTTCTTGTAATTATTCTGCTGTGTGTGCATTTCCTGACGTATCAGTTGTTTGTGCAAGGAAGACTTCACCTTCTTCTGTTGTTATACAAGCACATACAATAGGATCATTGTGGACATTACTCCACCCATCAATACTTAGGTAAACAATTTTACCCTCCAGAGCTGTTGCACATTGCTCCATTTCTCTGTCATACACTTGATCCAGCAGTTTCCCTGCAACATCAGCTCTGCTGGGTGGACTGTATCCTGGTCTCAGTGACTGAACCATATTAATGAAATGTGGGTTCTCAGTCAGACAGAAAGAAGAGTTCGTTGCATAAATAAACTGGGCAATTTTTTCATCAATCAACTCTTTTTCTAATCTGCTAGTTCTTATCACAAACCTATCTATGGTGGTTCCAGGAGGTAAAGGTTTTTTCTTCCTTTTGGGTGATGGTGATATGTGGCTGTGGGTGTCTGATGATGCTGCTGCTAATGAAGCACTATCCTGGATGGATAACTCTGAAACTGTAGAACAGGATGATGGTGATCTTGCAGGTGGATAGTTTCCAGAATCCATGAATTCCCCTAAACAAAAAAAAAGTCAATGCTGTTATTTTATTGTTTATACAATTTCTGCTTATTGTACACAACACAGCACTGCCCCAAAAGGAATATTTTTTTTCTTCATAACTGTACCAAATGACAGTAACATGCAGTAATAATAAGAAATATAATTTTTCTCACACATGACAGTTCAGTCTTTAGAAATAGGATTCAATAAAAATGTTTACCAACCTGAAGATCCTGCCTGTTCAGAAGTGTTTCTTTGGTCATCTTCATCACCGCACTTCTCATGATGTTGCCTCATTCGCGCCACCAGGCCTTGCATCTCTTTGTTGCATCGTTTGCATTTTGCACGCATGCCTGCATTACCGATAGGCGAAGGAGCTTCATTAAAATATTCCCAAACTGGGTCTCTTTTACGGCCTGCTGCCATTATAAGGAAAGAATGTAATAAACCTCAGATCGTACACACAAACAGATACAGACTTGTCTACAAGTCTGTGGCTATGCTGCAGTATTGTGCTCAAAGTTTCACTTTAATTTTCTTGTCTGCTTGCCCTTCCTCCTCCTCACACTTAGATTCACATTCTTCTTGTGTTGTGCAGATCTATTCCACTCCAAACAATCAGAAACATATTGTCTAACTTCTTGGACTTGGCACTGAAGGGGTTGATTCTGTATCCATATAGGTTTGTAGAACAATAGGATTAAGGTCTTTTTCTCAACTCTGTTCATGTTGTAACATTTTTGCCGTGAAGAAGAGGCTGGGACCTCTGCGGAGTCAAATTCAGTTTTGAGAACTGCGTAAGTAAAGCGAGTGTCTGTGATAATATAGGAGAGAAACTGCCCACTAATCCTACAGAAACCTCTGGAAGAGCATGGCATTGTGAATGTTACACATATACAGCCTTTATTCTACTGAGTTAAACAACTCAGCTTTATCTCATGATGGAAGAACCTTTGGATGGTAAAATATTTTCCTCAAAAAGCAGTTTATTGAAAAAAATCCGATTTAAATAAAAAAAAAAATCTGATTTAACCCCTTCCCGACCCATGACGCCGACGTCGGCGTCATGAAAACCTGTGCCATCCCGACCCATGACGCCGACGTAGGCGTCATGCTATAAATCATGTTACTGCGGGTCGGGGGTCCGGGGTCACTGAAAGGTCACCCGACCCGCAGTAACAGGACCCTTACTGCATCACCACAGGGGGGTTGGCTTAACCCCCACGTGGCCACGATCGCTCTGATTGGCTGTTAAAAGTGAAACTGCCAATCAGAGCGATTTGTAATATTTCACCAATGAAACTGGTGAAATATTACAATCCAGCCATGGCCGATGCTGCAATAGCATCTGCCATGGCTGGACACCGCGATCTGACCCCCCCACACCGAGTCACGGCGGTGATCGGCCGCCGCCATCGAAAGATGGCAGCGATCGGTCACCGCCGTCGCTGTCTGCTCCCCTGCTCCTGCGATCACCCCCCTCACCTTCCGATCCCCCCCCTCACCTTCCGACGTCCCCTACTCACCTCTCCCGGTCCACCGATGTCCCTGGATCCGTCCCGGCGGCTGCCCGGGATTCTTCATGGGCGCCGCCATCTTGGAAAATGGCGGGCGCATGCGCAGTGCGCCCGCCGGCCGGCGCATGCGCAGTGCGCCCTCCATTGTAAAAAAATTTATTTTGATCACTGTGATAAACTGTCACAGTGATCAAAATAAAAAAAAAGTAAATGAACCCCCCCCGTCATAGGTAGGGACAAATAATAAAAAAAAAATATATATTTTTTTTTCCTAGCAGATTTTGCTGCTGATCCGCAGCTGATTTTGCTGCGGATCCGCGGCGGATATCGCGGCTGATCCGCGGCGGATTTCGCTGCGGATCCGCGGCGGATATCGCTGCTGATCCGCGGCGGATATCGCTGCTGATCCGCGGCGGATATCGCTGCTGATCCGCGGCGGATTTCGCTGCTGATCCGCGGCGGATTTCGCTGCTGATCCGCGGCGGATTTCGCTGCTGATCCCCGGCGGATTTCGCTGCTGATCCGCGGCGGATTCGCTGCTGATCCGCGGCTGATTTCGCTGCTGATCTGCGGCGGATTTCGCTGCGGATCCGCGGCTGATTTCGCTGCGGATCCGCGGCTGATTTCGCTGCTGATCCGCGGCGGATTTCGCTGCGGATCCGCGGCGGATTTCGCTGCGGATCCGCGGCGGATTTCGCTGCGCATCCGCGGCTGATTTCGCTGCTGATCCGCGGCGGATTTCGCTGCTGATCCGCAACTGATTTTGCTGCGGATTCGCGGCGGATCCGCGGCGGATTTCGCTGCTGATCCGCGGCGGATTTCGCTGCTGATCCGCGGCGGATTTCACTGCTGATCCGCGGCGGATTTCGCTGCGGATCCGCTACTGATTTCGCTGCGGATCCGCTACTGATTTCGCTGCGGATCCGCTACTGATTTCGCTGCGGATCCGCAACTGATTTCGCTGCGGATCCACGACTGATTTCGCTGCGGATCCGCGACTGATTTCGCTGCTGATTCGCTGCGGATCTGCGGCGGATTTCGCTGCTGATTCGCGGCGGATTTCGCTGCTGATCCGCGGCTGATTTCGCTGCTGATCCGCGGCTGATTTCGCTGCTGATCCGCGGCTGATTTCGCTGCTGATCCGCGGCTGATTTCGCTGCTGATCCGCGGCTGATTTCGCTGCTGATCCGCGATGGATTTCGCTGCTGATCCACTGCGGATTCGCTGCTGATCCGCGATGGATTTCGCTGCTGATCCACTGCGGATTCGCTGCTGATCCGCGGCGGATTTTGCTGCTGATCCGCGGCGGATTTTGCTGCTGATCCGTGGCGGATTTTGTTGCTGATCCGCGACTGATTTTGCTGCGGATCCGCGGCTGATTATCTGCTGATTCATCTGCGCTAGCGGTATAGCATAACGCAATCGCGTTATGCTATACCGTTACCAGCCGGTCAACGCTACGTGTTGAACGGGCTGGTAAAACGCAATATGAACCCAGCCTTAGGGTTAGAACTAGGGTTAGCATTAGGGTTAAGGTTAGAATTACGGTTAGGGTTGGAATTTGAGTTAGGGTTGGAATTAGGGTTAGGGTTGGAATTAGGGTTAGGCTTGTAGTTAGGTTTATGGTTAGAGTTGGGATTAGGGTTAGGGGTGTGTTGGGTTAGGGTTATGATTAGGGTTTGTTTTAGGGTTAGGTGTGTGTAGGGGTTAGGGTTGGGGTTAGGGGTGTGTTGGGGTTAGGGTTGGAGTTAGAATTGAGGGGTTTCCACTATTTAGGCACATCAGGGGGTCTCCATACGCGACATGGCGCCACCATTGATTACTGCAAATTTTGCGTTCAAAAAGTCAAACAGTGCTCCCTTTATTCCAAGCCTCGACGTATGCCCAAACAGTGGTTTATCCCCACATATGAGGTATCAGCGTACTCGGGAAAAATTGCACAACAACTTTGGGGTTCTAATTTCTCCTGTTAACATTGGGAAAAAAAATTGGGGACTAAAAATTATTTTTGTGGAAAAAAAAATGATTTTATATTTTCACGGCTCTGCGTTATAAACTTCTGTGAAGGACTTGGAGATTCAAAGTGCTTATCACACATCTATAGGAGTTCCTTGGGGGATCTAGTTTCCAAAATGGGGTCACTTGTGGGGAGTTTCTACTGTTTAGGCACATCAGGGACTCTGCAAACGTAACATGACGCCCGAAGACCATTCCATCAAGTGGGCATTTCAAAACGTCACTACTTCCCATCCGAGCCCCGACGTGTGCCCATACAGTAGTTTTCTCCCACATATGGGATATCAGCATACTCAGGACAAATTGGACAACAACTTTTGGGGTCTAATTTCTCATGTTACGCTTGGGAAAATAAAAAAATTGGGGACTAAAAGATCCTGATTGTGGAAAAAATATGATTTTTTTATTTTCATGCCCGGGCGTTATAAACTTCTGTGTAGCCCTTGGGGATTCAAAGTTCTCACCACACATCTAGATAAGTTCTTTGCGGGGTCTAGTTTCCTAAATGGGGTCACTTGTGGGGAGTTTCTACTGTTTAGGCACATCAGGGGCTCTGCAAACGTAACAAGATGCCCGCAGACCATTCCATCAAGTCGGCATTTCAAAGCGTCACCACATCCCTTCCGAGCCCTGACGTGTGCCCAAACAGTGGTTCCCCCCCACATATGGGGTACTAGCGTACTCAGGACAAACTGGACAACAACTTTTGGGGTCCAATTTCTCCTGTAACCATTGTGAAAATAAAAAATAGTGGGCTAAAAAATCATTTTTTGAGAAAAAAAATGATTTTTTATTTTCACGGCTCTGCGTTATAAACTTCTGTGAAGCACCTGGGGGTTCAAAGTTCTCAGTATGCATCTAGATAAGTTCCTTAGGGCGTCTAGTTTCCAAAATGGGGTCACTTGTGGGGGAGCTCCAATGTTTAGGCACACAGGGACTCTCCAAATGCGACATGGCAACCGCTAAATATTCCAGCATATTTTCCATTCAAAAAGTCAAATGGCGCTCCTTCCCTTCTGAGCCCTGCCGTGCGCCCATACAGTGGTTTATGACCACATATGAGGTATCTATGTACTCAGGAGAAATTGCCCAACAAATTTTAGGATCCAATTTATACTGTTGCCCATGTGAAAATGAAAAAAACTGAGGCTAAAAGAAAATTTTTGTGAAAAAAAAGTACTTTCTTTTTTTTACGGATCAATTTGTGAAGCACCTGGAGGTTCAAAGTGCTCACTATGCATCTAGATAAGTTCCTTAGGGGGTCTAGTTTCCAAAATGGGGTCACTTGTGGGGGAGCTCCAATGTTTAGGCACACAGGGACTCTCCAAATGCGACATGGCAACCGCTAAATATTCCAGCATATTTTCCATTCAAAAAGTCAAATGGCGCTCCTTCCCTTCTGAGCCCTGCCGTGCGCCCAAACAGTGGTTTATGACCACATATGAGGTATCTGTGTACTCAGGAGAAATTGCCCAACAAATTTTAGGATCCAATTTATACTGTTGCCCATGTCAAAATGAAAAAAACTGAGGCTAAAAGAAAATTTTTGTGAAAAAAAAGTACTTTTTTTTTACGGATCAATTTGTGAAGCACCTGGGGTTCAAAGTGCTCACTATGCATCTAGATAAGTTCCTTAGGGGTCTAGTTTCCAAAATGGGGTCACTTGTGGGGGAGCTCCAATGTTTAGGCACAAAGGGACTCTCCAAATGTGACATGGCAACCTCTAAATATTCCAGCATATTTTCTATTCAAAAAGTCAAATGGCGCTCCTTCCCTTCTGAGCCCTGCTGTGCACCCATACAGTGGTTTATGACCACATATGAGGTATCTGTGTACTCAGGAGAAATTACCCAACAAATTTTAGGATCCATTTTGTCCTGATGCCCATGTAAAAATGAAAAAATTGATGCTAAAAGAAAATGTTTGTTGGAAAAATTAAAATGTCCATTTTTTCCTTCCACGTTGTTTTAGTTCCTGTGAAGCACCTGAAGGGTTAATAATCTTCTTGAATGTAGTTTTGAGTAGCTTGAGGGGTGCAGTTTTTATAAAGGTGTCACTTTTGGGTATTTTCTGCCATATAGACCCCTCAAAGTGACTTCAAATGTGAGGTGGTCCCTAAAAAAAATGGTTTTGTAAATTTTGATGTAAAAAGGAGAAATCGCTGGTCAACTTTTAACCCTTATAACTTCCTAACAAAAAAAAATGTTGTTCCCAAAATTGTGCTGATGTAAAGTAGACATGTGGGAAATGTTATTTATTAACTATTTTGTGCCACATAACTCTCTGGTTTAACAGAATAAAAATTAAAAATTTGAAAATTACAAAATTTTCAGAATTTTCGCCAAATTTCCATTTTTTTCACAAATAAACGCAAAAATTATCGACCTTAATTTACCACTAACATGAAGCCCAATATGTCACGAAAAAACAATCTCAGAATCGCTAGGATCCGTTGAAGCGTTCCTGAGTTATTACCTCATAAAGGGACACTGGTCAGAATTGCAAAAAATGGCAAGGTCTTTAAGGTCAAAATAGGCTGGGTCATGAAGGGGTTAAATAAAAAAAATCCTTTTTTTTTTTTTTTTTTTTTTTTTTAAAAATCATTGATTTTTATCCACCCTGATCCTAAGAATAGGTTATCGCTGTTAAACAAATGTAGAATCCCTTAAAAAATAATTAGCAAATATCTCTATTAAAAGTTAGCAAATTAGTTGAATGTGACTTGAACTTGTGTCAAATTTTTAATCCGAATTTGCGATTCAGTTCTCGGATATCCTAAAAATCCAAGATCCTATCGCAATATGTAGTAGGTATAAAGATGATAATATTAGCAAATACTTCCAATTATACATGTAATCTAGTTCTTCTGATTCACTATGTCGCTTACCCTAAGTGCAGGGCATTGCAGTAGTATCCGTGGTTATGATGATCACTAACAGCTGACACTTTGGGTGGTCGTAACCATGGATACCTAAGCTACTGCAATTCCCTGCACATGGGGTAAGCGACATGGCGAATCAGAAGAACTATACTACCGTTCTAATTGGAGGTATTTGTTAATATTATGATTACACCTACTACATATTCTTGGACATGGGAATACCCCTTTTAAATGCAAGCTATGTAGTCCACAAGTGTACTCTTAGGGCACCCGTGAGCAGTCTGCGTGCATCTTTGCATCTCCTGCTGCAGGATCCACACCGAAAAATAATCGCTTGTAGTAATCCTACGTATACGGCTACATACGCAATATTATGTCTGTTGTGTACTACATGTTTCTATTAATCTATGCTCATTACATGAGCTGATGCATCTACTGTATCTCTAAAGTAGCTGATTGATAGTGCACCCACAGGTTATGTAATGAGGGTATTTTTGTGACACCTCCATAAGTCCGGTATGTTGTAATTTCATCTTCTCTGTGCTTTTCATTAAGCATTTCATATACATAATTTATGTCTGAGGTTTCAACATGCTTTCAGGTTTATTGTCCCTGGAAGAAAAATGATTCCCTGTGAACTCTTGCTTGGATGGTAGAGGTATCGTTATAGAAATCGTCATGCCGTCAGTGATTCCTGTGGTCTCCTTATGTCAGATATGTGGATGTTTCTTCATTTTCACAAGCCGATTATTTATTTATTTATTTTTTTTCCTGTTCATCAGCCTTGAACTGAGAACAGGAACCATGCCAAAAGTCCCCTCTTGAGAGAGGTTTCTGCTTTTCAGTTCCCTTTTAGGAAAACAAACAAAGAAAACCTTCAGCAATGTATGCTATTCTGCAGGAATTATGTTGAGTTTTCGGTGTCAGTGTATAGTGGTATAATATATTGTACAACATGGGATGAAACTACATAAGGAGTAGAAGTGAAGCAAGTATTACACTCGCCTATTAGATTCGTGCTGCCTAGGCACAGCTATAATATTATCTTTGGCGTAATGTTTGGAGGGCCGCTGTAAGGACAAATGATCCCAACAAGTTTTCTTCCAAGATAAGAGTAATCTGGCCGTATCTTCACAAAAGTTTGAGAACCCGTTTCACAGTTGTACGTACTCCGTCATCACTGTTGTGCGTCACTTCCTCTGTTGGTGCCATAGACATTGAAAAAGAGCTATAGAGCACATGCTTCACCCCTTACTTACTTCATACTCCCCAAAACTGGGACTCCCCGGATCCCCTGTTCTACTAAATGGTGAAAGTCGTCCAAACATGGTTACTGCAAGGGTCTTCTAGGTGCTTAGGCCCCCACTTTATTCTGAGCAATTCTTCAGTTTTGGAGGAGAGCAGTGCATAACTGAAGCCTTTAAGTCTTTGCTTTTATTAACTAATTGGGGTCTCTGCACCAGGATCAAGACCTCTGACATGTTAAACATTCACTAAGAGTACAATTACTCTTTAAATGGGTTTTCTCAAAATTATTAACAGATAAAATCGCAAAGTGCTGCTGAAAATGAGCAACTTTCCATTTTCCTTATTAATAATCCTCTCCGGTCTCAGGTGTTTTTAAAGGGATTGTCCTTTTTCAGCAATCTTCTGTGTGCTAGCTTTGCTTGCCCTTCCTGAGTTTTACACTTAGTTTTCGCCACTGTCCCTGGCTGCAGCACTGGCATCGCGTCAGCCAGGCTGCACCCAAACAACGCTGATCTCTGTGACTTGTGCCATTTGCATTCCAAGTGTTTCTAAGCTCTGTGATTGGCTGCAGCGCTGTTGATGTGACATCACTGCTGAGGCCACACAACAGGAGCGGGGCAGCGAAACACGGTGTTGGTGTTTGTTTTTTTAACCTAACTGAGCTATTGGGCAGAAGTGTATATATACTTTTGATTTTTAATTCTTCAGTTCTCAGCTTAAATGAGTACTCCCGTTTTGAAAAGGTAAACTTATAAATCAATATCTCGCTGAACACAAAGACTTTGCAAAATTTTGAGAAGACTGAATTTCATTTAACATTTTTTAATCCATAGCTCTGAAAGTAAACTATGACTTTCATAACAAAATCTGCAGTTTTATTCAAATTAGTTAATGCAAAAATGAATATACCCCCACATCAAAACTACTACAGCTAGCGTTTTGTATGACCTCCATGATTTTTAAGGATCAAGTATTTTTGGCATGGAATGAACAGGTTAGGCCTCTTTCACACATCCGTTGTGCGCCTGACGGCGCCCTCTGGCATTTTTTTGTCAAACCGCATCCGGCAAAATGTAATGCCGGATGCGTTTTTTTTTTTTGCATTGACTTTCATTAGCGCCGGATGGCGCCTGATGTCAGTGCGTTGTATCCGTTTTTGTCCGGATCCTGCGGAAATGTACATTCCGGCGGCCGGACAAAACGGAGCATGTAACGTTTTTTTTTTTTGCCGGAGCTGCCTGATGTGCCTGAAGCGGCGCATCAGGCGGCCGGAAACAATAGAAGTCAATGGAACCGGATCAGACTTTTGTGCAATCTGTCAAAAGTCTGATCCGGATTCTGGAAATCAAGGTCTACTACTACTACTACTACTACTACTACTACTACTACTACTACATTTTCCAGTGTCTCCGGGCATCAGAAACCATCTTTTTCTGGGTTCAAAAGTTCAGGGCGGATCCAGCAAAAAACCGGATCCGTTGCATCAGTTTTTTTTGTTTCAGCGCCGGATCCGTCCCTTCAGGCATAGGACGGATCATGCCTGATACAAAAAGACGGATGTGTGAAAGAGGCCTTAGCGACATATTGCCACATCTTTTTCTCCTTCCCCTGTGACAGCACCACGGAGAGAGAGGATCCGCCCTTCAGGGGCAGGAAACCTACTGATAAAAGGACGGTACCTCTCCCTCACATCAGTTGGTTTCCTGTCCCTGATGGGGAACCTTCAGTTCGGCGTACCTGGATGAAGATTCTGGATGAAGATAGGCCAGGCCCGGCCTGTCCGGTTCAGGCTGCGGACATCTTTTTTTCATTTGTCAGGAACGTCCTCTTCTAGAGCCTGGATGCTGGATGGAGAGTGATGCTCAACTTGTCTCTTCAGAATTCCTCATAGGTGTCCAATTGGATTCAGATCAGTTGCCAAATATGTCTCTTCATCTGAACCCAATTTCACATTATGCGGAATTCTGAAGAAACTCAGTCCTGTCAAAATTTTGGAAATGGATATAGTCATTTAGATATTAATTAAACTCTTACTTTTCAAATTGGTTGTGCTCATTTATGCTGAGAACTGTATTTGTCCCATAATCACAGTAATTGTGTCACGCTTTCTGTTAGTTAAAATATCTCCAGAATTTGTTAGATCCCATTATGAAAAAATTATAAATTGTCCATTATATTTTAATTTAATAGGTAGCATTTGGATGGTAGACTTGCCCTCCTTTCTCCAAACTGTTATTCAGGTCCATATGATGAGGCTCTTGGTCCTGAACGTCATTGTACGAAGTGCTTATGTGCCCATGGCTGAAAACGAGTCTGGGTCAGAAGGCCGAGTATATTGTCTCGTTCTCGTCTAGAGTCTGAATTTTTTTATTTTGCTTGGTCTGGGGCCTGGAATAAGTTAGGCCTCTTTCACACATCCGTTGTGCGCCTGACGGCGCCCCCGGCATTTAGCAGCAGCGCCGCATCAGAAAACCGGATGCGCCGCATGCGGTTTTTGGCCGGATAGTTTCTGATGCCCGGAGACATCAGGCGACTCCGGCAAAAAAAATTTTACATGCTGCGTTTTGTCCGGCCGCCGGAATGTACATTTCCGCCGGATCCGGACAAAACCGCATACAACGCACTGACATGCGGCGCCATCCGGCGCTAATGAAAGTCAATGCAAAAAAAACGGCATCCGGCATTACTTTCGCCGGATGCGGTTGGACAAAAAAATGCCGGAGGGCGCCGTCAGGCGCACAACGGATGTGTGAAAGAGGCCTTAGGGGTCTGTTTTGGTGTCAAGTCCCTTTTATATAAGTCACACCTCTTCTAGCACCACTCATTTTTTCGTGAACCGTTGTGAGTATCTATACATGGCCACCTCTTGGCTTTTGAATAGATGGATGGACTTCACTTCGTATTCTTCCAGCTGTCATGGCACTCACATGATGCAGTTTGGCAATTTTCTTGGCCGATAGACCGCTATCGATGAGCTGGGTGATGCTGTTTCTCTTTTCTTGGGAAATCTTCTTCATGGCTGCTCCTCAATTTGAACCAGTGACCTTTCGCTTGGGAATCAACCTAATAACACACTGAACTAAATGTGAGAACAGGTTGTAATTTGTAGTTTACAGGAAGAAAAAAGATTTTTCACCACCAGGAGCAAAATGTTAACCATGCAGTGACATGACAAGAATCTGCATAGCTAATCATATGCTAAATATTGCAAGTCAAATGTATATATGTGGTAGTATCACATTCGAAGCAGAAGTGGATGGTGAGATATGGAGCGTGTAAGTAAAAAATTCAAAGCATTGTTACTAGGGATGCGTGAACGTGTTCGGATAATGTGATTGTGTTATGTGCATATACAATTTAACAATTGTTAATTAACCCTTGCACATTAGATGACAGTTGTCCAAAATTGCCAGTTTCGGCTTGATTGTCTGACTGTGTCATGGGAATGGGGGTCTCTCAACTTTACTACAACAGATAACATGAGGCAGGGTAAGATGGTTCAAACTTAAAAGCCCAAATTACACCAGTTCTTTGTTAAATTGAGTGTTCACCAGTTTGGGGGGAGTCGGTACAAGCTGGACAAGCATTTGATAATGATCTTGTATATGAGAACCCACTTCCAACTTCATATTGTTAGTAGAGGAGTCAACCTTATTCATTCGTGTACCAAATTGGTCCAATTTCTGTTGTGCTCCAGATTAAGGGCAGGCAGCAGCTGCCCTCACCACGTGTATTGTGGAGACGAAAGGAAGTTCGAATTAGTAGCCAAGGCTGCTCACTGCGGCTTCATTAGATTCAGATCAGAGAATTTGATGAATAGTAGAGTTCGGTGACGGACTTATAACGTTCATTTTTGCCATTATGTATGTTGTACTAATGAGCGGTAGATGCACTGTACATGAGAATGTATTATGAGAAGGTGGAAGGTCAGAAGTTGGTACTTGGCGTATGTGTGTGCGATACTCATAAAGATGTTGTTTTGCATTAGAATTACTTGAGTAATATGTGACCTATTAAGGCTTCCAGTCAAGGCAGTACCTTATGGCCTTCACTAATGAAGGGTTATTGATTTACCTTTTAATACTGGACAACTATTGTGGATTCTTACAGTGAAATGACCAGACTCGTGAATGATCCAGCTGGGTTTGCTCATGCATCTTTCTTTTTTTATTTGTTTGGCAATGATTGCCACAGCTTTCAATCAGCAGTGTGTAGGCCCCCATACACATTAGACTAACATTGGCCAAACCTGCTTCTATTGTTGGGGTCAAATCGACAGTTTAATGTATTTGGGGGCCTCTTGATTTTCCCATGACAAATGTTTGGGGAGATAAGGATCTGAGTTGTCCGATTTTTGGACTGCCGATCCTTTTTGAATTCTACTAGATAAGTCGTTGACCTGGAAGTCTCATAGAGAACACCGGAGCGCACGCATGGCTCTCCTGGGTTCCAACCATCCATCCGATAGCAATGTATTGTGTATGGAGGAACCCGGGAGAGATGACTGCCAGCCGAATCTTTGTTCATCCAATAGCAATGTATTGTGTATGGAAGAACTGGTAGGGATGGCTTTATCTTTTATCTGCTGCTTACGGTATATTCTCTAACCCGTGGTGTGTGTGTGTATATACACACAATGTTGTATTTTTGTGTTTCTAGTCCTGCACAAACCTTGCTTTGCTAACTAGTGTAGACCCGTATAAACCTGATACCTTGCGGTTATAGGAATTTTACATTTGGCTCGGTGCTACACGATCAGTAACAGCCTTTCGTGCAAATTATCTCTTGAATTATTCACTGTAATTCCTATGGGGTTATTTACATCAGTAAATTTGCAGATGCAGGATATGATGTAGTATGGGCTCTGAGATTGCTTCTAATATCTTTAGTAGTTATTCTCTTGTTGAGGCTATAAAGTAGTTAATAAGATTGTTGTGTGCCAAATAGATTGTTCTCCTCAGCACCTACCCTTTCTTGTAACTTCACCTGATTATATTTTTTTTTTAATTCTGAAAGGTTTTGAGAACAAGTAATGCCGTAGTGAAGATAAAACCATGCCATTGGTCCTTTTTCTGCCATTCAACAATATGTAGAATGTTGTCAAATGGATTGACGGGATTATGAGTAAAACAGAATCCAAATTTTCTACAAATAAGGGAGTGCACTGTATATACTGTAAGTGATATGTAGTTTTGTATGGATTTGTTTGTTTTTCTTTACAATGGTGGTTGCTATATTTTTCATATGACTGTTTAATTTTACCTTTTTAAAGGGTATCTGTCACCAGGTTTTTGCTCCCCTTTCTGAGTTCAGCATTATGTAGGGGCGGAGACCCTTATTCCGGCTATGTATTACTTACTGGGTGGTGTATTGTAAGTTTGATTAGTCACTGTTTTATCTACTAAAGAAATAAAGGCTCTCTGAATGCTGAACTGTGTATAATTACTCATTAGTGGCTTTCTGCCTATGCAGCGTGTCCACGGGAAGCTGTCAATTAGCGATGGCGACTAGGTTATACAGAGCTCATGTATCGGAAGGACTACATGGCAGCATGTTTCTAGTCCTGTGGTGATGATCTCCTGCTGATAAAACTCAAAACTACAATAAGCAGATCAATAAATTACAACAATGGATAACAATATCCCCAATTCCTGGGGCTCAATCCTTTGAAAAAAAAAAAGTACGGTAGATTTGTTTCACTTTTTTAGGGCTGCCTATTGGACTTTGCATAGGCTTGGGAGGTATAGCACCAGCCAAGAGCTCCATGCACCTGACTTGCTAACTTTAACCCATCCTCTAGATCCTCCCCAATATGCACTAAGTGTAGTAGTAGTAGTAATATTATTTTAATAATAATAATAATCTTACACCTACTACATATTGGGAGAGGATCTTGAAGATGGGAATACCCCTTTAACTGCATAACATTTGGGCTATGAGGTGTTGTAGCATTTACAACTGAAGCCTATACATTGAGTCTGTCTTGCCTAAGCACTTGTTGTAGACACTAGGTCCCACCGTGTTGGTAGGCCTTAGCAGACTGCTTTGTGAACAGTTTTCCTTACCACTGGTATATCACTGCGTTAGTGGCTCTGAAACCACATCCCATACTCTCATGACCTAAATCACAAAGTGGCTGGGTGAGGTGAGCTACACAGCGGTATTTATTTAATTTGCTTATATAGCGCCATTTGTATTCTGCAGCGCTTTTATAGACCTTTTCATCGGTGTCCCCAGTTGGGCTCGCAATCTAAATTCCCGATCAGCACAGTATGTCTTTAGGGTGTGGGAGGGAACCAGAGTACGTAGAGGAAACCCACGCAAACACGGGAAGAAAATACAAACTCCTTGCAGATGTCCTGGGTGAGATTTGACCCCCAGCACTGCAAAGCTACAGTGCTAATCACTGAGCCACCTTTCTGCTTAGCCAGAAAATTAACAACACCTTTCCAGAAAAAGTGCCTTGGCACACTACAGTCCCCGGCACATACAGTACTTACATTGTCAAAGAGCCATTGTCAGTATATTAACCCCTTAACGCCTGCCGATTAAGCCTTTTAACAATGGCAGTTGAGTGTACTTATGCCTCAGTGCCGCATTTTAACGACGCTGAGAAAAAATTGGATAGCGCCCCCCCAGCGTCAGAAATTCTCCAGGGTCTCGGCTAACGGGTAGCTGAGACCCCAGAGAACATGATTCAAGTCGGCTTTTACCGACGCTAGTGTTGTGATAGCTGTTATTCACGGAATAACGATGACCGCAAAAAAAAGTCAGCTTTCCCATTTAATTTCTCTCTTATCTGATGTGATCGCACATCATAGAGAGAAATGGGGTCCCCCGAGCCTTCCTTAGTGTCAATAGGCACTCCTGCATCCCCCCGTGGTGTCCCCTGGCCAGAGGAGTCTTCTTACGGGAAGAAAATGGCAGGCGCATGCGGAGTGAGCCCGCCGAGGCGGTCCGGCAACGATAGGAAGTTCTTCCTATTTTGATCACTGTGATAGACCTTATCACAGTTATAAAAATAAAAAAATAGTAAATCAAACCCCCCTTTATTACCCTTAGGTAAAAATAATAATTTTTATTTTATTATTTTTCCATTGGGGTTAGTGTTGGGGCTAGGGTTAGGGTTGGGCTAGAGTTAGGGTTGGGGCTAGAGCTAGGGTTAGCGTTGGTTGGGGTTGGGGTTAGGTTTATAATTGGGGTTAGGGGTGTGTTGGGGTTAAGATTGCGGTTAGGGTTGGGATTGAAGTTGGGGTTAGGGGTATGTTAGGGTTGGAGTTAGAATTGGGGGGTTTCCAGTGTTTAGGTACATCAGGGGTCTCCAAACGCGACATGTCGCCCACCATTGATTCCAACCAATTTTGCGTTCAAAAAGTCAGACGGTGCTCCCTCCATTCTAAGATGTGCCATTCTCCAAAACAGTGGCTTTCCCCCACATACGGGTATCGGCTTATCAGGAGAAATTGCACAGCAAATTTTGTGGTTCATTTTCTCCTGATACCCATGTAAAAATAAAAAAATTTGGTTCCAAAATAATTTTTTATGAAAAAAGTAAAAATGTTCATTTTTTTCCTTTCACATTGCCTTAGTTCTCGTGAAGGGTTAATATATTTTTTTTAATGTGGTTTTGCGCACCTTGAGTGGTTCAGTTTTGAGAGTGGTGTCCGTTTTGGGATATTTTCTGTTATAGTGACACCCCCCCAAACTCACTTCAAATGTGAGGTGGTCCCTTAAAAAAAAAAAAAAAAAAAAATGGTTTTGTAAATTTTATTGGAAAAATGAGAAATCATTGGTCAACTTTTAACCCTTATAGCGTGCTAACAAAGTAAATTGTTTCCAAAATTGTGCTGATGTAAAGTAGACATGTGAGAAATATTATTTATTAACTTTTTTGTGTGACACCTCTCTCTGATTTAAGGGCACAAAAATTTAAAGTTTGAAGTTTGCTAAATTTTCAAGATTTTTGCCAAATATCTGTTTTTTTTTCATAAACGGAAGTTATGCCAAAGTAATTTTACCATTAACATGAAGTACAGTATGTCACGAAAAACCATTCTCAGAATCAGTGGGATCCGTTGAAGCTTTCCAGGGCTATAACCTCATAAAGTGACAGTGTTCGTATTGTAAAAATTGGCTTGGTCATTACGGTAAGTACCAAATTGGCTCTGTCACTAAGGGGTTAAAACACATTTTTGCAAAAATAAAACCGTTGTAAACACAAGATCTTGTAATGTCTAGGATTACCTGTTTATTCCTCTACACCCTTAGGGTATTTGCGCAATTTTATTAGTTCAATTCTGCCTGAAATCCACCTGAAAAAGTGCTTACATTTTTTTTTAAAAGATTCAACTTATGTACAGCAATGTCAAAACAACTTGCTGTGCGTACGGTCAGTCTTTTTGAGCTTCATTTAACCACTTCAGACTTTGAAAACTATGCAGCCGCTAAAAGAAGTGTTACCTGACCATACTTTATATATTTAATAATTATACTTCAGGAGGGGGGAGCCAGCGGTAAAGCTTCCACAAAACAACCAAAAAGACTCCAAAGTGGACACTTTAAGCAGGAGAAGCTTCAGGAAAATGCAGACTGTGTTTTTCTTAAAGGGAATCTGTCACCCCCTGGGACATTTTTAACTTATCAATATGGGCATACAGGTGATAGAATGGTTAAACTAGTCTTAGCTGTATGCCTCATATCTGAGGTCTTGTGGAGAATTCGTCTTTTATTTCTTTATGCTAATGATTTCTTCCAGGCCTCGATGAAATGTCTGCCGCCGGTCTTCATTTGTGTACCACCCCCCTCCCATCAGCATAACAGTGCCCTCTGACCTGTAATGGTGGCTCCTGAATCCCGCCCTGAAGTGATTAAACAGAGTCAGCATGGGTTTGTAACTAATAAGTCATGTCAGACTAACTTAATTTCCTTCTATGACAGAATCACTGACTGGGTGGATCTGGGAAATGCTGTAGATATAGTACATCTTGACTTCAACAAAGCATTTGACAAAGTATCTCACACAATCCTTATTGAAAAAATGACTAAGTATGGAATGGACAAGGCAACTGTTAGGTGGATTCATAACTGGCTTAGTGATCGGACTCAGAGTGGTCGTAAATGGCTGCACATCCAGTTGGAAGAATGTATCAAGTGGGGTACCACAAGGTTCTGTTTTGGGCCCTGTATTGTTCAACCTCTTTATCAATGATTTAGATGAAGGAATTGAGGGTAAACTGATCAAATTTGCTGATGACACAAAGCTAGGAGGGGTAGCTAATACTAGAGAAGAGAGAGAGAGGATTCAAAAAGATATAAATAAACTGGAGCAGTGGGCAGCAACTAACAATGGATTTTAACAGGGAAAAATGCAAAGTACTACATCTGGGCAATAAAAATGAAAAAAGCATATAAAAAATGGGAGGAATAGGGCTAAGTAACAGCACATGTGAAAAAGACTTGGGTATACTAATTGATCACAGACTTAACATGAGTCAACAGTGTGATGCAGCAGCAAAAAAGGCAAATGCAATTCTAGGATGTATCAACAGAAGCATACAGTCTAGATCACGTGAGGTCATTATTGCCCTCTACTCCTCTTTGGTCAGACCTCATCTGGAATACTGTGTCCAGTTTTGGGCACCACATTTTAAAAAAAGACATCATCAAACTGGAGCAAGTTCAGAGAAGAGCCACCAGAATGGTGACCGGTCTGCAAACCATGTCCTATGAGGGAAGGTTACAGGATTTGGGAATGTTTAGCTTGCAAAAAAGAAGACTGAGAGGAGACTTAATAGCTGTCTACAAATATCTCAGGGGCTGTCACATTGTAGAAGGATCATCTTTATTCTCATTTGCACAAGGAAAGACTAGAAGCAATGGGATGAAACTGAATGGGAGGAGACACAGATTAGATATTAGAAAAAACTTTTTGACAGTTAGGGTGATCAATGAGTGGAACAGGCTGCCACGAGAGGTGGTGAGTTCTCCTTCAATGGAAGTCTTCAAACAGAGGTTGGACAGACATCTGTCTGGGATGATTTAGAGCAGGGATGTCAAAGTCAAACACACCGAGGGCCAAAAAAACAAATTTGCTACAAGCCGAGGGCCGGACTGACGCCGGCCCTGCTACCGGTGCATTGTGGGAAATGTAGTGTTGGTGCCAGGGCCGGCTCCAGGTTTTTATGGGCCCCGGGCGAAAGAGCCTCAGTGGGCCCCTTTAACACAGACCACGATTCATGATGCACAGATACAGCAGAGAAATATGGGTACAGTACAATGCCAAATACTTCTCTTCTTACATTACATGAGTGATATCTATTGTAAATTGTACAATAGCTCAAAAACCGCCAAATCCTTACAGCGCACAGTACAGACTGGACAGTACAGTCCTCCATACAATATTATGGGCACCACAGTCTCCCCCCCTCATCACCCATATAATACCCCATGCAGGATGTCACCCCCCATATAATGCTCCATACAGAATACTGGACCCAATATAATGCTCCATACAGGATACTGGACCCAATATAATGCTCCATACAGGATACTGGTCCCCATATAATGCTGCATACAGGATACTGGTCCCCATATAATGCTCCATACAAAATATGGAGCTCTCCTCTGCGCTGTACTGCGTTCTGCACTGTTACAGCTCAGGAAAGGGCGCTGTGGAAAGACTCCCCATTATCATCATCATTGCCTCCCCATCATCATCATGGCCTCCCCATTATCATCAATGCCTGCCCATCATCATCATCTCCTCCCCATCATCATCAATGCCTGCCCATCATCATCTTCTCCCCATCATCAATGCCTGCCCATTATCATCAATGCCTGCCCATTATCATCATCTTCTCCCCATCATCATCAATGCCTCCCCATTATCAGCAATGCCTGCCCATCATCATCTCCTCCCCATCATCATCAATGCCTGCCCATCATCATCTTCTCCCCATCATCAATGCCTGCCCATTATCATCATCTTCTCCCCATCATCACCAATGCCTCCCCATTATCAGCAATGCCTGCCCATCATCACACACAGACAGCACACAAGCACTCTCTCACATACTTATACACACACACACACACACACACACACACAAAGCACCGCACTACATACACACAGACACACACAGAGACATACACACACACACGTCTTACCTGTCCGACGTCCGCGCGCTCTGTGCCACAGCCGGCCGCTGAATGATGACGTCATTCAGCGGCCTGCTGTGAGAGGAAGCGCTGGAGCCCGGAGCTGCGGCAGCGAAGGCACGGGAGAGGTAAGTATTGTGCCAGCTGATGCCGGGGCCCTGAGCAAGTGGGGGGGGCCCAGTGGCGGCGCTGACACCGCTCTCCTCCGCTAACGGGCAGGGGGGTGCCAGACTGCGAGTGGGCCCCCCCGCCTGCTCAGGGCCCCGGCACTTGCCCGGGTGTGCCGGGTGCTGACGCCGGCCCTGGTTGGTGCGTGCAAAACACCAGCAGGGGGCTGTGGCCTGCGGGCCGGATCTAATAGTAATTAAATATCATCCAGGGGGCCATAGATAATCAATTCGCGGGCCGGATCTGGCCCGCGGGCCTTGACTTTGACATATGGGATTTAGAGAATCCTGCTTTGAGCAGGGGGTTGGATCAGATGGCCCAGGAGGTCCCTTCCAACTCTACCATTCTATGATTCTATGATTCTTCCACGATTATATGTTAATTTTCTGCCCTTCTGTGGGCGTTGGCTTTATTGTTCTTCTGTGCAGGCACCAGTGAGACACTGCTGCTTCCGCTCCAGTGACTTTCGGTGTGCGCGGTAATAAGGTGCCCTCCCACCTCATTCCTCCTTCCATAGTTAGGAACCATATAGTTTCTGGTGCCCTTGTCACCCTCGTTTGTATATGTGTATGTGTGAGTATATAGAAGAACAACAATGAAGCCAATGCCCATAGAAGGGTGAAAAATGAACGTACTGTCGTGCTCTTGCAGGGCGCAGGTGCGGGATTCCGAGGGCACTGACGCTGATGGGAGGGGGTTGTATTATAATGAAGATCAGAGGCAGAGATTTCTTCCAGGCACTGCACGCCCCGGAGCCTGGAAGAAATCATTAGCATACAGAAATAATACAGGTAGGACTCGTTAAACATTTCTATTGTATGCCCACATTAATGGGTTAAAGACGTCCCAGGGGGTGACAAGTTCCCTTTAAAAATTCAGCTGGTGTGCTGCTAAAAAATCCCCCAAAATACGCACTGTGTGCACATACCGTTGCAATTTCGTTTTTCACCCCTCATGACTTTTTAGCAAATGTAACGTAATATATACTTTTTATTACACATTGAGGGACTCCTTTTATCAAAGTGAGTAAATAAATAGGGAAAAAAAAGGAAACGTTGCTATGGAAACCAGATTCCAGCCGTGTTACTTTTAGGGAATTTCAGAACAAGGGTTGCCCTGACGAGACGTCTCCTTGTAATAAAACATTGAATTATGTGACTGATTACTCGATTCAGGGCAACATGATCACTGAATGTAAGGGATACGCTGTTCATTCAGGTTGTGGTTTATCTAGAAGAAACCCGCAGCGAGTGAATTGAATTTTCCAGTAGCAGAGTGCCCGGAGGCCTAATGACTGGAAAAACCGGTTACGAATAGTTTAATGTAAGAGTTTTTGCTAAGTTCTAGAACAGCTGATGGTGTAGTCCAGAGGTAGAGAACGTTTTCCTCATTCTTTTCCTAGTATTTGATTTCAGAACAGCTTGATCGGGTGTTCACTGGGGACTGAGACATATATTTGAGGCAGGACAGGATTGTGCAGCAGATAAGCAGTATGTTTTTCCAGTCCAATCATACCTGCATATGGCATATGCTGCATTGGTTTATTTCCCATGTATTTGTAGCAGAAGGAGCATTTTACTGTTGATTGTATTAGAAATCATGTTTTGTTGTGTTTTTTTTATTTTTTATACTACCCTATTTATTACAAGTATTATATTACAGAAGCTTTGTGTGCCCCCAATGCCAAATGTGTGTGTTTGTATATATGTATGTGTATATATAGAGATATATAATTATATTTATTTATTTTATTTTTTTACTCTATACAGTGGCATGTAACAGTTCGGGTACCCCTGGTCAAAATTACTGTTATTGAGATCAGTTACCGTAAGCAAGTTGAAGATACAATGATCTCTAAAAGGGCTAAAGATAAAGATGGCACATTTCCTTTGTATCTTAGGCAAAAATAAAATATATTTTCAGTTTTATTTTTTTTAATTTTAAAAATTACAAAAAAGAAAAGGGGCCGATGCAAAAGGTTTGACACCCTTGGAGGTTTGTGTGCACAGATAATGTTGACCAAAGATTCAGACCTTAATTGGCCTGTTAGGGTTATGGCTCGTTCACTATCATTATTAGGAAAGGCCAGGTGATGCAAATTTCTCAGCTTTTCGAAAACCTTTCCACCTTTCACCTTGTGCCAAAAAAAAATCAGCTATGGGTTCTTTTAAGCTGCTGCCTAGCAATCTGAAAATGGTTGAGGCCCCTAAAGCAGGAGAAGGCTATAAAAAGATGGCAAAGCGTTTTCAAGTTGCCCTTTCCTCAGTTTGAAATCTAATTAAAAAATAGCAGTTTACAGGAAAAGTGGAGGCTGTTGTTTCGGTAACTGAGGAGAAATGGCAAAAACGGTAATACACCAGAGAGGCTGGAACCTATTGGATTGCAGTACTCTGAACTATCCACACAACTAGAGGTAGCCGTGGAGCGTTCCTACGTTGATCCTAGACGCCTCTTCACAGCCTGAGAGATAACTACACCTAAAGGCAGAAAGATAAAAGCTATAATAATAATAATCTTTATTTTTATATAGCGCTAACATATTCCATAGCGCTTTACAGTTTGCACACATTATCGTCGCTGTCCCCGATGGGGCTCACAATCTAGATTCCCTATCAGTATGTTTTTGGATCTGCCCCGGAGCAGATCCCCAAAGAAAATAGGAAGCCCCCAAACATGTAATGGCGGTTAGACAAGAAGAAAGCACGGACACAGACAGAAAATAGAATGAGCAAACGCTGGGGCCCAATCTGTCTAGACAGAAAAGTACAGGAAAGAATTCTGACTGCAATCCAACAAGAACCCTAAAAAATACCAACACTTCTGATTGCCAAAAAACCTGAAATCACACGATCTCATCCACCTAAATCAGATCTCTGGTGTAACAAACGCTATTCAGCAAATAAAAAGTAACAAAGGAGCAAAGCAAAAGTGCAGACAAAAACGAAGCACAATTGCAGCGCCAGATCCCCAAAAGGGGACAGGCTGCAGTCCACTGCAAGCAGCAAACCAGCAATGAAAATCAAACAGGGAAAAAAAACAGCAAACACTTATCTGAAGGAGAGCAGGAACCTAGCAGTGCTTCAAGCAAGACCAGCAGGAACAATTGATAACCGGCAAGGCTGCTGGGAACTTAGGTCACTTATATCCTACCATTCAGCGCCAGCTGAAGGCCACTCAGCAATCAGCTCATTACCCTCAGCAACCACCGGAGGGAGCCCCAGCTCAGAAGCCGCATCCAGCATATTAACAACAGGAGGCCAAGATAAGGTCTGAAAGACCAAGCAAAATTTCAGTAGGAGTTGCTCGTAGGATTGCTAGAGAGGCAAATCAGTACCCTGGCCTGACTGCCAAAGACCTTCAGAAAGATTTAGCTGACTCTGGAGTACATTGTTCTACTGAGACGCCTGCAAAAATTTGGCCTTCATGGAAGAGTCAGCAGAAGAAAACCTCTTAGCGTCCTCACCATAAAATTCAGCGTCAGAAGTATGCAAAAGAAAATCTAAACAAGATTGATGTGTTTTGGAAATAAGTCCTGTGGACTGATTAGGTTAAAATACAGTCATGGCCAAAAGTTTTGAGAATGACACAAATATTATATTTTCACATGATCTGCTGCCCTCTGGTTTTTATGTGTGTTTGACAGATGTTTTTATCACAGACAGAAATATAATTGCAAACATATGAGTAACAAAAGCTTATATTGACAGTTAGAATGAGTTAATGCAGCAAGTCAATATTTGCAGTGTTGACCCTTCTTCTTCATGACCTCTGCAATTCTCCCTGGCATGCTCTCAATCAACTTCTGGACCAAATCCTGACTGATAGCAGTCCATTCTTGCACAATCAATGCTTTCATTTTGTCAGAATTTTTAGGTTTTTGTTTGTCCACCTGTCTCTTGATGATTGACCACAAGTTCTCAATGGGATTAAGATCTGGGGAGTTTCCAGGCCATGGACCCAAAATCTCTGTTTTGTTCCCTGAGCCATTTAGTTATCACCTTTGCTTTATGGCAAGGTGCTCCATCATGCTGGAAAAGGCATTGTTGATCGCCAAACTGCCGATACTTTTCCCTGTTAGGCCATTTTTGTGCATTGCAATGATGACTGCACGTGTTTCTTTAGAGATAACCATGGTTAACAGAAGAGAAACAATGATGCCAAGCACCAGCCTCCTTTTAAAGTGTCCAGTGGTGTCATTCTTACTTAATCATGACAGATTGATCTCCAGCCATGTCCTCATGAACACCCACACCTGTGTTAATGGAGCAATCACTGAAAAGAGGTTAGCTGGTCCTTTTAAGGCAGGGCTGCAATGATGTTGAAATGTGTTTTGGGGGATAAAGTTCATTTTCTAGCCAAATATTGACTTTGCAAGTAATTGCTGTTAAGCTGATCACTCTTTATAACATTCTGGAGTATATGCAAATTGCCATTAGAAAAAGTGAAGCAGTAGACTTTGTAAAAATTAATATTTGTGTCATTCTCAAAACTTTTGTCCATGACTGTAGAACTCTTTGGCCACAATGATCAAAGGTATGTGTGTTGAAAAAGGGCACAGAATTTCAGGAAAACATCTTGCCAACTATTAATCATGGTGGTGGCTCAATCATGCTTTGGGGTTGTGTTTCAGCCAATGGCACGGGGTAGATTTCACTGGTAGAGGGAAGAATGGATTCAATGAAATTTCAACAAATTCTTGATACAAACATAATACCATCTGTAAAAAAAAAAAAAAATCTGAAGAAGAAAAGAGGATGGCTTCTACAAATGGATAATAATCCAAAACACGCGTCAAAATCAACTATCGACTTCCTCAAAAGGCGCAAGCTGAAGGTTTTAAAATGGCCGTCACAGTCCTCTGATCGGAACATCATTGAAAATCTATGTCTAGACCTCAAAATAGCAGTGCATGCAAGACGACCCCAGAATCTCACAGAACGGGAATAATTTTCCAAAGGAAGAATGGATGAAAATCCCTCAAACAAGAATTGAAAGACTCTTGGCTGGCTACAAAAAGCATTTATAATCTGTGATACTTGCAAAAGGGGGTACTACTAGGTACTAACCATGCAGCGTGCCCAAACTTTTGCATCGGCCCATTTTCCTTATTGTAATTTTCAAAATGTAAAAGGTGAAAATATATCTTTTATTTTTACCTAAAATACAACATAAATGTCATCTTTAACATTAAGGCCTTTTAGAGATCATTCCATCATCAACTTGCTTAACTATTCACAATAACAGTAATTATGAACATGGGTGCCCAAACTTTTAAATGCCATTGTATGTCCTCTCCACACTTGCGTTCTCAGCAACTGTGATTTATCCTAGCGGCCAGTCATTGCTTAGGGTGAGTTTCCACGGTCAGGAAACGCTGCGTGTTTGGCGCTGTGCGCTGGCGCAGCGCCAAACACGCAGCGTCCAGATGTTACAGCATAGTGGAGGGGATTTCAAGAAATCCCGTCTCCACTATGCGTAACAATACGCAGGTGGCAGACCTGCGTAAACGGACATGCGGCGCGTCTTTTTAGACCGCAGCATGTCCTCGCGTATTGCGGCGACGGTGCGTCGCCGCAACAGAATTAACACAGGGCTATGTAGCCCTGCGCTCTTTCCGGAGGTGTTCCGGAGGTGTCCTGAACACCTCCGGAAAGATCGCGCGTCATAAAGGGGGCGGGGCTTAGACGGAGCGGAATTTCCGCTCCGTCCAAAGCGCTGTTGTTCCGGACCGTGGAACCACAGCCTGAAAGGTTTGTCTTCCTAACAACTCATGCTTTTATAATTTGTAGTAAGATAAAAAAAAAATTCCCTGATGTTAGGCAGTTCATGAATAGGGCAAGGTGGTAAGTCCAAATGGAATTCTTTTAAAATGTTGGGGTTGAAATAAAAAAAAATCAAATAGAGGCTGTAAAATTCCTTATAGGTATAATTATGGCTCCTCCCTCTCTGTTTTTTTTTCTCTTCAAAACCAAGCCATGCAGAATATTAGTACGTTAATTGACATACATTGCTGAAACAGATGACAATTGAAGACATTTTTTACACTATAGCGCCAGAAATTATTTATTTGAAAACAATGGGATTTGTCATCCGATATTTTTTTTTTTTAATAAATATTCACATGAGTTTAGCAAAAAAAAAAAAAAGAAGACCAACAACACCTTTCCTTGCATCTTCAGCAGAGGTGATCGCTACCTGGCGTTTTATCACGGCACGTAATGAAGTAACAGATCAGAGTTGCCTTACCTTTACTTTAGGTTACGTTCTGATGATGAGTTTTTGGTGAGCTTTTGACACAAATATGCATTGAAAAAACACAGGTAACCTAATTTAGTTTATAGGTGCAGAAAATCTGCAACATCAAAAACTTGCCAAAATTCTCATGGCCTTTGTGGTTGGGGTGTGGGAGAATGCACCCCAAGGTCCTGCTTCCCCAGGTTGTTGCTGTTATAATTTGTTTAAAAGGGTGGTATGTACACATACTACTAATTATCATCATTTTTTTTATTAATATATCATTTGTTTTTAAATCCTCTTCTGTTTTGCTTGTGTGCACTTCTATTCATTAGGAAACCTCTATGATTTCTATTAATGTTTTTTATGACAAGCCACAAGTTAGGCTAGTATTCACTAGAAAAGTCTTGTTACTTGATTTGGAAGTCTTAGGTTTTAAGTATGAGTTGAGTTGCACTTTGGACGTTAATTAATACGCACCTTTCTGGGTGTCATTAGTGAGACGGAGAAGCTTCATGTGGAGCATTATCTTGTCACATACCTTCTGGCACTGCATAGGGGTTATGTGTAAACTTTGCCACCTTTCTGCAGAGATGTCTTTGGATCACCGTGTCATGGTGTGAATACTTCTGCTTCCATTTCCCAACTTCACACAGAGCAAGAAGTCTCAGGAAAGAATTATGCATATGGTCTCCTTACACTGTCTTGGCATTCTCCACAAGGAGAAACATTAGCCATTAGACCTCATGAAAGGAATGAATGGCTACGATTTAGAAGTAAATTTTTTGTTTAGA
This sequence comes from Oophaga sylvatica, assembly GCA_033576555.1. NCBI lineage: Eukaryota > Metazoa > Chordata > Amphibia > Anura > Dendrobatidae > Oophaga > Oophaga sylvatica. The sequence goes on along the minus strand of JARQOD010000006.1, from coordinate 204,438,434 downwards.
TGAAAATGTACCAAAGTGTGCCAGGTGTTCATCAAAGAATAATTCCTGGCTCCCATTAAAATGGCTCGGAAATATGTCTTCATTTGATCAGTGGTTTTCGTTCTTCATCAAAGACTTACAATTCCAGTTCTGCAGCTCCAAAATAATGATGCCTCGCGCTGTCTTCCGACATCCTTCTGTACATTGTGAATTCATGAGAAAAATGCCTTAAGAAACTTGAATGTTCCAATAAATTTTGCTGCCTGCATTTATTAGAGAATTACAAAAACAGTAATTCCCAAATATACTCATATTGTCAAAATGTTATAATTAAAATTGTACAGATTTGCCGTGAAAAATCTGTAATCAGAATATAGGTGCTGTTTATTAACTTGCAAATATTCAGGGGGTAGCGAGTCCTAAAGTCAATGTTTCCTGGAGATGTGAGCTACATTGGACTCCTTCACACAGGAGGAAAATGTCTCTAGTGCTGTTCCAGCACCACCAGTAAGTGGCTAACCTGGAAGTCATAGGTGCATACTACATTTTATCTGCACATCTCCTTCATGTTGGTGCAGGTACACCAAAGATTAACCTACAATTATGTTCTGCTGATATCTGTTAACAGGGTTCTCCGATTGTAGTTCTGATGCCGGCGTCCCCACATGGCTCTCCTTTCCCCTCCATGCAGGGACGCCGACATACTCCCTGCCTCAGCCACACGGTGTGGTCCTGTCATACTTCCTGCCTCTCGTGCACTGTGTTTGCGGCGGCGTGCCCCCATGCTCTTAAAGGAGCAATGTGTGCACCTGCTAAGATGCCTTCAGCCAATAGATAGAAGACATCCTGTATAAAAGGAAGCAACGTGGTCATTAGTGAGTTGTTGGGTCCCCTGGTCCTTGTGTGGCCAGAGCCCGAACCTGCTCCCCCGGCCCTTGTGAGGCTGGGTCCTGAGCCTCAACCCCCGTACCTTGTGCGGTCGGGTCCTGAATCCGATCCCCTGGTCCTTGTGCGGCACAGTCCTGAACCTCTTCACCTGTTACTTGTATAGCCAGATCCTGGACTTCCTTACCCTGTTCTTGTGTGGCCGGGATGTGAATCTGTTTCCCTGGTCCGTGTGTGGCCAGTTCCCGAACCCGAATTCCTGGTCAGTGAGTGGCCAGTGCCTAAATTCTGAAGCAGTTTTGGCACCTCTTGTTGAGGGGCTGTTTTTCAGCTTACCGCACTGGAAAATTTTTATGTAAATGCAGAAAGGATGAATGGACAAATGTACTGAGACATTTTTAAAAAAAAATCTGCTGCCATCTACCAGGATGATGAAGAGAGTTGACTTTTCAGCAAGAAAATGATCCCAATCACATAGCCAAGGAAACTCCTAATTGGTTTCAGAGAAAGAAAGAAAATAAAGCTGCTAGAATGGCCCAGCCAATCATCCGGCCTCAAGCAAATCAAAAATATATGGAAGGAACTAAAGCTCAGAGTTCATTAAAGGAGTCCAAGGAAACTTCAGGATTTTAATAGTGATTGTATGGAAGAATGGGCCAAAATCATACTGTCAAGCTGTCCTCTCCAACTAGCTTTTAATACTTTGTACAAATTCATTTCAGTAAGTGTGTTGACTTATTTTCCCCATGTCATCTTTCATTATGTGTGTGTGTGGATTGGATGGGTTGTTAGTACATTTGGTGAGAATTTAATGTCAAGAGAACCTTTAGAAATATATTTACGGTACTTAGAAAATTTGTGACATGTTCAATAATTATTTCACTTGCTGTATTTACTCCAGTATGGTCACTGCCAACCTCCGCCATAACCCAAGAAAACTAGCTGCCACAACCAATGGTTTATATAGGCCAATTGGACACCTGTTACGGGTAGTGTACGGCTTCAGGGATGTGGTTTATGGAGCAAGAGGAACAAAGCTATTCAATTTTATTTAGAAAAGTAGGTGGTGTTTATAAAAATATGCAAAAGATGGTACAAAGGAGGCAAAACAATACAGTATATACATTTAAGTAAAAAAAGGGATAATGAAAAAAAAAATACTAAACTTGTGTCAAGGAATTGGCGCAGATCTTAGTGGTAGAAAGCTCTCCTTTAAAAATGGTGCAGAACTACAGCAAACTGTATCTTCCAGGACTAAAATTCAGAATCTGATTTTATTAGATAAGTCACTGCCACATACTTTCCCTTGGTGACCTCAGAAGGGACAGGTCAATAGGATGTGGCTAGGATCTCAAAAATTTATGATTTCCCCAATTTTCAGGCTATCTGTCCACCTGGATGTCCCAGGTGGTAGATGTTTAATGCCATATTTCCTATCATGATTTTGGATTTCCATAGATGGGGAACATGGCATATATACCATCATCCATCTGTCCCATATTAATTTGGGACTGACCGGTAGGCCTCACCTCATTGTAAGTAAATGTGTTCTTTTCGCCTTTTCATCAAAACGCCAAAAATATGTCTCTTGTAGCTGTAGGACTTATGCCTGTCACAAAAAAAATCCAGTCTTCACAACTGGACTTCGGTGACAGAGTGTCTGATTTAATTTTTTTTGAAGACCAGAAAAGTTGCATACTCAGGGGTGAAGGGTCACGTCTCTGTCTCTTGTATTGACTGAAAAAAAAGTCAGTGAAAGTAGCGGTCACTTGGGGAGTGCCGTGAAAAGCGGTGAATGAAGTAAATTAATTTAATGAGCAGTCCAATGCAGCTCCAGTCGTAAACTTCCAATGGAGGATAGTAACTGGGACAATGTAGAAAACGGCAAAGGAGCGCAAAGAACACAAGAACAAGGTAGTAATTTCTTAAGCCCACTGGGCTTATGAAATTACTACCTTGTCCTTGTGTTCTTTGCTCTCCTTTGACCGTTTTCTACATTGTCCCTCTTGTATTAACGGAGCCCAGCTTGGTGTATGTTCTCCAGCAGATAACCTACTTTACTTACCTGTCCACAGCTGGTAACCGGTGGTTGGAATGAAGTGTTGGCTCTCTTTTTCCCTTCCCAAGTTATAATTAAGAAATGCTTCAACACTTCTACGAGGGTGACACATCCCCTCTTAAGAGATGGATTTTGGTCCATTTTACTTTTAAATCTATGACACTAATCATAATCTAGAGGCATTAAAGCAAGGCTAAAGTGTGCGTGCCACCGCCAACCCATCTGTTTCCAGTGATTTGAGTTAGAAAGTAAGTGATGATACGATGTGATGATGATGCATCCTATATTGGTGTCCAGGCTCACTGGCAGTTTTTGAACAGACATTAATATTCTTAAAGGATCCGTATGAGCTTATGAGCTAAATAAAACTATAGTTGATTTTTTTTTTCCAGAAATGGCACCTCTGTGGTCAATAAGCTATAGCTGCATATTTGGTTTTGCAGCGAAGCCCTATTTACTTGAATGCGATTGAGCTGCAGTACCAGGCACAACCTAAGGACTAGAGTGGCGCTGCTAGCGAAAGCCATGTTTTTTATTTATAGAGCTCTTAAATTCTCGTAGATTACTTTTTATTGCCTTAAAGCAGTGCATCATTTCACAATAGAGAATCCTTTTTATAACCAGTCAAATAATAACAGGAAAATTCTGCTAAACATGTATTTATTTTGTATCTTTCAGATCGCCTTCTTGACGCTGACTCTCTTCCCCATCCGTCTGTTTTTTGCTGCATTCATGATGCTGCTGGCATGGCCATTTGCCTTCATTGCTGCTATGGGCCGTACGGGGAAAGAGCTTGAACAGCCCATGTCCTGGTGGAGAAAGTGAGTGTAATGCAATAATTCTGCTACTGCAAATAACAATGTAGTTAAGAATGGAGCTGACATACAGATAAACTTAGACTTGTAGTAACAAACATGTACAGTATTTCTTGTGCATCTTGGTTTACTTCACTATAGGACAGTAACGAGCTCTTTCTGTAGCTTCTGTATGAGGTTTCACCTACACAGAAATCCCGTGGTTTCTACAATATTCACATAATAGAAATAAAGTAAACCATTAAAAGGTTCAATATGTAATGTCCGTCATAAAGACACTTCACTTGTTATACAGCTTAAATCTTTTATTACTATGTAGTCCAGAAAACTTGTTCCACGTTTACAACGGCAATATAACTGAGAACGTCATGGGATCGGGATCAGAAGCGGAGATACAGTAGACTAGGGGCACATTGTGTTTGCCACTACTGTCAGGTATATACCGTCATGAGAAGTGATAGGCCATATTTCCGTGTAGGAAATATACTTAACTACTCAGTTAAAGGGAACCTGTCACCAGTTTTTTGGCCTGTCAACTAAAAATATCATCTAAAAGAGTGGGAGCTAAACATTCCCCAACTACTTGTGAAATCCCCTGACTCCCCATGAATCCCCCATAAAAACCTTTTATTTTGCTCCCGCTCTGTATATAAATATCCTCGGTCCGGTCCGATGGTTGTTGGTTCTGGTCCCTCTCTCCACCCCTCCTCGGCGTGCTGTACGCATTCCGTTCTGTGAATAGTGTTGTTCGCGTACAGGTCCCGCGCATGCGCATTCAAATTGCCTCCCACGCATGCGCGGTATGCTTTGCCCAACTGCTGGTGAAGCCAAAAAGCATTAGTGTGCATGCGCCGGTGAACTATGTTCCGGTACACAGCAAAATACTTCCGGGACATAGTACTTCCGGCGCATGCGTTGGAGGCAATTTGAATGCGCACGCGTGGGACCTGTACGCGAACGCTATTCACAGAACGGAATGCGTACAGCACGCCGAGGAGGGGTGGAGAGAGGGACCAGAACCAACGCCCATCGGACCGGACCGAGGATATTTACATACAGCGTGGGATCAAAATAAAAGATTTTGGGGGATTCATGGGGAGTCAGGGGATTTCACAAGTAGTTGGGGAATGTTTAGCTCACACTCTATTAGATGATATTTTTAGTTGATAGGCCAAAAAACTGGTGACAGGTTATCTTTAAAGGGTATTCTCCACTTTTGAAGTTTATTCCCTGTGTGTGGGATAGGGGATAATTTCCTGATTTATTGTGGATTTGACCTCTAGAAATCCCACTGTTTACGAGAACCGAGGCGCTTTGTAAATGGAGCGATGTTCGATCTTGCACATCTCTGTTGTATTCGTTCTTGAAGAGAGTTCTGAGGACAAGCAAAATGCTGCACTCCTATTAGAATGAATGGAACGTCTCTGCGCATGATCGACTACCGCTCCATTCACACGGGGCTCCTTAGAGCGCCGTTCTCAGAATTGGTGGGGGTCCCTGTGGTCAGACTCCCAACGATCAGGAAGTTATCACCAATCCTGTGGAGAAGGGATAGCTTCCACACTTGAGAATAACCCTTTAAATAAGCGGCATCCTGACACTTACCAACAAGATAGACATTTGTATACTGAATGGGAGCTATGGAAATGTTAAAGTACTGTACATGCCTGAAGCTTTACCTGCCATAGATGTAAGATTGATGGATTAATTCAATATGCTCTCAGCCCCTAGTTGAGCTTTAACAGCATCAACCATTACCAGACAAAAAGCCCAACATGATGTGGTATTTTGTCCATTTATGGCCAGATCTACTTGGAGTCTCCAACATAAGTCTCGACACGTAGCCTCTGTTCATACTTAAGTGCTGCAGTGATGTAACTTTAAACCAGACCCGTGGCAGTCTAGGAAACCAGTAGCGGAGGAAGAACTTGAAAAGTGCCGATCATATTATATATACTTTCCTTCTAACTTTTCAGAGTCAGACCAGAAATCTACTTTAGATCTTGTGGACAACCTAATTTAGACTTAATCTGCCATCCATAAATCATGAAAATATAATAATCTGCATTATATTATGAAATTCACTGATGATAATCAAAATAATCTTGTAATGAATTCTAAAACTATATTAATCTAAGGGGTAAGGTTTCTCCTTGTGGAGAGTGACATGCCAGGTCTGGCATGCCAGTATGAGGAGACTTAAATGCTTTCGGGAAATTGAAGATGCAAATTGTCTCTCCAGAGAGGAAGAGTTCAAGTCTTCTTCCTCGCTGAAGAGACAATTTGCAAAGCTATAGTAATAAATTGTCTCTTTATTTTGGGTTTTCTAGCCCGTAATATTCTCTGTGACTGTTGGGTAATCCATAATATCAAGTAATCCAAGATATCTCCATCTGTGTGCATAATAGGAGGTAGTTTGAAAAGATTTGGCGACGGGCATAGGTGGGATTGAAATCAATGGCTCCCATGTCTCAACAAATCACCGTCCACATAACACTCTTTTTTGTACTGATTTTTGTTCCTCATTCCTCCTCTGATACTTTCTCATCCGACGCCATGATATGTGACTCTGCATGTCTGACCCTGTAGCAGATCTAGTTTGCTGACTTGGCTAATAGCTGTATACAAGCTTTGTGGCCTTAAAGAGAAGCAGAAAATGAAGCTAATCTGCTTCTCTTTTTAGAGTGGCTTTGAGACACGAATGTTCCTTTCTCAAATTGACATCTACCTTGTGTGTGGGTTTTTTTTATGCCAGTGTGCCCTCCTTTCCAAAAAGCATTTAGTACAAAAAAGTTGAATTGTGCTTGTTTTTTCTTCTTTTCTTTTTTTTTCCCTAAGAAATTGACTCCATCATGAGTGCTTTCTATGGAATAAGCGGATAAGAGTGCATTCCTATAGGACAGGGACTGTGAGCTTTACTGTAAAATACCGTAGGGTATGTCTGCAAAAAAAAACCCTCAAGTGCATTATAGAGCACTTAATAGCCTTAAGTAAACACTTTAAGGGGTTAGGTACTTTACATTGATGGTCTCTTCATAGGTCATCACTATCAGATCATTGGGGGTACAATCAGCTGTTCTGTGCTGCTAACAGAAGTGAGCAGCTGCGGAGCAGCATTCTTCTCTTTATTGGCCACAGTGGGGTACTGCATATCCACCCCTGCTCCAATGAGTAGCTGGCTTGGATGTGGCAGTACCTGGCTGCGGCCACTGTACAGTTGATGGACCTGTGTAGATCTGCTCCATGGCTGAGCACATACGGCACCAAGAACTGCCGATTGGCAGCAGTGTAACACCATCGATGTGATATTGATATATTATTCCAGGCCTTTAATGGTGTTTTCTGGGAATAGAGATACAATTTGTTTTATTACTACATTCCCTAACTACCTTCATTAGAAACCATACATTCAAAATTTGCCACTATCTAAAATGTTAATAGGCCAGGTGTTTTAGAAGCTCTAATTTGCCACCCTTTTATGTGTAAGAAGCACCGCCGGTGGATATCTGCTCTAATACTGGCTATACAGGGGTACTGAGGCTAAGATGAGGCTGCTTGCACTGCTGTCCATCCTTTATGAATGCTCAGAGGCTGCTGTGACCTAAAGAAAGCTTCACACTATGTTTTGTCGGGTATCTCAAGGTCACAGCAGCCTCTTAGCATTCGTAAAGCGTGTACAGCAGTGCAAGCAGCCTCATCTTAGCCTCAGTACCCCTGTATAGCCAGTGTTACATCAGAACATCTACTGGCAGAGCTATACATGAAGAGATGGCGTTCTTCACTGGCACCAGTCCTCTGATTGCTGCCTCCTTTCTGTAGATGTTGAAGTTCAATTAAGTATGCTAATTGCGGTGCTTGGTGCACCCTTTGGGTGGGGTAGAGGCTCAGTGCACTGTCCTGCACAATGGTTTTGTAAGTCCCTGCATACATCATTGGTGATTTATTATCACTCCAGATAAGCCAGTGTTATCCGCCCCAGAAAGCCCAGGCAGTGCTGTCTGTCACCTGTGACGGAGGTGCGTGCGTGCAAAACCAGTGTTTGTATGTTTTCCCCGTGTTTCCATGTGTTTCCTCCAGGTACTCCGGTTTCCTCCCATATTCCAAAGACATACCGATAGGGAATTTAGATTGTGAGCCCCATCGGGGACAGCGATGATGATGTGCGCAAAAACTGTAAAGTGCTGCGGAATATGTTGGCGCTATATAAAAATAAAGATGATGATGGGGGACTGAGCCTCTTGGCCACAACTGGGGTGCACCAAGCAGCCGAATTAGCATACTTAATTAAAACTGATTTTGTGCAAAGTGGAGGCAGTGACTAGAACACTAAAGGTGTGAAGTTAAATATAAATTATGTATATTATATATACATAATTTATATTTTTTCTCTTCTAGGGGGTTAGATACCCTACAAGGCTATGTAATTTTTGACTGACATGCTCCCTCTAAAGTTCACCACAGTTCTGATGTGCAAATTGCCTCTTCAGAAAGAAAGAGGACTTGAATTCTATAGCTCCACCTATTGGAAGTAGCGATCCTACAAGTCACAATCAACCCTTTAACAAGTCTTGTAGTATGACTTAGGATGAGAGCCAAATCAGAATCTCAATTTGTAGACACGGTGTTTCGGGCTATTGGCCCTTGTCAGTGCAAAGTATGAGAACTGATTTGGCTAGATGAGAGGCTCTGGACTGGGGTCTAGGGGGAAGGTTTCTCCTTGTGGAGAGTGACATACCAGCTCTGGCGTGTCAAGGTAAGAGGCTTATTCACTGTGCAATGCTCCTCTGGGACATTCTGATGGACATTTTAGATTGCAAGTGTTTGATAGGAATTTCTGACACGTCAAAATAGTTTAGGTCTTCTATAGTTTTCAAAGTCAGCAGAGGTTTTAGTCTATAGGCTTTGCCAAGGTTCCCTTTTAGGTAAATATCTCTCTTAAACAATTTGTCCTGTCTGGACAACCCTTTTTGTTTAATTAGGTCATGTGGAAGTGGAGAATAAGGCCTCATTCACACATCCGGCGGGCGCCTAAACGGCGCCCCCGGCATTTAGCCGCAGCGCCGCATCCGGTATTTTGTATGAAAACCGGATGCGCCACATCCGGTTTTTCGCCCCATCCGGTTCACGAATGCGGCAAAAAACCGCATCCGTCTCATCCGGTGTATCCGGTTTGGTGTCCGTTGACGCCGTATGCGCCAGATCCGGTTTTTAAGAACGCCCTTTTTGGGGTTCCAAATATGATTGGCTACTGTAATCCTATATATACACTGCTCCTACAGCCCATCTTTGACAGGTTGTAGAGGAGCAAGTGCAGTTTTGAGAGAAGAGCAAGTAGCAAGTGATTGGCGAACATGGATGTCATTATCGGCAATATCTTCAGGAATCTTGTTGATTTTACTGCGGAGATGAATCGATTGAGGTTTATAGTTCTGGAGAAGGAGCGAAAGTTTGAGGAGCAGCGCATTAGACGTCAGCGAATACGCCGCCGTATGTGGATCCACCCCATTACGGCACAGAGATTAACTCGTGGTGTCTATTCCACACTAAACATGGAGCTGCGACAAAATCCAGAGAAGCTCTTTGCCTATCTGCGGATGAAGAAAGAAAACTTTGATGATTTGCTGGAGCGTGTTGGAGACAAAATTAAAAAATCGGACACCTACTGTCGGTTCTCAATATCTCCGGCGGAGCGTCTCATGGTGACTATAAGGTAAGCTATATGTATTGAATCTGTTTGCTTGAGCGCACTTGTAATTTTATCATTAATTGAACATCACAGGCCAACTAGGAAACCACATGAGTATCCCCAAATTTAGTTATAAAACAGTCTTTGTCATAGATGTGATTATGTTTGGTATCTCCAATAGTCGTAGGTGAGTTCTGGTATGTAATGCTGCGTTTTTATAAAATAATTTGTATTTTCTAATTTGTTTTCAGATTTCTTGCAACTGGTGAGACGCTGGCATCGCTACATTTTCAGTATCGGATGGGAATCTCCACACTATCCGGCATAATAAAGTATACTTGTCGTGCTCTGTGGGATACTTTGGTTGAAGAATTTATTCCAGAGCCAACAACAGAGCGATGGCTTCAAATAGCGGACCAGTTTCTACTCATCTGCCAGTTCCCCAATTGCCTGGGGGCCGTTGATGGAAAGCACATCCGCATTCAAAAGCCAAAAGGAACTGGATCTGAATTTTTTAACTATAAAAAATATTTCTCTATCGTCCTGATGGCTATTGCAGATGCGCACTACAAGTTTATCGCGGTGGACATTGGGTCTTATGGACGGTCTAATGACTCCCAAGTGTTTAAAATATCTGCTATGGGACGTAAATTGTATGGAAACAGTTTTCATTTCCCCCCCCCTAGGCCACTGCCTCAAACCTCAGGCCCACCGATGCCATTCGTGTGTGTAGGTGATGAGGCATTCCAGCTGTCTCAACACCTATTGAAGCCGTACGCCAGCAGAGAATTGACACATACAAAGCGGATATTTAACTACCGCCTCACAAGAGCCAGATGGATGGTGGAGTGTGCCTTTGGCATTATGACAGCAAAATGGCGTGTCCTTTTGACTGCAATTAACTTGAAGACCGAGACTGTTGATGATGTAGTGAAAGCGTGCGTGGTCCTCCATAATTTTGTACTAACCAAGGAACCAATTTCTCTGGAGGACCACAATCAAGAAACAACTTTGCACGACTACAGCAACATTACCACTCGCAGTACAGTCGCGGTTTCAAGAATGAGGGACAAGTTTGCTCAATACTTTGTGTCACCGGAAGGTAGTGTTGACTGGCAGGATGACAGAGTGTGATAAATGTATTGTTTCTTTTAATAATTTTCTTTACCCACAATAAACCTTTTACTTGACTACCTTCTTGTGTGTTTTCTACTGTAAGCTTTTTGCCATTGTTGTGTCCATGGCTGTTTTATAACAAAACTATTTCACCTTTTGTCAAAAAAAAGTGTACATTGTAGGCCATGGTTCCCCAAATCCAGTCATCAAGGCCCACCAACATGTCAAGTTTTCAGTCTTTCCTTTGTATTGCTCAGGTGATAATTTCCTCACCTGTGCAATACAAAGGAAATCCAGAAAACAATACCTGTTGGTTGGCCTTGATGACTGGATTTGGGGACCCATGGCCTACAATGTACCCTTTTTTGGACAAAAGGTGAAATTGTATTAACAAAAGTATTTCACCATTTGTCAAAAAAAAGTGTACATTGTAGGCCATGTTTCCCCTACTCCAGTCCTCAAGGCCCACCAACATGTCAAGTTTTCAGTCTTTCCTTTGTATTGCTCAGGTGATAATTTCCTCACCTGTGCAATACAAAGGAAATCCTGAAAACATGATATGTTTTTGGTGGGCCTTGAGGACTGGAGTAGGGAAACCTGGGGTAGGGGATAATATAAAAAAAGTACACATTTTTAGTGAAAAGATAATGGAAACCCGGGACGTAACTTTGTAAAAAAGGTTGCATTTATGAACCTTTTAGCCAAAGTTAGCTGTACCTGTATAACAAATTTAAAACTTAACATCCTATAAATTAAAGACAGACAACAATGTTAAACCAATGAACAATTTATTGAAAAATTATTTTTTTAATATAATTGTTTTAAAATTAGGCCTTTTGGCCAAATGTTTAACATAGAAATAACCTTTATTTTATATTAAACTGAATTTTTTTATTAAACTTTATTTATTCAACTTTACTTTTTTATTAAACTTTATTTATTCAACTTTAAAAAAATTATAAACAAACACATATTTAAAGGTCTGTGTAGTGTGGGGTGGAAATACTGCTGGAGGGGCTGCGGGACACTTCGACCGTGGGAGTGTGGAGACTGTGGAGGGACGAACGGGATGGTGGTGGTGAAGGAACAGGAAGAGGTGAAGGGGTGGAAAGACAAAAAGAATGGGAAGACAAGGCAGAACAGGTGGGTGGTGGTGGAGTGGAGGGTTGTGCATGAGGAGCAGGTGACATAGTAGGTATTTGGAAGGGGGAAGGAGATTGGTAGGTAGAAGTGTGGTAGGGGGTAGGTGGCTGGTAGTGGGTAGGTTGTTGGTACTGGGGAGGTGACTGCAGTTGGGGAGGTGGTTGGAACCTGGGGAGGTGGTTGATATAGTGGAGGTTGATGGAGCTGGGGAGGTGGTTGGTATTGGGAGGTTGATATTGAATAGGAGGGGAGGAGGTATGGCAGGTGGAGGGGGGGGAAGATGGACGGCGGCTGTAGGGGGGGAGGTGGTGGAATGACTGGGGTGGATTGAGGATGGGAGACAACCTGCGCTAGAGCAGAGTGGCACGTGTGCATCACATACATCTGCTGGTCATAAGATAGCGGATCTATGCGCTCCGCAACCGACCTAAAAAAGCTGTAGTTCGGGGGTGTTCTTATCTCAGAACGCACAGTTTCCAGAAGTGTCTTGACCTCACCAACTAGTGTGGTTATCTGACGAAGGCCTGCGGCAACTTGTTCAGATAGCAACTTAAGGCAGTTCTGGAAAGATGCGTTCATGTGTAAGAACTCGGGCGCATAGTTCTTTTCCTGACCCTTCTGACGCTGCCGCCCAGTACCCGCAGCTGTACTAGAGGTGGCAGGGTCAGAAGGGTGGGGTAAAGGGAAGGCTATATCCTGACCAGCAGATTCATGTAATGCAGCCGGCCACGATGCTCCAGCGCTGGTGGAGGGGACAGCGGGATCAAGTGTGCGTGAAGTCTGGGAAGGGGCAGATGTGGAGGGTTGGTCAAAGTGTCCCTCGGTGTCGGTCTCCTGAGGGATCGCTCTAGAAGGCTCCAACTCTGCGGGCGCCCGAGTGCTGGTCATCGTGCTGTGGAAGAAACAAAAAAATAAAATTAATATACAGATGTGGAATGGCCCTGGCTGTAAAAAAAAAAAAAGTTAACATTTTATGGTTATATTTACCTTCTGGTGACCATTGTTTCACGCAGGAACGCCAGAGCTCGTGCATATTTGTACTTGCTCTGGTCACTATTTAGCGTCCTGAAGATCCACTCGGGGCCCGCATCTCTTTGTTAATTCCTTCTTAAGCGATTCCTCACAGACCGCCACCGCTTATAATTCTTCCCTTGAAACGAGAAAGCACACATTGGTTACTATACAACAACCCACTTTAGTCCTCGTGTCCCCAGAGTAAATTTTTCATTGTTTCCATAGTGTTTCACAAAAGAAAATGGAAAACAAGAAGCGTTGGTTTACACGAGGACAGAAGTTTTGAAAAAACACCTTTACAGTCAGCAACATGAACTATACTTACGTAATTTAGTCTGGGACCTAGGATTGAGGTCCTCCCAGCGGTGCACCATTGCTGCTGCCACTTCCATCAAGAGCCGTCGTGTCACAATTTGATCCGCATGCTGGCGGTCCCCCATGTTCCACAGCGGCTCCCTTTCTCGGACCAGGTCGATCATCAACTCCACGTCCAATCCCTCCTCCGTGTCCGAGTCGGGAGCACGCTGTGAAGCCTGTGAAATTAACAAAGGAAAAAAAAAAAAATCATGAGACACATTGTTTGAAATTTGCAAAATTATACATATTACAATGGGAAATTTAATGCACAAAACATTTTTAGATAACCCGTTTTCTACAAATGAAAAATTATAGAAAATGGCAAAAATAAAAAACGTACACGTTGAGAACCGCCGACAGTCTCACGACGACTCTGGGAGGTGCTGGGAGAAACCCTCTGGCTCCCAGATGCGAGAGACTAAAAATGAAAAGAAAAATTAGGATATTGGCAGGTGTTGGCCGCTGTGTGAAGTATGTACTAAATGTTTTTCTATGTGTTGTGTGTACTGTGATGGTGTGTTTCTGCAATTGATGCAGGATACTTACGAATTGTGAGCCCACTCCGGGTATCTCTCCACCCCGTCCTTCTTCCTCTGGGAGCTCCTCGTCATCTTCAGATTCTTGTTATTAAAAAAAAACAATCAAGACATATAACCCACAGATGGATTGTGGATAGAAAAATTAAAAATACATATTTTTACCGCCAATTCCTGACGATGGGTAGGAGGGCTCCCAGAAGAAGATGTGTCCTGCTGTGGCGGCTCTGGCTCTGGCTGGGAGGGAGATGGCGATGCCGGTGGTGCTGCCGCCGCCGCTTCAGCCGCTGCCTCCTCCGCCAACACCGCCATTGCGGCAGCTGCAGAAGCTGTTTGACGTTGTCTGCTGTGGAAGAAACAAAAAGGGACAGTCAATATATTTCTATATTCCTTGGCCCTGGCTGAAAGAGAAAAACAAACATGTATTTTTATTGAAATGTGGGATGTAATCTTTACTTTCTACTGGCTTCCCTCCTTGCCCGCCTCTCCTCCTCTCGTCTATCTCCAGCCGCCGCCTCACCCTCTTCTTGACGTCTTCTGCTGTTAAGTAAAAAGGGACTGTAAATTTTATATTCCTTGTCCATGGCTGAAAGAAAAACAAACATGTAATTTAGAGCAAAATGTGTGCTGTAATACTTACTTTCTGCGTGCTATCCTCCTAGCTTGGAGGTCCTCTCTTCCCCTCTGCTGAACTTGCGCTTCAGCCGCCGCCGCCGCCGCCGCCCGGTGAAGTCTTCGGCTGTTGAATAAGGACACAAAAACGGACAGTGAATATATCTGTATTCCTTTGCCCTGGCTGAAAGAGAAAAACAAACATGTAATTTAGAGCAAAATGTGTGCTGTAATACTTACTTTCTGCTTGCTAGCCTCCTAGCTTGGAGGTCCTCTCCTCCCCTCTGCTCAACTTGCGCTTCAGCCGCCGCCTCTGCCGCTCGTTGAATTCTTTTGCTGTTGAATAAGGACACAAAAAGGGACAGTGAACATATGCGGATTCCTTGTCCCTGGCTGAAAGAGAAAAACAAACATTTAATTTTTAGGCACATGGGGGATGTCATATTTACTTTCTACTGGCTTGCCTCCTTGCATCCAGGATCTCCTGCTCCCTTGGATCAGCAGCATCAATTCTTCTGCTGTGGAATTAACAGACAAAAAGGAATTGTGTTTATATGTATTGATTGTCCCTGTTTTAAAATATAACATTCAAACAAGGACATTATTCCGACCACATGCAATCATTTGTAGCCATCAACAGTACCATGGGTAAACCGTATCCCTGGACAAAAAAAAAAATAACAAAAAATCAATAAATAAAAAATTACAGTTTGAATCAACCAATCCCCAATACCAAAAAAAAAAAAACCAGTACAATCATAATGATAATAAAAACATGGACATTTCACATACGAGCATGAGTAGATTTAAGGTCAGAGGCACACAAAAAACAAAAATTGCAACAAAAAGAAAAGTAGATCAACATTTGGATACTAAACACATGCAAATGTATAGCAGCATGAGTAAATAAACCGTGACAGGCCACAATGAACAAAGATTGCAAACAAAAAAACAATAGCATACAATGCAAGAGACCATGAGTAGATAAACCGTGACAGGCCACAATGAACAAAGATTGCAAACAAAAAAACAATAGCATACAATGCAAGAGACCATGAGTAGATAAACCGTGACAGGCCACAATGAACAAAGATTGCAAACAAAAAAACAATAGCATACAATGCAAGAGACCATGAGTAGATAAACCGTGACAGGCCACAAAGAACAAAGATTGCAAACAAAAAAACATTAGCATACTAAACAAATGCAAGAGAGCATTAGTAGAAAAACCATCACAGGCCCCAAAAAATAAACATTGGCAAAAAAAATGGAGATAAACATTACCATAGTAAATACATGCACATTTCAGATAGTAGCAGGACAAGCAACCACATCACAGTCCCAAAAAAAAAAGCCATTTAAAAACAACAAAAAAAAAAAACATTATATGATACACAAATACATCCACATTTCATATTGTCGCAGGGAGACCAAGCACATCACTGCAAAAAAACAGTACCAGTAGATCTACATTATCAACATTAACAGTAGCAGGGAATACACAATAAAGTTCACAAACAAATGCATTTTAAACTTGGGGACCCACCCCATCATCGGCAATTTAATTTCATACAATACCAGGGGAACCAATCCCCATCACAGAAAAAACATGAAATATAAAATGTACCAGGGTGCCAAAAATAAACATCAGCTCACACAGCATTGGTGACATATGTATTGTAAATTTTGGATTTTGGGGGGGGGGGCATATTTACCGTCTGTTTTCCTGGCGCTCCATGGTGCGGATCCTGGCTGCGAGTCTCCGGTGGCTGAGGCGTCGGTGGCTGCGTCTCCGGTGGCTGCGTCTACGGTGGCTGCGTCTCCGGTGGCTCTGTGGCTTCTGTGGATGTGTCTGATGTCCCACAAAATTTTTTTTTTTATATGTTTGCTGAGGGGTGGTATCTGTTTGTTGTGGGCTGGTATATCAATTAAAAAACCGGATGCGGCTACCGGATGCGGCTCAAGCCGGATGCGGCGCATTGCGGCGTCCATAGACTTTCATTGTAAAAAAAAAACCGCACGCGCCGCATCCGGCGCATGCGGCTTTTTCGCCGCAGACAAAAAACGTTACATGCAACGTTTTTTCCAGACACCGGACGGTGACCAGACACCGCATCCGGCACCAACCGGACACGCCGCAGTGACATGCGGCGCCATCCAGCACTAATGAAAGTCTATGGGAAAAAAAACGCATGCGGTGCATACGGTTTTGTGATGCGGCGCTGAGGAAAAATGCCGGGGGCGCCGCAAGGAGAAAAACGGATGTGTGAAAGAGGCCTAAGAGTCCCCTGTTGGAGATCTTCCTCTATTAGTAAAGACAGGAGCCAGTGTAAGGAACCTCTCGTTCTTCAGTAGCATTATTGTATAACTCAATAGCATATATGTCCTGTCATGCCACATTTCCCCTCCACCCGCTGTGATATACCTTAAGCTTATTGCCAGCATGGAGCCATTTAGAAAAGGGTTGTCAGGATGGACACAGATTTCCTCTAATCAGTTAATTTGATCAGCTGTTTTCTTGGTCTTCTATAAAGGCAACATATTAGATTTGCAAAATTTCTACTAATGGCGACCATCATAGTGACTTTCAGATTTTCCCAGATCTTGGCTATACATGCAGTGTCACACATTTGCTCTATTCTACTGTTCCATTGCATGGAAACTTGTATTTTATTCAGTGAAATCCCTGGTGTTTGTATGCATGAGAGTCCAGTGGGCGGTCCTACTCGTGGTTGACAGCTAACTCCAGATGCACAGTCATATAGGGAAGACAGGCAATCACTGAGTAAGGCCATAAGACCACCCACTGGACTCATGCATACAAACACCAGGGATTTCAATGAATAAAATACAAACATTGCTGATCCTTATCCCACAAAAATGTATAACCTCCTGCCCGCAGATCAGATATTTTTAACATGACTAGTTCCCTTAAAATTCTGTTGTTCCACGTTCTGGAGCACAATGTCAAACCCTCAGTGTGAGACTTTCAGCTCTTAGCAGGGCAGTAGAAGAGATCTAATGCATGATATTCAAGATTTGGGAAAATCTGAACGTCACTGTGATGGATGCCATTAGAGGCAATTTTGGAATCTATTCTATTGCCTTTTATAGAAGGCCAAAACTACTAAGAAACAGCTGATCAAAATATGAACTGATTAGGAGAAATTTTAATCCATCTGGACAACCTTTTTCTAAATGGCTTCCCGCTGGTAATAAGCGTAGATCATTGAATCGACTCCAACAAACCCATATATCATTCTACCCCGCTGCTTCTTCTCTATACCGTTCTCTCCGTGGATCTGACAATGAGACTGGTTCCTCTTAAGTAAAAATAAAAAAAGGGATATACATAATATATATTCTCACTTATGTTGCAGAAATCTTTTCCAGGACGGTAATTGTCAGTCATCGTTTTTGTTACCTCCCCTGACAAATGCCAGGAAGTCCAGATTTCTGTGAATGTACCTTAATGTATGACAGATGATTACGGAAGAAGTCATGGCAAAGGACACGCTAGATCGAGTTACACAAAAGTATTCCAAGAATTTACAATTACTCTGTGACTTCAGATGCACATTCCGTTTTTATTTCTTCTGGGAGGAGAGCTTCACTTGCCACTGAGAAACTGACTATAGACTTCTTTAAATGCTTACATTTCTCATAAAATACCAGTCCTCTATTATTTCTATGTTGCCCAGTTCCAACTTTGTGTGTTCATTTTTTTAGTTGTCAGTGTTCTCCAATACAGTCTGATACTGTCCAGCCACTGCTATGGTATCAGAATATGTGGAGTCCTACCAAGACAACTGGACTTTCCATTCGTCTACAAGTTATTAAAACTACTCTATTGTTACATAAGTTGAAAAAAGACTTGGGTCCATCAAGTTCAACCTTTCTCTATCGCTAGAATATTTATAACCCACAATGCCATTTGTTGTGAGAAACTGTAAAAACATACAAAGTGCAATAGGGTCTCATCTGGGTATTAAGGTTGGGAGTTTGTTGAAATCTGCTCACCTGCAGGGTTTGTGTGTGACCCAACCACTATCATAGAATCATAGTATGGTAGAGTTGGAAAGGACCTCCACGGTCCTCCTGTCCACCCCCTGCTCAAAGCTGGATTCAGTAAACCATCCCAGACAGATGTCTGTCCAGCTTGTGTTTGAAAGCTTCCATTGAAGGAGAACTCACCACCTCTCATGGCAGCTTGTTCCACTTATTGATCACCATGACCTAGTTGTCAGCCGCTGCAACATCCACAGATTAGTATACAATAGAGCAAGCCAGTGTGCTGCTGATTCAAGAACAGGCCAGAGAACAAATTAATTGAAGGTGGTTCATTTGTCAACGCGTTTCAGACTCCTTCCTCAGGACTACCACAAGTGGTTTAAAATTTACTATCGACAGATAAATCCATTGTTTTTGTTGGTTGTAAATAACAAATTTTACATGCTCTTTCATCTTTTCTTTTTACCTTCTTTTACATGCTTTTATCTTCTACAGCTTTTGGTTGTAAATTACAATTAAAACAATGGATTTATTGGTCAATAGTAAATGTTAAATACATGTGATTCCCGCTCCCCACTCCTTTTTGCTTTGGCGCTCTTATTTGAAATTTTTTTTTGTACTTAAACCACATGGATGTTATGTTGCCACCTTCACATGTGGTTGTCTTGAGGAACGAGTCCGAAACTCGTTGACAAATGAACCACCATCAATTATTTTGTTCTTCGGTCCGTTCTTGAATAAGCAGTGCACTTGAAGTCCACTCGCTCTGACACTCCGTATTTATTGTGAGGAAATCATCCAGCCCTTTTTTAAAATGCTATTATAGTGCCTTCAATTACTAACTCGTGTGGTAGGACCTTCCCCAGGCTGACTGCTCTAACTGTAAAGAACTCTTTCTTATTTAGTTGCCAGAATTACGTTTACTCCCCTGTCATAAATAAATCATGTGCCAGTCCTTTTTGTATTGACCATACATACTGTATATACTCGTGTATAAGCCGACCCCCCCCAATTTTGCAAAAAAAAACCTGGGAAAACTTATTGACTCCCGTATAAGCCTAGGGTGGAAAACGCAGCAGCTACTGGTAAATTTCTAAAATAAAAATGGATACCAATAAAAGTAAAATTAATTGAGACATGAGTAGGTTAAATGTTTTTGAATATCCATATTGAATCAGGAGCATGGGGAAGTGGATCTTCCCTTGGCTAATGAAATGAATGAGTTTTTCAACAGATTCACCAACACAAGCACAGCGTCATCAGGAATGGGGGATGGATCCGGGAAAAGATCTGCAGCATTGACATTGGGGGATAAGCTGCCTGCTTTCACTGTCTCCCAAAGCGACGTGAGAAGACAGTTTAGCAGACTTGTTATTGGCAAAGCAGATGGGCCTGATGGCCTCAGCCCACGTGTCCTCAGAGCATGTGCAAACCAACTGTGTACTGTCTTCCAGCACCTGTTTAACTGGAGCCTTCAATCACAGGGGGTACCAGAACTGTGGAAGACCACTTGCCTGTTGCCGGTTCCTAAGACCACTTTTCCAACTTCCCTACACGACTATCGTCCAGTGGCCTTAACATCACATGCTATGAAGTCCTTGGAGAGAATAATACTCGCCTACTTGTGCCCGGGGGTGAGGGCCTACACTGACCCCCTGCAGTTTGCCTACCAGCAGAGATTGGGGGTGGATGATGCGGTAGTGTCTCTGCTACATACAATGCATTCGTTCTTGGACAATGATGGCACTGCAGTGCGCGCTATGTTTTTTGACTGCTCAAGTGCCTTCAATACCTTACAGCCACCCTTACTACGTAATAAGTTGACTGATATGGCGGTAGATGAGGGGATGGTGAACTGGATAATTGACTACCTGACAGACAGGCCGCAGTTTGTAAGGATGGAGGAGGTGGTATCTGGCAGTGTATG
The DNA here is from genome assembly GCA_033576555.1 of Oophaga sylvatica. Taxonomy (NCBI): domain Eukaryota; kingdom Metazoa; phylum Chordata; class Amphibia; order Anura; family Dendrobatidae; genus Oophaga; species Oophaga sylvatica. Next base: position 204,418,294 of record JARQOD010000006.1, on the reverse strand, counting down.
GAGCAGTGTTGGAGCCCCTCAGGGTACAGTGCTGTCACCCACCCTCTTCTCATTGTATACAGCTGACTTTCAGTATAAATCTGATTTTTGTCACCTCCAAAAATTCTCAGATGACTCCGTGATTGTAGGGGGCATTGTGGGGGGCCGAGGGGAGGAGGAATATAGAAGGGTGGTTTCTGACTTTGTGGATTGGTGTCAGACTAACTAGAACTAAATGTAAAGAAAACCAAGGAGATGGTGGTGAGTTATAGAAGGAAAAAGGAGGATTACTTACCGATCACCATTGCTGGCCAGGAGGTTGAGATTGTTGAGAGCTACAAATATTTGGGGGTTCACCTTGACAGTAAACTTGATTGGAGGTGTCCTACAGAAAAGGTTTACAAGAAGGAAATGAGCAGACTGTACTTTCTGCGGAAGCTCAGGTCGTTCAATGTGTGCAGTAAAATGCAGGTTCTACCAGTCCGTTGTTGCAAGTGCCATCTTTTTTGCTATCATTTGCTGGGGCAGTAGTGTGCGAGTAGCTGACGCTAATAAGCTCAACAAACTTATCAAGAAGGCAAGTGCAGCTGTTGGCCTCCATCTTGACTCTTTTGAGGAGGTATTGAGGATAGAATTCAGAAGTGTAGGGCTATAATGAACAATAATACACACCCCCTATACGAGCTGTTCTTGAAGCAGAAGAGCACATTCAGCAGCGTCTAATCCTACTAAGGTGCAAGAAGGAGAAATTCAGGAAATCGTTTGTACCTACTGCTGTGGGGATGTATAATAATTTCCTAAGGGTGGTAGAAAATAATGACTGATGGCTGGTGTACTAATGTCAATTAACATTGACTTATATACACCTGAACTACCCACTTTTATTTATTATGTAATGTTGGTATACCTGTGCAAGATTTGTCCTAATATTTTATGTACTGCTGTTTGTATTGCTGCTGTAATACTGTAATTTCCCCCCGGGATCAATAAAGTGTATCGTATGGTATCGTATAATGCTCCATACAGTTCATGATGGCCCCATAAGATGCTTCATACAAAATACGCCCCATATAATGCTGCAGAAAGGTTAATAATGGCCCCATATGCTGCTCCATAAAAGTTATGGCCCCATAAAATGCTCCATAGATTATGCCCCATAAGATGCTCCATATATTTTATGCCCTATATGCTGCCCCCATAAGATGCTCCATAGATTATGCCCCATATGCTGCCCCCATAAGATGCTCCATATATTTTATGCCCCATAAGATGCTCCATATATTTTATGCCCCATATGCTGCCCCCATAAGATGCTCCATAGATTATGCCCCATATGCTGCCCCATAAGATGCTCCATAGAATAATCCCCATATGCTGCTGCTGCAAATAAAAAAAAAAAAAAAAATGACATACTCGCCTCTTGTCGCTGGGGGCCACGTGCCAGTGTCCTGAGCAGGCAGGGACATCGGCGCGCTATGGGGGACAGGTGCCGGTGTCACCGCTGGCTCAGGGCCCCAGCACCTGAGATATTCACCTGTCCCCAGTCCACCGCTGCGCGCCGCTGTCTTCCGGGTCCTCTATCAGAGACTGTTAAGGCAGGGGGCGCGGCGTGCTCTAACTATGTCATCGCGCCCTCTGACCTGAACGTCACAGCCAGAGGACAGCGGCGAGCAGCGGTGGACCGGGAACAGGTGAATATCGCACATACTTACCCCCTCCTGGAGCATCTCTGCAGCCCCCTTGCTTCTCCTGCGGTTTCCAGCAGCTATTCCTTCCTTCAGCGGTCATGTGGTACCGCTCATTAAAGTCATGAATATGCGCATATTCATGACTTTAATGAGCGGTACCACATGACCGCTGAAGGAAGGAGCCTGAGATCGTGGGAGAAGCAAGGGGCTGCAGAGACGCGCCGGGGGGTTGAGCATGATCAGACACCCCCGCTCCCCCTCCCCCGCCGACACCCTGGCGTTTTTCACTCGCGTATAAGCCGAGAAGGGCACTTTCAGCCTTAAAAAATGGACTGAAGATCTCGGCTTATACGCGAGTATATACGGTACATTTATACGTTATAAATCATATCTCCTCTAGGGCATCTTTTTTCTAAGCTAAACAAGTTCAACTTCTGCAACCTCTCATCATATGGAATTCCTCCCATCCCTTGTAATAATTTGGTTGTCCACTTTTGGACCAACTATAACTTCTGAATATCCTTTTTAAAATGTGGAGCCCAAAACTGGATCCCATACTCTAGATGTGGTCTTACAAGTGATTTATATACGCATAACAAAACACTTGGATTGATGGTAATTTTTTTTTTTGTTTGTTTTGTTTTCTTTTGTTTTATGACCTCCTGAAATCTTGTTTTGCTTTTGCAGCTGTTGCATGACATTGAGTACTGCTGCTCAGCTTGTTTATAAGGGTATGTGCACACGTTGCATATTGGTCTGCAGAATTTTCTGCACAGAATCTGCATCTCTTGGCAGAATCTGCAGGTCAAAATCCACGCAGTTTTTATTCTTTTTATCTGCAGATTTACTGCAGTTATGTGCGGATTTCCCTGCCTTTTGAGACCTGCGGATTCCTATAATGGAGCAGGTCTCAAAACGCTGCGGATCTGCACAAAAGAAGTGACATGCTGCAGTTTTAAATCCGGACCAAATCTGTGCGGAAAAATCTGCAGCATGTGCACTGCGATTTTTGATTTCTATTGACTAGAATGATACTGTAGATCACTTGCAGTTCTGCTGCAGATCCGCAGGGCAAAATCCGCTGCAGAACTGCAACAGAATCTGCAACGTGTGTACATACCCTAACCGAAATATCCAAGTCCTTCTCCTGTTCTGTAATCCATAGTATATTTCAATTTAATGTGTATGCAGCAATACAATTTGTAGTGTGTCCTAGGTGCATTACTCTACGTTTTAAGTCTAATGTTGATAAATATAATCTCAGGTGTTTGCCCATACAGATATATCTTATCCAGATCGTTTTGTAATATTCTACAGTATCGTTCAGTTTTTATTATTCTACAGTTTTGTTGTCAGCAAAGACTGACACTTTACTTTCAATCCCATCCACAAGATAATGAATAAATAGTTTAAAAAGAATCAGTCTTAGCACAGATCCTTTCGGCGCCCCTGCTCTCACTGTATCCCATTTAGAGAATGTACCATTTACGACAACTCTTTGTTTCCTATCATTTTGTCAATTCCTTACTTATCTGAATATAGTTTCCCTGTCCTTGCTACTGTAGCTTCAGTATAAGGCTGTTATGTGGTACAGTATCAAATGCCTCTGGGAAGTCCAGACAAATCACATCAGCTGCATTACCAACATCCAGATTTGAACTTGCCTCCTCATAGAAACCCAACATGTTGGTTAGACACGACCTATCTACAGGAATCCGTGCTGAATGTTAGTTATTATATTATTCTCTGCAATATATCTGTCACGACTCTGCTGTCGGGGGACCAGGGGCTCCTTCCCTGTCTCTAATGCTAGGGGGCGCCCTAGCTCACCCTATTCCTCTTTACTTGTGAAGATGCCAGGGCCACGTACCTTGTCTTATCTCCTGAATTCGTCCTCCGTCTGTACCCTTTCCCACCCCGGGAAGAGGGGATTAACAGTGTACTGTAGTACAACAACCAGATGAACCAGGTAACATGAACAGGGGAAATTGAAAATACCAGTCATACAAATATTCAGTCACATATAACATAGGAATGCATCGGGGAGTGGAGGATGGGGTAAAAACAAAGTAGGAGAAGGAAAGGGAATTATCACACTTACTAAACCAAGCAACAGTCACAGATAAACCCACCAAACACCTACTCTTATAAACACCGACACCTATCCTCTCAGCCATGCAGCAAAAGTTAGCTCTGACGATGTATGTCAGCCAGGACTCGGATTATATAGGGAATAGGAGTGGCTAACAGTGCACAGCTGAGATTCCTAGCTCCAAGAGCTCGCAACATGTAACTCCTGTACTGCCAAAAGAAATTTACACCATTTAAAAAGGTGAAGTGCTTCTTTTCAGCGCAGGAGAAGGAGTACTCAGATGCTGATGTCTGGCTCCTCTCTGGCTTGGTAACACCATGACAATATCTCTGCAGGTCATCTCTTATGATGCCCTCAAACTTTGCACACTGCTAATGTCAGATGTGCTTAGTTGCCTCGATCCACCGTATTACCTTTCTTAAATAGTGGTAGCATGTCAGCCATTCTCCAATCCTATGGCACCAACCCTGTTACAAGAGAGTCTGAGAAGATGAGATACAGCTGTCTTATTTAGCCATAGTTTTTTGTTTTTATTTTTTTATGGACATTTCATTGAGAGGGTATAAGTTTTCTACAGGTTTCTAGCAGTATATACTTAAACAAGCCCCATTTATGTTCGGTATCCAAAGTTACCATGACATGGTCCCAGTCTAAACGATTACGCTCTTCCCTTAATTTGTTGAAATCGGCTTTCTTAAAGTTCCAGGTTTTTATATTTCCCCTTTTGAAATGTTTTATTGAATCTTACATTGAAACTTACTATATCATGGTCGCTGCCTATCAAATGCTCCCGGACCTGTAGATATTATTTTGTATCTGGTCTATTTGGCAGGACCTGATCCAGCAGATTACCTACCCTGGTTGGTTCGTCTACCAGCTTAGAGGTCATTGACCTGAATTTTGGATAAGAACTTGCAGCTTTTAGCACAACCAGAAGATCTATATCCCATAGAATGTCTGGATAATTTAAAAAAAAACCATAATAAGGACTGGCTCGGACTGTCTTTCTACTGACGCTCGTGGCACCTGCAGTATTTCTGAAAACGCCTCATTGGAGGTCCTGGGCTTCAGCTTCTCTCCTAGTTCCCTGTACTAATTTTTTAAGGACCTTCTACCTCCCTCTAACTGTCATTCGTGCCAATGTGTAACATGACCACTGGTTTTTCTCCAGTTCCACCTAGTAATCTGTCTGTTAATCCGCAGTATGCTGAATCCGAGCACCTGGCAGACAACAAACTGATCAGCATTCAAGGTCTCTACAGCAAATGACCCTGTGTGTCCTCCTAATTATAGAGTCCCCTACCACCAACATCTGTCTGGCCTTTGCTGTACTCCTATCTCCCTTCTTCCCACAGCAGTCATTTTCCTGCTTGCTAGGAGCAGCGTCCTGATGTAGCGATCCTAGTCCTGGGCTTGCATTCCTAATATCAGCCGAACAGGCATATTTACTAGGTTGTGCCGGATCAGGACTTGGCTCCCTGGCACTTTTCCCCCTACCTCTTCTGTTATTCAGTTAACTACTGCTGGGTTCTGATCTTCATCTCCACCCTCCTCCATATCACTGGCCCCAGCCAGCGCATGCTCAGTGAGCTCTAAACTCCTCTCCAGGTTTACAATGCCTCTTCATGGAGTAATTACAGAGGAACATTACAGCGCAGATCTAAGATGCTACAATATTGTTGTTTTTACAGTAATTACAAGTATTTAATAAAGCAGGGTGATGTGTCCTTAAACAGATTTTTCCCATGAGTAAAAGTTGATTTCAATCACTAGATTTTGGAATAATAATAATTTCCATAATTGGATGTGTTTAACCCCTTAACGACCGCCGATACACCTTCCAACGGCGGTAGTTAAGGGTACTTAAACCACAGCGCTGTTAATTAACGGCGTTGTGGAGAAAGTATATAGCGCCCCCCAGAGTCGGATTTTCTCCGGGGTCTTGGCTACCGGGGGTAGCCGAGACCCCAGAGAACATGATTCGGGTCGGTCTTTACCGACCCCGCTTTTGCGATCGCCGTTATTAACCCTACAACGGCGATCGCAAAAAAAACCAAAAAAAACCTATTTTTCATTTAATTTCTCTCTCCTCTGATGTGATCGAACATCAGAGGGGAGAGAAATGGGGTCCCCGGGACCCCCGATCAGCCCCTGTGCCTCCTGGTATCCTCCCATGTCTCCCCGAGCTCCTCTCATCTTGTTCCGGCAAAGAAAATGGGCGCCTGCGCAGTGCGCCCGCCGAGCCGGATTTTCTATGGGGTCTCGGCTACCATGGGTAGCCGCGACCCCAGAGAACATAAGGGTCCCCCGCAGTCCACCCGATTTTGCGATCGCCGTTATTAACCATATAACGGTGATCGCAAAAGAAAAAAAAAGCCGCGATCCTGCATGTAATTTCTCTCCCCTCTGATGTGATCGCACATCAGAGGGGAGAGAAATAGGGTCCCCCGATCCCTCCCTGGTACCTCCCGGTGTCCCCCTGTCCTCCGGCAGCTCCCGGCGTCTTCATCCTGTAAAAAAAAAATGGGCGCATGCGCAGTGCGCCTGCCGATTCTGCCTACCGGCAGATTCATTCATTCAGTGAAAGTTTATCACAGTGATCAAAATAAAAAAAAATAGTACATAAACCCCCCCTTTATCACCCCCTTAGTTAGGGACATATAATAAAATAAAGAAGTTGTATTTATTTTCATTTTTCGATTAGGGTTGGAATTAAGATTAGGGTTACAATTAGGGTTGGGATTAGGGTTAGGATTAGGGTTGGGATTAGGGTTAGGGGTGTGTTGCGGTTAGGGTTGGAGCTAGAATTGAGGGGTTTCCACTATTTAGGCACATCAGGGGGTCTCCAAACACGACGTGGTGTTCAAAAAGTCAAATGGCGCTCCCTCCCTTCCGAGCCCTGTCGAGCCCTGTCGTGCGCCCAAACAGTGGTTTACCCCAACATATGGGGTATCAGCGTACTCAGGACAAATTGCACACTAATTTTGGGATTCTAATTTCTCCTGTTACCCTTGGGAAAATAAAAAATAGCTGGCTAAAAAAATCATTTTTAGAAAAAAAATGATTTTTTTATTTTCACGGCTCTGCGTTTATAAATTAGGGTTAGGGGTGGGTTAGGTTTGTGGTTAGGGTTGGGATTAGGGTTAGGGGTGTGTTGGGGTTAGGGTTGGAGTTAGAATTGGGGGGTTTCCACTGTTTAGGCACATCAGGGGCTCTCCAAACGTGACATGGCGTCTGATCTCGATTCCAGCCAATTCGGCGTTTAAAAAGTCAAGCGGCGCTCCTTCCCTTCTGAGCTCTGCCATGCGCCCAAACAGTAGTTTACCCCCACATATGGGGTATCAGCGTACTCAGGACAAATTGCACAATAACTCTTGGGGTCCAATTTCTTCTGTTACCCTTGGGAAAATAAAAAATTGGGGGCAAATGTATCATTTTTGTGGAAAAAAAAGATTTTTTATTTTTATGGCTCTACGTTATAAACTTCTGAAGCACTTGGGGGTTCATAGTGCTCACCACACATCTAGATAAGCTCCTTGGGGGGGTATAGTTTCCAAAATGGTGTCACTTGCAGGGGGTTTCTACTGTTTAGGCACATCAAGGGCTCTGCAAGGAAAGTGAAGGACAATAGTTGCGCATGCGCTGTAATGATTTTATGCTTTGCCCACTGTTGCTGTGCATGCGCGACTGGATTTTAAAAAGCGCAACCGCGGCAAGCCGAACGCTGTCTGTGAATAGCACAGACGGCGTTCGGCTTGCCGTGATTGCGCTTTTTAAAATCCAGTCGCGCATACGCAAAAGAAGCCGAGGAGGGGGGGGGAGAAGAAAAAAAATGCCGTCCTCCGGGCCGGACCGCTCCTGTTTGCATACAAGTAAACGAACTTTACAAAGGTATTTTTACATGAAAACTGGGGTGTCAGGAGATATCATAGGTACCCATGGATTAGTTATGGGATGCATTATGCAATGATATCTTTATCTCATATGGCTAAAATGGGGTGACAGATTCCCTTTAAGGGGTCTAGTTTCCAAAATGGGGTCACTTGTTGGGGGTTTCCACTGTTTAGGCACATCAGGGGCTCTCTAAACGCGACATAGCGTCCAGCCCATTCTGCATTGAAAAAGTCAAACAGCGCTCCTTCCCTGGCGACCTCTGCCGTGCGCCCAAAAAGTGGTTTACCCCCACATATAGGGTATCAGCGTATTCAGGAGAAATTGCACAACAAATTTTGTGGTTCATATTTTCTTTTAACACTTGTGAAAATAAAAAAATTGGTTCCGAAGTAAAGTTTTTGCAAAAAAAGTTAACTGTTAATTTTTTCCTTCCACATTGCTTCAGTTCCTGTGAAGCACGTAAAGGGTTAATAAACTTCTTCAATGTGGTTTTGAGCACCTTGAGGGGTGCAGTTTTTAGAATGGTGTCACTTTTTGGTATTTTCTATCATATAGACCCCTCAAAGTGACTTCAAATGTGATGTGGTCCCTAAAAAAAAATGGTGTTGTAAAAATGAGAAATCGCTGGTCAAATTTTAACTCTTATAACTTCGTAACAAAAAAATTTTGTTCCCAAAATTGTGCTGATGTAAAGTAGACATGTGGGAAATGTTATTTATTAAGAAATTTGTGTGACATATCTCTCTGATTTAAGGGCATAAAAATTTAAAGTTTGAAAATTACTAAATTTTTAAAATTTTCGCCATATTTCCGTTTTTTCATAAATAAACGCAAGTCATATAAAAAAATTTTCACAACAAACGTGAAGTACAATATGTCACGAAAAAACAATCTCAGAATCAGCTGGATTCGTTAAAGCGTTCCAGAGTTATAACCTCATAAAGTGACAGTGGTCAGAATTGTAAAAATTGGCCCGGTCATTAAGCTGCAAATTGGCTCTGTCACTAAGGGGTTAAATAAAATGTTCCTGTGCTGAGATAATCTTATAAATGTGCCCCTGCTGTGTGCTGGGTAATGTCTGTGTCTGACCATACAGGGACATGGTCTGATCACACCACAGCTCCTGGGCAGGACAGAACGCAAAAGAGAGTACAGATATTACAGCACGGGATCACAGCTGATTCTTTTCGTGAGGTAAAACATTACCCTTGGCTACTTTTAAATAATGTTTTACCTCAAAGAAAGAATCAGCTGTGATCCCGTGCTGTAATATCTGTACTCTCTTTTGCGTGCTCCCCTTCTCAGGAGCTGTGGTGTGATCAGACCATGTCCCTGTACGGTCAGACACGGCCATTATACAGTACACAGCAGGGGAACATTTATAAGATTATCTCAGCACAGGAACATTTTATTTAAACACATCCAATTGTGGAAATACTTATTATTCCAAGATGTATTGATTAACCCTTTCTTCCATCTGACGTACTATTCCGTCCATGTGCCCTGGGACTTAATTCCCGTGGACGGAATAGTTCGTCACATGCGATCCCCCCCGGGAGCGCAGCTGATCGCGGCCGGGTGTCAGCTGATTATCACAGCTGACAGCCGGCACTATGTGCCAGGAGCGGTCATTAACCCCCGGCACACTGCAATCAAAGTTTATCACAGTGTTCCGGCGGTACAGGGAAGCATCGCGCAGGGAGAGGGCTCCCTGCGTGCTTCCCTGAGACCGTCAGAACAATGCGATGTGACCGCGATGTGACCTCCCTGCAGGACCCCGGATCCAAGATGGCCGCGGGATCCTTCCAGGTCCTACAGGGAGGCGGCTTCTTCAGTGCCTGCTGAGAGCAGACGCTGAGAAAGCCTGCTGCAGTGCCTGTCAGATCGCTGGTCTGACATAGGGCTGTGCACAGTGTCAGACCAGCGATCTGATATTATACAGTGAGGTCCCACCCTGGGACAAAGTAAAAAAAATAAAAATGACGTGTAAAAAAAAAAAAAAAAAAATATTCCCCAATAAATTCATTTCTTCATGTAAATAAAAATAAAAACAAAAGTACACATTTAGTATTGCCGCGTCCATAACGACCCGCCCTATAAAACTGTCCCACTAGTTAACCCATTTAGTGAACCCCTTAAATCATTGTTTTTTTGCCTTTTTTTATCATCATACCGCCGAACAAAAAGTGGAATAACACACGATCAAAAATACGGATATAAATAAGCATGGTACCGCTGAAAACGTCATCTTGTCCCGTAAAAAACAAGCCGCCATAGAACATCATCAGCGGAAAAAAAAAGTTATAGGTCGCAAAATAAAGCGATGCAAAAATAATTATTTTTTTTTATATATCATTGTTTTTATTGTATAAAAGCCCAAAACATAAAACATTTATATAAATGAGGTATCACTGTAATTGTACTGATGCAAAGAATAAAACTGCTTTATCAAATTCATGAATTGCTGGTATTTGTTCATTCTGCCTCCCAAAAAATCGTAATAAAAAGCGATCAAAAAATATCATGTGCCCGAAAATGGTACCAATAAAAACGTCAACTCGTCCCGCAAAAAATAAAACCTCGCATGACTCTATGGGCCAAAGTAAGAAAAAATTATAGCTCTCAAAATGTGATGATACAAAAACTATTTTTTGCAATAAAATGTGTCTTTTAGCGTGTGACTGCTGCCAATCATAAAACCCCCTATAAATAGTAAATCAAATCCCCTTTATCAACCCCTTAGTTAGTGAAAAACAATAAAATTAAAAAAATGTATTTCCATTTTCCCGTTAGGTTTGGGGCTAAAATTAGGGTTAGAGTTGGGGCTAAAGTTAGGGTTAGGGTTGGGATTAGGGTTAGGGGTGGGTTAGGTTTGTGGTTAGGGTTGGGATTAGGGTTAGGGGTGTGTTGGGGTTAGGGTTGGGGTTAGAATTGGGGGGTTTCCACTGTTTAGGCACATCAGGGGCTCTCCAAACGTGACATGGCGTCTGATCTCGATTCCAGCCAATTCAGGCGTTGAAAAAGTCAAGCGGCGCTCCTTCCCTTCTGAGCTCTGCCATGCGCCCAAACAGTAGTTTACCCCCACATATGGGGTATCAGCGTACTCAAGACAAATTGTATAATAACTCTTGGGGTCCAATTTCTTCTGTTACCCTTGGGAAAATAAAAAATTGGGGGCAAATGTATCATTTTTGTGGAAAAAAAAGATTTTTTATTTTTATGGCTCTACGTTATAAAACTTCTGAAGCACTTGGGGGTTCAAAGTTCTCACCACACATCTAGATAAGTTCCTTTTGGGGGTCTAGTTTCCAAAATGGGGTCACATGTCGGGGGTTTCCACTGTTTAGGCACATCAGGGGCTCTGCAAACTGAACATGACACCCATCAAAATCTGCATTCCAAAATGTCATTACTTCCTTTACGAGCCGTGCCATGCGCCCAAACAGTATTTCCCCGCAGACTATTCCATCAAAGTCTGCAGTGCAAAACGTCACTACTTCTATTCCGAGCCCCGACGTGTGCCCACACAGTAGTTTTCTCCCACATATAGGGTATCAACGTACTCGGGACAAATTGGACAGCAACTTTTATGGTCCAATTTCTCCTGTTACCCTTGGGAAAATGAAAAATTGGTGACTTAAATATCATTTTTGGGGGTAAAAAAATAGGATTTTTTGTTATCATGCCTGGGCATTATAAACTTGTGTGAAGCACTTGGGGGTTCAAAGTGCTCACCACAGATCTAGGTAAGTTCCTTAGGTGGTCTAGTTTCCAAAATGGGGTCATTTGTGGAGGGTTTCCATTGTTTAGGCACATCAGGGACTCTGCAAACTGAACATGACACCCATCCAAAACATCATTACTTCCTTTCCGAGCCCTGCCGTGTGCCCAAACAGTATTTCCCCCCCCCCCCACATATGGTGTATCAGCGTACTCAGGACAAATTGGACAACTTTTGGAGTCCAAGTTCCTTGGCAAAAATCAAAAATTGGGAACTAAAAATAATTTTTGTGGAAATTTTTTTTTTTTCACACCCGGACATTATAAACTTTAGTGAAACGCTTTGGGGGTTCAAAGTGCTCACAACAGATCTAAATAAGTTCTTTAGGGGATCTAGTTTCCAAAATGGTGTCACTTGTGGGGGGTTTCCAATGTTTAGGCACATCAGGGGCTCTTCAAACGCGACATGGCGTCCAATCTCAATTCCAGCCAATTTTGGTTTGAAAAAGTCAAACGGCACTCCTTCCCTTCCGAACCCAGACAGTGGTTTTCCCCCACATATGGGGTATCGGCGTACTCAGGAGAAATTGTACAACAACTTTCTCTGTCCATTTTCTCCTTTTACCCTTGTTAAAATAAAAATTTTTTGTAAAAGATAATTTTTGTGACTAAAAAGTTTGTGTTCATTTTTTCCTTCCAAGTTGCTTCAGCTGCTATGAAGCACCTGAAGGGTTAATACACTTCTTGAATGTGGTTTTGAGTACCTTGAGGGTGCAGTTTTTAGAATGGTGTCACTTTTGGGTATTTTCTACCATATAGACCCCTCAAAGTGACTTCAAATGTGATGTGGTCCCTAAAAAAAAAAAGGTTTTGTACAATTTGTTGTAAAAATGAGAAATCGCTGGTCAACTTTTAACCCTTATAACTTCATAACAAAAAAATTTGGGTTCCAAAATTGTGCTGATGTAAAGTAGACATGTGGTAAATGTTATTTAGTAACTATTTTGTGTGACATATTTCTCTGTTTTAAGGAAATAAAAATTCAAAGATTGAAAATTGCAAAATTTTCAAAATTTTCGCCATATTTCCATTTTTTTCATAAACAAACGCAAATTATATGAAAGAAATTTTACCACTATCATGAAGTACAATATGTCACGAGAAAACAGTCTCAGAATCGCGAAGATCCGTTGAAGCGTTCCAGAGTTATAACCTCATAAAGAGACAGTGGTCAGAATTGTAAAAGCTGGCCCGGTCATTAACGTGCAAACCACCCTTGGGGGTTAAGGGGTTAAAGTGTATTTTTATTCGCAGGAAAACTTATTTCAATGAACAGTAAATGCTGACTATTCCAAGCAAGTAGTTGCTATCCAATTTTTTCCCCTGAAATTTTATTTATAGTACATGTGAAAATCAGAAACTTTGTAATGTATATTTTTAGAGAAATCTTCTTTTACTCCTGGACTGATCATTCATTCTCAAAATTGTCACTTCAATGAAAATCTCTAGTCAGTGAATACAGCGTTTCCCATTACTGAGACATGACATGACAGTTGGTGCTTATGAGGTTCTGTGGAGAACAGTAACTGTCGTTTCAGGAGCTCTTGCTGCAGAATGTGTGTGCCTATAGCTCCTTCTCCCCACTCAACTCTGAGAATATGAGATTTGAGAATGATCAGTCCAGGAGGAGAAAGAAGTAGATTTCTCTGAGCAGATATATTGCAAAGTTGCATATTTTCATGTGTAATAGTCATTTACAGTATGAAATAAAAATTAAAACTGTTTTTAAATGGCAGCAATCCTCATCAGTGTGAACTTACATTTTAAAAAGAAATAGCAAGGCTCAAAAGAAAAAAAAAAAGCTTTTTATTATAGTTCTGTCCTTCTATGTAGCCATCAGACTATAGACTGTGTACTGCGGCACCTATCCTGTATCTTGCATGGGATTGATTACCTGCATATTCTCCTATTCAACCAAGTGAAATCACGTGACCTGACCCGTATGTGTATAACATATATACACTACTCAAAAAAATAAAGGGAACACTAAAAGCCCACATCCTAGGTATCACTGAATTACGGTAAATATTCCATTTGCAAATCTTTATTCATTACATAGTGGAATGAGGTAGAAACAATACATATAAAAATGATCAATGTAAATCAAAATTAATATCCCATGGAGGTCTGGATTTAGAATGATACTCAAAATCGAAGTGGAAAATCAAATTACAAGCTGATCCAACTTCAGTGGAAATGCCTCAAGACAACGAAATGATGCTCAGCAGTGTGTGTGGTCTCCACTGATGTGTATGACCTCCCTATAACGCCTGGGCAATTCTGATGAGGCTGCGGATGTTCTTCTGAGGGATCTCTTCCCAGACCAGGATTAAAGCATCAGTCAACTCCTGGACAGTCTGTGGTGCAATTTTGCGTTGGTGGATGGAACAAGACATGATGTCCCAGATGTGCTCGATTGGATTCAGGTCTGGGGAACAGGCAAGCCAGTCCATAGCATCATTGCTTTCATCATGCAGGAACAGCTGGCACACTTCAGCCACATGAGGCCTAGCATTGTCATTCATTAGAAGGAACCAAAGTCCCACGGGTTTGAGAATTTCATCCCGGTACCTAATGGCAGTCAGGCTACCTCTCGCTAGCACATGGAGGGCTGTGCGGCCTTCCAAGGAAATGCTTCCCCACGCCATTACTGATCCACTGCCAAACCCGTCATGCTGTAGGATGTTGCAGGCAGCAGAACGTTGTCCACAGCATCTCCAGACTCTGTCACGTCTGTCACATGTGCTCAGTGTGAACCTGCTCTCATACGTGAAGAGAACAGGGTGCCGATGTCAAATCTGCCAATCTTGGTATTATCTAACAAATGCCAATTGCCCTGCACGGTATTGGGCTGTAAGCAAAACACCTACTTGTAGACGTCGGGCGCTCATACCACCATCATGGAGTCTGTTTCTGACAGTTTGAGCAGACACATGGATGTTAGTGGCCTGGTGGAGGTCATTTTGCAGAGCTCTGGCACTGCTCCTCTTGTTCTTCCTTGCACAAAGGAGGAGGTAGCTGTCGTGGTGCTGGGTTGTTGCCCTACTACAGCCCCTTCCACGTCTCCTGGTATACTGGCCTCTCTCCTGGTATCTGCTCCATGCTCTGGACACTGTGCTGAAAGACCCAACTACCTTTATTGCCACAGCTCGCATTGATGTGCCATCCTAGATGAGCTGCACTACCTGAGCAACTTCTGTTGGTTGTAGACACCACCTCATGCTACTGTACAGTACCTCTAGGGGTGAGAGCAATGATAAAATGCAAAAGTGACCAACACAGCCAAAAAAGATGAGAATAGAGAAATGGTCTGTAGTCACCACTTGCAGAACCACTCCTTTATAGGGGTTGTCTTGCTAATTGCCGATCATTTGTACCTGTTGTCTGTTCCATTTGCACAACAGCAGGAGAAATTGATTCATAATTGGTGTTGCTTTGTTACTGGAGAGGTAGATTTCACAGAAGTGTGATTGACTTGGAGTTACATTGTGTTGTGTTAGTGTTCCCTTTATTTTTTTGAGCAGTGTATAGTTGTGGTCCCACTAGTATTATATCCACTCCTGTTAATATGTAATCTATATTATCAGACATTAAAACCAGTGCATTTACCATAAAAACCTGATTAAGGCTTAAAAAAGACCTGATTACTTTTAAGTTTAAACTGCCCAATCCTTCTTTCGGCTGGGCAATAGACTGGAGAACCCGCATACACATTAGATGGGCTGTTGATTCCGCTGAAATTGTCGGGTTTGGTGGACTTTAATGTTAATGGGGCCATTTACTTTTTAATGTGATTAAACAATGGTTGCAGCTTAAAAAAACCCTGTAATTGTGGTAATGCTGCTGCTTTCCTCCAGACCATTACCTCTGCTTTCTAGATGGAAAGTCCTCTAAAGAAAACTGCGTTTACATGCTGCGATTTCACATTTAATCCGATTCATGTCGCTCTAATCCCCAGAGCAGTCACTTTCCATCAATATTATCCTCTGCCAATGTAATGCAATAATAATCATATTCCAGATTGTATTTTTAGATGCTATGCGCCAACTCAAAGCCTAGTTTTCAGCTGCACAATTAGTATATTGCCAGCATGGTCAAGGGGTTGTCCACTAATTTTATATAGCTGACCTATCCTTAGAATTCTGGCACCCCCACTGATACGCTGTTATCACCTCCTGCAGCGTCTGGATGTAAACCTTGTGTGGAACAGCACTCCTCCCAATACTGTGTAGCTTCTGCTGCCGGGTACTGCAGATCAGGTGCCAGCGAAGAGAATACGAGCTGATCTGCAGTACCCGGCAGCAGCCACTAAACAGTGTGCGGAGCACTGTTTTTACATGAGGTGGGCGTGCTGCCTGTTGATCCCCAACTGATCTTGATTGAACACCTGTTTTAAAGGGAAGGTGCCATCAAAAACACATTTTTTTTTCAACAATAATAAAAAACATTAATATTTTACATTTTTTTAAAAAAAAAATTATAATTTTGTTTTTAAAGTAAAATATGAAAAATAATTTTAAAACGTTTTTGGTATTTCCACTTTTAAACTCTACTGGGAGCAACTGCTGAAATTTGCCATGAAAGCCTAGTGTACAATTAGCTCACATTACGACTGCAGTAAATGTGGGCGGGGTCTGATTACATGTGTGTGATGTCACTCTTCCCCCTCCCCTTCTGTGTGGTTGCAACAGGATAAGAGAGGATGAAGTTTAGGATCACAATGATGAGCCATTTTGTTGGTGACTACCAGTGATACTGAAAAGTAGACTGTCACCGAGGATGGCCGGCAGCACCAATTCTGTTAGTGCTGTAATTCTGCTTGCTGTATCATAACCTAGGTTTAGATAAGTGGAGTGAATCACGTGCCCGATTGAATACGCTTAGCGTAACACGCTGGGATTAGATACAGGGCCAAGTGTAGTTTATCACATGATGGGATTAGATATTGAGCTCAGCAGAATGTATCTCGCAGGATACATACATTAGATACTGCGTATCTAATCCGAAGATGTGATCCTGCTCTCTACTTCTATGGGAGCTGTGGTGTCATGTGTGACCTCACACTGTCCACTTCTATGGGAGCAATGCTTTAATGCGTGACTCGCTCCGTCCACTTCTATGGGAACAAGCAGTGGGTAATGTGTGACCCCCTCTCTGTCCACTATATTACTACTCCCATAGAAATGGACAGCGTGGGGTCACACATTACACCACTGCTCCCTTAGAAATGAGTAACCCTGTTCTGCTCACTTCTGTTGGAGCAGTGGTGTAATAAGATAGAATAGATGTCCTGTAGATATGTCCAAAACCCTCTACATATAATAAACTTTCACCCTTTAGTACCTTTTATGTGACGCTAAATGTGTTTAGCCTTGTTTACCTTTAATAAATTAAAAAAACAATGTGGGGTCCCCCTTAATAATCAGCCAAGGTAAAGCAGACAGCTGGGAGCTTATATAATCAGGCTGGGAAGGTCCCTGGTTATTGGACCTTTCCCAGCCTGAAAATAGCAGCCTGCAGCTGCCGCAGAATTGGTGAATCACATTAGATGCGCCAATTCTGGCGCTTCTCCTTTGTTCTTTTCAATTGCCCTGTTGCGGTTGCAATCTGGGGTAATGGTAGTTGGGGTTGATGTCAGCTGTGATTTGTCAAAAATCACAGCTGGCATCAAGCCCTGGGGTAAGTAATGGAGAGGCATCTACAACCCCTGGCAAAAATTATGGAATCACCGGCCTTGGAGGATGTTCATTCAGTTGTTTTATTTTGTTGAAAAAAAACAGATCACAGACATGGCATAAAACTGAAGTCATTTCAAATGGCAACTTTCTGGCTTTAAGAAACACTAAAAGAAATCAAGAACAAATAATGTGGTAGTCAGTAATGGTTATTTTTTTTAACCAAGCATAGGGCAAAAATTATGGAATCACTCAATTCTGAGAGAAAAAATTATGGAATCACCCTGTAAATTTTCATTCCCAAAACTAGCACCTGCATCAAATTAGATCTGCTCGTTAGTCTGCATAAAAAAAAAAAAGGAGTGATCACACCTTGGAGAGCTGTTGCACCAAGTGGACTGACATGAATCATGGCTTCAACACGAGAGATGTCAATTGAAACAAAGAAGAGGATTATCAAACTCTTAAAAGAGGGTAAATCATCACGCAGTGTTGCAAAAGATGTTGGTTGTTCACAGTCAGCTGTGTCTTAAATCTGGACCAAATGCAAACAACATGTGAAGGTTGTTAAAGGCAAACATACTGGTAGACCAAGGAAGACATCAAAGCGTCAAGACCGGAAACTTAAAGCAATATGTCTCCAAAACAGGAAATGCACAACAAAACAAATGAGGAACGAATGGGTGGAAACTGGAGTCAGCGTCTGTGACCGAACTGTAAGAAACCGCCTAAAGGAAATGGGATTTACATACAGAAAAGCTAAACGAAAACCATCATTAACACCTAAACAGAAAAAAACAAGGTTACAATGGGCTAAGGAAAAACAATTGTGGACTATGGATGACTGGATGAAAGTCATATTCAGTGATGAATCGCGAATCTGCATTGGGCAAGGTGATGATGCTGGAACTTTTGTTTGGTGCTGTTCCAATGAGAGATGACTGCCTGAAGAGAACATGCAAATTTCCACAGTCAATGATGATATGGGGCTGCATGTCAGGTAAAGGCACTGGGGAGATGGCTGTCATCACATCTTCAATAAATGCACAAGTTTCTGTTGATATTTTGGGGGGTAAGGTTACTCCTTGTGGAGAGTGACATACCAGCTCTGGCGTGTCGAGGTAAGGAGGCTTATTCACCGTGCAGTGCTCCTCTGGGAAATTTTAATAGGTGGCAAATAGGCGCTATAGAGTACAAGTCCTCTTTGTTTGAAGAGGCAATTTGCATATTAAAATTTCCCAGAGGAGCATTGCACGGCGAATAAGCCTCCTTACCTCGACACGCCAGAGCTGGTATGTCACTCTCCACAAGGAGTAACCTTACCCCCCAGACCCCAGTCCAGAGCCTCTCATCTAGCCAAATCAGATCTCTCCTACTTTGCACTGACGAGGACCAACAGTTCGAAACACCGTGTCTGCAAATGGAGATTCTGATTTGGCTTTTATCCTAAGTCATATTACAAGACTTGTTAAAGGGTTGATTGTGACTTGTAGGATCGCTACTTCCAATAGGTGGCGCTATAGAGTACAAGTCCTCTTTGTTTGAAGAGGCAATTTGCATGTTGATAATTTGGACATTTTTCTTATCCCATCAATTGAAAGGATGTTTCGGGATGATGAAATCATTTTTCAAGATGATAATGCATCCTGCCATAGAGCGAAAACTGTGAAAACATTCCTTGAAAAAAGAGACATAAGGTCAATCAATGTCATGGCCTGCAAATAGTCCGGATCCCAATCCAATTGAAAATCTTTGGTGGAAGTTGAAGAAAATGGTCCATGACAAGGCTCCAACCTGCAAAGCTGATCTGGCAACAGCAATCAGAGAAAGTTGGAGACAGATTGATAAAGTGTACTGTTTGACACTCATTAAAGGGTATGCCACACTAAGCGAGATCGCTAACGAAATCGCACCTGCGTCACCATTTATGACGCAGTAGCAATATCGTTAGCGACTTAGCTGTGTGATTCCAAACACAACTAATCAGCGATCTGTGATTCCAAACACAATTCATCAGCGATCTGTATAACGACCTCTGCGGTCGTTGGGAAAAACTAGTCCCACCTGCGACGCTGGTGAAGTCGTTCATAAAGGGTGTCACACTCAGCGATTCAGGCTCACCAGCGGGACACCAACGACCAAAAAACGGCTCGGAACGTTCATTAGCGATCAACGACATCTCAGCAGGGGCCATATCTTTGCTACATGTCACACACAGCTAAGTCGCTAACGAGATCGCTACTGCGTCATAAATGGTGACGCAGGTGCGATCTCGTTAGCGATCTCGTTAGCGATCTCGCTTAGTGTGGCATACCCTTAAGTCCATGACTCAGAGACTGCAAGCTGTTGTAAAAGCCAGAGGTGGTGCAACAAAGTACTAGTGATGTGTTGGAGTGTTTTTTTGTTTGTTTGTTTTTCATGATTCCATAATTTTTTCCCTCAGAATTGAGTGATTCCATAACTTTTGCCCTATGCTTGGTTAAAAAAATAACCATTACTGACTACCCCATTATTTGTTCTTGAATTCTTTTAGTGTTTCTTAAAGCCAGAAAGTTGCCATTTGAAATGACTTCAGTTTTGTGCTATGTCTGTGATCTGTTTTTTTTCAACAAAATAAAACAACTGAATGAACATCCTCCAAGGCCGGTGATTCCATAATTTTTGCCAGGGGTTGCATCAGACACCTCCATTGCTAACCCAATAATGAAAGAAAAACACACAGGCAGAAAAATACATTTTATTTTAAATGCACTCCCTGGTTTACCAATTTATTTAAAAAAAAAAAAAAAACTCCATGCAAGTCCCACGTAGTACACAAATGGAAACCTGAAAAAAATAAAACAAGAGAAATAAAGACCAGACACTGGCTTGTTAACCAATTTATTAGAAAATCAAAAGTTCCCAAACAGATCCGATGTAATCCTTGGCGTTACCACGATGATCACCAAATCAGACGTCCAAAGGCTATGGAGCCTCGGTCAGAGAACCAAGCTCCATAGGCTGTAGCAGCAGTCTCTCAGTGTCCCACTGTGCTCCGCGAGACCAAGCGGTTCTGATGAGTGGTGATACCATTAACTACACCGCTCAACATAGTCGTCGACCCTCTGTATAAAGGCCCTATCCTGGTATATGGCCCTGTTCTGGTATATCGCCCTCATCCTGGTATTTGGCCCCCCGTCTTGTGTGTGTAAAAGCAATAAACGCTTCTACTCGCCTTCCTTTCGCTCCCATGCCAGTGCTGTGTCTTACTCTGTGTGCTATCTACTCCTCCCACCTGTGTCCTGTACAGCCCACGTCTGCCTTCAGGTCACAACTGGGGGCAGGAGGAGCAGCTTTAATACAGGAGATGCGGTCGCCGTCTGACTGCAGTCTCTTCTGCCCAGGGGCTGCCGTATGTGAGGTGTGTAAGTGTTGTATTCAGACATTGACACCCCCCAAATGAAAATGGCAGCCCCCCAGTGGCTAATGTAGAAATGAGTAAATACAAATCTATTAAAGTTGTACATTAAATTTCTATTAAAAATACTTGATTATATAATTAATTATTAATACAAAATTAATCGCAGCATATTCACTTTATAGCATAGGTCTTCGGTATAAAAGTAGTGCAAAACTCTTTAAAGCCTAAATTATACAGCTGTAAACTAGTGGCAGAACCCTCTAGTGTAGTGTGGGTGGGCAGTGTGTGGGGCATTGTAAGTAGAACGCTAACTCTAGTTCATAAAATTTATTTTTGGAGATTTGCGTAAATTTTCTTTTTCAAGTTTGGAATAACAGGACTTTCTCTCCCCTCCCCTAATTTTAATTAGAAGGTTAAGTGGAGAGCTGCGGTAGAGCACAGTGCAGTGTATATGATAGGCTAACCAGTCTCTATCCTCTTGGTCACTGCCTATGCAGAGCACAGCAGCCAATGACTGACTCTTAACTGCTGTGCTCTACATAGGCTGGTGACAACAAACCAGTTGACGAAGCAGCCATTCAGTTTTCTGGTATTCGAGCGGGCACTCAAGAAGAACTGAGTTTTTTTGTATCGTTCAGCCTTGTTTACGGTTCTTATGTCCGGTCTGGCCTCCTGGGTATTATTACAGGGCAGGATCCATGGAAAGCGGTGATCAGAACTACATAGGCAGCAGGCATAATGGTCACTATCACAGTATCTTCCATGACCCCTTCATCATCAAGCAGGGGGCACTGTGATACTTTATTCCCAGAATTCCTGAGATAATCTACTATTTATTACTTATTACATACCTTATGTTTTTTTAAGAGATTTTGCTTATGATTTGCTATCTAGTGTAGTGAAAGGGTTAATTCTTGCTTAATCATTTATATTTGGTTTGCTAATATGAGTTTATTTCCTAAGCCCTTCTATGTCCCATATTTAATGGCCTGTGAGTTTCTGGATTAATTACAGGCTACTGCAATGTTTTTCCTCTTGTTATCCAGCCAATATGGGGATGCTGACAGTGAATTCTCCATCCCCACTAAGCCTGGTAACCAGGGCTCACATCTATTGCCACATGATGAGTATATTCTATTATTCATTGTCAGGACAGAAATAGCATGAAATGTGTTCTGTAGCCGGGCTCTCCGTCATACTCCGAGCATTCATCACGCTGTATGATATGACATGTCTGCGCAGCTCTTTCATGTGTGCTTTATTGTGTTTTCTCTAGGTTTGGAGGTGGAATCTTAAATTAAAAAAAAAAAAAAAACACCAAATGTTTCTATTCCATTGCTTTCCTAGCTCCGCACAACACCGATCTGTAATAGGGCGATGTGCATGAGCCCCACCACAGGGTCTTCTAGGTTCCATGTTTGCCCGCGACCCTTTGATTTCTTATTGTATCTAGCCATACAAGTTGTGTGTGAATAACCCAATACAACTGGTTTCTATTGATCATAATCTTGGAAATAAAAAAAAAGAGGACATAGTTGGAAATAAAAAAAAAAAAAAGAGGACATAGTTGGTGTCCTATTATTTATTTATTTAAATTTTTTAATTGTGACGCTTTGGAAAATTAGCAGCTTTATCCAAAAGGAAGATGGTCAACCCACCTTGAAAACTAGATTTGCCTGTCTCATCTGTTCCATTAATCTCTGGGGGTCTATATATATGTGACCCCTTTCTGACAGCTGCTTGTCGTTGCCAATGGTTCATGGTTTTTAGGTTTTGTTTTCCTGTGCTATCAAGGCGAGCCCTTATGAAATGGTCCAAATCCTATTAAAATTTCCATTTTGCCATTATACTCTTAGAACAATTTGTCTTGCCATAATCCAATCACAAGTTAAAAATAAAATGCCTAATAAAAAGCCCCCCAAGTTCTAAGGAACGGCTCTTGTAACATGTTTATTTAAGACACTTCCGCTTCTTGGCCTGTGTTGTTAGTGTAATCTTCTGCTAATTGCCACAAGCTAGAGAGGATTATTGTCAGGCAGGATGGTGATTTAAAGTCCATCCTCGCTGTCCTGTCAGGCCGGATGCTTAGCACGGGCTGTAATATGATAGAATGAATATATATGTTCTTTGTGTCTGTTACTGTGTAGTAATCTGATGGAAGTAATCCAAACGATCGCTGTAAAATTGGTACTTAAAGGGAACCTGTCAGTTCTGATAATGCTATTAACCTGCAGATATAGGGTTAATCTATAGGTTAATAGCGTTATGAAAATGCCTGTCCGCGGTACTGAAAGTGTTGCACCTGGTAGAAAATTAACTTTTATTTCTCCCTGGAGCTGCCAGCTTTCAGTCAAGTAGATGTGCCTGGAGCAATTAGTCACCATTCCCAGCACTGACAGCGGCGGCTGTAAACACGTCCTGACACTGATGGCTCTGTACTGCAGAACTGGCTGTCAATCAGCCCCTGTGCACACTTCCAGCAGTCACACTCCATGCTGTGAGCAGTGACTGAAAGCTGGTGGCTGCTGGAAGAAATTAAGTTCATTTTCTCCCAGGTGCTGCACTTTCAGTACTGGGCACCTCCGTAACGCTATTAATCTGGAGGTTAATGGCAATTATCGGACCTGACTGATTCCCTTTAATGCAGCTCTGAGCTATAAAACATTGCATAAGTGGTACTCATTTCAATAGGAATACCTGTCAAATTTTTTGGAAGTCTAAAACATCTTCTGTCATTTAAACCAGGGGTAGAAAATACCTTTCCCAAGGGACCATGAGAGATTGTGACTGTTGTGGAATACTGAACCCACATGCTGAACTGAACCACTGAAAGGGAATCTGTCAGCAGGTTTTTGCTATGTCATCTAAAGACCTTATTGTTATGATTTGGTAGCTGAGGAGTGCAGGTAAAAAGGCAATACACCAGAGCAGTTGGAATCTATGAGATTGCAGTACCCTGACTAACCACCACAACTAGAGGCAGCCGTGGAGCGTTCCTACGTTGGTCCTAGACGCCTCGTCACAGCCTGAGAAACTAATTACACCTAAAGATAGAAATAGGAAAGCTATCTGCCCCGGAGCAGAACCCCAAAGATAATAGAAAGCCCCAAAACATGTAATGGCGGTTAGACAAGAAGAAATACTGACACAGAAAGAAAATAGTATGAGCAAACGCTGGGGCCCAAACTAACTAAACAGAAAAGGATAGGAAGGGTACTTACTGCAATCCCAGAAAACCCTGAAAAGCACCAACTCTACTAATTTCAAAATCACCTGAGATCACACGACCTCTACCACCTAAATTAGTTCTCTGGTATAACAAAATCAAAACAGCAGCCACTGAAAAAACTGTAAAAAGCAAAAGTACAAACATCAGTGGCTGAACTAAACTGAGAGGTCCCGGAGGGGACCCTGAAGGCCCCCACAGAAGTGCAGGACAAAATGCAAAAATCTAGCACAAAAACAAAAAGAAGAAAATGTCTTATCTGATAGCAGGAGATGCAGACACGACACAGCAGGCTACAAGGGAAACAGGATTCAAGGATTGAGACCAGAACAATTGATCACCGGCAACCCTGATGGGAAGGTGACTCCCTTATATAAGACCAGTCAGTAACACCTGATTCCCAATCCTCACAATCTTCACTGGACAGACGAGCACCGCTTGTAACCACCAGAGGAAGCCTCTGCTCAGAACTCATCTCAAACCCATTCACAACAGTACCCCCCCCTTGAGGAGGGGTCACCGAACCCTCATTTGAGCAACCAGGTCGGTCAGGATGAGTTCTATGATACACACGGATAAGTCTCCTAGCATGGATGTCCGAAGCAAACACCCAAGAATTGTCTTCCTGACCATAACCTCTCCATTTAACCAAATACTGGAGTTTCCGTCTAGAAAAACGAGAATCTAATATTTTCTCAACCACATACTCCAGATTGCCCTCAACCAAAACAGGGTCAGGAGGCACAGCAGCAGGAACCACTGGCTCAACAAACCTCTTCAACAAGGACTTGTGGAACACGTTATGGATCTTAAATGTCCCTGGAAGAAGCAAACGAAAAGAAACAGGATTAATAATCTCCATGATCTTATAAGGTCCAATGAACCTAGGCTTAAATTTAGGAGATGCTACTCTCATAGGAATATTTTTTGAGGACAACCAGACCAAGTCCCCTACTTTAAACCGAGGACCATCAGTCCTATGCCGGTTAGCAAACCGCTGGGCCTTCTCCTGAGAGAGGGACAACCTCTCCACTACCTGGTCCCAAATCTGTTGCATACGCTCCACAACAGAGTCAACACCTGGACAGACAGAAGCCTCCGTCTGTCCTGAAGAAAATCGAGGGTGAAACCCAGAATTACAGAAAAATGGAGACATCAAAGTGGCAGAGCTAGCCCTATTATTAAGAGCAAACTCAGCCAAAGGCAAAAAAGAGACCCAGTCATCCTGATCAGCAGACACAAAGCATCTTAGATAAGTCTCCAATGTCTGGTTTGTTCTCTCAGTTTGACCATTGGTCTGAGGATGAAATGCCGAGGAGAAAGACAATTGAACACCCAGTTTAGAACAAAAAGTCCTCCAAAATCTGGAAACAAACTGGACTCCTCTGTCAGACACAATGTTCTCAGGAATGCCGTGTAAACGAACCACGTGCTGAAGGAACAACAGCACCAATTCAGAGGAGGAAGGCAACTTAGGTAATGGCACAAGATGTATCATTTTGGAAAACCTATCACAAATTACCCAGATGGTGGTCATTCTCTGAGAAACAGGAAGGTCGGAAATGAAATCCATAGAGATATGGGTCCATGGTCTCTTGGGCACAGGCAATGGCATCAACAAACCACTAGAGCGAGAGCAAGGCTTGGAGCGAGAGCAAGTCCCGCAGGACTGCACAAATTCCCTGACATCACGAGACAAGATAGGCCACCAAAAGGACCGACTAACCAAGTCTCTGGTACCAAAAATTCCGGGATGCCCAGCCAATGCGGAACAATGAATCTCAGACATCACACTCTTTTTCCACTGGTCCGGGACAAACAATTTTCCAACAGGGCAGCACTCGGGCCTATCCTCCTGACACCCCTCCAGAGCAAGTCTCAAATTGGCGAGATGGCGGAAAGAACTACACCCTCTTTCAAAATAACAGAAGGATCAGATAACTCAGGAGAGTCCGCAAGGAAACTCCTCGAGAGGGCATCCACCTTAACATTCTTAGTGCCAGGAAGAAAGGAAACCACAAAATTAAAACGTGTGAAAAACAAGGCCCACCTGGCCTGTCTAGGATTGAGTCGCTTGGCAGATTCCAGATAGACCAGATTCTTATGGTCCGTAAGGACCACCACCTGATGTTTGGCTCCCTCCAGCCAATGTCTCCACTCTTCAAAAGCCCACTTCATGGCCAATAACTCCCGATTACCCACGTCATAATTACGTTCAGTAGGAGAAAATTTTCGAGAGAAAAAGGCACAAGGGTTACTTTTAGAGGTCTCTGGATCTTTTTGGGACAAAACGGCACCTGCCCCAATTTCAGAGGCATCAACCTCCACCTGAAATGGCAGAGAAACATCAGGCTGCCGTAGAACAGGAGCAGAAGTGAATCTTTGCTTAAGTTCCTGAAATGCAGAGACTGCCTCAGGAGGCCAATTCACCACATCAGAACCCTTTTTGGTCAAATCAGTTAATGGTTTAACAATAACCGAGAAATTACCAATAAATTTACGATAAAAATTGGCAAAACCCAAAAATCTTTGAAGAGCCTTTAATGAAGTAGGTTGGACCCAATCACAGATGGCCTGAACCTTGACCGGGTCCATTTCAATAACAGATGGGGACAAAATGAATCCCAGAAATGAGATCCTCTGTACGCCAAAAAGAGACTTTGATCCCTTCACATACAGAGCATTCTCTCTCAAAATCTGGAATACAGTTCGAACATGTTTTACATGAGAGTCCCAGTCATTAGAAAAAATCAAGATATCATCCAAATAAACAATCAGAAATTTGTCCACAAAATCCCTGAAAATGTCATTCATGAAGGACTGGAAGACGGAAGGAGCATTAGTGAGCCCAAAGGGCATCACTAGGTACTCAAAATGCCCTTCAGGGGTATTGAATGCCGTCTTCCATTCATCCCCGTGCTTAATGCGAATAAGGTTATACGCCCCCCTGAGGTCAAGCTTGGTAAACCAAGTAGCGTTTTTCACCCTGGAAAACAGGTCAGAAATCAAGGGTAACGGATATTGATATTTCACAGTAATATTGTTCAAAAGACGATAATCAATACACGGCCTTAATGAACCATCCTTTTTGGCCACAAAGAAAAAACCGGCACCTAAGGGTGAAGAGGATGGTCTGATATGACCCTTCTCCAATGATTCCTTGATATAAGACCGCATAGCGTCATGTTCAGGTACAGACAAGTTAAAAAGGCGACCTTTAGGGAATTTACTACCCGGCACTAATTCAATAGCGCAGTCATAGCTCCTATGGGGAGGCAAGGATGCAGATTTACTTTCGCTAAACACATCAGAAAAATCAATCAAAAAGTCAGGAACATCCTGAGCCTGGGGGGAGCAGAAAAAACAGGAGTGTTGGTATTAACACATTGGCAGCCCCAACTGGTTACAGACACAGATTTCCAAACCAAAACAGGATTATGAGACTGTAACCAAGGGAAACCCAGTACGATAATATCATGCAGATTATACAGAACCAAAAATTTGCAGCAGTCCTGGTGATCAGGTTCAACCCTCATTATCACCTGAGTAGAGAACTGAGGTTTATTCTCAGCCAAAGGGGTAGAATCGATCCCCAGTAGGGGAATAGACTTCTGTAGGGGTATCAAGGGAAACCCACAACGTTTAGCAAAATCATAATCCATCAGGTTAATAGCTGCTCCAGA
Organism: Oophaga sylvatica; assembly: GCA_033576555.1. Taxonomy (NCBI): domain Eukaryota; kingdom Metazoa; phylum Chordata; class Amphibia; order Anura; family Dendrobatidae; genus Oophaga; species Oophaga sylvatica. The sequence continues at coordinate 204,390,877 of JARQOD010000006.1, read as the reverse complement.
ATCAACGAAAGCCTGAGCAGAAAATGAGGACAGAGAGCATATCAGAGTGACAGTTAATAAAAACTTAGTCTGAACATTACCCAAGACAACTGAGCGTGCAAAACGTCTTCCCCGCTTAGGGCAGACTGAAATAGCATGAGAGGCATCACCACAGTAGAAACATAACCCATTGCGCTTTCGAAACTCATGACGCTGTGCCCCAGACACCACTCTATCACACTGCATGGATTCAGAAGCAGGTTCACAAGGCAACACTATTCCACGCATACTTCTCCGCTCACGCAAACGTCTGTCAATTTGAATCGCTAATGACATAGAATCATTGAGACCAGAGGGGACAGGGAATCCCACCATAACATCCCCTACATTATCTGACAGACCCTTCCGGAAAAGGGCCGCCAAAGCGTCGTCATTCCACTTGGTCAGGACTGCCCACCTACGGAATCTCTGACAGTATAACTCAGCGTCATCAAGCCCCTGATTTAATGCCAACAAGGCTTTCTCAGCTTGATCAGTGACACTAGGCTCATCGTACAATAACCCCAAAGCCTGAAAAAATGCATCAACATCACTCAAAACAGGATCCCCAGGTGTCAGGGAAAAAGCCCAATCCTGAGGATCGCCGCGCAGGAGAGAGATGACAATTTGAACCTGCTGCGCTGCATTCCCTGAGGACTTAGATTTTAAGGCAAAAAACAATTTACAATTATTTTTGAAATTCTGAAACTTAGCTCGATCCCCTAAAAACAAATCTGGCATGGGGATCCTAGGTTCCACAACAGGCAACCTAGCAAGATATGCAGCAATACTCTGAACCTCAGTGGCAAGCTGATCCACACGGCCAGACAACTGTGCAAACTCCATTGAGAGAAAAGATCCTTCCCAGCACCCAGAGATACAGAGGGAAAAAAAAAAAATGCAACAAACAGAAAAATATCTCTGACAACCTTTTTTTTTTTTTTTTTTTTTCTTTCACAATATTTTTCCCTTCTGTGAGTACCATACAATATTAAATTTTTGGCCGGTGATACTGTTTTGATTTGGTAGCTGAGGAGTGCAGGTAAAAAGGCAATACACCAGAGTAGTTGGAATCTATGAGATTGCAGTACCCTGACTAACCACCACAACTAGAGGCAGCCGTGGAGCGTTCCTACGTTGGTCCTAGACGCCTCGTCACAGCCTGAGAAACTAATTACACCTAAAGATAGAAATAGGAAAGCTATCTGCCCCGGAGCAGAACCCCAAAGATAATAGAAAGCCCCCAAACATGTAATGGCGGTTAGACAAGAAGAAATACTGACACAGAAAGAAAATAGTATGAGCAAACGCTGGGGCCCAAACTAACTAAACAGAAAAGGATAGGAAGGGTACTTACTGCAATCCCAGTAAACCCTGAAAAGCACCAACTCTACTAATTTCAAAATCACCTGAGATCACACGACCTCTACCACCTAAATTAGTTCTCTGGTGTAACAAAATCAAAACAGCAGTCACTGAAAAAACTGTAAAAAGCAAAAGTACAAACATCAGTGGCTGAACTAAACTGAGAGGTCCCGGAGGGGACCCTGAAGGCCCCCACAGAAGTGCAGGACAAAATGCAAAAATCTAGCACAAAAACAAAAAGAAGAAAATGTCTTCTCTGATAGCAGGAGATGCAGACACGACACAGCAGGCTACAAGGGAAACAGGATTCAAGGATTGAGACCAGAACAATTGATCACCGGCAACCCTGATGGGAAGGTGACTCCCTTATATAAGACCAGTCAGTAACACCTGATTCCCAATCCTCACAATCTTCACTGGACAGACCAGCACCGCTTGTAACCACCAGAGGAAGCCTCTGCTCAGAACTCATCTCAAACCCATTCACAACACCGTATGCTGTAGAGTTTAAAATTTCAGGGATGCCTCTTATCAAGCTTTGTGTTTTTTTTTGCTTGCAATGATTGCTTTAGCTCCAGGAGCTTATCATTGCTGGGACCCAGCAGCTCCTGCCTCCTGGTCCTACGTCACCCCCTCCTTTTGATACGCTCTATGGACATTGTATATACAGAGCCTGGTGTGGGCGGGGTTAGCTTCTTCAGCTCTGCTGTATTGCTAAATCTAAAAACTGATTGTGTCTGAACGGCTGCACCCAGTCATCGAAGTGATGCATTATTGGATTCAGGGTCTCTTTTCCTACATTATGCTGCTCTCAGATGAGGTAGCAAAAACCTGCTGACAGGTTCCCTTTAACACTATTTGACGTATGTATCTATTGTGAGCACGTCACTTAATGCTCCAGGATGGATATGTACCTCTGCGATCAGCTACAGGTGTCTGACTGATATACACCGCTGGGCTCCTGCTGTAACTGCTAGGATTGGCAGTCTCACCGATTCTTGCAAGTTAACACCTCCTATGCCGCGGTCAGTATTGATAACAGCACATGAGGAGTTTGACAGAGGTAAAGCACGCCCTCTTTCAGCATCATTCCATGGTAGAGATGGCTTGTAATGGCAGCTGGATGCCTTTTAAAGGCTTCTGGGGCTGCGATACTCTACAGCAGGGGTGGGGAATCTTTTTTTTTTCTGCCAAGGGCTATTTGGATATTTATACTATCCTTCGGGGGCCGTACAAACTCCGCCCACAAAGTACATTCTAACTCTGGCACTGGTGTCAGAACGTAATCTTTCATTGCATGCCCTTCAATGTTCAGTAGTGAACCTGCGTGTGTGTGCTTAACAGAGCAAGAAGAAGTTACTTAGTTGGTGGCAATCAAAATACAGCTCCCTACCCTAGAATGCGGTCCATGAGAATCTGCCAGGAGGCCGGATAAAAGGTCATTGAGGGCCGTAAAAGGCCTGGGGGCCTGAGGTTCCCCACCCCTGCTCTACAGCCTGTCATATCCCATTGGTTATGGGGCCTGATTGTTTAACTGACAGGTAGCCTCTGACCAAATGGTCTAATACACAGCACTACTAAAGTAGTATTGTGTATTACAAATGCAATCATAATATGGCATGTTCAAGTTCCTTTAAGGGAATAATAATTGTAAAAAAAATCCTGTTTTTTCCATCTAAAAATGGTTTAATCAGTAAATAAAACTTAAAAACGTCATATATTTGGTATCACCTCTTCCGTAACAACATATAATCTAATGCTTATCACTCATACTGAATGCCAGAATTGACATTTTAGTTAATCAAGCATCACAAAACTAAATAAAAAGTGATCGTTGTACATATCCAAAATGATAGCATCAGATACTACAGCATGCTATTCAAACACAAAAAACAAGCACTCATACAGTTCTGTAAATGGTAAAAAATGAAATAAAATAAATGAAAAAGTTATAGCTCTCAGAGCATGAGGCAGAAAATATATATTTTCGTGCAAAATGTTGGGGAAAACCACTTCAAGAAGCTGTGACACGGAAAGTGCTGTGTTACCCATGGTTGTGGAGTCGGTAAGCCAAACCTCCGACTCCTCAATTTCCCTGACTCCGACTGCCCAGCACTGGTCACTACTGAGCCCGTACATAAAGTGCAGCATAGATTCATCTCCACTAAAAGCCCAGATCCTTGCATCAAGAACAGAACAGACATTTATAGGACATTTCATAATTTTCCCAAATTCTCATGAAAATTTTACAGCACATCCTGCACTGAACTACTGAACCCAATTTATTACAGATTGTTGGAGTCGGTCCATTTTATGCCGACTCTTACTCCACCAAAATGGACTCCAGCTCCGCGACTCTGACTCCACAACCCTGTCTGTCACTCTCAGAGCACTTAATGCATTTGCATATTAAAGGAGTTGTCCACTACTTTAAATTAACCCCCTAATGTATCCCCCCGGGGCTCCTAATGAATTTTGTAAATACCTCATGTTGCCTATACTGCCTGTGAGCGGCGCTATCGCTTGCCGCTCACAGGCAGCACGTGACCCCCGGCTGCAGCCGGCTCTTACCTCCGCTGACGTCCCGACAAGTGCTGGCAGCAGCCGGGGGTCCCTCTTCCTCCGTCAGCGCTGGCTACCAGGCTGTGGGCGGGGTTATCCCCGCGTCACACCCGGCATCCACCTCGCGCCGATTCATTGAGAAAGCGCGCGGTGGATGCTGGGTGTGATGCGGGGATAACCCCGCCCACAGCCTGGCAGCCACCGCGGGGACCCAGCGCTGAGTCACGCCTCACTTGTCGTGACGTCAGCGCTGGGTCATGTGCTGCCTGTGAGTGGCCACGGATAGCGCCGCTCACAGGCAGTATAAGCAACATGAGGTATTTACAAAATTCTTTAAGGGCCACGGGTGTATACATTGGGGGGTTAATTTAAAGTAGTGGACAACCCCTTTAAGAAAAATCTAATTACCCAGGTATTAAGCCACAGATTAAAAAAAATATGAAGATGTTGATGGAGTTACCTTTCCAAGACCTAGATGTCTATACTTGCGGCTTGGGGAGCTGCCAGCTCATCTTCCTGAAAGATTCCATCTTGTGGTGGTGGGGGGGGGTTCATAGCCTTAATGTGCTACCATGGTCTGCAGCGTCTCTGGACTTGTCCCATCAAGCACAGCTGTGACATCATTGTTCAGCAATTGGAAAGGGAGCTGCCAGCAGTGGAACTTGATGATTTTCCCATTGCATTCAGCGTGGCAGAACATTCGTCAGACAACCATTAATAACATCATTGATGACATGCCATGGTTAAGTGTGTGTATTTGTGTATGACACTCCTACTCCATGCTCAATAAATAGACATGTTTTTGAACATTTTGTTTCCATTTATTTAAACCTTGAATATCATTAACCGTTAATAACCAGGTCAAATTCTTAAAATCTGACGTGTTGCCTCATATGGCAATAACTCTGGAATGTTGCAATTTATTCCAGTGATTTTGCGTTTTTTTTTTTGTTTTTTTTTTTAAATCTCCATTCATAAAACTTATTTTTAAGGACCAATTCAGTTTTTAAGTGACTTTTGGGGACCAATATATTGGAAAACCCCCAAAAAGTGATGCACTTCTATAAATGGTACCCCTTTAACATATTAAACTGTGAAAACTGCTTTCAGGTAGTTTGTTAACCCTTCAGTTGCTTTTCAGGAGTTAACGTAAAGTTGAATGACCAGAATGAAAAATTTAGATTTTTACTATTAAAATTTTGTTAAAATCTGAACAGACCACCACTATATATATATTATCAAAAATGGAACAAATTGTATAGACCATAAAAGTCAAGCACAAAAAGATTGAGATCATACAAAAAAAATCTGCAAAAAGGACAAATAAGTAAAATTAAAAACAATTTTTATTATTATGATAATTAGTAAAAATAAGTAAACAGCTGAAATAAATGGAGCACGAGTTCAATATTAAAATATTAAATCCTGCATAAGGAATTATAATGTAATGGTTGGTAAGATAGCCCAAAGAAATAGGTTTACTAATATATAAGAAAATGATATGCCAACAGTAAAATTCCTTTATAAATATAAAATGCAAAATTCGAAAAACACCTTAAAAAATTTAAGTATGCCAAAAAAAAAAATACTAAAATAATAAGTAATAAAGTGAGAAAGTGCTGTGATAATCAATGAGAAACTAAGTGTTATACACACCCTGGAAGAAGGCTAGCGCCGAAATGTGCGTAGGGACCTGGCAGCACGCTTCACTTAATAAATAATGCCCTTTTAATGTGATTTTTTTCGATTTTAATGCAATTTTTTCTCAGCAGCACCTTATTGATCTGCATATACTGCAGTATCTGTTAGCAACACTTTGGCTATTCAAAGCATTTGTATGCCCTTATTTTATTATTTTATTTTTACTATTGTGGGTCTCAACTTTCCAGTCACTTTTTGCAGATTGCTTTTTGCAGCACTCAGTCACTTTACTGCATTTCATTGCTGTGTGTGTTGTAGTATCATAAACACTTATTATTGTGTTGCCTTAAGTGATTTGCACATTGTAGTCTTTTCACACTGCAAGTCTCCTTTAATAACACTTAGTTTCTCATTGATTATCACAGCACTTTCAATAGATATGTTAACCCTTTATTGGCTCCCAATATTCTTTTTTTCTGACCCGATATGAGGGAATAGAATCCCCCGATAGGTGAAAATCCACGGCTGTCAGCTGTACGGTAAGGCCACGTTCACACTATCAGTATTTGGTCCATATTTTACCTCAGTATTTGTAAGCCAAAATCAGGAGAGGGTGAAAAATGTGTTCACGTGTTTTTTTATACTTTTCCTCTGATTGTTCCACTCCTGATTTTGACTTACAAATACTGAGGTAAAATACTGACCAAATACTGATAGACATGTAACAGAGGGTCTAGGCCTCTCAAAATTTATTTTTTTTCCAATGTTTTGTTTTAATGGACAAACGTGTTGCGACTCCTTTCTTTGGTTTCTCTCTTCACTATGGACCATGTGATATTGCATTCACGTGAATGGGGCTTACGCCGGCGTACAGATCTGCATCAATCCTCATGCGTCTTGCGTACCTATGTTTAACATTGAGTACGCAGGGACATGCGTTTGCATCAGTTTGGGTGCGGATGCATCCGCATATATTGTTTCGCCGTGCCCGCCAAACGCAACATGTTGTATTTTTTGATTTATCAAATATGCGCATGCGGATGAGTTCATCAAAACCTTGCATTACTATCTATAGGAACGCATTGGTACGCATGGATATGCACATGGATGCGTTCGATACGCATGCGTATTTCAGACGGCATGTCCAAGAAATGATGATTTCATCTGTGCAAGGGTCTATATACAGAATTCCCATGAGACCCGTCCATTGGACGTGGCTTGTGTCAAGGAAGTTCTCCTGCAAATTTTGAACTCGTGCGTAAAAACAACGCAAATGCATGCCAAAACGTATACAAACGTATGTACACGCAGCGTTTTTGTGGGCGTCATGCGTAAGCTGATGCGGATGAACAATGCAGCGTTTGCGCATGTAGACGATACGCTGCGCACAGAAACGCTAATGTGTACCTAGAGTTATATACAATAGCAGATTACACAAGGTAGTATGGCACCTGTCCTAGACAACTAGAAACCACAACTCTTCTCATGGAGTCGTGTGTTGGTTACAGGATGAGCCTAAAACTTGTGAACAGGAATTGAAGTTTGGGAGGCATGCCATAACAGTAATATAAAACTTCTCCATAATAATCAGAAAGGTCTCGGGGCTATATAAAAAAATAGTCACTTGTATATGTAGCTTGACGTTTATTAGTCTTAGTATTCTGAGCTGTGAAAATTTCTCAAAGGCTGATGTGTTCTAAAAATGATGTTGTTTCAATGGTTGCAAATTAAAATGTATATGTTTAATATATGTCTTTTTACATTTTTTTTTTTTAGGATTTTTGACATTTTATTAAAAGCTATAATGCGGACGATGTGGTTCGCTGGCGGCTTTCATTGGGTGACTGTGAAGGGAAGACAAGCCTTGCCTGCAGAAGCTCCTATTCTCACCCTGGCTCCACACTCTTCCTATTTTGATGCGATTCCAGTGACTATGACAATGGCTTCTATTGTCATGAAGGCTGAAAGCAAAGACATTCCTGTTTGGGGAAGTGAGTTGTAATTAAGAAGCCAAAGTTGAAAAGTGCATAGAAGTAAAACTGTTCTGTTTTGTAGATTAACGATCACTGTGTTTTAAAGGGAATCTGTTGCCCATCTGAGAGAAGCATACTGTAGGGGCAGATACCCTGATTCCAGCGATGTATCGTTTACTGGGTTGCTTGCTGCACTTTTGATAAAATCACTATTGGCAGCTTTCTGCCTATACACAGTGTACATAAAAAGCTGCCAATCAGTTCTAGGGGGAGGGATTATACACAGCTCATAAATATGTGCGACTACATGGCAGCAGGTTTACTAGTCCTTCAGTGATAATCTTCTGCTGATAAAATTGATTTTTTTTTTTTTATGAAACTACAGCAAGCAGCCCAGTAAGTGACACAACATTGTATTCAGGGTCTTCACCTAGATTATGTTGTTCTCAGATTAGGTGGGAAAACCTGATTACAGATTCCTTTTTAATCTCCAAACGGATAGATTTCTGTGTTTCTTTGAAACTCCTAATTTCAACATGAACACAAAACACAAGAAGATGATGTTATACAGCCTTATAGTAGCCTATATTATTGCATAAGCTACCTCCTACATGTGAATTGGTATTGTTTGTAATGGGCACCATTATATATATAAAATAGCATTTTACTTTTTTCCCTTTGGCACGACAGCACCCACTTGGAGAGAGGGATCCGCCCATAGGAACAGGAAACCTACGGAGATAAAAGACGGCGGTCCGCCTCTCCTCCTCAGTTCGTTTCCTGTTCCTATGGGAGACCGCAGGATATTCCTACAGAAAAATACCTGGTCTAGGAGCCGCCTGTGCGGTCTCCTTGGGAATGACAGGGGCTCCGTATCAGAAGCAGCGTTGGGGGAGTGCTGCAATCCGGCTCCCCTCGTCTGGCATGCAGCGTTCCTGAAACCTCGGGTCTGGGAAGAGGCCGCCCGCAGTTTTGGTGGTATACCGTGCGTGCGGGTCCGGGTTTAGCCGCCCCAGCCCACGGAGGAGCGTGGGACGAAGAGAGAGAAATCTCTCTGTCCTGCAGGCCGGCGGCGCGCGGTCGGAAGACTCCGACAGGAAGTGGTAAGGGGGAACTTCCGGGTCACCGGAAGTTCCCCAGCGATGACTCGCGCGTGGTCCGACGGAGAGGACTGTGCTAGGCCGGAGGCATGCTCTGTGACCGCCCCACATTACAAAAAAAATAATATATAGATGTGTATAATTGTGGAGTGCTGTAGTAAGTGCAGAATGCGGCGGCAAAAGCACTCATGTGACGTATAGTATGGGCAAGGTGTCACAGATCACTGGTGCGTGTATGTTTGCGTGTATATGTGTGTGTATAGTGTATATATGTGTGTGTGTGTGTGTGTGTGTGTGTATATATATATATATATATATATATATATATATATATATATATATATATATATATATATATATATAATATATATATTGTGAGACAGTGAAAGCATATGTGTTGAATGGGGTGTACATTTCACCTAGGTGCTTGGCTGACTGGTATAAGGGAAATGTATGGCTTAGTAAACCTAGTGGTGGAGAAAGGTCACTACACCTTCCATTCAGTGCACGCTTGCAACTCAAACCTGAGGCCACTCAGGTGATAATTAGGAAGCCAGAAGTAGGTGTCTGGGAATACAGACAGAGAGCTCGTTTCAGTCTGGATAGGAGTCCAGACACAGAAGGAGTCTCCAGGAGGGGAGCTCTCTGTCTGGACGCTGGATGTGCTTCCAGACACAAAGAGGAGTCTCTGAGAAACTACTGAATATAAGGGGAACTCTCTCAGTCTGGATGCTGGGTGTGCCTTCAGACACAAAGAGGAGATTCTAGGAAAACCACGCTGGTAACTACTGAACATATGTGTTGTTTTGGGCCAGGCTGTTAGAGTCAGATTCCCTCACTATCAGGGACCAATCTGTGTGAAGTGAGTAGCCGGAGAGGCTCAGGATTTCTGTTTATGAGTTGTTTTTATCACGTTCTGTTTGCTGTGGACTTTAATAAAGCTGGTTGCGGCCAGTTTATACCAGAACTGCTGTCTGAATGAACTGTTTCTATGCCACTCCGTCTACCAGGACGGCGATCCCAGAGCTGTATCCCCTGAAAAGCTTACAATATATATATATATATATATATATATATATATATATATATATATATATATATATATATATAGGTGCACATCTACCCCAGGGGGAGGAGCTGGGGAGGAAGGTACTGGAAGGCAACATAGGTTGTGGGGCAGATAAAAAGCCCTGCAGGAGGGAACACAGCGTGCAAGCATGTCGTCTCCAGGACAAAGCACGCATCCCCCGGCAGAGGATACTGCAGCTCCGTCCAGAGACCACTCTAATAGAGGTTCCTCGGACGCAAGCCACAGAACCCACGCCACGAAACCTGTTCCACCGCCTTCTCAATCGGTACCGGCAGCTTCACTGGGTGAGTTATAACTATCTGCCTATAAAGCTGACAATGTTTTCTTTCTCTCTCTTCTCTCTTATCCTTCTGGTAGATTATCTCAGGCTAAGAAAAATGGGAAAACAAAAAACAAAGAATGTGGCCTCTGTAGGTGCCCCCTAGCTCAGACCTATACAAAAAGATTGTGCGCAAAATGCATAAAAGATACGGTGCGGCAGGCATCCGTTTCGACTTCAGATATCAGAGCTATAATAAGAGAAGAACTACAGGCCCTAAATCAGTCCGCTGAGATACCCACACGTGGAAAAATGAAAAAAGTAAATATTTCCAGTTCAGTGGAAAAATGAAAAAAGTAAAAATTTCCAGTTCAGACTCAGATCTGGAGGAAGGGGTACTATCAGATACTGCACAATCATCCGCGTCCTCATCCTCCTCAGACATAGAGGGACGCTCATGTTTTCCCTTAGAAAATATGGACAGTCTGGTAAAATTGGTGAGGAACACTATGGGTTGTTCAGATTTAAAGGGACCTCAAACTACTCAGGAGGTTATGTTTGCAGGTCTAACGGACATGAAAAGAAGAGCATTTCCCGTAATTCCGGCCATTAAAGCCTTAATTAAGAAGGAGTGGGATAAACAGGACCAGAGGGGTTATCTTCCCTCCGCCTCAAAGAGAAGGTACCCCTTCAGCGATGAGGAATTATCAAATTGGTCCAAAGTCCCAAAAGTTGACGCGGCAGTTGCCTCCTCCTCAAAACAATCATCCTTACCAGTGGACGATGCAGGAATATTAAAAGATCCCCTTGACCGCAAAGCTGAAGCCTCACTTAAAAGAGCGTGGGAAGCAGCTACCAGCACGTTTAAGCCAGCGATAGCCAATACTTGTACGGCCCGTTCTATGCTGGTTTGGATCGATCAGCTCGACCAGCAAATAGAACAGAAAATTTCCAGAGACAAAGTACGAGCTGCCATTCCTTTGATTCGAGGAGCGGCCGCTTTTATAGCCGATGCTTCGGCTGATTCACTGCGCCTGGCGGCCAGAACAACAGGTCTACTCAATAATGCCAGACGTAGTCTGTGGCTTAAAAGCTGGAGAGGAGACACACAGTCCAAGGCAAAACTCTGTGCTATTCCGTGCGATGTAGGGCGTTTAGGAGACTATCATTTGGTAGAGGAAGAACCGAAAACCAAAACCGCTGGTAAACGAAGGAGGGAAAAAACAAAGGTGCTATGTTTAGAGGATCTACCTTCTGTTAAGACAAATAAGATGCAACAACCAGTCCCTCCAGTAGGGGGAAGACTGAAATCCTTCCAGGAATGAGGAAAAATTTCTGCCAATCTATGGGTCCTGGATATACCGTATATACTCGAGTATAAGCTGAGATTTTCAGCCCATTTTTTAGGGCTGAAAGTCCCCCTCTTGGCTTATACTCGAGTCATATACCCGGGGGGTCGGCGGGGGAGGCGGAGCGCAGCTGTGCTATATACTTACCCTCCAGCCGGCGCGTCTCTGCAGCCCCTGTTCTTCTCCCACGGTCTCCAGCGCCAGTGTTCAGCGGTCACGTGGTACCGCTCATTAAAGTCATGAATATGCACATATTCATGACTTTAATGAATGGTACCACGTGACTGCTGAACACTGGCGCCGCAGACCGCGGGAGAAGAGCAGGGGCTGCAGAGATGCGCCGGCGGGAGGGTGAATATAAGGGATATTCACCTGTCCCGTTCCACCGCTGCTCGCCGCTCTGTCCTCGCATCCTCTCTAGCTGTGAATGTTCAGGTCAGAGGGCGTGGCGCGCACTAACCACGTCATCTGCCTAAGCAGTCACTGCTGGTGGACCGGGTGACAGGTAAATATCTCAGGTGCCGGGGCCCTGAGCGAGCAGTGACACCGGCACCTGTCCCCCATAGCGTTCCGGTGTCCCCGCCTGCTCAGGACACAGCACCTGGCCCCCAGCGACGAGAGGTGAGTATGTCTTTTTTTTTTTTTTTTTTTTCGGTTGTAGCATCTGCGGCCGCATAAGGCGACCTATACTATGGAGCATCTATGGGGGCACAATCTATGGAGCATCTATGGGGGCATAATACATGGTGCAGAATATGGGGCACAATACATGGAGCATCTTGTGGGGCATAATACATGGGGCAGCATATGGGGCATAATACATGGGGCAGCATATGGGGCACAATACATGGAGCATCTTGTGGGGCATAATACATGGGGCAGCATATGGAGCATAATCTCATTTTCCACCCTAGGCTTATACTCGAGTCGATAAGTTTTCACAGTTTTTTGTGGCAAAATTAGGGGGCCGGCTTATACTTGGGTCGGCTTATACTCGAGTATATGCGGTAATAAAGATGGATTAAAAATAAAATTCCATCATGTTCCCCAAAATTCATTTATTATAACATCCCTGGACTGCCCGGTACAACAACAAGCCCTTGAAAATGCGATTAGGAGCCTCATAATTAAAAACGTATTGGTCAGTGTACCTGAAGAGCAGGAAGGAAGGGGATTGTACTCCCCTCTCTTCCTGGTTTCTAAACCAGACGGCTCATTTAGAACTAGTCTCAACCTGAAAAAATTGAACACTTTCATCCAAAATGAAAAATTTAAAATGGAATCCATCAAATCCGCAATTAAACTGCTTTTTCCCAATTGTATGATGGCAAGCTTAGATTTAAAAGATGCTTATTATCATCTTCCAATCCATTCCAGATATCAGAAATATCTCAGAGTGGCAGTTTCCTTAGTCGGCATCATACATCATTTCCAGTTTGCAGCGATGCCATTTGGTCTCTCTGTCGCACCAAGAGTCTTTACAAAGGTGATGCTGGAAGTAATGGCCTTCCTAAGACAAAAGGATACCTTAATAATACCTTATCTTGATGACTTTTTGATAATAGGAAACTCGGTAGCACAATGTACCACACGGGTTAATGAATCAATCTTATCCCTACAGGCTCTAGTCTGGCTCATAAACAGCAAGAAATCCAGACTCGAGCCGCAATCCGTCCAGTCCTTTTTAGGCCTCCAATTAGATTTGACAGAGCAAAAATGTCTACTGCCACAGGTAAAAATATCAGCAATTAAAACGAAAGTCGGGGCAGCAATAAGGAAACCACGCATGACCCTGAGGGAGGCAATGTCCCTGTTGGGATTCCTCACTTCGTGTATTCCGGCATTTAAGTGGGCTCAGTTTCACACCCGAGATCTACAGCACCAAATACTATCATAAGAGGCCTATGCTAGAGGTCATTTAACAGATAAGATTTCCTTATCCCAGGTAGTTATGAGTTCCCTAGTGTGGTGGTTAGATGATACTAAATTATTGGAAGGAGTAGACTGGGTAATAACACCTTCTCGTATCATTACTACTGATGCTAGCCCTACAGGATGGGGAGCTCACATGGGGGAAGCCTTTTCCCAAGGCCGGTGGGGAAGAGAACAGATACACGACTCTTCAAATTTAAGAGAGTTAAAGGTGGTGAGTCATGCCCTATATCATTTCTTCCCACAGCTACAAGGAGAACATGTAAGAATCCTCTCGGACAACACCACAGTAGTGGCATACCTCAACAGACTAGGCAGAACACGGTCGGACAAATTAATGTCTTCCACAAGAAAAATATTTTCCTTAGCCGAAGAACAATTTGTCTCTCTATCAGCTCTCCACATCAGAGGGTTAGACAATTCAGAAGCAGACTTCTTAAATCGCCACACCCTACGGCAAGGAGAGTGGTGCCAAAACAAAGCAATATTCAGAGACATTGTGTCACTATGGTGCCTTCCCCAGATAGACCTTTTTGCCACCAGACAGAACAGGCAACTACAGAGGTTCGCCTCCCTGAACTTAGCAGATCAGCCAGAAATCCTAGATGCCCTCCAAAGCCCATGGCAGTTCAGGCTAGCGTATGCCTTTCCCCCTATTATATTGTTACCGCAAGTCATCAGGAAAATCAGGACAGACAAGGCGCGAGTAATATTGATAGCTCCATTTTGGCCCAAGAGACCTTGGTTCTCATGCCTTCAGATGATGTCCTTGACAGATCCCTGGATACTTCCCTCATCTCCCAAGCTTCTCTCTCAAGGTCCCTTCTTCCACCCTCAAGTGGACAGTCTCCACTTGACTGCGTGGAACTTGAGGGGGAAGTACTGAAGGCAAAGGGATTCTCGGAGTGATTAATCAACACCCTCTTGCAGAGTAGAAAGCCAACTACTACCAAAATCTACACCAAGATATGGAGGAAGTTCTTAGAGTTCCATACAAATCCCAACTCTAGAGAGATTCCAATAAAATCTATCTTAGAATTTCTGCAGAAAGTGAAAGATCTAGGATTTTCTGTACTTGGAGCTCTCTATAGTTATAATCTAGCAGGTAACAGATGGATATCTAGATTTATCAAGGCCTGTGAACGAATTACACCAGTTCTTATATCTAGAATTCCTCCTTGGGATCTAAACCTGGTTCTGGACGCCCTAACAGGTCCACCCTTTGAACCATTAGATTCCATAACCCTTAAAAACATATCTCTAAAAATGGTTCTTTTAGTGGCATTAACTTCGGCTAGGAGTGTCAGTGACATCCAGGCATTATCTATAGATCCTCCATTCCTACTATTATTTCAGGATCAGTTAATTTTAAAACCTGACCCCTCATATCTGCCAAAAGTGGCCGGGAGATTCCACAGATCGCAGGAAATCCACCTTCCCTCATTTTTTAGTAATCCTTCCTCTCCGTTAGAAGAAAAATTTCACATGTTAGATGTCAAAAGAGTAGTATTGAAGTATATTGAAAGATCCACTAGCTGGAGGAAGAGTAGGGCTCTTTTTATCTCCTTCCAGGGCAGAAGGAAGGGATATGGGGTCACGAAAGCCACCCTATCTCGGTGGATCAGAGAGGCGATCTCTCTGGCCTACACTGCAAAAAATGAAGACCCTCCAGAAGGCATCAGGGCACATTCCGCCAGGGCCATGGCATCCTCCTGGGCAGAAAGGGGAGACGTCCCGATCAAGTCTATATGTAAGGCCGTAACCTGGTCTTCTCCTTCCACTTTCTACAATCACTACAGGCTCGATTTATCATCCTCCTCTGACCTAGCCTTTGGTAGAGCAGTCCTCAGCACGGTGGTCCCTCCAAGGTGAAGGTCTCTGAAAGTCTCTCCAAGTGGGTGCTGTCGTGGCGAAGGGTAAAAAGCCGGATTACGTACCGGTAATGCTCTTTTAATGAGTCCACGACAGCACCCACTCATTACCCTACCTGAAAATTAATAAACTGAGTGTATACCTTCTTGAATGTGATGAAGAACATAGAAAAATATAATTGCCTAATATTGGCGGTCCTCCGGGTACTCTGAAATCCAACTGAGGAGGAGAGGCGGACCGCCCTCTTTTATCTCTGTAGGTTTCCTGTTCCTATGGGCAGATCCCTCTCTCCAAGTGGGTGCTGTCGTGGACTCATTAAAAGAGCATTACCGGTACGTAATCCGGCTTTTTTACCTAATAAGGGTAGTTTATTTTTTTTGTTTTTTTTTAATTTAACAAATATTTTTGTCTTTCCTGTTTTAAAGGAACTGGGCTTGTAGAAATACAAGTATATGCCTTAGTAAGATGTATTCATCTGCTGTTTAGTCTCCGAACCTTCTGCAACAAATCTGTTGTGTATGAGTTTGTCTAAAAATCAGCGCAGATTCTGATTGTTTGCAAAATTGTGACCAAAAACCTATTTTAAGGCTAACCCGGTCAACCAATTTTTAGGTCCATCTTGTGTGCCTGCCCAGAATAAAATGCACTTGGATGGCATACTGTTCCACAATAGCCAATTCGTGTGGTATTGCCGAATGCATCATCGGACTCCTCGTGCAGAAAACAGTCGGATGATTGGAACTGTGCCACTTGACAACACAAAGGTTGCAGACATGTCCATTTCCTCCAGACCTGTCAGGACTAGTCTTTTCCACGTTTGAGTGAATTCACCCTTATATAAACTGTGATACAGAATTGTGTATCTTTAATTTTTACACTTAGATCTCTTAGGAAATTTAGTTGCATATAAAATAAAATGTGTGCTAAGGTTCAAGGGATCTGTCTGTAACAATCTTCTTTAACCTTCTCGTTCTGCAATTATCCCACAAAACCTACCTCAGTGGGGTAGAAAGATTAGTTGTCATTCCTGGATTGATAGAGTGGGGCTTAAAAGGTTTGTCCCATAAAGAGCATTTGTTCTCTTTCTACAGGATGGGTAACACATTGAGATTGGAGAATCGATTTGCAGGACTCTGGTCCATCGACCAGGTCAGTAACCTGTGATCGCTGGGCAGGAGACCTGCAGCTCTTCTTGCCTCTCGGCATTTGCGTCTCTTGTTTTGATTAGTAGGGCTAGTGCGACGTCATCATTTCGCAGAGACATGCACACATGACATCTTGCGTCAGTCCGGCTTATCAAAAGAGCTGGGAGGTAAGGAAATTCAGAGGTCTCCTGTCCAGTGGTTGCAGATTGCTAAGGCTGGTTTCACATTTGCGTATCTGTGTGCAGCGTTTGATCCGCATGCGTCATGCGTACATATCTTTAGCATGGTGTACGCAGGGACATATGTTTGCATTTTTTTTTTGAAGCATCAAAATCCGTCAAATATGCGCAGCCATGCGCATGCGGATGAGTGCGTCAAAACAACGCATTAGTCTATGGGAACGCGTTGGTACGCTAGGACATGCGCATGGATGCGTTCGATGCGCATGCGGACTTCAGACTGCGCATGTCCAGGAACTGATTACATAACCTGGAAATTTTGAACACATGCACATAAGTAACGCAAACGCATACACACGCAGCGTTTTTTTGGCGTCATGCGTAAGCTGATGCGGATAAACCTTTGCTTTCATTTTGGCATGCGTTTGCGCATGCAGATGATACGCTGCGCACATATATGCGAATGTGAACTTAGCCTAATCTGACTGTTGGACCGGATACCAGCGAATCAATTCTCCCCTTTCGAATAACAAGTGATCTTTAATCGGTTGGGGTCCTAGCTGTCAGACCCCAGTGATCATACTTTATCTGCTATCTTGCGGTTAGGTAATGTTATTTACAGGGCGAGCCCAGAACTCGCGAATAGGAATTGAAAGTTTTGGGAGGTATGCCATAACAGTAATAAAGTTCTTCTTTAATAATTGTTGTGAAGGGCTTGGGGCTAGAAACATTTCACTTGTGTATATAGCTTAACATTTATTAATCTTGGTATTCTGGGTTAAGTAAATCTCTCAAAAGCTGAAGTTTTGAATGTTTGCAAATTCAAATGCATACATACCTACACACACACACACGCACTCACACACACAAACACACACACACACAATCTACCTATCTACCTACATGCATATAAAAACACGCAATTCCACACATGGATGTACACCGAGATTGCTCCATTGCAGCTCCTGTGTCCTTAGCTGTTACTACATGTTACAATTGTGGTGCAATTCCAAGCACTAGACATTACAATGGAAACAGATCATGCTTGTACAATCTTCTCTTCTGAGTTAACAACAGTTTGAAATAGTTTCTGACCACTTTAGCAATCCCTTCGTGCAGAAACTTGGAAAGATTCCAAATGAAACCAACAAAAGAGGACAGATTCTTGAGGAAGTTAATAGACCAAAAACTTCTTCATTTGATTAAACAGAGTTAAATGGTATACTAAATAATGATGGCTTTTATTAGCACTAAAAGGAAGCATTTCAACAAAATTCAGGACATTTTTTTTGCGCTTACCTTTAATCCAGTTATTACTTTGTTAGTTTATACACAGTTTTTGATATTTCCCATTACCATGGTAACTGTACATTTACAAATAATTTCATAAAAATTGAATATTATAGGACTAAACAGTAATTTCTGCCTTTTTTTTTTAATTTTGTTTTGCTTTCAGCATTAATTAACTATATTCGACCAGTGTTTGTTTCCCGCTCTGATCAAGATTCTAGAAAAAAAACGGTTGAAGAAATCAGAAGACGAGCCCACTCAAATGGTATTTGGCCACAGGTATGTCAAACATCGTCCAAGGGGTTGTCCACTTCAGACAGTCCCTTTTTGTTAGAAGGGAGCTGCGGCAATTAGTTGATGGGGACCCCCCAGTGTCCAGCTGATGGGGACCCCCCAGTGATTAAGATGTGAGACTATTTTAAATGAATGGCGCAGTTACCAGTGTGAGGCATATAACTAACATAGTAACAGTAGAACTGAACTTTGTCTACTTACAAACACATTCGCTGCAGCTCTCACAGCTCTGCTGTATTGCAACCCTATCTTCTTGTGAGATGGAAGCTGAGGGGAACCTGCAGATGTGTTAGGTGTAATCACATACAGCTCTGCCGTGCGATCAGGAGAGCCCAGAGCGGCCATTACACATCACACTGGCAACTCCCCCTTTATTTATAAGTTTGGTTCTGGAGTCAGATTCTCATGGAGAACAGTGTCTGGCTTATAGCCCGGAACAGCTGATTTACATATAAGAAGTAGATATCTCTGGAATTAGACTTCATATCGCAGATATCAAGATATCATTTTATTCAGCTTCCTTTGACCTACATGCCCATATAGACGGCTTAGGAGGGACGTTTCTACTAACAGATTCGCTTTAAAGAAAAGGTTTCAATGTTTTGTCCTAACAGGTCGCGATCCCATTATTGATACATAACATATGGCTCCTCTACTCTGTGTACCACTCTATGCTAGAGATTATTGATTAGAATTCCTTTTTTACTGTTTTCTAAGGAGGACATTATAGATCTTTAGCTTGTAACAGATCACCCGCGTGACACTTTTAAGTATTGTCTCCTTGCCATAGAAATAATGGAGTAAAGAGGATCTGCTGAGCACCAATATTTCACTGTCTTTGTCTGATATTATAGGTTTAACACATTTTTTTTCTTTAAAGGTTATGATCTTCCCAGAAGGAACATGCACCAACAGATCCTGCCTGATTACCTTCAAACCTGGTAGGATGCGAATGTGCATGTAATGAGTCAGGCTAACTGTCTGATTGCCTGGTATAATGTAGGTCTGCAATGACTCTATAAAGTATGACTTATTCTAGGCTAGATAGAATAATTTAGTAACTGTGGGAAACTAAGTTTTCCTTGTATCTGGTCTCTTTTGTTACATAATATTTCTCTTTAGTATTTGGTAAGAAAATGAAGCCTTAGGAGGCTCAGTTTTAACTATATAAAGAGAGAAAAATTTCTAATTTTTATCCTGGATAATGACCCTAAAATCCCCCATAAACATTACTTAAAGGACTACTCTCATTTTATTGCTTTTTTATGTGGAATGCATAAATTAAGCAAGTTTGCAATTGACTTGCTTTTTAATTTTCTTGCATTGAGAGCTTTTATCTTGCATAGTGTACAACTTCTTTCCAAGGAGCTTGGCCACCAGATTCTGGAGTATTTGTAGTTAACTCCTAGCTTCACAGTCAGCTCTCTACAGACCATTAATTTCCATACAACAGTTACTACAGATTGAGATTCTGATTTGGTTTTTATCCTAAGTCATATTGCAAGGCTCGTTAAAGGGCCAAATGTGACTTGTAGGATTGCTGCTTCCAACAGATGGTGCTATAGAGTTTAAGTAGTCTTGCTCTCTGAAGAGGCAATTTGCATATTAAATTTGCCAGAGGAGCATTGCACGGCGAAAAAGCCTCCTTACCTTGGCAGAGCTGGTATGTCACTCTTCACATGTTGTTCGCCGCTGTCTCCATTATTTCTGGGAATTGTAGTCGTTGCCCTCCATATAACGCGCCTGCGCATTGCAATCTTGAATTGCGCACGCGCAGTATGCTTTGCCCGCAGATTGCAATGCGCAGGCACGTTATATAGAGGGCAACGACTACAATTCCCAGAAATAATGGAGACAGCGGCGAACAACATGTTAAGGCAAGTACCCAAAACACCGCCCATCTGACCTGACTGCCATCATTTAAATATCCCGCCAATTTAGGGTGACAGATTCCCTTTAAAGGGTTGAATGTGACTTGTAGGATTGCTGCTACCAACAGGTGGCACTTGTAAGGTTTCACTCACTCGGCTGCTTCAGAGGTAAATCAGGAGACACTTTCTTATGCAAAAAGTCCTCAGGTTTATTACATCATAAACCATAGTACCGTACAATTCAAATCTTCAATGTTTCAGCTCCTACCTGGAGCCTCACTCCTCAGACATAGAGTCCTCTCTGTAACGTCCTGCCGGGACACATGGAAGTCTGTCCACACTGGCAGACTCCCACAACACTCTCTTCAGGTGCCAAGCACACTTCGTTACATAGCTGTAACCCCACCCACAGATGAGGTCAGGATCACATGGTTAGGTCACCTGGTCATGACCTCATCACAGGTCCTTTACCACAACACAAACCATGCTTCCATGCATATCTCGAGGAGAATACACAGTGCCCCCTAGCTGCATCAGGGGTCACTACACCACATACCTCCCCCCTCTGTTCAAACTTGTGGGGTTGAACACTTGTTACCCGACCAGAGATCCTTCTCGGTCGTCTCTGCCAGTCAAACCGTCTGGCTAAGTCGGGCCCTCTGTCAGACCACCCGCCTCCCCAGCGGTCAGTATGGCGTCGCAATTCCCCTGCACCCATACGTCCTGTCTGGTCTGAGTCCTTTTCAGCTCGTCCACCACAGGTTCTCCTGCTTAGGTCACTCATCACTGAGCTAACTGAGGCATCACTATTTCTACCTCTTCCATCAGGCGCTCTTCGCCTCTCAACACTACGGATTGAAGGTGGCGGCCATCTTCTTTCCATTTCCTGCAGCTCTCTGTTGACCTGCTCCCTCTCCAGTCGTAGCTGCTCTACTCTCAAGTATGACACACGATACTCCAGGAGCATCCGGATATTCCCAAGGCTCTCCCTGGATCCGACAACGAGGAATGGAACCATCCCATCTTCACCCCTGACCTGGACTTCGTCATCAGCCGGAATCCTGACTCTAGTCACACCGGACTTATTCACCATCTCCTGCATCACTTTCCCAAGTCTTCCGATGACTTTCTTCACCAGACCTCTGGGCACTTGAATGATGTCTTCCACCAATCCAAGCCGACTTTGAGTCTTTCTTGCTTGCTCCAAACGTCGAGCGGCTTCTTTATTCCTCCACATGATCATCTGTTTCATTCGGAGGCATTGTAGATGCATGTCTCTCAGGACAGCCACTCGCTTCAGTGTGACTTCCTTAGTCGACAGTATGACTAACTGTTTCATCTCTGGCACCCAGTTCACACTACATGCTTCTACCGCCTTTCTAAAGGCCTCATGCACCTCCTCACTGGCACACACTTCTCGCAGGTCTTCGGGTATCTCTATTACACACTTGAAACCCGACCCGTCACCTTCTTGGACAGACTGTTGGACCTCCTCGTCCTGAGCATTAGTACAGTTTTCCAAGACATCGCTCTCCCTTGTGTGCCCATCTGCATGGCACTTCCCTTGCTGGATTTCTTCTCCCATAGATTTCTGGAGCTGGGCACTAGTCTCCTCCTCTATCTTTAGCTCTCGGAGAACTCTATCTCGCTCTTCTGCCAAGCAGCGACACTCCTGCTGATGTTTCTCTTGTTCCTCTCTGAGCACCTCCGTCTCTTTCCATAGAGCCTTGTTCATACTCTTACACGCTGACAGATGATCTCTGAGCTTAGAGACTTCCTTCTCCAGCTCCTCCACTTTGTGCTCAATCATTTGTCTCAGGACCCTTTCTCGCTCGACTGTCTTTCACTGTTTCTTTAAACAGCTCTATCTCATGGTCCTGCCCTCTTTTAGCCAGCACATGTCGCACCATCACCTCTTTAATTACATTTTCGGCTGGGCACTCTTGCCTACACACACTCTGCCTCTCCAGAGTTCCGCCCGTTCCTGCATCCGCAGTTTCCACTGTCTCACGACTCTCGGTAACTTCATAGAGCTCCAGCTTACTGCACTCACTTTCCCTTGCGGTCGAGTCACAGTCTGCATAGGAGTCACTCCCACTCCCCCTGTCATCCTGGAACAACACGTTCCCCCTTAGACAGGTCTCTGCCCCCTTTCCTGGAGCTATACCGTTTCTCACGGTCACACGTCTTGTCACGTCCAAGTCCCCGAGTTGGTCTGACCCACACTTTCTTCTGGTCACCTGGAACTCTAGACTATTGATATTAGGTGTTACCTTCTTTTCACACATCACACAACAAGGAACCACTACAGCCGCCTGCTGTTGTGAGGCTCCCTCCTCTGAACAACACCACACTTTATCAACTTCCCCCTTTTGAGACTCCGCCCCCTTTTGGGCCACCATCCCAATTTGGGTTACTGCCCCCTTTTGGGACACCATCTCAATTTGGGTTACCGCCCCCTTTTGGGACGCCATCCCCTTTTGGGCCACCATCCCAATTTGGGTTACCGCCCCCTTTTGGGCAACTTTACTGATTTGGGCTACCACCCCCTTTTGAAACTCCGCCCCCTTTCGGGCAACAATCCCAATTTTGGGACTCCGCCCCCTTTTGGGTAACCATCCCTGTTTTGGGTTGCCGCCCCCCTTTTGGGGCTCCTCCCCTTTTAGGGACACCAATCATCACTGGGGTACACACCACGGCTCTTACAGGCCCCAGTCCACACAGTACCCTTAGACAGTGTATTTTACTTAGGGCGTGTACTGGCCCTTTAAGAGTTTGTGTGCCTCGGTTCACACTGTCCTTTTTACCACACCAGCTCCTGCTGGTACTGCCACCGCTTCCGTTGCAGCCACCAACAACCAGCACCTCCAGATGCTACTCCTAAGCTGCTGTGGCTGTTACTGCAGCTCCGGCTGCTGCAGAACTTCTTGCTGCAACAGTCACTGTAGCTCCTGCTACCACAAGTCTCTGCACGCTGCGCTGTCTTGCCGCTTGTCACCTTCGTGACCCCACGAGTCACAGCCAGCCGCTTGTCACCTTCAGGATTCCTCCGAGCCACAGCAAACACCTCACACGTGTTCCAGAAAAAAAAACAGTTTCTCACTGACCCGTCAGCACAACACAGACTCCTGTCAGTCACACTCTCGGCCACAGAGATTTCCGGACACCACCTCTCAGAGGCATCCAACAGAGCAAATACAGTTTCTCACTGACCCGTCAGCACAACACAGACTCCTGTCTGTCACACTCTTGGCCACAGAGATTTCCGGACACCTCCTCTCAGAGGCATCCCACAAAGGAAAAAAAAAAACAGTCTTTCACTGACCCGTCAGTACAACACAGACTCCTGTCTGTTACACTCTCGGCCAGAGAGATTTTCCAGACACCTCCTCTGAGGTATCCTATCAGCATGCTTTTTTCTCCATTTTCAATGACCCCGGTCAACATAACACAGACTCCTGTCTGTCACCACTGCTTAACAGCATCTTCAGATACCTCATATCTTCAGAGGCACCACATAAACACAGTTTATTCGTGACCACTGGTCACACTCACGGTTTTCACAGACCGTCCGTTCCTCCTCTGGTTCCTGATTCCCAGTCCTGCAACATGTGCTCCTTGGGTCGCTGCCCGCATTCTCCACCAATTGTAAGGTTTCACTCACTCGGCTGCTTCAGAGGTAAATCAGGAGACACTTTCTTATGCAAAAAGTCCTCAGGTTTATTACATCATAAACCATAGTACCGTACAATTCAAATCTTCAATGTTTCAGCTCCTACCTGGAGCCTCACTCCTCAGACACAGAGTCCTCTCTGTAACGTCCTTCCGGGACACATGGAAGTCTGTCCACACTGGCAGACTCCCACAACACTCTCTTCAGGTGCCAAGCACACTTCGTTACATAGCTGTAACCCCACCCACAGATGAGGTCAGGATCACATGGTTAGGTCACCTGGTCATGACCTCATCACAGGTCCTTTACCACAACACAAACCATGCTTCCATGCATATCTCGAGGAGCATACACAGTGCCCCCTAGCTGCATCAGGGGTCACTACACCACACACTATAGAGTTCAAATCCTCTTCCTCTCTGAAGAAGCAATTTGCATATACAGCAGTTAGTTGCTCCCTTCCCTCCCCCTCTCTCAGCTTCTGAGTGGTTATCAGCCCTGTAAAATCACCAGGCCTCAACACCTACCATCAGCAGCTTCCAGAGCAGTTCTCCTAATCATGGCTTTAACTTCCTGAGATGTGCTTCTTCAAATGCACTGTTATCTTTGTATGCAAACATAGTGTGAACCGTGTAGCGCGAACATTGAATATATCAATAATGAGTATTAGCAGGACTAAGGGCCCCGTCACACATAGCGACACAGCAGCGATCCCGACAATGATATGCACTTGTCAGGATCGCTGGTGTGTCGCTACATGATTGCTGGTGAGCTGCCAAACAGGCAGCTCAGGCAGCGATCAGGACAGCGACACTGCGGGTAACGTCGCTTAGTTACCCGCAGTGTACGTTGGATACCAGCCCGCTGGTGCAGGGAGCTGGTAACCAAGGTACACATCGGGTTTCCAGGCGCTGCGCGATGCCTGGAAACCCGATGTGTACCTTGGTTACCAGCTCCCCTGCAGCAGCGTGCTGGTATCCAACGTACACATCGGGTTTCCAGGCGCCGCCCGGCGCTTGGAAAACCGATATGTACCTTGGGTACCAGCTGATCGCTGGTCTCCTGCCTGCCACACACAGCGATGCGTGCTGGCCAGTGGGAGACCAACGATCAAAAAAATGTCCAGGACATTCAGCGACGATCAGCGATACCCGGCAGGGGGGCTGATCGTCGCTGAATGTCAGACATAGCGAGATCGCTGGGGAGATCGCTGTTGCGTCACAAAACTAGTGACTCGGCAGCAATCTCGCTAGCGAGATCGCTGTGTGTGACGGGGGCTTTAGCTCTTGGATCAGATTTGTCATTCGAGAAGTGCCAGCCCTTCAAGCAACATGGAAGCAAGGAGACTACATAGCTCCAAGCTGCTCAAGAGTCAACTTTGAGAATTTCCCTGTATCTCCCCCCCCATAATTAATAGATAGGGGCTCCCATGCTCATTAGACCAATGTTGGCCGAATCCACCAATAATGTTTGGACATTAGTGTAATATGTATGGGTATCTTCATACTGTCAAAGTCTGCCAATATTATTATTATCTCTCTTAGGTGCATTAGGAAGATAGAGCAGATATATTAATCTATCAGAGATGGAACACCTGGTGTTTACTTATTATATAAATTAAGATTTTGATTTGGCTTTTATCCTAAATCCATATTGCAAGACTTGTTAAAGGGTTGATTGTGACTTGTAGGATTGCTGCTTCCAGGTAGCGCTATAGAGTTCAAGTCATCTCTGAAGAGGCAATTTGCATATTACTTTATCATGATAATGCATTACATGTTTATCTATTGACTACATGGGCACTATTCTAATGTATGGAAAACTTGCTGAAATTTGGGACAGCTGGTTGCTAATGGGTTTAGCATGTGAACTCCACATCCATAATTAAGAGTGTTGTCTTCTAAAATCTGCCTTGGCCCAAGTGCAGCGCACCTAAGGTTATGTGCACAAGCAACTTGTGAACATACCCTAAAGTCAAACTAAAGATGTGTAACAGGTACAGGAAATGTTTTGTATGCTGTGAAACAAATAATAAAAATAGCAAGTATTGTACAACACAGCACGGATCTGGAATGAATGGTAGCGATCAGAGCTTTTTTTTTTCTTAAATTAAACTGATGTCGCATCTACAGCTTCCCCTCGTTGAAATAATACCATCATCAGCACAAATAGACACAATAGTTTTACCATGTTGGCATTTTTTCTGCCTCTCATTCCTGGCACTAAAATAAAATGATGATGAGAAAAATAACTAACTGAATGGCGTCTGTAAATAATCTACCTGGTAATCTGCGGGATTGGATTCCGATGAAGCCTGTGATTTATGTGATGTTTCACATTGTTACAAAACATGAAAGTAATTACATGAGAATCACATGCCAGGCTTCCTTTTACTTGATTCTTAACCTTTTAAAAGGATATCAAAACTAAACAAAATAAAAAAAAAATACTAGCATGACATCACATTGAGGGTGTGCTCTACTACATTATTCTCTCTTCTATATTAAGAGATTTACAGGAACAACAATAAAAGCTAGATATATTATCACTGCCAATCGTATCGCTATTTGTTGAAAGAAGGTATACTTCAAATGACACAAGAAACTCCATATAAATATTGAAAAGAAAAAAGGGAGTGCTGACTTCAAAATAAAATACATATAGTTTACTTAATTGAAACCAATACATAACAATACATAATCAAAAATCAAGCAAAAGAGGGTAAGGCAGGATTCCACAAAATGACCTGGGGGCATATAAGGGGTCTATGCTGAACAGAGACCAAGGAACATAATATCACATTCAGTCACCTGTGGATACATAGTAACCAACCAAGTCTGAAAAATACAAGGTAAAGTGCCAAGTGCAAAAATCATAGTGTCCCTCATGGAGAGCCCCCAGATGCGCGTTTTGCGTGCAGCTTTTTCAACAGTTCAGGGGCTCACCTGGGGGCAGTGCACCGGAAATTCATCCATGGGTAAGCTATGCTGCTATGATGAGGGAGACTGTACGACTTTTGCACTTGGCACTTTACCTTGTATTTTCAGACTTGGTTGGTTACTATTAGTGATGAGCGAGTATGCTCGTTGCTCGGTTTTCCCGAGCACGCTCAGGTGGTCTCCGAGTATGTGGAAGTGCTCGGAGATTTAGTTTCTGTTGCCGCAGCTACATGATTTGCGGCTACTTGACAGCTTGAATACATGTGGGGATTGCCTGTTAGGGAATCCCCACATGTGTACAGTCTGTCAAAAAGCCGCAAATCATGTAGCTGCAGCAACAAAAACTAAATGTCCGAGCACTTCCGAATACTCAGAGACCACCTGAGCGTGCTCGGGAAAACCCGAGCAACGAGCATACTCGCTCATCACTAGTTACTATGTATCCACAGGTGACTGAATGTGATATTTTCCTTGGTCTCTGTTCAGCATAGACCCCTTACTTATATGCCCCCAGGTCATTTTGTGGAATCCTGCCTTACCCTCTTTTGCTTGATTATTGATTATGTATTGTTGTGTATTGTTTTCAATGAAGTAAATTATATGTATTTTATTTTGAAGTCAGCACTCCCTTTTTTCCTTTCATTATTCTCTCTTCTGCCTTACAATATAGGACAAAACAAGATAAAAGTGCTGCTCCATCTCTACTTCTCTCCACAGTGTGCAGTTGGCTCCGGATCATCCTTCTAATGATCCTAGTGCCTCCAGGGATCATAATTTTATCTCTTGTCCTGTGGATACCCTTTTATTCCATTTAAAGGACAAAACCTGCATTGGGGTAATAACTTTAGAAATGTGGATCTACTAGTGATTAAAGTAAATGCATGCTAATAAAGTGGATTTTAAATAATGGACATCCATACGACCCGATAACTTATATATATTGAGTGGTTATCAGATATCCGAGAGAAATGTCCTTTTATGAAGGGAGAAAAGCCCATGTGGCATATTAAAAAAAAAAAAGAAAAAAAGAAAATGATTCGAAAAGTTGAGCAAAATGCAGAGATGCAGGCTTTTCTTCTGTATGCTGCCAACAAGCTGGATGGTCCCTCTGCTCTTGAGCCAGCAAAACTTTCCACGATTTCCATGAAGAATTTCACATTTTGATTCATCTGAACACAGAACAGTTTTCCGTTTTGCCTCAGTCCATTCTGAATGAGCTCCGGCCCAGAGAAGATTGCAGCATTTCTGAAGTGTGTTAATGCATGACTTTTATTTTTTCTTTGCATGCTAGAGCTTTAACTTTCACTTGTGAATTTCATGTCAAACAATGATTTCTGAAAGTGTTCCTGACCCACGCAGTGATTTGCAGAACCAAATCATGCCTGTTTTTAATTTGGTGCTACCTTATGACCCATAGATCATTCACATCAAATACTGACCACTGGCTATGTCCCTTGTGCACATGAATTCCTCAATCTCTGAATCATGATAATCTTTTGAGACTGAAAAATGTATTTTTCCTAAAGATTGCTACTTCAGTGTTTTTAGATCTTTTAGTTAGATGTTGCATTGGTTACTGAAGTACTGTTATAAGCATTTCATAGGTTTTTGAA
The DNA here is from genome assembly GCA_033576555.1 of Oophaga sylvatica. NCBI lineage: Eukaryota > Metazoa > Chordata > Amphibia > Anura > Dendrobatidae > Oophaga > Oophaga sylvatica. Next base: position 204,362,712 of record JARQOD010000006.1, on the reverse strand, counting down.
CTTTCATTTACAAATACATACAATTTTCAATATTTACAATTTTGACCCCTTTTTTTCAAGATTATTGCAATTTAGGCTTGTTTCCCACTTCCGACTTCTGTCATCAGTCAAAATCTGTCGTTATCAGAAAAAACTGGATCCGACGGATTTGGCTGGCAGATCCATTTTTTTTCCCCATAGACTTGTATTAGCGACGGATTATGACGGATGGCCTTCCGTTTCTTCCGTCGTGCGACGAAATCCTCATAGGATGACGGTCCATCGGGCGGAAAAAACGTCCATAGGGACGTTTTTTGTCTGCGTCAAATAGACGGACGGTAACGGATCCGCTTGCGTCCGTCATCAGCTAGAATGGACGCCTATGGGCGACGGATGCGTCACCGTCCGTCACATGATGGAATCCAGTAACGGATTCCATTTTTGTGCAGTGAGCATGCGTAGAAGATTTTCCCTTGCATAAATTTGACCCCAGAAACCGTTCTGGCACAGAAATATCTTTCTTCTCTTTTCTCTTTTTCTCTCTTCTCCTTTCTCTTTTTCTCTTTCTTTCTCTTTTTTTTTCTCTTTCTTTCTCTTTTTTTCTTTCTTTTCTTTCTTTCTTTCTTTCTTTCTCTTTCTTTTTACTCTTTCTTTCTCTTTCTTTCTCTTTTTTTTCTTTCTCTTTCTTTCTCTCTTCTCTTTCTTTCTTTCTCTTTCTCTTCTCTTTTCTTTCTCTTTTCTTTCTCTCTTTCTCTTTTCTCTTTCTCTTTTTCTTTCTCTTTTTCTTTCTCTTTTTCTTTCTTTCTCTCTCTTTCTCTTTCTTTTCTTTCTTTCTTTCTCTCTCTTTCTCTTTCTTTCTCTCTTTCTCTCTTTCTTTCTTTCTTTTTCTTTCTCTTCTCTCTCTTCATTCTCTCTTTCCTATTTTTCTCTTTCTTTCTCTCTCTCTTTCCTCTCTTTCTCTTGCTCTCTCTCTTCTCCTTTCTTTCTTTATCTTTCTTTACTCTCTCTCTCTCTCACAGAGTTCTATTCCTTTAAATTTCATATACTGGCGGTGACACGGATCCGTCAAAAACGGATCATTGCTTCAGTTTTTAAAAATCCCAAACGGATCTGTTTTTTTCACGCTTGACGATTGACTGATGATACAAACGAAAGTGTGAAACAGGCCTTACCTGACACCTGAATTATTTGTTATTATAGTGCCATTTATTCCATGGCGCTTTACATGTAAAAAGGGGTATACATAATAAAAAAAACAAGTACAATAATCCTGAACAATACAAGTCACTGACTGGTACAGGAGGAGAGACAACCCTGCCCGCGAGGGCTCACAGTCTAGAAGGGATTGGTGAGGATATAGTAAGCAAGGGTAGCGATGGTCTTGCAACGGTTTGGTGAAACATGGGTTGCTGCACGTTGTAGGCTTGTTGGAAGACGTAGGTCTTTAAGTTCCTTTTGAATGTTTCCTCGGTAGGCGAGGGTCTGATATGTTGGGGTAGAGACTTCCAGAGGGGATGCACAGGAAAAATCTTGTATGCGATTGTGGGAAGAGGAGATAAGAGGGGAGTAGAGAAGGAGAACTTGTAAGGATTAGAGGTTGCGTGCAGATAAGTACTGGGAGAGCAGGTCACACATGTATAGAGGAGACAGGTTACTTTGAAGAACACAGATGGCTTTGTATGTCATGGTAAGGGTTTTGCTACGTAAGAAAACTTGCCAGTCAGAGTAGACAAAATTAAATAAATGATTTAATATGCAATTCAACACTAAAGGTTCACAAATGTTTTGGTCTACTTTAGACCTTCCTCAGTGTGCCAATTGTCCAATTGAAAAGACATCGGATTGCGTTTTATCCCTTGCGTCGCTTGATGAATATCTGTTTGAACCAGCTGTGTACATGCAATCTGATATCTTTTCAATTTACTCTACTCTGAGACTGAGCGCCAAATTTTCTTGCGTATCTTTAAAGGGGATTGGATCTTAATTGTGCACCATTATACAGTTGTGCTGTGGTCATCTCTATAATGGTTAGGGTTTTTAACTGGGGTCTCTGGGCAACCGGGAGCCAGCGAAGTAATTGGCCGAGAGGAGAGGCCGGGCATAGTGGAGGGGCAGGTGGATTAACCACGCAGCTGAATTTAGGATAGATTGGAGGGGCACAAGAGTGTTAGAAGGGAGGCCACAGAGCAAGAGGTTGCAGTAGTCAAGGTAGGAGATTGAGGACATGCACTATTGTTTTTGCAGATTCTTGGTTAAGGAATGTGTGGAACAGGGAAATATTTTTGAGTTTGAGTCGTCAGGAAGTAGAAAGGGCTTGGATATTTGGTTTGAATGAGAGATCAGAGTCAAGGGTTACTCCGAGGCAGCGAGCTTGCGGGACTGGGGAGACTGAGCAGCCATTGACTTTGATGGATAGGTCTGATGGATGAAAGATGATGAATTCTGTTTTGTCCATGTTAAGTTTTAGAAATCAAGCAGAAAAGAAGAATGAAATGGCGGACAGACATTGTGGGATTCCGGTTAGTATAAGGAGGTGATGTTGGGTCCTAGAATTGAACCTTGGGAGGCGCTGACAGATAGGGGAAGAGATGAAGAGGTAGTGTGTGAGTGGGAGACACTGACTGTCCGGTCTGTTAGGATATCCGCTTTTTTACCAAATCCTGGCAACCTGTTCATGCCTAATCAGTGCTTGGACTTTTTCTCAGTTGCTGTGTTTTCGTTTGTCCACCTACATTTTGATGATTATCCGTAGGTTTTAATCCATCTAATTCGCTGAATGGGCATTTCTGGGGGTTTCAAGTATGCGACTAGGAGTCATGTAAAGGTGTTCTGAGAAGTGTTATAAAATAAATATACATTTAGAGATTACCTTTTTTTCCTAAATGCCCTTTATCTACCGCATGCTGTCAGCTGCCATATATTAGTGTGCACCTAGATTTCAGAGAACACACAGTAGGACAGGCTGCATAAAGAACATCTGCTCGAGACAGACGTCAGGTTACAGCAGCATCTGGTTCAGTCAACCTGACAGGACGCTGAGTACAGGGATCCGGACTAACGGAGACTATAAACACCTTACTTTTAGCTGACTAAGAATGTTCATCCATCTCAGTCTGCCTGACTGTTTAAATGCCATGCAGGAGGTTTGTCTGTCTCGCTCTTCACGCAGTCCGTCCTAGGATGGCTGTACACTGCTAGATGGAAACTGCCATCTTAAAAATCCTGAAGTAGGAAAAACTGGAATAACAATTAGCGCAATAGGGTTTTATCCGAGGGGCAGTGAGGAGACCAAGGGCAATGGTACTCGCCTGGTGTGGTTGTGTGACCACAGCGAATAAAAGGTGCAAGTCTGCTTCAGACCCATGGCACAGAATTAACCCTATCATTCTATTCCAATCTTTAAAAATCCGACAGAGAGCAGTAGATAAAGCATACCTTTTTGCTAAATAAAGGTATTTCGAGAAATGCTTAATATTTAAAAGTATTTTATCACATTTCTCGGAGAACCCCTTTAAGTAATGTACATCCCCCTTAAAACCTCTGTATAAAACATACTGTGTATCTCAAGGTTATTCCAACCATTTTATTAGGTACTATATCTGATGAAGTGGTGAGATCAACCGTGGAGCATGGAGAACGTTTTAATAATTCTTTTCATCCTTCACACATGAAATTTTTACAATCCAGTCTTTAACTTGATGGTGGTAGCACCTTAATTGAGCCCTGAATTATTCTGCCCACTGTTTTCTCATTTTTTGTTTTCTCATTTTTTTTTAAGCTTCAGGTTGACTCTGAAGCCACATGCATTGCATATCGCCCTAAACACATATTGTGCCTGTGCCTTGCATAGTTAGTCTGGTGAGCATACTCCTGTGTCAGATCTCTCTGCTGACATGGTGCCCTACTTATGATACATATTGACTCCAATAGGCATAACAAGTGGTTGAAGGGCTGATTCCTAATAGCGTTTTCTGCAGTATGAAGAATCACTGCACGAATGAAGAATCATTGGAAAATTCTCCTTTACAACAACAAACTTTATGCCACAAGAGTGAGAATCAGTTGGGTTATTTTTATTTTTTATCAAGCCTACAATGCTGAATATAGCTGCTTAGTTATTGGCATAGCGCAAAATATTACTTGCCTATTAGACCCTAGAATTGTTGACTTTGCACGTTCTACTTTTGCTATTTTTTTCTTAACGGACATTATTCATTGGAATCTGAAATGCTTAGCATACAGTTTTTTGGGTATACCATGTAGTATAAATAATTATCACCTTTCACTTTACATTAGGATCCTTATTCTTTCATGCGTTTGTGTTTAGTTCGGGTACTGGATAGGGATGAGTTTATCGTTTAATTGTGCATTCAGATGGACTTACTCCGACAGTGTATATGAAGTCTGACTCCTTTATATTTCCAGGCCTGAAAATGCTGAGTAGATAAGCTGAGCTTCGGCAAGTAGACAGGAGCCCTGCGTCACTAATCTTCTTTATAAAATCAAATATCTTTCTCCAAAGTGATACCTTAGATTGATTTCTTTGACCTGATGTGTTCTTTGGAAGCAAGAACTATTCCTGCTATTTTAGAACACGCGGGGTAAAAAAAAAAGTGTGAATATTTTTCCAATGCCAAAGTATTGTCTACCATAACCCATGATTGAGGATTGTCTACCGAACCGATGGCATAGATCACAGTTGATCCTGATTGTACAGTCATATCGTTTTTGGAGTTGTGATATCAGATCTGGCTAGAAATGAGAGATTTCATATATGAACCATGATTTAGATTATGAATTGGGACAATTGTCCACATTTTTATGTTTACTAAATAGAATTTGTTTTAGATTTAATGTGTGATCTATTTTTCTCACTGATTCGTCAGATTGATATGGTGCCCTTGTACGAGCAGCAACCTAACGTATGAGAGACAGTCTATGTATTTATCTGGAGCGTGCCCCCCATTACCCTGCCTCCCCTGTTTGCCTCTGTAGTGACTTGCTGCTGTTTATACGTGCAGACAATATCCTCAGCGGCGCTGATGCACTTTCCTCATGAATTTATCACGTTCGAACTATGTATCCAAGTATTTTTTTCAGCATTTCTAATATCCAAATGGCAAATAGTTTAATGTATCATTTAAAATCTTAATGAGCAGTTATGCAATGGTGCTCGCTTTGTTACTCCGTTATCAGTGGCAGTCTTGTACTGACCCGTGCAGAGCTGTGCTATGAACAGTCCGGTTTTCGAGCCTTCAGGACTCTTATTTGCAAGATAGTCCCGGGGCTCCCTATTTATCTGAAAGGAGAAAGCGCAAAAGCTTTAATGATTATAATTTGAGTACATGCGTTTTGTTAGGGGTTTTTTTTTGTTGTAAATATGACTTGTACATTTCGATTTCAATGTCGACTGTAAACTTCTTTCTCATCCCCTAGGTGCATTTATTCCGGGTGTCCCTGTACAGCCAGTAGTTTTGAGGTACCCCAACAAAATGGTAGGTCATTTTCCTTTTTTTTTACCATAATGTATTTGTTTTTCTACAATGAGGTCAGACATCTAAATCTTGCCACCAATAAACAAGACTTCAAGTGCATAAAAAACCTCATTCATTAATTGCATTAAACAGAAGCCTAACCTTACCACCAATTAGTTCCACATTTTGGCATTAGTCCTTATTCACCGTTAGTATTTTTAAGCTAAAAATCAGGAGTGGAGCCAACAGCTTCATACAGGTCCTTCTCAAAAAATTAGCATATAGTGCAAAATTTCATTATTTTCCATAATGTAATGATTACAATTAAACTTTCATATATTTTAGATTCATTACACACCAACTGAAATTTGTCAGGTCTTTTATTGTTTTAATACTGATGATTTTGGCATACAACTCCTGATAACCCAAAAAACCTGTCTCAAAAAATTAACATATTTCAACCGTCCAATAAAATAAAAGTGTTTTTTAAAAAGAAACAAAAAAAACATCAAATAATAAAGTTCAGTTATGCACTCAATACTTGGTCGGGAATCCTTTTGCAGAAATGACTGCTTCAATGCGGCGTGGCATGGAGGCAATCAGCCTGTGACACTGCTGAGGTGTTATGGAGGCCCAGGATGCTTAGATAGCGGCCTTAAGCTCATCCAGAGTGTTGGGTCTTGCGTCTCTCAACTTTCTCTTCACAATATCCCACAGATTTTCTATGGGGTTCAGGTCAGGAGAGTTGGCAGGCCAATTGAGCACAGTAATACCATGGTCAGTAAACCATTTACCAGTGGTTTTGGCACTGTGAGCAGGTGCCAGGTCGTGCTGAAAAATGAAATCTTCATCTCCATAAAGCATTTCAGCCGATGGAAGCATGAAGTGCTCCAAAATCTCCTGATAGCTAGCTGCATTGACCCTGCCCTTGATGAAACACAGTGGACCAACACCAGCAGCTGACATGGCACCCCACACCATCACTGTCTGTGGGTACTTGACACTGGACTTCAGGCATTTTGGCATTTCCTTCTCCCCAGTCTTCCTCCAGACTCTGGCACCTTGATTTCCGAATGACATGCAAAATTTGCTTTCATCAGAAAAAAGTACTTGGGACCACTTAGCAACAGTCCAGTGCTGCTTCTCTGTAGCCCAGGTCATTCGCTTCTGCCGCTGTTTATGGTTCAAAAGTGGCTTTACCTGGGGAATGCGGCACCTGTAGCCCATTTCCTGCACACGCCTGTGCACGGTGGCTCTGGATGTTTCTACACCAGACTCAGTCCACTGCTTCCTCAGGTCCCCCAAGGTCTGGAATCGGTCCTTCTCCACAATCTTCCTCAGGGTCCGGTCACCTCTTCTTGTTGTACAGCGTTTTCTGCCACATTGTTTCCTTCCAACAGACTTCCCATTGAGGTGCCTTGATACAGCACTCTGGGAACAGCCTATTTGTTGAGAAATTTCTTTCTGGGTCTTACCCTCTTGCTTGAGGGTGTCAATGATGGCCTTCTTGACATCAGTAAGGTCGCTAGTCTTACCCATGATGGGGGTTTTGAGTAATGAACCAGGCAGGGAGTTTTTAAAAGCCTCAGGAATCTTTTGCATGTGTTTAGAGTTAATTAGTTGATTCAGAAGATTAGGGTAATAGGTCGTTTAGAGAACCTTTTCTTGATATGCTAATTTTTTGAGACAGGTTTTTTGGGTTATCAGGAGTTGTATGCCAAAATCATCAGTATTAAAACGATAAAAGACCTGACAAATTTCAGTTGGTGTGTAATGAATCTAAAATATATGAAAGTTTAATTGTAATCATTACATTATGGAAAATAATGAAATTTTGCACTATATGCTAATTTTTTGAGAAGGACCTGTATATGTTCTGTATCCTAAAGACACTCATGGTCCGTTTTCTGCAGGTTGTGACCTGCTGGATTTTTCTAGTGTTTGCTGGGGAGTCTGAGTCAGTATGAGTCTATGAGAGCCAGAATGACTTAAATTGAGATCTTGTGACGATTTCATCTGACTTCTGGTCAGTCAGAAGCTGGGGTGACGTGAGGACCGGAGAGGCATCAGGAACAGCTGAAGATGGCAGCTAGTAAGTACAATACAAGGGTCAGGGACCTCAGGTTAGTGGCACCACTCCAGCACTGAAATGAAAAAAACAAACAAATGCTTGAGTGGTGCTTTAAACCTTGACAGCTCCTCTTAGGGCATTTTTGCTGCGTTTTTTTATGCTTTTTTTATGCTAATTCTCAGCTGCTTTTTACAGTACCAACAAAGCCTATGAGATTTCAGAAATATCATGCACACACATTGTTGTTTTTTTTTTTTTTTGTCATCAGGATTTTGGGTTTTGCTGCTTTTTTTGGACATAGAGCATGTCACTTCAGCGTTTTTGCAGCGTTTTTCACCCATTGGCTTGAATGGGTGTTGAAAAAACACGCCAAAAATGCAGGTATCATTATTTGCAGCGTTTTTGATGCACAAAAGTCATGGACAGCAAGCATGCATAGAGACACAAGTGGCCCAAAAAACGCACCAAAAATGCACCTAAATTTGCGTTTTTGCCCCAGCTTCTTTCCTGCCAAGAAATCATGTTTTGCTGCAGCAAAAACGTCCAGTGTGAACATACCCTAATAGTTTGACCTTTGAGCCAACTCTACCCAGACCTCCGTCTCAGCTCATATTTTCTTGTTGCTTCCTCCTTTCATAATGTGTATTCTTATATGTACAGTATTGTCAGAATAGCCTGCTGTAAATTCGTCTGAATTCTTAGACGGCAGGATTTCTTCTGTATAAAGTTAATAGAAAGCTTCATGGGAAATGGACAATACCCATTTGACTAGATTACTTTTGCACCATCTGGCCAGGTGGGACAACTGTAACAAATCCCTGCGGTCTCTGAGTCACTATTTGAGTAGAGAAATAAATAGCGAGAAGCCATTTTGGCTTATGGGACTGAATAAAATCCCCGGACTGTAATGCAGCTTGTTTACCAAACAAATAGCCACAAAGAGCGGAGCTCAGGCCTTTCCCTAGAGCAGAGCTCCTATTACCGCGGCCATATTAGCTGGGTTTAACTCCTTCTGTTCTGGTCACTGTGTGTGCTCGGATTCTGCGCTGTTCTCTGTGATCCTTCTTAAGGAGGACGCTCGAGCCCTTTCTTCTGCTGTTTGCTTTCTAGGTTCGCACGCTGCTTGTATTCCGAATGTTACAGAGCAATCACAGTGTTTTTGTTTCACACACACATGGATCCTGTTAGATGGCTCCTTTTCCAGGATCTCACCTATAGTTTACTGTCAGCCATTCAGTGTAGGCACAAAAGCTTGTGTGCTAGTCCAGTGCACGGTGGCTCAGTGGTTAGCACAGTTGTTTTGCAGCATTGCTGGGGTCCTAGATTACAATCCCACCCTGGACACAATAAAAAAGGGGTTTGTTTGTCCCTCAACCATCCCTGTTTTCTGTGTGTATTTCCTCCAAGTGCTCAGATTTCCTCTCGAATTCCAAAGACATACTGATAGGGGAAAAAATATATTGGGGTCCCAATTGGGACAGCGATGGTAATGTCTGTAAAGCACTGCAGTATGTGATGGCGCGATATAAGCAAGTAGAATGGAAATAATACCTGATGCTTCACTCTGTTACAACCAAAACCCTTTTTGTTAAAAGTTTATTTAAAGAGGTTGTCCACTACTTTTTCATTTTTTTTTACCTATCCTTATCCATCCAATGTCTTCCAATCCTTATCAATGTCTGATCGGTCAGTATCCGACACCCGGCTCCCCCGCTGATCAGCTGTTCTCTGTGGTGGCTGCCGGCCGCAACTGCTTGATTGCGGAGCTGCTCCACCTTCTGTTAGTGGCCGCATCAGGGTACTACACATCCAATTCCTACTGATTTGAAAAGAAGGCGGATGTGTAGTGCCCTGTCGCGGCCGCTATCAGAAGACGGAGCATTTCCGGCCACAGACTCTGAGGATAGCTGATCAGCAGAGGTGTCACTGATTTTTATTTTTTTTCTGTGTGTTTGGAGACAAGGAAGTCTCCAGTCTGGAGCATGTTGCATCCTGACCGGGCGAATCTCCTAGGCATATGGATTGTGCTACAAGTTATCTTTTGTTTTGCAGTTATGCCAGAAAGGCCATGTTTATTTTGTTAAATGCTGCACTAATTTACACAGTGTTTTTAAATAAACCAGCAGAAGAAACGTTCCTGTGTCTACCTCTGAGAGCAGTTGAGTGATTCCATCTACCACAATATATTATATAATTTATCTATTTTAAATAGAAATTTTCTGAAAATGTTCTATATTTTTCCCTAAAGACTTCTCAGTTTTACATTAGCCTGTGTCGACAATGGTTTTCCAGGATACTGGCTGCCTTCGGTTATCTTCCCATGAGTTTGCAGAGCACACAACTCTACAAACTTGCATCGATTGTTGAGATATTAATACTTTTCATTCTTTACAGCTCATTGCCTAGGGAACCGACCACCACTACTGTCTAGCTTATAGGCACTGCTGAAAATGGCCTGGATTAAGAGGTAACCCTATGCTTCTGCTATCCTGGCCTGCTTCATTGCAGCTCTTACACGCTCAATGGAAAAGATCTTGACGGCAATGTTCTGCCATCCAGCAGTGGTGGTCGGTCTCCAAGGCACCGAGTTGTAAACAATAATGATAATATCTCAAGGATGGCTGAAAATTTTAATAAGCAGTAAATCGGAAAAAATTGCTTGTATTTACAAATCTTAACAGACGTTATCAATTCATGGTGTTAACAGCCCATTTAGTTCCACTACTTATATGTGTTTTCCTTTGGAATAAATGTATCAGTCCTCTACTTTGCCACAGGGATAACAGTTCACTAGAAATGGGCTTCTGAGCCCACCATTCCTCATCACCCACACCCAGGAGGAACCTTATTCTACGTCTTTTCTGCCCCTCTCTTTTCCAGTGCTAACATTTACATAGGAAGCTAAAATCGAGGCAGGGCTTAAGCTACTAACTGGCTTGCTTTAGTAGGATCATTTCTCCTCTGCTTGTCTGCAATGGATGTCCAAGTAATCTACGCCTCTACCCTGTATCCTGTTCATCTCATACCCCTTCAACTGCTCCTGAAATGTAAATGGATGGGTTCAAATGGAGATGTACTGCAGATTTCCCTGAAAAATAGATATGCGTATGGGCGTGCATTGTGTTTCATCGGTCATTTAGAATGTAGTGTGATTGTCCTGTAATCTTATATGATTGCATATGATATTGTTGCATTTAATGGTATAAAACCGATTTGCAATCACAATATATTTAATACAACCTTTTGTTTTAATTTACTCCCTAGGACACCATAACTTGGACATGGCAAGGACCTGGAGCGTAAGTTATGGTTTTTCTTTTTTGAAATATGAAATAATACATCTTCAGAGTATATATTCGTATTTTATGAGATTGCATACTAAATACCTGTCAGGTATTCCTTTTATATACTCAAACTTATCTCCATATAATAGGAGCATTTCTGGTAATGGAAATGCATAAGGAGTAGTGCTTTATGCTCGATTTTTAGTGATGAGTGTTTTCTTTTTTTTTTTTTAGGATGGATATACTATGGCTTTCTTTATGCCAGTTCCACAATTATGTAGAAATAGAGGTAAGCAAGATAATATCTATGGAAACATTTCTCTGAAAGGGTTGTAAATGATATATCGCTGCCTTTAGTGATTTAGCAGTAAATTATATTGCACTTTAGCACATATTCAATTTATATATCTATAGTCAGTGACATAGGCACAGTCTTTCCAGATCCCCCATCAGCCATGTTTGTGGGGGTCAAATACTTATATGTGTGTATTAGTATTATTATCTTGGCGTTCATACACATGTACAGTATATAAATGGCTCTAGTTAATTAAAAAATGCTTGTTTGCTGAGCTGGTATCATATTGGGAGTCTATCCCAGATCCTTAATTAATGACTAACTGACATAACAAACCACCTCATCCAATAAACCCAATTTTTCCTTATGTGCACTGTGTGACAAAGCACAAAACACTTACAGCATGTGCTCAGATTTTAGCTCTATTTTCCAGTTCTGCAAAAAAAGTTGAGTAACTTTAATACATTGCATTATTTCTTTTGTGCTGTTCCTTAATTGACATCCTACATTTATAGTCCAGAGCTTTATTCACAAACCTGCAGTCTTCAGAGCCTCAGCTCTCCACCATTCCCTTTCGGTACCGAGCTTGGTTCAGATAAGTTCAGTTCTTGAATGTCTGGCTTTTACATTGATTGCTATATAGAAGTTTTCCCCAACCATGGCATGGCAATTGAGGCCGTTATACATATTATACTAATGTTGCCTGTACCTGCCAATATGGGCGGGTTTGGCCAACAGTCTCATATGTATGGGGGCCCCCAATAGATGATTGTCGGGGAGATTGTGAATCGGCATGTCCGATTTCCAACTGCTGATCCATTTGTTTTCTAACTGATAAGCTGCTGCTAAAGATGACTGGCAGCAGTTCTCTCATGGAGGAGTGCTTGGCAGAGCTAGTGTTCCCGTCTATAGAAGAGTTGGGCAAGATAGCTTCCACCCGAACGGTTGGCTGTACGATCGGTCGAACCATTGGTCAGCTGACGACTATCTATAGTCTATGGAGGGCTTTACACACACCCCACGCATGTGATTGTGATGGGGTTGACCACTGCATATACCAACCTGTGTTAGTGGCACCTGGAAGGTTGTATCATTACTAGAACTTACCATCCCAGAGTCTCATTATCAACACTGGCCATATCACTATCTGAATATTCACTATGGTGTAACAACCCCGTCACATGGGAAAGTGGTATGAGACATCTTCTTTATAGTATTTTTTTTAAAGACTTTACTTTCAATTTTTTTAACACAATAAAAAGACTAACAATAGTAACTAGAGATGGGAGGACCCATGGAGGTCTGAACAGTTAAAAAAAAAAAAAAAAGTTGGTTACCAGAACAGTACCCGGTCCCGAACCCCATTCACTTGAATGGTGGGCTCGAACATCCAGTGTGTGCCTAGCTGTCATGTGCATGACAGCACAGCAAACACTGCTTCTGCTTCAGACAGCTGCGGTTTCCAGCTGTGATTGGAGGTAAAAAGTTTACATCCGGTCAGTGGCGTCTGCTGATGGGACTACTGCTCCCATCAGCCTACGCCTGCTGCTGTTAATATCAGCGAGAGCAGGCAGCGGCTGAAGGGATTATTTGTCAACTGCCGCCTGCACTCTAAATAATTTAAAAAAAAAAACGGCATGGGTTCCTTTGTATTTTTGATAACCAGCCAGGCAAAAGTCACAGCTGGGGGCTGGAACCCTCAGGTGTCCGCTTCAGCAAGGCTGGTTATCAAGAATAGAGGGCCCCCCCCCCCCTCCGTTTTTTTTTTTTTTTAAATTATTTAAATAAATAATTTTTTAAAAAATCGGCATGGGGCCCACCATATTTTTGACAAACAACCGAGCTACAGCAGACAACTGGGGGCTGGTATTCCCAGGCTGGTAAGGGGCCATGGACATTGGGTCCCCCAGCCTAAAAATAGCAGCCTGAAGCCTCCCAGAAAAGGCACAACTGTTAGATGCACCAATTCTGGCACTTTGCCCGGCTCTTCAAACTTGCCTTGTAGAGGTGGCAAGTGGGGTTTATATTTGTTGGGTTGATGTCACCTTTGTATTGTCCTGTGACATCAAGCCTATGGCTTAGTAATGGAGAGTCGTCTGTAAGACACATCCATTACTAATCCTATAGTAGTATGGTAAACACACAGCAAGTATAAAGTCTTTTATTTGAAATAAAACAAAACACATGTTTACTTTGTTATTTAAAAATAACAAACAGTTATACTTGCCTAACACCCATTCAATTGAAACCCTCGTCTCCTGTAATAAAATAAAAAACAACCATATCTCTTACCTGTCCTTCGTTCTGTCCAATGCCGTAATCCATGTCTGGGGGATAAACAGTTTTCAACCTGGACAGTGCCAAGATGCGACTGTCCAGGCTGAGAACCACTGAGGAATGAGCTGCTTCGAGCGCAGCATCGGTGACTAGCGATGACGTCATTGAGGTTACTGCACATCACTGAGGCTGCGTTCCCAGCCGGGCCAGTGAACTGCGGTGACCTTGGTGAGATCACCGCTCACATAGTGAGAAAAATCCTCACGGTACAGCTATGAGTTCAACCAGGAGAACAACTGCGGGTTCACGCTGGCAAACACTTGGTGTTTGGTGTGCTGAACCCGAACCATTAACACAGACTTCCTGGTGAAGTCAGTGTTTGGTGTCAGTGCCCAACCAGTAGGTTTCGGTACGGATGCCGAACTTTACTGTTTGGGTTTGCCCATCTCTAATGCAACCATTCTAATCGTAATTTGTTCATCATTTTTTTGCTATTATATTTTCATCAATCTCCACTGAAGCAAGTTCAATAAGAATATGGGAGAAAATTTAAATCTTTAAATACCTGAGTACTACTACTACTACTAATAATAATAATAATGTCAATTTTATAGTAAATCTGATGTTGAAAATTCTAACGTTGCCACTAAATTGTTGCAGCTCTGCTGAAGTGTTAGGGATTTGTCTGATGAGCAGATTGTGGACTCTTTCCAGTAGTCATCAGCTGGTATATGAATATAGTAATGGGCACTTGCTAGACCTCTGGATCAGTACAAAGTATTATAATGTATAAATAGTTACTCAATCTTTTATATTAAATAGACCACAGAAAGGATGAACTGAAGTTTAGATGACTGGTTTAGTGAAATTCTTAGCATCCACTTAGCATATCTGTCACCACATTTCTCAATAAAAACTGCATACATTACTAAATAGATGTCTTAGACCTGATAAGAATGCTGCGTTTACTTTGAAATTTCTCCTTCGTCTCATTGGGGGACACAGGACTGTGGGTGTATGCTACTGCCACTAGGAGGCTGACACTAAGTAAACATAAAAAAAGGTTAGCTCCTCCTCCGCCGTATACACCTCAGCACTGGCCACAGGCAAATCCAGTTATTGCTTAGTGTCTGATGGAGGCACATGTCTGGTTCTTTTTCCAGACCATTTTTTTTTTTTTTTTTTTTCTTCCCACGAAGATGAGATAGGGGCGACGGATCCTATTGAAAGGGTCCGATCTCCCCAAACCATCAACGGGCGAGCACGTGGAGTAAAGCCTCCATCGTATCCTCTCCCGCAACGTGGGACATAAATGCCGGACTCAGCCCTGACCACCCTAAGGTATTGAAGCCCTAGGCTGTACAGAGGCGGGAGTTAGTCCGTGCGGCCCCCACTGCACCACCAATGCTAGACTGCGGTGCTGCAAGGTGGCGGACGGTCCCTCTCCTCATCCCCTGAAGGGGTGATGGAGTTAGGGTTCCTGCACCGTCCTTTTATTTTTCACGGAGAGTCCCCCTTTAATGCGCTGCATGTGAAGATGTTGGAAGAAGAATCTCACCTTCAAATCCAGAATGGCTAAAGATACAGCAGCGCTCCGGAGTAAAGATTTAGTCCCCGGCTTTACCCTGGACTAGGCCGCGGGCTGAAGTATGGTGGAGGGGGCCGCGGTCGTGAGTATGGGGACCGTTCCCGGCGTCTCTTGTCGGCGGGGCGCTCTCCGACTTTGGGGTGGCCGCCGCCGGAAAAATTTAGACCGCGGCTTCTAATGGCGCTAGGCCGCGGCTTCAAATCTAGTCCCCGGCTTTTCCCGGGGACTGGGCCGCTGGCCAGAATGTTATGCCGGCGTCAGCTTGAGGGATCGCGGTCGCGGAGGTGGGCTCCGCCCCCGGCGGCGTCTCCTTCCGGCGGACCCGCCCTCTGACTTTGGGGCCGCCTCCGCCGGAAATTTAGACCGCGGCTTCGGCGGCCGCTAGGCCGCGGCTTCAAATTTAGTCCCCGGCTTTTGCCGGAGATAGGCCGCGGCCGGAAGTTGGGGGACGGAAGCCCTGACGTCTAGGCCGCGCCTCTTGACCCTCCCTCCTGAGGCTCGGCTACATGAGCACTTCCTCTTTGGCAGAGAAGCGCTCTTTTTTGAAAGATTGGAGCCGCAGGCAATTTCACCGGGAGAAACTCGGATGTCCTGTTTTTTTCTGCCCATTGTACACGAAAGGACGCTGGGATACAGGACTGGGGTGAGTGCTACTACCTCCAGCCTGATTGTTGCGCACTTTTGCGCCCCTTCCGCTGACTGACACATCCAGTTTATTGTGTACTGTGACGGATTCAGAATGTCCAAAAGAACCAAGACGCATACGATACTTTATACTGCATGCATTGCTTGTAGGTCCCCTTTTCCGCATGCCCAGACTTCTCGGGTCTGCGAGGCCTGTGACTCTGAACGGGCTCAGGAACCCTCTCCTATAGCCGAGCCTAGTGCGTCAAGCCCCCCTGAATGGGCCCTTTCCCTGGCTCAATCTGTGGCGTCATTGACCAGAGCGGTCGAGTCCCTTCAAGCTCCCGATAGGAGCAGGGACAGTGGTTCACCTGTCTTGGCTACATCTCAGGAACCTCAGGCCTGCAGGGGCCGCGCTCGCACCAGGCAGACACAGGGGAAACAAACCCACACTGTGTCGCCCATGCCGTCTGGAGCCTCGGCATCTTTTAGTTCCGTCTCCCGCTCTCCCTCTCCCTTGGCAAGTGATCAATATTCGGATTCCGATTTGGAAGAATCACTTAATCTAGAGGCACAGTATAGTCAAGAAACAATTGACAGTTTGATTGAAGCTATCAATCAAACTCTGGGGATAGACGATGAGTCCACCTTGACCTCTGGTCACAAGGTGACCTTTAAACGAGCCAGGCAAGCCCATAAAGTTTTTGGTGCTCATCCTGAGTTTGAGGAATTAGTGCAGCGCCACCGGGAGAAACCGGACAAGCGCTTTGCTGGACAAAAGGCTCTCAATACTAGATATCCTTTTGCTCCTGAGCTCCTTAAGAAGTGGACAGAATCTCCTTCGGTTGATCCTCCTGTTTCGCGTTTGGCATCTAAAACGCTCCTCTCTATTCCCAGCGGTTCCTCTATTAAGGAGCCAACGGATCGTCTAATTGAGAGTTTGGCCCGTTCGGTATTTGAGGCATCAGGTTCTGCTCTTTCTCCTTCTTTTGCAGCGACTTGGGTTGCCAAGGCCATAATATCCTGGTCGGAGTCTCTAAATAGGGCTCTTCACGGCATAGAGGTGCCGTCTGAGGTAACCCAGATTTCTAATCAAATAGCTCTTGCTGGAGACTTCTTAATTAATGCATCCATGGATGCGGCAAATTGCGCAGCATTAGCCGCTGCTAATGCAATTGCCATTAGAAGATCCTTATGGCTGAGAACTTGGCGAGCAGATTCAACCTCAAAGAAGTCGCTTACATCTTTACCATATCAGAGTGGTCGGTTATTTGGCGAGAGACTGGATCAGCTCATATCTGATGCAACGGGAGGGAAGAGCAATTTCCTTCCTCAGCAAAGGATTAAACAACCTTTTCGTCGACAACCTCAGCCTCGTTTTAGGGCCTTTCGTAACCCAGGCTGGGCCATGCCAGCCACCTCCAGCGGCTCAGGTCGGCCTAATCAGGCCAAAGATCGCCAGGTCACCTACAGGACCAATCCTCTGGGAAGAGGGAGATCTTATCAGCCAAGATCCAGAGGGTCCAAACCCCAAAGATATTCGGACAAATGACTGGAGGCAAAATCCGGTCAATTTTTCCAGGGTAGGCGGCCGCTTACTCTGGTTTCGTCCCACTTGGCTATCAGTGACTCACGACGAGTGGGTCAGGGAGTTAGTCTCCACGGGGTACAAAATAGAATTTACCAGCCTTCCCCCAAATCGCTTTTTTCCCTCGCGCCTTCCCAAGGAGGGGTCTCGAGGTCGTGCCTTATTCAAGGCGGTCGAGTCTCTTCGGCACAGCGGGGTTGTCGTACCTGTACCAGAGGTCGAAAGAGGTCAGGGATTTTATTCCAACCTGTTCATTGTACCCAAGAAGGATGGTACCGTAAGGCCTATTCTAGATCTAAAGCGATTGAACCGGTTTGTCAAAATTCGGCATTTCCGAATGGAATCTCTCCGTTCAGTCATTGCAGCCATGGAAAGAGGGGAATTTCTAGCATCAATAGACATCCAGGATGCCTATCTTCACATTCCCATATTTCCCCCTCATCAAAGGTTTCTTCGGTTTGCCATCGACAAACTTCATTTTCAGTTCGCAGCCCTGCCATTCGGGCTAGCCACAGCCCCCAGGGTGTTCACAAAGGTCATGGCTGCTGTTGTGTCCATTTTGCACTCCAGGGGGATAGTCATCCTGCCTTACTTAGACGACCTCCTCATCAAGGGGCCGTCTTTTCAGACCTGCGAGGAAAGTGTCAACATTACGTTAGACACCCTTGCTCGTTTGGGGTGGCTGGTGAATATGAAGAAGTCATCCCCGTGCCATCTCGGAAGATCACCTTTTTAGGGATGAATTTCGACACCGCTCAGGGGTTGATAATTCTTCCTCAGGACAAGGCCTTAGTTCTCCGCCAAGAGGTACGGATACTTCGCCAACCTATTCCTCACACCATCCGGTTTTGCATGAGGGTCCTAGGAAGGATGGTGGCGGCAATCGAGGCTATTCCGTTTGCCCAGTTTCATCTTCGCCCCCTTCAACATGCACTCTTGGCAGT
Organism: Oophaga sylvatica; assembly: GCA_033576555.1. NCBI lineage: Eukaryota > Metazoa > Chordata > Amphibia > Anura > Dendrobatidae > Oophaga > Oophaga sylvatica. The sequence continues at coordinate 204,344,588 of JARQOD010000006.1, read as the reverse complement.
ATGGGACGGGAGCCCTTACTCCCTCAATCTGCGGTGTCGTCTGTCCCTGCAGATCAGACAGACTCTTACGTGGTGGACGAGGGACACCACTCTTCGACAGGGTCGTTTGTTTCCTCCAAATTTTTGGTTGGTAGTCACAACGGACGCCAGCCTTCTCGGATGGGGAGCAGTGTTTCGTCACCACACAGCTCAGGGAGTTTGGTCTCAGCAAGAATCGACCCTCCCGATCAATATTTTAGAGATCCGAGCGGTTCGGCTGGCTTTGAGGCATTTTCACCAGCATCTGGCGGGCCGCCCAGTCCGAATACAATCGGACAATGCCACGGCGGTGGCATACATAAACCATCAGGGAGGTACCCGCAGCAGGGCGGCCATGCACGAGGTAAAACAGATTCTGACCTGGGCAGAGGAAAATCACTCTGTGATTTCAGCAGTCCACATACCGGGCGAGGAAAACTGGGCAGCAGATTTTCTCAGCCGTCACGGCATAGCGTCAGGGGAATGGTCTCTACATCCCGAGGTTTTTCAGCAGATATGCCGACGCTGGGGAACCCCAGATGTGGACCTGATGGCTTCCAAGATAAATGCCAAAGTGCCCAACTTTGTTTCCCGGTACCGGGATCCGCAGGCAATTGCAGTAGATGCCCTGGTTCTACCATGGAATCAGTTTCATCTTCCATACTTGTTTCCACCAATAGCTCTGCTCCCAAGGGTGATCAGAAAGATCAGGTTAGAAGGAGTCCCAGCGATATTAATCGCTCCAGATTGGCCACGTCGCCCATGGTACGCGGAGCTGGTACAATTGCTCGCCGACGCACCCTGGCGACTGCCAGAGCGCGGGACCTTCTCTCTCAAGGCCCAGTTTACCACCAGAACTCAGCGGTCCTGTGTTTGACGGCTTGGCCGTTGAATCTTGGATCCTGACCAGGGCTGGATTCTCTAAAAAAGTCGCCGCGACGATGGCTAGCGCCCGAAAGCCTGTTTCGGCTCGCATCTACCACGGGACTTGGAAGGTCTTTTTTACTTGGTGCAGGGAACATGATTGTTCCCCGCTTCGGTTTTCAATTCCAAACATTCTGTCATTTCTCCAGGCAGGCCTAGATTCAGGTCTAGCACCAAGTACGCTTAGACGCCAGATATCAGCCTTATCAGTGCTTTTTCAGCGAAGGATCGCGTCTAATTTTCAAGTTAGGACCTTTATTCAGGGGGTTGTCCATATAGTTCCCCCCTACAAGGCTCCCTTAGATGTTTGGGATCTCAATCTAGTCCTGGGAGTCCTGCAGGAGTCTCCTTTTGAACCTTTGCAGGAGGTTTCTCTGTCATTTCTTTCCTGGAAAGTGGTGTTTTTGGTAGCCATAACATCCATAAGGCGGGTTTCGGAGCTGGCTGCACTGTCTTGTCGAGCTCCGTACTTACTTTTCCATCAGGATAAGGTGGTGCTCAGACCAACACCACCTTTTTTGCCTAAGGTCGTGTCCTCATTTCATATTAATGAGGACATTGTTTTGCCCTCATTTTGCCCTCATTTTGCCCAGCTCCGACGCACCGAGTGGAGAAGGCTCTCCATACGCTGGATCTGGTGAGAGCACTCAGGAGATATGTATCTCGGACGGCGTCCTTTCGACAGACGGACACGCTGTTTGTCCTCCCTGAAGGTCGCAGGAAGGGACTTGCTGCTTCTAAATCAACCTTGGCTAGGTGGATTCGGTTAGCCATTCAGGAGGCTTACCGCATCAGAGGCGCGGTGGTTCCCGCAGGGATCAAGGCTCACTCCACCAGAGCGGTGGGTGCCTCCTGGGCCCTTCGACATCAGGCTTCGGTGGAACAGGTTTGTAAGGCAGCAACCTGGTCCAGTCTGCATACCTTTTCCAAGCATTATAATGTCCATACCCAGACTTCTGCGGATGCCAGTCTGGGTAGAAGGATTCTTCAGGGCGCGGTTGCGCACCTATAAGCAATGCTTGATTATAAACTACACTGTGGAGTCGGTTTCCCACCCAAGGGACTGCTTTGGGACGTCCCACAGTCCTGTGTCCCCCAATGAGACGAAGGAGAAATACGGATTTTTGTGTTACTCACCGTAAAATCCTTTTCTCCGAGACGCTCATTGGGGGACACAGCTCCCTCCCTAATAGCCGGATGGCTTTGTTTTTGAGTTAACTCTATTCTCTGATTAATCTGTATCAGCAGTTTTTTCTTCTGGATATGCTGTATCTGTGTTAACTCTGATTTATTTTAGCCTCCTACTGCTTTTTGCACTAAACTGGATTTGCCTGTGGCCAGTGCTGAGGTGTATACGGCGGAGGAGGAGCTAACCTTTTTTTATGTTTACTTAGTGTCAGCCTCCTAGTGGCAGTAGCATACACCCACAGTCCTGTGTCCCCCAATGAGCGTCTCGGAGAAAAGGATTTTACGGTGAGTAACACAAAAATCCGTATTTCATGTCAGAATGGCTGTTATTGTTTCTGAAAGTTTTACTGAATCTCAACCCACCTAGCTTGATTGACAGCTCCTCGGTGTCTCTCCTGCTGCTGACATCTTGCACTTGATGGGCGTGCGGAGATTGAATACACTTGGACTGATGATCTACTGCATTGCATTTTATAACTGAAAACAAAAGGGTCATCTAAATTGCACAATTATGCAGCCATTCTGACATGGATTTTCAAAGTAAGCGTACCTGCCTCATTGGGTCAAATATATCTATTTCATAGTGTATGCTGTTTTGCCCTGGAAAATCTGTTGACAGACCTGCTTTGTATTCTTTCAAATGAAATTGGTTTTAAGTGTGTCTTTCAGATGAATTCAGTTTAGTTAAACAGATATTAATGAAAAAAATAGGTATTAAGCGAAGAGATGATGCTGATATAAAGCATTATTTCCTAAACATCCATAGCCATTGGAGTAAAGCAACGATATAGAACTCCTAAACCATAGGGTTTAGCTGTTATAAGGGATGGACAAAAGTCGCCGTAGGATTTACTAATGGTCAATGTATGTGTTATGTAGGATCTCGGCTCATACATACGTGGCTTTCTGTTGTATCTTGTAGTTTCTTCCTATCTATACTCCATCTGAAGAGGAGAAGAGGAACCCTGCTCTGTATGCAAACAACGTAAGACATGTAATGGCAAAGTATGTACCACAAAGATCTTTTATCCTATTTGTTTGTGTTTCCTGTGTGTTTTTTTTTTTCTTTTTTCTCTTTTTTTCTATTTTTTTTGTTAAATAATGTTACATTGACTATATTGCACTCACTATTTGGGATTTAATTGATGCAATGTTTGTGTCTCCCGATAAGTTTTTCTTTGAACAAGCCCATGCTGTCCATTAGCCAATTATCCTCACCTCTGACAATATTTAGGAGGACTACACATACATGCATATTTACTAATATATAGATGATACATGTAAAATAAAATTAATTTATTATTTCCATTTTATAAAAATAGACATCAATAGAAGTAAATTGATGCACCCCAACTGCTTTTTATCAATGTGTATAAAATATAAATATAGCATGAGCAAGCTTTACCTCTTACTTCCATTATCTATCCATATAATTGTCTAACTTTTAACTTCCATCTGTAACAGAAATCCTACATCGCTGATTGGTTGCGCCCGGCAGGACGCGACCAATCAGCGACAGGCACTTCTGGCCGCGAATTGGCGCATGATTTCAACCTGGCACGCCACCGCTAGCCGCTGATCTCCCGACGGCAGCCAAGGGTCATCTCCACGTACATACTGACCTTCCGTCGCTGCATCCCTGTCCCGGCTGGCGCATCTGCTTCTATCCTGTGTGGTGCGGTCACGTAGTACCGCTCATTAAGGTCATGAATATAGATGCGACGCCACTCCTATAGGCATGGCGTCCATATTCCTGACCTTAATGAGCTGTACCACGTGACCGCTCCACAGAGGAAGAAGTTTGATGGGGGAGGACCGGGGAGCCCAGCGGAGGGTGGGAGCATAGCCATGTATACTGGGTGGGAGCAGAGCCATGTATACAGGGTGGGAGCGGAGCTATGTATATAGGGTGAGACCGGAGCCATATATATAGGGTGGGAACGGAGCCATGTATATAGGATGGGAGGGTGGGAGCGGAGCCATGTATACAGGGTGGGAGCGGAGCCATGTATACAGGGTGGGAGCGGAGCCATGTATACAGGGTGGGAGCGGAGCCATGTATATAGGATGGAAAGGTAGGAGCGGAGCCGTGTATATAGGATGGGTGGGGGGGAGCGGAGCCGTGTATATAGGATGGGAGGGTGGGAGCGGAGCCGTGTATATAGGATGGGTGGGGGGGAGCGGAGCCGTGTATATAGGATGGAAGGGTGGGAGCGTAGCCATGTATATAGGATTGGAGGGTGGGAGCGGAGACATGTATACAGGATGGAAGGGTGGGAGCAGAGCCATCTTTATAGGATGGGAGGGTGGGAGTAGAGCCGTGTATATAGGATGGGAGGGTGGAGTGGAGCCATGTATATAGGATTGGAGGGTGGGAGCGGAGCCATGTATATAGGATGGGAAGGTGGGAGCGGAGCCATGTATATAGGATGGGAGAGTGGGAGCGGAGCGGAGCCATGTATACAGGATGGGAGGGTGGGAGCAGAGCCATGTATATAGCATGGGAGGGTGGGAGCGGAGCCATGCATACAAGGGTGGGAGCGGAGCCATGAATAAATAAACTGCATACATATTCTAGATTACCCGATGCGTTAGAATCGGGCCACCATCTAGTCTACTATATAATCGTCTTATTCTGTCTGTCTGTAACGGAAATCCCACGTCGCTGATTGGTCGTGCCCGGCCGGACGCGACCAATCAGCGACAGGCGCAGTCCGGCTGCGAATTGGCGCAGGATTTGAACCAGCATGCCACCGCTATCGTCAGGAGATCTGCGGCGCTAGCCTCTGATCTCTCGACGGTAGCCGCAGGTCATCTCCTGCCGCATGGAGATCAGCGGCGACGCAGCCGGGAGATGACCGGCGCCAGCCGGTCATCTCCCGGCTGCTCGCAGTGGAAGTACCCCGACTGGCGGCCTCCACGTAAACCCCAGCAGCAGCCTCCACGTACACCCCAGCAACAGCAGCCTCCACATATGCCCCCGCAGCAGCAGCCACTATATACCCCAGCAGCAGCAGCCTCCACATATACCCCAGCAGCAGCAGCCCTATATACCCCAGCAGCAGCAGCCTCCACGTACACCCCAGCAGCAGCCTCTATATACACCCCAGCAGCAACTTCCACATATACCCCAGCAGCAGCCTCCACATATACCCCAGCAGCAGCCTCCACATATACCCCAGCAGCAGCAGCCTCCACGTACACCTCAGCAGCAGCCTCTATATACACCCCAGCAGCAGCCTCCACATACACCCCAGAAGCAGCAGCCTCCACATATACTCCAGCAGCAGCAGCCTCCACATATACCCCAGCAGCAGCCTCTATATACACCCCAGCAGCATCCTCTATATAAACCGCAGCAGCCTCTATATACACCCCAGCAGCCTCTATATACACCTCAGTAGCCTCTATATACAACCAAGCAGCAGCAGCCTCTATATACACCCCAGAAGCCTCTATATACACCCCAGCAGCAGCAGCCTCTATAAACACAGCAGCAGCCTCTATATACACCGCAGCAGCAGCCGCTATATACACCCCAGCAGCCGCTATATACACCCCAGCAGCCTCTATATACACCCCAGCATATGACACTATTGTGAGCGCTATAGAAAACCAAGCAGTGTATTCATTGCATTATTCTTAAATCTTCATAAATAAACTACATACATATTCTAGAATACCCGATGCGTTAGATTCGGGCCACCATCTAGTATCTATAATATAACGGTAGGAGCGTCAGTCTGTCTGAAGCCTTTATAGACTGCGCAGGCGCAACACGCCTGCGCAGTCTGACTCCAGACAGAGTGAGGCATCCAGCGGTGAGTACTCTGTATGGCGCCGGAGATCGCGGTATGTGTACTGGATGCATACCGCGATCTCCGGCGCCATACTCACATACTTACCTGACCGGGAGGAGCGTTGCCGCGGTGCTTCTCTTCTCCCGGGGCAGGAGACCAGGAGTGCGCGTCGGATCGCGCATGCGCAGTAGCGCTATCCGGCGCCATTTTCCTGAAGACACATTTACAGTGTGTCTTCAGCAATATGGCCCCGGACCGCGCAGTATGGGCATGCGCGTACTCCGGCGCCGCTCTCCTCCCCCGGCGTCCAGCAGAACGGAGCACAGGGATGAAAGGTGAGTATAAATGTTTTTTTTTTTTGGGGTATCTGTGCAGTTTAATAGCGGTGAGGGGGCCATGCATATCAGGATAGGGGGGTGAGGGGACCATGCACATCAGGGTTGGGGGTGAGGGGGACCATGCACATCAGGGTTGGGGGGTGAGGGGACCATGCACATCAGGATTGGGGGGTGAGCGGACCATGCATATCAGGATAGGGGGGGTGAGGGGACCATGCACATCAGGGTTGGGGGGTGAGGGGACCATGCACATCAGGATTGGGGGGTGAGGGGACCATGCACATCAGGATAGGGGGGGTGAGGGGACCATGCACATCAGGATTGGGGGGTGAGCGGACCATGCATATCAGGATAGGGGGGGTGAGGGGACCATGCACATCAGGATTGGGGGTGAGCGGACCATGCACATCAGGGTTGGGGGGTGAGGGGACCATGCACATCAGGGTTGGGGGGTGAGGAGACCATGCACATCAGGATTGGGGGTGAGCGGACCATGCACATCAGGATAGGGGGTGAGGGGACCATGCACATCAGGATAGGGGGGGTGAGGGGACCATGCACATCAGGATTGGGGGGGGGTGAGGGGACCATGCACATCAGGATTGGGCGGGTGAGGGGACCATGCACATCAGGGTTGGAGGGGTGAGGGGACCATGCACATCAGGGTTGGGGGGGTGAGGGGACCATGCACATCAGGGTTGGGGGGGGTGGGGGGACCATGCACATCAGGGTTGGGGGGTGGGGGGACCATACACATCAGGGTTGGGGGGTGAGGGGACCATGCACATCAGGGTTGGGGGGTGAGGGGACCATGCACATCAGGGTTGGGGGGTGAGCGGACCATGCACATCAGGATTGGGGGTGAGCGGACCATGCACATCAGGGTTTGGGGGGTGAGGAGACCATGCATATCAGGATAGGGGGGTGAGGGGACCATGCAAATCAGGATTGGGGGTGAGCGGACCATGCACATCAGGATTGGGGGTGAGCGGACCATGCACATCAGGATTGGGGGGGTGAGGGGACCATGCACATCAGGATTGGGGGGGTGAGGACCATGCACATCAGGGTTGGGGGGTGAGGACCATGCACATCAGGGTTGGGGGGTGAGGGGACCATGCACATCAGGGTTGGGGGGTGAGGGGACCATGCACATCAGGGTTGGGGGGTGAGGGGACCATGCACATCAGGGTTGGGGGGTGAGGGGACCATGCACATCAGGGTTGGGGGGTGAGGGGACCATGCACATCAGGATTGGGGGGGTGAGGGGACCATGCACATCAGGATTGGGCGATGAGGGGACCATTCATACCAGGATTGGGGGGTGAGGGGACCATTCATACCAGGATTGGGGGGTGAGGGGACCATGCACATCAGGATTGGGGGGTGAGGGGTCCATGCACATCAGGATTGGGGGGTGAGCGGACCATGCACATCAGGATTGGGGGTGAGCGGACCATGCACATCAGGATTGGGCGATGAGGGGACCATTAATACCAGGATTGGGGGGTGAGGGGACCATTAATACCAGGATTGGGGGTGAGGGGACCATTCATACCAGAATTGGAGGTGAGGGGACCAGTCATACCAGAATTGGGGGGTGAGGGAACCATGCATTCCAGGATTGGGTGGGAGGTGACCTTGCATACCAGGATTGGTGGGTGAGGGGACCGTGCATACCGGGATTGGGGAGGTGAGGGGACCATGCATACCGGGATTGGGGGGGAGGGAACCATGAATACCAGGATATGGATGAGCAGGTACCATGCATACCAGGATAGGGATGAGGGGGTACCATGCATACCAGGATTGGTGATGAGGGGTCCATGCATACCAGGATGAGGAATGGGGTGCCATGCATACCAGATTTGGGTGGAGGTGAGGTGACCATACATACCAGCATAGGGATGAGGGGTACCATGCATACCAGGATAGGGATGAGGGGTGCCATGCATACCAGGATAGGAGGGGGGCAGCACATATCAGCATGGGAGACCATATACCTTTAAAAATGCTTGCCAGGGGACCATGCACATCAGGATTGGGGGGCGAGGGGACCATGCACACCAGGATAGGGGGTGAGAGGACCATGCATACCAGGATAGGGGGTGAGGAGACCATGCACATCAGGATTGGGGGGGTGAGGGGACCATGCACATCAGGATTGGGGGGTGATGGGACCATGCATACCAGGATTGGGGGGTGATGGGACCTTGCATATCAGGATTGGGGGGTGAGGGGACCATGCATATCAGGATTGGGGGGTGAGGGGACCATGCATATCAAGATTGGGGGTGAGGGGACCATGCATATCAGGATTGGGGGTGAGGAGATCATGCACATCAGGATTGGGGGGTGAGACCATGCACATCAGGTTTGGGGGTGAGGGGACCATGCTCAACAGGATGGAGTGACGGGACCATGCACATCAGGATTGGGGGGTGAGGGGGCCATGCACATCAGGATTGGGAGGTGAGGGGACCATGCACATCAGGATTGGGGGGTGAGGGGGACCATGCACATCAGGATGTTTTTACAAAAAAACTGAACCTTACCGGATGCGTTTTTTTGTAATTGACTTTCATTAGCGCCGGATCGCGCCTGATGTCGTTGCGTTGCATCCGTTTTTGTACATTCCGGCGGCCGGACAAAACGGTCACTGCAACGGTTTTTTTTTTCCGGACCTGCCTGATAGTGCCTGAACCGGCGCATCAGGCGTCCGGAAATATTAGAAGTCTATGGAACCGGACCAGTGTTTTGTGCAATCCGTCAAAAGACTGATCCGTATTCTGGAAATCAAGGACTACTACTGCTACTACTACTACTCCTACTACTTCACATGAAGATAGGAGGCGCCGGACCTAGACCTGCGACACCCATTGGACCACACGGCCCCCCCCGGGTGAGTATAATCTAAAGGGTATGCCACACTAAACAATATCGCTAACGGGATCGCTAAAAAACGTCACTATTTAGCGATCCCGTTAGCGATATTGTTCAGTGCGGCAGCTTCCAGCGACGAGCTTCCTGCTGTGATCTCGCTCGTCGCTGGAATCGTTCCGGACCCTATTTCATCGCTGGCGCTCCCGCTGGGTAAGTATCTAGTCGCTGTGTGGCACCTTTTCTTAGCGATTTAGCGGTACTTTTGTACCGCTAAAGTCGTTAAGAAGATCGCTAACGGCGATAGCGTCGTTAACTATATCGCTAAATGTGACTGCATTTAGCGATATAGAAACAATCCCGCTAGCGATCTCATTAGTATGCAACGCTAACGAGATCGCTAGCGGGATAGCTTAGTGTGGCAGTACCTTAACTTGTTTTTCTTCTCTTTCAGCTTACATCAGCGGCTTATCTACAGCATTACAGAATGGTGTAGATAAGCCCCTAATGGCTGTGGCCGCATCTTATATCCCAAAAATGAGGTGACAGATTCCCTTTAAATAATCAGAGTACTGGTGCTGATGCTGAACCATCATACTAACTCTCCTTCTATCCTTCTATCTAAGGTCTAATCCTGTGCTTTGCTGTTAGTATCAGATACTTTCTGCCTTTAGCCTAGGGACAGTTGAAGGAGCAGGGAAATGGCAGAATGCAGCTCTAGGCAGGGCTTTGCACTCCGTTGCTAAATATATGGCTGCTGCACTTGACCACATTCTTTTTTTTTTTTTTTGGGGGAGGGGGGTGAAAAAATTGACTATTGTCATCCATACAGTTTATCGTAGTTAGTGTTACATTATGGTGATATATAAAACTGCAAGAAAATAGTTCAAAAATGTGTTTTCTGTATACAGTTAGTCAGCCATATAGTTTATCCTACTTGCTTAGATTATGGTGGTTTAAAAATTTTTAAAACAGCTTGGCTTGCTACAGTTGACCAAATTTTTTGGTTCATTAAAATATTTTTTTTCAATTGATAAAGGAAACTTGGTTTCCAGAGACCTAGCAATTACAAAATGTGTAAGGTAAGGGACGGGAAAGTGATAATGCTGATGATGGTGCACGCAGACACCAACAAAGTGGGGCAGGTGCAGCTACGCCTGTTTTTGAATCACGAGACACACCCATCCGCGACACATAGCTTCCTGTTCCACTTTACAGGGAGGCACGGGACACCACTTCTCAAGCCACACCAGTGTAAAGTTTGGTCTGTTGGTTAGCAGATAAAGCTTCCAGCATTCTTGCCAGCACCACCCAATCTTCCACATTGTCCAGTCTCTTCCACCGACCATTTGAATCACTTTATTCTCACCCTGATCCCCCTTACTCCCACAATGTCAATTTCCAGGATCCCACACTAGGACATTCTGAGAAGTTCTTTACAGCAACATTGATGGATTGTGGCCTCTCACCCTGAATGTTCTCAAAAGGACAGGTGGAGATGCTGTGTAGTAATGCACAAAACTTAGAGCAGCTATGGTCACAGCTAAGGAGGTAGATGATGATGATGATGATGAGACACAGTTGCCTATAAGTCAGGTGGTTGATAAGTCACCAGGTCAGGAGGACCAGGGTGCAGTGGTGGAAGATGAGATGGTGGATAACGAAGTCACATGGGAAGCTGGCATGCAGAACAAGGCCAGCAGCGCTGAGGGGAAGGGAATGGCAGCACAGAAAGAGGCAATCTGGTGACCAGATGAACAAGGCTGGCAACTGTTCCACAGAGCACCAATACTCGTGAATTTCTCTATCAAAGAGTTAAGTGTTCCCAGTCTGAAACATTTTTAAAGAGCGGTGAGACAAAAAAAATGGTCATTTGCAACCTATGCCAAGATCAGCAGAGGTCTGACCACTAAGAGCCTAACCACTACCAGCATAATCAGGTACATGTCATCTAAGCACCTGACTCGGTGGGCCGATTGCCTGGATCCACGATTGGTGCCAGCGGGTGACACCACTGCCTCTTCCCCTGTGCTAGGTGCTTCCCAATCCCCTGTCCATGACACTTCAGCAGATGTCATAGATTGTAATCTTGCGAGCAGGGCCCTCATTCCTCTTGGTATCTATTTTGATCTGTGTTTATTGTTATGCTGTAATGTCTATTGTCCATACAAGTTCCCTCTATAATGTAAAGTGCTGCGTAATACGTTGGCGCTATAGAAATAAAATTATTATTATGCCTCCTGCCCTTGCACATTCTGAGGCACCATTATCCGGCAATTGCAAAAACTTGTCGGAGCACAGCATTCAGCTGTTCCTTCCCCAGGCTTTGTAATGAAAAAAGAAAGTTCACAGCCACCCACCCTCAGGCACAAACACTAAACGGACACATTTCCAGGCTGCTTGCTGTGGAAATGTTGCCATTTAAGCATGCAGACATGCAGTATTACCGGCGAATCATGGCGGCAGCCGTCCCGCGGTCCCCAGCCGACGGTGTGGCTTCCCCACCTTGTACCAGCCTGTGTTCCGGGACATCACCCGTGCCCTTACCAACACACTTACGGGGATTGTACACTTAGCGACCGACACATGGACATGCACTTGTGGCCAGGGACGCTACGTTTCCCTGATGGTACACTGGGTGAACATTGTGGAGGCTGGGGCCAAGTTCCATCTTGGCACAGTGCATTTGCTACCAATGCCGAGGATTGTTAGCTCTACTTCTATCAGAATTTCTTCCACCTTCTAGATCAGTTGCTGCTCACCCTCATCCTCCATCTCTGATTTAGTATCTCAGATCACGTCGGCCACATTAGCTGGAAATTGGAAGCTTTGCAGCACTGCCTCAGCGACACGGCAACTGCCTCTGCTGAAGCTAATATGTCTAGGAGACAAACTGCACACCACAGCAGAGTTATTGAAAGGTATAACAGACCAGACAGATCTGTGGCTCTCGTCACTGAACCTAAAACCAGGCATGGTCATGTGTGATAATGGCCGTAACCTGGTGGCGGCTGTGAAGCTTGGCAAGCTCACACGCGTACCCTGCTTGGCCCACGTGCTCAAATTGTTAGTTCAGTGGTTTCTGAAAACCTACCCAGATGTGCCAGAACTTCTGGTCAAGGTACGCCACGTCAACTCCCCATTCCCCAAAATGTGCTGCAGCAGCGCATGCAAGTGCCAGCTCACCGACTGGTGTGCGACATCACCACGTGCTGGAACTGCACATGTTGGCAAGGCTTGGTGAATAGCAGTGGCCAGTTGTTGAATACCAGCTCTAACGCACCCATTGGTATTCTGGGCAGCCTCCACCCATAATTGAAGAGTGGTTGTGGATGTCTGACATTTGTGCGGCTCTCCAAGACTTTGAGGACACCAGAAAAAATGGTGAGCAGCGATGATGCCATAATCAGAAAAACAATACCGCTTCCATGCCTACTTAAACAGTCGCTGCTCACAATTAAAGCTGACGTTTTACATGGATACCAGTTGGAGATAGAGGAAGACATGAGACAGGGAAAAACTACCCAGCCCAGCCTCATCTCATTTGCTTATATTGACAATGACTAGGTGTAGGCTGAGGAGGAGGAACAGTAGCTGCCTGTTAGCGCAACAAATTGCTAGTACCCACACCAGCTTCGTCCCATCTATCCTACGTCGATGGGCTGAGGAGGAAGAGATGGACAGTAGTCATCATGGTGGAGACAGGGAAGTGTTGGCTGTAGTGAACTTGGCACACATAGTCGACTTATGTAGCACTGCCTATCCCATGACCCTCGCATTACATTCATCTAGGCTAAAAAAGAGTAATGGTGATAGACCCTTCTAGACCAGCGCTACAAGGAGAACCTTGGATCTCTCCTTCCTGAGGCGGAAAGGTCTACTAAAATGATGTTATACCAGAAGGTTATTGTGGAAAATAAGTTGAAAAAATTCCTGTGAGACAACGCTAGCGGCAGGGGGCAAGCTTCCTTGCCCAACCAAAGAGGAGAGGCGAGGGAGACGCACACCAGGTACAGCAGAGGCAGGGGTACACTGTCAAAGGTCTGGGCCAATTTCATGATGCCCTCCCAGTGTCCATTTCCTGATAACCAGGTATTTTTGACAAAGAGGGAAAAGTTTTTAAAGTTAGTCAAGCAGTACCTGGCTGACACAACCAGCTTACTCCCTAATTCCTCTGCAAGCGACCTTCAAGTATTGGATCTCAAAGCTGGACTCCTGTCATGAGCTGTCCATCTATGTCTTGGAGGTGTTATGTCTTGTCTGAGCGGGTTTTTAGTGCTGCCAGTTTGCCATAACAGACAGGTGCTTTTGACTGTCAACAGAAAATGCTTACAGACTCACTCTAATAACAATGAACAAATTCCTGACTTTTCGACACCACCAGATGACAGCAGCACATAGTGTTTTTAATCTTCAATGTTTGAATGAGGCCCACCAGTTATTGCCTTAACACTAGAAGTCCCAGAGAGGGGTCATTTAACATTTCTATCTTTGCAACCCAGAGACGGGTCGAATGACCTGAAGGATTTTAGCTAACATCCTATAATCACCGTCTTTCGTTCTGTGTTCTGCAGATTCTGCAGATTCCTCAGGCAATGGCCACATTTACAAATGAAAGGATGCTAATTGGAGCCATCAGAGTTGTCAGTTTGGACTAAGGGTCATTTGACCCTCTTTCGGGACTTCATGGGGGAGCTCGAAATTTCTGGGACTTCTAGTGTTAAAGGATCTGTGGATGACCCTACTTCTACATTCATACGGATTTGCACATAGTGCAAAGCCAGGAAAAAATTATAAGTTCCACGACTACACTTTCTTCATTTTTTTTTTTTATGAGACACTCCAGTTGGTGCCTTCTAGGGTGTATGGATGACCCTGCTTGTAATTTTTGGCAAGCTTTGCACTTTTGTACATAGCCTTCATGAGTCTAGGAGTACCACTACATGCCAATTTGGATAGAATGTGTATGAGCCCCTCCTTTATGTCTAATACAGGGTGTATCGGAGTGCCTCTTACATCTAATTTTTGGCAGTTCTTGCTTCCTTCATAAATTACACTGAAATTTCCATTTTTTTTTAAATAATGATTTCAATTTTGGTTTACTTAAATTATTGTTGGTTTTTTTTTAATCCTTTTAAAATTTTACCTTATATATGTCATTATACAGGAAAGAATGTTTCTTAACATTTTTTTCCTGTAAATTCCAATGTCTCATTGATTTTGACTTTTTTTTATTGTCATTCCTTAAAGTGGACAAAAAGTGGGACACCATTGTTCTCCGAAGTGATCTGGGAGTCTGAGCTCCTTCCAGGGGTCTTGCCCATGCTGTTCTACTTCCATTCAGCATTTTTTTCATCCATTTTAACATTTTCACTGTCCCCTCAGACCTCCTTGTAGGGTCTGCCAGAAAAATGCCTAAATTTCCCATTGATTCCCATTTTACTCTTTACTCGAAATGAGCATTATGAATTGGTCGGTTCAAGTAACGAGCGTCCGAACATTTTAGTACTCGCTCATCCCTAATATTTTATAAAGGACCTTCTATACCAGATATCTTTGTATACTATTGAAGACTTTTTCATAAGCTGTATAAAAAAATGGTTTGTGACTTGACAATATATCACGTCATTATGGAGAACTTAATGTTATTTTACATATACAAATGGTCTATATTCTGTAAATTAGAGAAATGCAATTTAACAGCCCATTACATAGTTTGCAGTGGAGAAAATGTTGCATTTAGATATAATTGGAAAGTACAGTACAGTCATGGACAAAAGTTTTGAGAATGACACAAATATTTATTTTTACAAAGTCTACTGCTTCACTTTTTCTAATGGCAATTTGCATATACTCCAGAATGTTATAAAGAGTGATCAGCTTAACAGCAATTACTTGCAAAGTCAATATTTGGCTAGAAAATGAACTTTATCCCCCAAAACACATTTCAACATCATTGCAGCCCTGCCTTAAAAGGACCAGCTAACCTCTTTTCAGTGATTGCTTCATTAACACAGGTGTGGGTGTTGATGAGGACATGGCTGGAGATCAATCTGTCATGACTAAGTAAGAATGACACCACTGGACACTTTAAAAGGAGGCTGGTGCTTGGCATCATTGTTTCTCTTCTGTTAACCATGGTTATCTCTAAAGAAACACGTGCAGTCATCATTGCAATGCACAAAAATGGCCCAACAGGGAAGAGTATCGCAGCTAGAAAGATTGTACCTCAGTCAACAATCTATCGCATCATCAAGAACTTCAAGGAGAGAGGTTCCATTGTTGCCAAAAAGGCTCCAGGGCGCCCAAGAAAGACCAGCAAGCGCCAGGACAGTCTCGTAAAAGTGTTTCAGCTGCGGGATCGGGCTACCAGCAGTGCAGAGCTTGCTCAGGAATGGCAGCAGGCAGGTGTGAGTGCATCTGCACGCACTATGAGGCGGAGACTTGGAGCAAGGCCTGGTCTCAAGGAGGGCAGCAAAGAAGCCACTTCTCTCCAGAAAAAACATCATGGACAGACTGATATTCTGCAAAAGGTACAGGCAGTGGACTGCTGAGGACTGGGGATAAGTTATTTTCTCTGATAAATCCCCTTTTCGATTGTTTGGGACATCAGGAAAACGCCTCATTCGGAGAAGACAAGGTGAGCACTACCACCAGTCTTGTCTCATGCCAACTGTTAAGCATCCTGAAACCATTCATGTGTGGGGTTGCTTCTCAGCCAAGGGAATCGGCTCTCTCACAGTCTTGCCTAAAAAACAGCCATGAATAAAGAATGGTACCAGAATGTCCTCCAAGAGCAACTTCTCCCAACCCTCCAAGAGCAGTTTGGCGATCAACAATGCCTTTTCCAGCATGATGGAGCACCTTGCCATAAAGCAAAGGTGATAACTAAATGGCTCAGGGAACAAAACATAAAGATTTTGGGTCCATGGCCTGGAAACTCCCCAGATCTTAATCCCATTGAGAACTTGTGGTCAATCATCAAGAGATGGGTGGACAAACAAAAACCTAAAAATTCTGACAAAATGAAAGCATTGATAGTGCAAGAATGGACTGCTATCAGTCAGGATTTGGTCCAGAAGTTGATTGAGAGCATGCCAGGGAGAATTGCAGAGGTCCTGAAGAAGAAGGGTCAACACTGCAAATATTGACTTGCTGCATTAACTCATTCTAACTGTCAATATAAGCTTTTGTTACTCATATGTTTGCAATTATATTTCTGTCTGTGATAAAAGCATCTGTCAAACACACATAAAAACCAGAGGGCAGCAGATCATGTGAAAATATAATATTTGTGTCATTCTCAAAACTTTTGGCCATGACTGTAATGGTGGTCATGCATGTAGAATCTGTACCAACCTTTTTTTTTTCATTTTATAGTTTTTTGTTTATTCCCATATCTGAACACCCATTATGTATTACCATACTGGTTAATCTCCACCTAGATAAAAATGAAGTTCACCAAAAACCTCTGTTCATGGTGTAGCATTATGCATGGTCTATAATATGACCATAGCAGGTGTTGCAGTCTTCGCCATTGTACTTGTAACACTTTTTTGTAATTAAAAAAATAATAAATTTAACAAAATTCCAAAGAAATGTATACAATTATATTTACACGGATTGCTTAATATTTCTAGCTACACAAGTAAATTATTAAAGTTTCCATTATTTCTTTCTCTTAAAGAGCCCTGGGTGTGTCCGTCACAGACTATACTTTTGAAGACTGCCAGTTGGCCTTGGCTGAAGGACAGCTCCGTCTCCCATCAGATACATCTCTTCTGGAATTTGCTAGACTGGTGAGAAGTCTGGGGTAGGTGTACTATTTGTCATACAGGTACAATGTAAGGTTGTACGAAGTCCAATAACCCCATGGCGGCATTTGTTATTAGTCGGATTTGTAAACGTACCGAAGAAATAACACAGAGATAGCTATGTAGGTCCAAACATTTGTGTTAAACAGAACAAGCTAGAAACAAGTAAAGTATTTAAAAAGATTAGTCATTTTCTACTAATTAACTTGTTTTTTTTTCTACAGCTTAAAACCAGAGAAGCTTGAAAAGGAATTGAAACAGTTCTCTGAAAGTGCTAAAAAAAGAAATGGGGAAAAAATAAACCTAAAGGAGTTTGCGGAGTATTTATCCGTTCCAGTAATGGAGAAATTAGAGGACCTATTTACTTTATTTGATGAGGTTTGACTTCCATTTCCTACGTATGTTATATTTTTTAATGTTGTGCAAAGTCCGACTATGCTGAAATGGGGATTCCTCTGCATATTAAATATTGTATTAATGATCTAAAAAAAGCTAACCCGTATGTGATACATCAAAAATGTAGAGTGTATTAAATGAGTAGATGGGACAGTAGTATGTAATTGTGAAAATGAGGGTTGCTCAACCTCCAATTTACGTTGCAAAGAACAGAATTGGTGCTTTTCCACTGGTAAGACCACATTACATTACACATTAGACCACATTACATTATAAAGGAATAGCACACCAAGAATAGGCACATAAAGAATGCTTTTTTAATACTTTTTATTTTTCTACCCTCATAACCAAAATAAAGTTACTAAATCACAAAGTGCAGTGTAGCTAGGTTTAAGGTAATGCTTGTTGTATCAGTGGGGTCCCTCTCCTATGGGCGATAGTAAAGTACACAATCTGGATCCCTAGACAGCCCAGTGATTCCATCCCATCATATGGCAAAGTTAAATGACCCAAATCGTTGCTATACTTCACTTTTAAGTGTAATAACTTTTTCGGATTTTAGGGTAGAAAAATAAGTAGTATGTACGTTACTGTGGATCTAGCTCCCTGTAATATCTGTAAATATGTGCGTGTGTGTCTATATATAGATAGATAGAGATATAGATTTTATACCGTGTTTTTTCGGACTAAAAGACACACATTTTTTCCTCCAAAAATGTAGAGGAAAATGGGGGGCGTCTTATGTTCCAGATGCATCTGTTCTGGCTGGAGATGGGGAGGTTTAGGAGCAGCATCAGCGGGTCACAGGAAGCAGGAGTCAGCAGCTGCGGCTAACTCCTGTGCCCACTGCTAAAGAGAAACGAATATTCACTGTGTTCAAATCCTGTGTGAGTAGAAAGCAGTGAATATTAATTTCTCTTTAATAGCGGACACGCTGTTGGCCTCAGCAGCCGTCTTCCTGCAACTTCCGGGCGTTAGAGTGTGCTCGCTACTTATAGGAATGAATATTCACTGCTCTCCACTCCCATAGGCGTGTAATGCAGTGAATATTCATTCTCTTTAGTAGTGGGCACATGTGAACGCCTGGCAGCTGCTGGTCGCCGGCGGCTGCGGCTAACCCTGTGCTCGCTACTAAAGAGCAATGAATACTCACTGCTCTCCACGCACATAATCCCGGCATGGGGAGCAGTGAGTACTTCGGCAGCTGTCTTCGGCTTGTAAGCAACACATGACATCTTTGCCATGCGCTGCTTACAAGCATAAATCAGCTACTGGCATCGGAACTGGAAGCTGCAAGGGAGCGCAGGAAGGTAAGTATAATTTTTTTGTTTGTTTGTTTTTCTGATGGGGGCCATGCATACCAGGATGGGGATGGGGGCCATTCATACCAGGATATGGATGGGGGCTCTGCATACCAGGACATGGATGAGAGGGTCATGCCTACAAGGACAGGGATGAGGGGTCATGCCTACCAGGACAGGGATGAGGGGGTCATGCCTACCAGGATAGGGATAAGGTCGCCATACCTGCTAGGATAGGGATGAGGAGGCCATGCATACCAGGTTAGGGTTGAAGAGGCCATGCATACCAGGATAGGGATGAGGAAGCCATGCATACCAGGATAGGGATGAGGAGGCCGGGCATACCAGGGTGGGGAGGAGGGGGCCGTGCATACCAGGATAAGGGATATTAGGACAGAATTTACCACAATTTGCTTCAATTTTTCTTTTATAATTTCCTCTTCTAAAACCTAGGTGCTATATTTCTATATATCTCAAGCTAAATAGCTAATAGCAGCAGCCATTGACTTGGATAAACCCTATAGCTAGATATCAAAAAGCAGAGAGAGGTCTGATAGAGGAGAGCTAAACAAAGATAAAAAATACACTACTGTAGGTACAATAAACCTATCTATCCTCACAAATGGCCCTATGCGTTTCATCATAACAATGAACATACCTTGATTCATTAGGGGCTATGCAGAACAATAAACGAACCGACTGGCCGCACCTCAATGCACAGTTATGTGCACATAGTCTCAAGGTTGCTAGTCATAGACTCTACTGATGTCTAAAAATATTGCACCGTTAGGCTTTGGCTCTTTTGTTTCTTTTCACATTCAACTTTGATGTGGTCTGTGGTCATAAATCAATTTTAGAGGAGCTCAGAAAAAGACAGATAAAAACGTTACAAACTTACTGTCAATCTGTCAATGGGATGACTGACAGATCCTCAATTGGCTCATGCTGCAGCCAGCACTATACAGTGTAACACGGAGGTGACAGCAGGCAAACGGTACAAAATTTTTAATAATGCCGAATTGTAAAAATAATTGCAAAAATAATTTTTACCCACAATTGCATACATTTAAGTAAAAAAAAAAAACGGATAAAAGTTGTCCGCAAAGTTTTACAACTCCTTATATGCGTTATATGAGTAATGGAATTCCTATAGTGTAATTTTCTGAATGTGTTTTATATGTCTTCTTAGTGCTGAGCTTCTAGCGTGGCACTTCAGGTTGCCCATTGCTTGATCTCCTATGGTGAACGTAGTTTTCATTTGGATACAAATGCTGAAATGTCATTTCAGCAGCAGAATGGAAGGAAAGGAGACACACTAGTCATAACTAGTGGGTAGGCGGAGCCCAGATGGGATAGGCACCTCAGATTAAAAAAAGCGTGTTGACCGGCCCCTCCAGCTCGGGCTCCTCCTACTCAGCTCTCCAGTTTCAATTTGAGGTCAGAGAGGATAGTCGCTGCTGGAAGCAGCTCCTCAGAAGATTTTATTATTTTTTTATCGGACAAGAGACTTGGATCACCAAATGTGGTCTAGAGGTCTCAGGGGTCTCAGCGCTGGACCCCAACCTCTCCCTTGGCGGATCTGTATTACCCTATATGGTGGTCCCTGCAGAACCCTGCCGGCCCGGGGGGATGAGGATGGCTTCCCTGGCGGGGACGCAAACCGCACTGCAGGGGTCACTGCGTTCCCCGCCCTGGGGGGAAGCGATGGGCACGGCGCCACAAATCCCTGGGGGTCCCTGTGGCGCTCGGCGGGGTGAGTACTCCACATTTTTATTAATGTGTGTGAGTGATTCAGCGACTGCTGCGGCAGCCGCTGTTACAGTGCATTTTGGTGACTGTTGTGTTTTTGTCCGCAGGTGGATGCCTGCAGGACGGGGAACGCGGGACCGGAGAATGGAGGAGTCCCGCGCTTTTTTTTTTTTTAAGTCGGGGGGCGTGGCTTCACGCTTCCCGGGCAGGAAGCGCTCACTGAGCGCGAGTTTCCTCTGCCTTTCTCTTCCGGCTGCCTCCTCAGCACGGCGGCCATTACAGCGCTTCGGGCTCCTCACTCTCCGCTCCTCCCACACAAGAATAAGAAGAACAGCACCGGGAAGCTCTGTGACTCGCTTCTGCCTATCAGGGCAGAAGCTTAAAAACTTCTCATCCCCGCAGCGCAGGGCACTTTTTTCCTGGTCTGGCACACTGAACGCCGCTAAGATCAGGATAGCGACGGCTGTTAAGTCGCATAAGCTTTCATGAGATGCGCAAAATAGCGCAATATCTTTTTTTTTCGTTTAGTGTGGCATTCCTTGAGGACTGTTCTGTCTGCACCTGCCACCTCATAAGAGGCACCTGGGGCTCGCACATCCGTTACATTAATACAGGTTGTGGAGAGCTTGTAACATTAACCCCTTATTAGGCGGTTAACCCTTAACGGTGGGACAGCTGGGGTAGCTCTCTCTTTAAGAGCTTAACCCTTCAGCGTTCGTTTTGTTTTCTTTTGGAAACCACACTGTTTCTAATTACTGTCAGGTTTAACCTGCCATTGTTTCTGGGTAAGACATGTCAGATCAGGACCCAGGTGCGGACCGTCTCCCAGTTCCGCTACAAGATCAGTCTCGCGTATCTGACACACAGACCTCGACCGCGTCAAGTGCAGTGGTCGGAGGCCCCAGTGATGTAAAGATGGAGGCTCTCACTCGTTCGATTGATAGCCTGTCTAACCTTATAGGTTATTGGGTGTCAGCCAAACCTTCTCATGGCAGGAAGCGACACAGGCCGGTGACTTCTTTCCCATATAGCGACTCAGAGAGCTCTGATATGGAGGGTTCCCCTTTAAGTTCAGGGGGATATCCGATTTGGATAAAGAAGATCGGCAAAGGCACTCTGCCTCTTTTTCGGGCCGTGTAGAAGCTTTTATTGAAGCTATGAGGGAGGCGTTATAGTTACAGGAGGAAGTAACTACTCGCCCTGGTAAGTCGGCCCGGATGTTTCAAGGAGTCGCATAAGTCACTTTCGACTTTGCCATCCCTGATTGAGCTTAATCAAGCAGTGGAGAAGGAGCGTCTGTGTCCAGACAAACGTTTTCAGGGGACACGTCTATTTGAGTCACTGTATCCGTGTGCTACGGAATTGATTGATAATTGGATTCCTTCTCCTGAAGTGGATGTCCCTTTATCTCAGCTTAGCAAATCTTCTTTACTTCCTGTTAAAGGGAAGGCGAGTCTGCAGGACCCGCTGGACAGAAAAACGGAGACGGCGGCAAAATCCATCTACGAGGCCGCGGGTCATGGTTTCAGAGCAGTGCTAGGCTCCATGTGTGCTTATAAAGCTTCCCTGGTCTGGTTGGACCGTTTGCGGAGGAAATGTGAACATCAAGTACCTGAGGTGGACGGACTGTTCGAATTGTTAGAGAGTGCAATTCAATATGGCCATGATGCAGGCCTGGATACTGCGTCACTGCTGTCCAGAACACAATCCTCGGCGGTCTCAGTCAGGAGAGCACTGTGGCTTAGACAGTGGACCGGTGATGCGGTTTCCAAGCAAGGTTTGCTATCTTTAGCTTACAAGGGCGGTCAGCTATTTGGGTCTGACCTCACGGAGCTGATTGCCAAGGCAAAGGCAAAAGAAGCAGCTTTACCACAGCGAAGAACTGTGGCTTCTACGTCTGGCAGACCTGGTACCAGTAGTGGTCGACGGTCCTTTCGGTCCAGGGGACGGTTCGGTCAGCCCTCTTGGGGGTCCGGTCGTCCCTCTTTTTCGGGTAAAAAGACCACTCAGAAATCCCGCACTCCCTGGAAACAAAGTTTCCGTCAAGACAAGAGGGAATCTGACAAAAAGCCCGCTAAGACGGATTGACGCCAGGGTCCCACTCGAGGGCTCTCGAGTGGGGGGTCGCCTGCTCCAATTCAAATTGACTTGGGTTTCCCGCGTCCCAGACACCTGGGTGACGCGGGTTGTGTCGGCAGGCTACTTCATAGAGTTTTCTTCTCGACCCCCGAACAGTTTTTGCCAATCTCGCATCCCGTCAGAGCCCGAGCTATGTGCCGCTTTACTGCAAGAAGTCGAATTTCTTCTGCAGAAGGGTGTGGTGGTACCGGTTCCACCAGAGGACAGGGGAAGAGGGTTTTATTCCAATCTCTTTGTGGTCCCCAAAAAGGAGGACAAGTTTCGCCCCATCCTGGATCTCAAAAGATTGAATCGGCATGTCCACACCCGAAAGTTTCGCATGGAATCGCTTTGCTCCGTTGTGGCAGCCTTGTCGCAGAACGATTTTTTGGTGTCATTCGACATTCGCGACGCCTATTTGTATGTTCCAATCGGAAGGGCTCACCAACGTTACCTTCGTTTTGCCATAGGTCAGGACCATTACCAGTTTGTGGCTCTGCCATTCGGTTTGGCCTCAGCGCCCAGAGTTTTTACAAAAATTCTGGCGCCTCTCATGGCAATACTACGAAGACAGGGGGTCACAATTCTTCCCTACCTGGACGACCTTTTGATTGTGGCGTCCTCAAAGGAGGAGGCGGTGACGGCTCGCAATCTATCCCTTCAGCTCCTGGAGGACTTCGGGTGGCTGGTCAATTGGGAGAAGTCGTCTCTGGAACCGTCACAATCAATCCTGTTTTTGGGGATGCATTTCGACACGGTACGAGCAGTGGTGTCCCTGCCTCCAGACAAGCAAGCATGTCTCCTTCGACATGCACGGGTGATGAAGTCTTCAACAGCAATGTCCCTTTGAAGATGCATGCGCTTTCTGGGGTTGATGGTGGCTTCGATGGAGGCACTTCCGTTTGCCCAATTTCATTCCAGGGCTCTCCAAAAGTTCATTCTGAGCCGTTGGGATCGGTCGCAGACCTCACTGGATTGCAGTGTTTTCATCTCCCACAAAGTACGAGAGTCTCTAGGATGGTGGATACGTCCGAAAGAGTTGTCCCTGGGGAAGTCTTTCCTCCCTCTGAAGTGGTCGGTCATAACCACCGATGCCAGCCTGACAGGCTGGGGGGGTGTCTGGAACAATCTCTGGACTCAGGGAGTATGGTCGTCGGAAGAGTCTGTCTTGCCGATCAACATCCTCGAATTGAGGGCGATTTTTCTTTGCCTCCAACACTGGACGGTCCCTTTAAGCGGTCTGCCTGTCCGAGTGCAGACAGACAATGCGACGGCGGTCGCATATATCAATCACCAAGGCGGGACAAGGAGTTCCAGACTCATGGTGGAGGTATCTCGGATCCTGATATGGGCAGAGACCAGAGTTCCAGCCATCTCTGCGATCCACATTCCAGGAGTTCAGAATATCACGGCGGACTTCTAAGTCGCGAGAAGATGGATCCCGGAGAATGGAGTCTTCATCCGGAAATTTTTGCACTGCTGTGCTCCCGTTGGGGAAACTCCCAAGTGGATCTGATGGCATCCAGGTTCAATGCCAAGTTACCGACGTTCATGTCCAGGTACAAGGATCCGAAGGCTGTAGCTGTGGATGCTCTAGTGGCTCCGTTGGATCAATTCAAACTAATCTATGTGTTCCCGCCGATTTCTTATCTACTTCTGGTACTCCGTCGGATCAGACTGGAGAGAATCTCGGCTATATTGATAGCCCCAGATTGGCCAAGGAGGACGTGGTTCTCGACACTGGTGTCACTCCTGGCGGCACCGCCATTTCCACTTCCTCTTCGCCAGGACCTGTTAACCCAAGGGCCCGTTCGGCATCCGGACCTGAAGTCTCTGCGCTTGACGGCGTGGCTCTTGAGACCGAAATATTGACCCGTCGAGGTTTTTCAGCCGAAGTCATTGCCACTTTGCGAGCTGCCAGAGGTCCGGCTACTACTAGAATTTACCACAAGACTTGGGAAGCCTTCTTTTCGTGGTGTTCGGGTTCTTCAAGGAACCCGAGGATTTTTTCCATTCCCAATTTGTTGGCCTTCCTGCAATTCGGGCTGGACAAGGGTTTAGCAGTGAGCACCCTGAGGGGTCAGGTTTCTGCTCTGTCATTGCTATTCCGAAAGGCTATCGCCTCGCGTAGGGACGTGCGTTCCTTTTTTCGCGGAGTATCCCGCCAGTTTCCGCCGCGGAAGGCGCCTGTGTCTCCTTGGCGTCTCAACCTTGTTTTGGAGGCTCTTCAACATGGGCCTTTTGAGCCTATGGACTCTGTTAGTCTTTCTTTGCTCTCTTGGAAGGTTGCCTTCCTGGTGGCGGTCACCTCTTTGAGAAGGGTTTCTGAGTTGGCGGCTCTTTCTTGCTCGCCTCCTTTCCTGGAGTTTCACCCGGATCGTGTAGTGCTTCGCACACGGGGCGACTTTCTACCTAAGGTGGTGTCGCAATTTCATGTTAACCAGGATATTGTGTTGCCCTCTCTTTGTCCGAGGCCAAGGAATGCGAAGGAACGGGCCTTGCACACATTGGATTTGGTGCGGGCTTTGAAGTTCTATTTGACTGTTACTCACGGTTTTCGGAAGTCGGATTCTCTGTTTGTGATTCCAGCAGGTCGTCGACGTGGTCAACGAGCTTCCAAGGATTCTATAGCTCGTTGGATTCGGTCGGCCATTTTGGAAGCTTACCGACTTAAGGGCGAACCTTGCCCGATTAAGGTTCGAGCTCACTCCACGAGGGCTGTGGGCTCATCGTGGGCCTTTCATCAAGGGGCCTCGGCAGCTCAGCTCTGCCGGGCGGCGACCTGGCGCTCTGTCCACACTTTTACAAAATTTTATAAGGTGGACGTTAGTGCTTCCGCTGATGCAGCCTTGGGACGTAGAGTCCTACAGGCGGCGGTAGTTTAAAGTTCTCGTTAACTTGGTTTTTTAGCGCTAGTTGCGCAGTTTCTTAGGTTGTTGGGTTCTGCCTTTTCTGGTTTTTTCCCACCCTTTATTTTTGGACTGCTTTGGGACGTCCCACTAGTTATGACTAGTGTGTCTCCTTTCCTTCCGTTCTGCTGCTGAAAGACGGATTTTGGTAAGAACTTACCTGTAAAATCCTTTTCAGCGAAGGAAGGAAAGGAGACACAGCTCCCTCCCTTGGCAGAAGTGTGTTGTTGTATTTACAGATGCGGCGTGACCCTTTCTCTGATAGCGACTATCTGGGCTAAGGTCGACGCGCTAAGGCTCTGTTCCAGCATTGCCAGCTCATCGCAGTGGTCAGGTTCAGTGAGTAGTACCTGGAACTGTGTGGTTTTTGCCCAAATGCATACATAACCTGTATTCTTGTGCTTTTTGTCTCTGAAGTCCTTCAGAAGGGGTCATGTTGCTCCGCTGGTGATATTGCTCTTCCTTAAGCTTGTGTACAACTGGAGAGCTGAGTAGGAGGAGCCCGAGCTGGAGGGGCCGGTCAACACGCTTTTTTTAATCTGAGGTGTCTATCCCATCTGGGCTCCGCCTACCCACTAGTTATGACTAGTGTGTCTCCTTTCCTTCCTTCGCTGAAAATGGATTTTACAGGTAAGTTCTTACCAAAATCCGTCTTTAAGCTAGAATAGATGTTCAGTGAGGGGAGGTTTCATGGTGACATTTACATAGATTTACCTACCCTCGTATAATGAGAAAATAAAGGAAATACCCACAGCAAGCAATCAGATCCCAACTGTATTAGTTAGCGCAGCGGCGGCATCCCTGCACGTGTCCTCTTCCTCTCCCCTGCAGGGATGGCGGCATGTTCACTTTCCCGTCTGCGCTCCCTCGGCATCTGTTTCCTCCCATATCCTGCGCACGCAGGAGGTCTCCTTGAAGTGTGATAAGGGCATGCATGTTCGCGGCCTCTTAAAGGGCTACCACTCGCTGCTAAAAACGTCCCCAGCCTATAGCTGGGATACGTCTGATATTTAAGGTAACTTTCGCTATTCTGAAGTGCCTTATCTGAAGTTGCTATCAGTCTATATCCTGCTACCTAGTTGTAAGGTCCCCCCCCATACCTGTGCTCTTTGTATCTGATCCTGACTGACCCATTTACCTGACCCCGTCTGCCCTTTCTGCACCTGATCCTGCCCGTGCTGCTGTACCTACACCCGAACCCTTCCTGCCTGTGCCTAGTCCTGTTCCTGATCCGTCTGAACCAGCTCCTGTTTACCTGCACCAGTGATTCGCCACGGTTCTCGGGTCTGTCCTTGAGTAGCACCTGGCATCCACCTTGGTGCAAGTCTAACCACACCATCAGAGGCTCTAGTGAAGAACCAGGTGTTCGCTTAGTTATGTCCCTCCTGACTGTCTCTGGACAGCTGCACAGTGGTTCCACAACCACGTGTGTAACACTAATTTTATAGATGTTCTTTGGAAAATTAGCGCAGTGACATTAATTTCTGTAGGTACATGATACAGTTTTTAAGGCCATACATATTTAAACCAGTTAATTGATTAAG
The DNA here is from genome assembly GCA_033576555.1 of Oophaga sylvatica. Lineage (NCBI taxonomy): Eukaryota > Metazoa > Chordata > Amphibia > Anura > Dendrobatidae > Oophaga > Oophaga sylvatica. Next base: position 204,317,609 of record JARQOD010000006.1, on the reverse strand, counting down.
AAAGGTAAATATCTACTAGGAAACTGGATAGAAGTACGGTAATTAAAGGGAGTCTGTCAAACCCAAAATGCTAATTAAACCACTTATAGAGGTAAGAACGGGACTTTGCCCCTTTTTGAATCATTTCTGTAGTATACATTATAGTGGTGTTGCTAGAAAAAAAAACTATTTTATATGCAAATGAGATAATAGGCAACGTTTGCCTGTCTCTTATTTTCTACACATTTATTCCCAGAGTTTACAATAACTATGTATTTCTTTCGATGGAATAACATGGCAGGGATGTAAAGGGTAAATAAGTCCAGCATATGACATTTTGTAGTCTTTCTTTCAGCCTTTTTCTTGAATGAGAATATCTAATTATATTTATCATGTTGCCATTTCAGAATGAAGAGAGTGTCATTGACCTGCGGGAGTATGTCATTGCTTTGTCTGTTGTGTGTAGACCTTCCAAGACGCTGGAAACCATTCAGTTGGCTTTCGAGGCAAGTAGCAATGTCTCTGCTCGTTTAGTGATAAACTTGGGTACATTGAACTGTGTTCTGGTATTATCTCTCAATGCGTTTATCATTCCCAAAATGTAAAACTTTGATGGTTTATGGCAAGGAGCCACATTTCATTACATGCTGACAGCTAGGATTATCCCCTTCACATTCCCCTGTTCTAAAAATTGTATTTTTGGATGTTTTTAAGATATTTCTTTAACCACTTAATGAGCTATGACCTGCATCTTTGTTACATAGCTGGCATCTGACTGTAACTACAGCAACTGACGCTTTCCCCAATCTCTGTGGTTTTAACCACTTAAATGCCATTCTCAGTCTTTGACAACAGCATCTACATTGGGTGAAATTTAGTATTGAATACCTTCACCAATTTTCTAAGTAAATATTTTTCTAAAGGTGCTATTGACATGAAATTCTCACCAAATGTCGGTAACAACCCATGCAAACCACACAGGCAAAGAAAGTATATGTTCCTAAATTATGTGTAATAATGAGAAATGACACAGGGAAAAGTACTGAACACTCTTACTGAAATGTATTTAATATTGCATACAAAAGCCTTTGCTGGTGATGACCGCTTCAAGACACCTCCTGTATTGAGAAACTAGTCACATGCATTGCTTAGGTGTGATTGTGTCCCATTATTATAAAATCACTGTTTTATCATGAGGAGATTGTCACTAGAGAACTGGTAAATCTATTGCCATGTAGTCTTCCATATTCATGAGCTCTGCATAAACCCATTACCATCACTGATTGGCCACTTTCTGCCTACACGCAGTGTATACAGAAATCAGACAATCAGTGGTGTGGACGGGCTTACAGAGCTCAGCATTCAGAGAACTGGTAGAACTGCAGAAGATTAGTCAGGGATTTTATCAAAACTGCCGCAAACGGCTCAGTAAGTTATACATTGCTGGAGTCAGGGACTCTGCCCCTACATCATGCTGCTGTCAGATGAGGTAACAAGAACCTAGTGACAGATTTTCTTTAGCATGGATGTAATGTTTCATTATGATTTTTTTCCAGCCTTACACTGTTGAATTACACTACGCCTTTTCTACTCTCCTATAGATGTACCAGTCAGAAAATGATAAAACTATAGTAGAAGAGGAGCTGGCAGTGATTCTGAAGACTGCACTGGGAGTGTCAGAACTGAATGTAACAGATCTGTTTAGAGCAATAGATGAGGATGAAAAGAGTAAAATCACATATGGTAAGCTGTAGATTCTTTGAAGATTTTAGGTACAAATGTTGGTCTTATCTGTGCTTTTACATAGGCCTGCAGCCAAGCCTGCTACATTATTCTAAATAATATAGTGCAGCTCCAATGAGAACATTTTACATTAATCTCTGTATAATTTTCTTTTTTTTATGCAGAAAATTGCACACTGTTTTCATCTGAGCTGTGTACCTATGTTCTTTTTTCCTGTGGGCAACATAATGATGTGCAAGAAGTGTAAATTTTATTTTACCCTGGCATGTTCCTTACAAATAAGAAGGCATGTTTGACATCATTAGAATATAAAACTTTACAGTTTTTATGTAAAAAATAAATAAAAGATTCATAAATGCCAGAAAGATAATACAATTATACCATTGTCACTTTAAATTGATTCTGCCAATCCGTTCTCAAAGAAAAAAACAAACAAACAAAAGCAAAGAACATGTAACTTTGCAAAACTTACAATACTTGTGTGTGGAAAAGTAGAAGAAATTTGTAGTTCCCAGTTACCATTAGCCCCCTTCACATGTCCTGGTGCTTCCTGTATTGGGAAAACCAGCACTGTAGTCTGTGTCTGTGTTCCATCGGTATGTACGTATGTGACATGCATGTATCTGTTTGCTGTACGTGTGTCACATCCGTGTGACACGTACCAGTGCCTGGGAAAAGCCATCAGTGGTTGATACCGTTTAATGGTTAACTGAAAAGATGGTAACAAATTGCAAGCTTTCGAGACTACTCAGGTCTCTCCATCAGGCTAGGCTAATCTACTTCATCTGGATGCCAGGCTGAGTGGTGGCATGATGCGATTGTTCAGCTTGACATCCAGGAGACACTGAGCTCAGAGTCAGAGCGCAGCTTCAGTGACCTGCAGTGACTTCATTGAGGTTACCGCAGGTCACTGAAGTTGTGGTTGCCACGGGCAGCTCATTGTGAGTGGTTTGATGAAATGCGATGACCTCAATGAGATCAGTGCTAGCACCTTGAGAAAATTCTTACTGATCTAGTGGTGACGTAATCAAGGTTACAACAGTTCAGTGACCAGCGGTAACCTCTGAAGTTGTTGCTAGTCAGTGAAGCTGCTCCCCAATCTTCTCTGATTGTGTCCTGGATTCATGGCTGAGCAGTCGCATCATGCCACAGCTCAGCTATGTAATCGAGCTGTAGCAGAGCTGGACTTCTTCATGGGACAGATGGATTGTCTTTGGACAGGTGAGGAATATTTTTTATTTTCATTTTTAGTGTATTGGGAAAATGAGGGTGGGATGTGTTTTATTTCAATTAAAGGACTTTATTCTTACTGTTTATTTTTTACAATATGACAATGAGGTCAGTAATGGGGGCGTGTAATAGACTCCTCTCCATTACTAACCTCTGGGCTTCATGTCCGCTGACAATACAACGCTGGCATCAACCCAACCCTATTATCACACTTGCCACAGCATCAGGGCAAGTGGAAAGAGCGAGGCTAAGCGCCATATTTGACGCATCTTATGGATGCACCATTTCTGGGGCAACTGAGGTCTGATGTTGGTAGCCTGGTGGGTGGGCAATATCTATTAATATCAACCCACAAATGTCTGTTTAGTCTTTGCTAGTTAGAATTTATAGGGGGACCCTACATGATCATTTTTTTTCTGAGGTCCAGCTGACCAGTAAAGGCTAATTAAACAACTGTGAGCTCTTATTAATAGCTGGGGAACCTTTTTGGGATACTGTCCCCTTTCCCAGAATAGTAACATCGGCCTCCAGCAGTGGGCTTTTCCTCTGCCGGCTATCACGCAAAAGACCATGCCAATTTTTTAATTCTTTATTTGTACACAGCGGGTCATGAATACAACACTCATCATTGTCGACTGGTTGCGCTGATCTCAGGGAGACTAGCCGACAATGACCAGAACTGTCGCCTTTTCCCAGGCTCTGGTACGTGTCACGCTGATGACACACAGATGTCACCCGTGTGTCCTCAGTGAGCACGTGTGCGGCACGCATTTTGGCCGTGGTGCGTGTAAAAAAAAAACCTGACATGTCTGCGTGTTTTTCACACTGACCGCTTGTACCAGACATGTGCGCACCACCATGCGTGTGTCCGTATTTGCTGTCCTTAAAAAATGGACTGCATACGGTCACAAAAAACGGATGTGTGAAGGGGGCCTTATGCACAACAGTCAATCCTTAGAAGCATGCAAGTTACTAAATGCCAGCTGATTGCCAAGATATGCCAACTAATTTCACACATATGTATTGTAGATCACTGCAATCAGATATTTTTCTTTATTCTTGGATATTAACATTATTTCACCTTTTTTTTCTTTCCAGTGGACTTTGACAGGTTTGCTGCTTTAAACCCACATTTTGCTGAAATGTTTCTTTATCCAAATATGGTGGACTCTGAAACATGTGTGGATAGTTCTTCTGCCACTGCCCCTAACGGTTTCTGTACTGATTTCACACCTGAAGACATGGAAGAATACCATAATGAACAAAAGAAACTGAACTAAAACTGGAACTAAATCTCCCTCTCCTGGTGAGGGGCATATGTGTATCGTACCTCTCAACATAGTTAAACCCATCTCCTATTTTTATTTGTATCTTTGTGACAGTTTCATTATTTTTTGTTTTGCTTTTTTGGGTTATGTGTTCTTTAGTACAATCAAAGTGTTTGGAAAGCAAAGATGGAACATGGTCTGAATAACTTCATAGGGTGCCATGTACATACACTAGGACAGGAGGAAACAGTGGTGTTGCACATGGTAACCCATTGGGGACTGGACTAAATTGATATGTTATCATTTTCATACCTCGCCCACACTGTGTGCTGTGATTTATAAGCAACATATGCCAAAAAACCTTTGAAAAAGTACCTTCACTTGAACAGACATGTAGGTTTGTAGCATAATCTAAAAAGTTCATGGTTATATAATGTGTAAACCTGTGGACTATTGCCTAAGGTGCAGTCAATCAGCTGTCAACAGTGATATGTGATTGGGACATCTTTCTGGGCTCCTCATTCATCTACAGGAGTGTTTTATTTTCGCCTCAATAAAATAATATTCTGTTCACATGACGGGACTTAAGGGGCATTTACACTGCCAGATAATCGTTGAAAATGCTCGTTTCACGATTATCTTGCCGTGCCGATAATCAAGCAAATGCTCGTTCATCTGATGAATTGATCTTCTATGTAGTAGTGTAAACTGCACTGCTGAGAACAATCAGTGTAGATTGCTCAGAGAGCGTCGAAACGACCACCGATAGGCAAGTAAGGGTTATTGGACCCTTACTCTTTTCATAATATTAACATACTGCAATCCTAATAAACATATTGGTTGGATTGTGGGCAGTCGTTGGCAGGATTTCATGGCCATCGTTATCACCATTAGTGAACAGTGCTATATTTTCTGATTTCCTCCAACATTGAATATCCATCTTTAGCCTGAGATTCCTTGGGTCAATACAAATGAATTGACTGTCAGCAATAAACGACTACTGAGGAGTAAATATTACCGTTTAAAAGGCTGTTTATACAGGCACACTGCGCTAAGCGATCTGTAATAGTTCGCTCAGTGCCCATAGGCTGCTGTCGTTTACAAAGGACGACACACTGCCGAGTGATAATTTTTGAGCCTGCTTAAAAATAATTTCAGCCGATGAACGAGTAACTTGTTTGTTCTTCGGGTGATCGATAGCCTGTTTACACAAAGATTTATTTTTTTGAATGAGCGTTCCCAGAAGCGTTCTTTCACAATAATCTTTCAGTGTAAATGCACCTTTAGTGTCGACACATCCAGGCTCCGAAGAGATTTTGTAAGGTCTTTTGGTATTTGTTCTAATGTATCTGTTTTGGCATTTTCTAGTTGCACTGCTTTTATGGCACTCAGTGCGTTTCCTGTTTGAATGTTAATGCACTGGAGTATTAAAACTCCTGTGCCGAGATGCAGCACACATCCAAGATGTAATGTGTTTTCCATGTGCTGTACAGAGTGTGCATGAACAGCAGAATCTGTGACGTCTAGTGCACTTTGGTGAGTTCTTCTCTAGGTCATTCTTTATGTTGCGTTACCCTCATTGATTACCGAACAAACTTTATTTGACGTTACATACTTAGTTCATTTTGTGTTCATTGCGCATTTACATAGTATTATAAACAGTTATTTACAGGTCATTTTCTTGTTTTCAAGTATTAATGATTTACAGGTCCCCTGCCACATTATGACTGTTGTAGACTGATTTACATAAAAAAAGATGAATACTAATCAGAAAACGAATCTTGTACGTGTTGTCTACATAATGTTGGGCTAGGATCATATAGGCTGTGCCTTTTTAATAGCTTTTAAAGCACATTTCCAACCAAAATGTGAAATGACCATTAAATATTAAGATTCTGTTCAGATCACATTTGTGTCCCTTAAATATAGACGCCATGACATATATACATCGAAAAGATGCTTCTGCTGAATTCTATACAGTGGCATAACCTATTTTTTTTTTTTTCAATGTATCAGCCAGACCTAGTTCAAAGGACATTAATTTGTAATCTGTTAGGCCGATACAGCCCTATGAACACATTTATACCATTTTTAAAGAGATTCTCCGGGAATAGGAAAAAAAAAAAAAGAAATAACTAGAGGAAATGTTATTATAAATTTCTAAATACCTTTTATTAGGAAATCACATTTATTTATTAATGATAATAATTTTTTCCAATGTGGGATTAAACAGAAACCTGATCTAGTAGGACAGATTCCTGTGAGCATGTGCAGTAGGAAGCTCTGTTGCGGTCTCCTGGTAATAACCTATTATGTTATGGTCAAGTTATTTCTAGGTCACAGAATTCAGATAGACAGGGTAGACAGCAGTGTGAGCAGCTTTGTCTTCTTCAGCACCCCTTGTGTCTCCAGTATTACGTCATAATGTCCACTGGTGGCACAACTTCCCACACAAGGGATGGTGCCTCAGAGATTCTACTGCACATGCTCACAGGCACCTGTTCTAGGTCACGCGTCTCTCAGGGTAACAAGACAGAGGCCATTCTACCGTTATTACCTCCATATACAGAATAAGTGTGATTTTCTAATTAAAGGTATTTAGCAATTTATTTATTCACACATTTTCTTCATTTATCATTTAGTTTTCCATTCCTAAGGCACACCTTTATTGTGTACATTGACAGCTTACGCGGCATACATGCTGAACGTACGTCACAAGTGTGATGTGAACATAGCCTAAAGAAGGAGGTTTTGTCCGGAGTGTTAATTTAAGACCTAATTACCAAAGTTTGGCTGCTGTTATGACTTCCGATTTAATATGTATTGTAATTTTTTTATTTTTATTTTTAAAGTTTTTGGTGGAATCTCTGTACAAGAAATCACGGTATGTGCCGGTATCAACAATGTCAAGTCAGTCCTTCCTATTGCAAAATATAGAGGCAAACCTAGAACGGGAAAGCTGCTGGGAATGTTGGCTCCTCAGGGTTGCCAATATTGTGCAGACTGTTTTCGGCTTTGGAAACACATGGGGAGCTTGAGATTCTCTGAGGCTTCTCTGTTCTACTTTGCTTCTCTTTGGCTAGAAGTAGGAATTATTTAGGTAGTCACAATATATTAGAGAGTTGCTCCTAATACAATTCCCGACAAGTAAGTGCCATGGCACTCTGTGCTGCAAGTGCTATCTGATCTAGTAGTTCATCTCGCTAAACCTTCTCCTCAGCAGTGGACATGTAACAGGTGCATCTTTATGTAAATCCGAAAGGAAATTCCAGGAAGGGGGAGAGGGCACCAGTGACAGAACAGTAACGAAAAATCCAAGGTGACACAATGTAACTGATAAAATAGAATTTTTTATTTGATCAAAATGTAAAATATATGCATAACATTACACCATTATATATTTAAAAAATTATTTTATTTTTAATCATACTCTATTAAAATGAGTGTATTATACGATAACCAGAGGTAAAATCCACTAAAATATGGAAAGCTACATAGAATGAAGTGAGCAAATCGATGTATACATATATGTTAGACTATACTGATATGAAATAACATAAATATGTAACTGTATACAAAAACTGAAAAATAATGTGCTCAGTCCAAAAAACCAGGTAATGCCCCTATATAAATGCACTGGAAGTGAAAAAACAATGGTGCTGGAGTGCAAAAGAAACTACAACTATGAGTGGTTGTTGCACAGGGCACATTTAATTTTTAATGTGCCTGTATATGCTCACCATTTTTCTTCTCTTTTATCATTATATATATATACACACATTTATTGCATGTTTAGTTGTAGTTTCTTTTGCACTCCAGCACCATTGTTTTTTCACTTCCAGTGCATTTATATAGGGCATTACCTGGTTTTTTGGACTGAGCACATTATTTTTCAGTTTTTGTATACAGTTACATATTTATGTTATTTCATATCAGTATAGTCTAACATATATGTATACATCGATTTGCTCACTTCATTCTATGTAGCTTTCCATATTTTAGTGGATTTTACCTCTGGTTATCGTATAATACACTCATTTTAATAGAGTATGATTAAAAATAAAATAATTTTTTAAATATATAATGGTGTAATGTTATGCATATATTTTACATTTTGATCAAATAAAAAATTCTATTTTATCAGTTACATTGTGTCACCTTGGATTTTTCGTTACTGTTCTGTCACTGGTGCCCTCTCCCCCTTCCTGGAATTTCCTTTCACATTTCCGGATGGTCTGCCATCCATACGTTTGGTGGTATTGTCACTATTTTATTTATATATACCAATTTTTATTATTTTGGGACATTCTAGTATTATTGTGACATATATCATCTGTTTCTACTCTTTCTTTATGTAAATCCGGTATAGAATAGAGAATATTTTACTTTTTCTGCTACTATTGACATTCCTACTTAATTTTAGGAATACAATTTTTAAATTCTTGGCTGTTTTGGTGAAAAAAAATAATCCTACATCAGTACAGTTAAATTCCTTTAATTTTGCATCTGATAATTCAGAGATTGACCAGAGATCAAACTGGGAATCAATTACAAAATTCCTCCAGTATTCTAAGGGTAGTTACATATTTTGGGTTAATATATTTTTACGATCTCTCTGAAGGTCCTCCACCCTTACAAGCGCTCTGTATACACATTTAATGGATATCAAATAATCCAGAATTACCAGTAATCTGACACCATTCTTATTAATGCTCTCTGAACGGAATTTTACTTTATAATGAAGAATTTAAAGATCAACTTTCATTCATTAAATCAATAATACGCATGAAAATAAGCAACTTTGTAATATATCTCATCAGCGAAATCTGCTTCTTTCTCCTCCAAGACCATCATTAATTCTCCAAATTCTCAATTCACTGGTAAAATTTGTATTCAGATTTTTACTGAGATGGGAGATGATAGTCGCTACTGATAAGTTTCTATATAGATAGGAGGGGGAGGAGCTCTGCATCTAGCGCCTCTTATGTCCCTCCTACATAGGAGATGATAGTCGCTACTGGTTAGATTCTAGGTAGAGGGTGGGAGGAGAAGCTGTTAGCATAGGTCATACCTCCCCTCCCATTTATATAGAATCTTATCAGTAGCGACTGTCCTCTCCTATCTCAGTAACGGGAATATCTGTATTCACCAAAGACAGATTTTACTCATGAATTGAGAATTTTGAGAATGAATGATCAGTCCTAGTGGAGAAAGAAACAGATTTCTCTAATAAGATTTATGTATTATTGATTTATAAAAATTAAAACAATGATTTCTGTTTTTTTTTTCCATTTTCTTTTTACCATTGAGACACTTTTCACCTTTAATTGAAATTGATTCATTTTGATTTTGCTCTCTTGGTGTGCGGATTCTTCTTCCTTGCTGGATGCTACAGTTCAGGAATGTTTTACATTTAAGATGTCAATGTAGAAATGTTTGAACTAATTCTCAGGTTGATTTTGTGTGGGTGCAACATAAAAGGTGCCTGCAAGTGACAATAAAGGAGCTGTCAAAAGCTGTGCTTTGATGGTTCTTAATTACATTTATCCCTGTTAATATATAAACTTTCATTTTCGGCCTTGAAAACGTGGCAGCTGACACCTTGTTTGATGCTATAGCCCCTTAAATAAAAAGCAGCTACTGTGAACTAATTAAGGAAAGCTTGTTCTGGGCCACTAAATGTGGATTTAGGAAATCATAAACTGACGTCTGTATTCATTCCAGGGGAAATGCTTGCTGGCCTTTCTGCTATTTTTATTGCTTGTAAATCAATTACTTTTTTTCTTTCTATTTTTTTTTTCCTAAAATTGTGATGTGATTTGCCTCTGTGTGATGGGTCCATTGATGCCCTTTGATCTCAACTAAGCAAAGCTTTGGGTGTGATTTAAATGCTGTTAAGCCTGTGTTTTGTTGGTGAGGGACTGAGGACCTTGATGAGTGGCATGTATAAAAATACATTTTGATGAAATAAAAGAAATTCATGAAGGGAAGACGTTCCGCTCTATTTCTAATCACGCTTTCAATGCGTGTGTTACTTTTCACTGCCGATGTTTTTGTATCTGTCAAATTGACATACTGAGTGTTGTGTGTATGTTATCTTGTAACATAAATTTATGCACAACTCAATAGTTTCTGTTACATGGTATTATTAGAACACTTCAAATTTTTAGTAAAATCTTTTGCTGTGTAGAATTGAGGATTTTTTTCAACATATGCTAGTGTTTAATTCTAAACTGTACCGATTTCTATGGAAAAATAAAAGCGAGATTTCCAGTACTTTACATGTTTCTCATTATTTAAGTAGTTTATTGAAAAACTGATTCATTTATTTTTTTATGTTAATTATTATCATTCTGTTGCACTACACTTGATTGACATTTGTTATGAAGCTCGAAATGGATTTGCGGAATTTTATTTTAATCTGTAGAGATAAGAAGTATGATCCATCTCGTGGTTCATCCTAATCTAGTAACAGTATTTGGATAAACCCTATCCCACTCCTTTCTATGACCATCATATAATGACTGTTTACATTAATTGAGTAATCATTCAAATAATTTATCTTTTTTTATATATATATATATATTTGTCAGGAATTTTAATTACGTGTAGATTTTTTTCTGAGACGTTTTCACTGATCGATCGTTCAGTAGACCCTGAACAGTGCGCTTCTCAGCAGATGGGAGCACACAGCTCATCTCTAAGCTCTCACATAGACCAGAATATCAATTCAATAGAAAGCACGGACTATTTTTTCTATTGAATCCATACGTCTGTCTGGTAAGCTCTCAGGCACGAGGGCATCCAGCGGGCAGTTAAAGTGTCTTTAAAGCGAACCTGTCACCTCGTTTTTCAGCTACTGCCTTTCAGAGCTTATCCACAGCATTCTATAATTCTATATTTTCCGCACCCGGGGGGCGGTCCGATGGCCGTCGCAGGTCTGGGTCCGGCGGCTCCCATCTTCATACAATGTTGTTATCCTCCGTGCTTCGTGTTGCGGCTCCTGCGCAGGCGTACTGATCTGTACTGCAGTGCACAGGCGCTGGGCCTCTCTGACCTTTCCTGGCGCATGCGCATTGCAGTACTTTGCTCTGCCCTCAACTGGGCAGTTCAGTGCGCCTGCGCAGGAGCCGCTACACGAAGTAAGGAGGATGACTACATCGTATGAAGATGGGAGGACCCGGACCTGCGACACCCAGTGGACCGGACCGCCCTTGGGTGAGTATAATAAAACTTGTTTTTCTTATCTTTAAGGTTAGATCGGGGGCTTATCTACAGCATTATAGAATGCTGTAGATAAGCTCTGAAAGGCAGAGGCTTGCAGCTTCTAGCTGAAAAACGAGGTGACAGCTTCCTTTTAAAGTTTTATATTTGCAGTCTCCATAATTAGTTTTGTTATACTGCATTACTTCTCTGGATCTGATCCTGACTTACTGGCTGTATTGCAATATGTTCAGATGTGTGGAATTTCATGCGGACTGTCCACCTTTAGTACAAGTGAAATTTGCATCTTATGCATGCAAATAGGGTTTTTGATAATTCCATGAACAGACAATGAAGCTGGAAATCTATATGAAAAATTTTCAAAGTTCCAGCCTTCGAATATTGTTATGAAAAAATACACATCTGATTTGAATCCATTCTGAGAATGTGCTCCTATAGTCAAGCACGGCGTTTTTAATTGATTGTTGCTGTTGAGGTTTTTTGTTTCCAAACTTGTTGACTGATATTTCATTAGGTAGGGCTCATTCAGACAAGCATATTAACCATCCGTGTTCTGTGCATATACAAAACTGATAGAGTGTAGATAGCACGAGGACCAGTGCAAGTCAATGTGGTTCACATAAACGTTTTCACACACAGACCAATGGGCCACATATATAAAATAAAATCACTGCATGCACTACTTTAATCCATATTGTAGACAAGACTCGCCCATTATAAGTCAACGGGTGCGTAAAAAAATTTATCACATGTGAGTTACCATCTCTATGGCATGTCAAGCGGTTTTTCAGCAGCAGACTAAGGAAGGGAGACACACACTAGTCATTACTAGTGGGTAGGCGGAGCCCAGATGGGATAGACACCTCAGATTAAAAAGAGTGTTGACCGGCCCCTCCAGCTCGGGCTCCTCCTACTCCAGCTCTCCAGTCTAAAATTTGAGGTCTCAGAGGATAGTCGCTGCTGGTGCAGCTCCTCAGAAGAATTTTTTATCGGACAGAGACGTGGACAGTGGTCTAGAGGTCTCAGGGGTCTCAGCGCTGCTGGACCCCACCCCTCCCTTGGCGGATCTGCATTACCCTTATGGTGGTCCCTACAGAACCCTGCCGGCCCTGGGGGATGAGGGTTGCTTCCCTGGCGGGGATGCAAACCACGCTTCTGGGGTCACTGCGTTCCCCGCCCTGGGGGAAGCTACGGGCACAGCGCCACAAATCCCTGGGGGTCCCTGTGGCGCTCAGCTGGGTGAGTACTCAAAAAATACATTTTTTTATTAATGTGTTTTGAGTGCTTCAGGTGGATGCCTGCAGGACATAGGATCGCTCCGTTGTGGACGGGGCAGGAGGAGAGCGGGGGAGTCGCGCGCTTCTTTTTTGAAACCGGGGGGGCGTGGCCTCACGCTTCCCGCTCTCTCGCGGGCAGGAAGCGCTCTGAGCCCGCGATTCGCCGGCTCTTTCTCTTCCGGCTTTATCCTCCAGCGCGGCGGCCATTATTTTAGGCATCTCTGGGCTCCTCACTCTCCTCCCCTCCCGAACAGAAGCTAAGACACAGCGGTACACCGCGGACCAGCTGGGTGAGTCGCTTCTGCCTGTCAGGGCAGAAGCTTAATTTTCTCACCCCCACAGCGCAGGCACCCTTCTTCAGCACAATAAGAAGGCGCTGTCCTGCAGCTTTTCCTCATAAGAGGCACCCTGTCTGGGGCTCGCACACCTTTTTAACTTAAAAGGTTGTGGGGAGTCTGCGACATTAACCCCTTCAATGCGGTTAACCATTAATGGGAGACAGCTGGGTAGCTCTCTCTAAGAGCTTTAACCCTTCAGCGTTCAGTTTTTTTCTTTAAAAAAAAAGACCACACTGTCCTAGTTACTGACAGGTTTAACCTGCCATATACTGCTTGAGGGCATGTCAGATCAAGAGCCAAGAGGTGCGGACAGTCTCCCAGATCCGCTACAGGATCAATCTCGCGTATCTGACACGCAGACCTCGACGGCATCAAGCGCAGCGGTCGGAGGTGTCAGTGATGTCAAAATGGAGGCCCTCGCTCGTTCCATTGATGGCCTGTCTGAACTTCTAGGTCGTTGGGTGTCAGCTAGACCTTCTCATGGTAGGAAGCGACACAGGCCGGTGCCATCCTCCCCGCGTAGCGACTCGGAGATATCGGGCTTGGAGGGTTCCCCTTCAAACTCGGATGGGGAGTTGTCGGATTCAGATAAGGAGGATCGGCAGGGACACTCTGCCTCTCTTTTGGGCCGTACAGAGGCTTTTATTGGAGCCATGAGGGAGGCGTTGCAGTTACCGGAGGAGGTAACTAGACGTCCTGGTAAGTCGGCCCGGATGTTTCAGGATTCGCATAGGTCGCGATCAACTTTACCATCTCTGGATGAACTTAACGAGGCAGTGGAGCAGGAACGTCTGTGTCCAGATAAACGTTTTCAGGGGACACGATTGTTTGAGACGCTCTATCCGTGTACAACGGAGTTGGTGGATAATTGGATTCCTTCTCCTGAAGTGGATGTCCCTTTATCCCAGCTTAGCAAATCTTCGTTACTTCCTGTTAAAGGGAAGGCGAGTCTACAGGATCCGCTGGACAGAAAAACGGAGATGGCGGCAAAATCCATCTACGAGGCCGCGGGTCATGGATTCAGAGCAGTACTAGGGTCCATGGGTGCTTGTAAAGCTTCCCTAAGCTGGTTAGACAGTCTAAGGACGGCGTGGCAAGATGGATCCCCTCTATCCGAGGTAGATGGGCTTTTCAAGTTGTTGGAGGATGCATCCCGATATGGCTATGATGCAGGTCTGGATACTGCGTCACTGCTGTCCAGGGCGCAATCCTCGGCGGTCACAGTCAGAAGAGCACTGTGGCTTAGACAGTGGACCGGAGACGCGGTTTCCAAGCAAGGTTTGCTATCTTTGGCTTACAAGGGTGGTCAGTTATTTGGATCTGACCTCACGGAGCTGATTGCCAAGGCAAAGGCAAAAGAAGCGGCTTTACCGCAGCGAAAAGCTGTGGCTTCTGCGTCTGGCAGACCTAGTGCCGGTAGTGGTTGGCGGTCCTTTCGGTCCAGGGGACGGTTCGGTCAGCCCTCTTGGGGATCGGGTCGTCCCTCTTTTTCAGGAAAAAAGACCTCTCAGAAATCCCGCACTCCCTGGAAACAAAGTTTCCGTCAAGACAAGCGGGAAGCTGACAAAAAGCCCTCTAAGGCGGACTGACGCCAGGGTTCCACTCGAGGGCTCTCGAGTGGGGGGTCGCCTGCTCCAATTCGAATCGACTTGGGTTTCCTGCGTTCCAGACGTCTGGGTGACGCAAGTTGCGTCGGCAGGCTATTTCATAGAATTTTCTTCTCGACCCCCGGACAGTTTTTGCCAACTCGCATTCCGTCGGAGCCCGAGCTATTTGCCGCTCTACTGCGAGAGGTCGATTCCCTTCTGCAGAAGGGTGTGGTGGTACCGGTTCCGCCGGAGGACCGGGGAAGAGGGTTTTATTCCAACCTCTTTGTGGTCCCCAAAAAGGAGGACAAATTTCGTCCCATTCTGGATCTCAAGAGATTGAATCGCATGTCCGCACCCGGAAATTCCGCATGGAGTCACTTCGCTCCGTTGTGGCGGCCCTGTCGCAGAATGATTTTTTGGTGTCAATCGACATTCGCGACGCCTATTCGCATGTTCCCGTCGGAAGGGCCCACCAACGCTTCCTCCGTTTTGCCATAGGTCAGGACCACTACCAATTTGTGGCCCTACCATTCGGGTTGGCCTCAGCACCCAGAGTTTTTATGAAAATTCTAGCACCTCTCATGGCGATTCTTCGAAGACAGGGGGTTACGATTCTTCCCTACCTGGACGACCTTTTGATTGTGGCGTCTTCAAAGGAGGAGGCGATGACTGCTCGCAATCTATCCCTTCAGCTCCTGGAGGACTTCGGGTGGCTGGTCAATTGGGAGAAGTCGTCTCTGGAACCGTCGCAGTCAATCCTGTTTTTGGGGATGCATTTCGACACGGTACGAGCAGTGGTGTCTCTGCCTCCAGACAAGCAAGCATGTCTCCTTCGACATGCACAGGTTATGAAATCTTCAACAGCAATGTCCCTTCGAAGCTGTATGCGCCTTCTGGGTTTGATGGTGGCGTCCATGGAGGCACTTCCGTTTGCCCAGTTTCATTCCAGGGCCCTCCAAAAGCTCATTCTGAGCCGTTGGGATCGATCGCAGGCTTCGCTGGATTGCAGGGTCATCATCTCCCACAGGGTACGAGAGTCGCTAGGATGGTGGTTACGTCCAGAAGCGTTATCCCTGGGGAAGTCTTTCCTCCCTCCGAAGTGGTCGGTCATAACCACCGATGCCAGCCTGACGGGCTGGGGGGGTGTCTGGAACGATCTCTGGATTCAGGGAGTATGGTCGTCGGAAGAGTCTGTCTTGCCGATCAACATCCTGGAATTGAGGGCGATTTTCCTTTGCCTCCAACACTGGACGGTCCCTTTAAGCGGTCGGCCAATCCGAGTGCAGACAGACAATGCGACGGCGGTCGCATATATCAACCACCAAGGCGGGACAAGGAGTTCCAGGCTCATGGTGGAGGTATCTTGGATCCTGGTATGGGCAGAGACCAGAGTGCCAGCCATCTCTGCGATCCACATTCCAGGAGTTCAGAATATCACGGCGGACTTTCTCAGTCGCGAAAAGATGGATCCCGGAGAATGGAGTTTTCATCCGGAAATTTTTGCACTGCTGTGCTCCCGTTGGGGAACTCCCCAAGTGGATTTGATGGCATCCAGGTTCAATGCCAAGTTACCGACTTTCATGTCCAGGCACAAGGATCCGAAGGCTGTGGCAGTGGATGCTCTGGTGGCTCCGTTGGACCATTTCGAGCTGATCTATGTGTTCCCGCCGATATCCTTACTTCCTCTGGTGTTGCGTCGGATCAGGCTGGAGAGAATCCCGGCTATGTTGATAGCCCCGGATTGGCCAAGGAGGACGTGGTTTTCGACTCTGGTGTCGCTTCTGGCAGCACCTCCATTTCCACTTCCTCTTCGCCCGGACCTGTTAACCCAAGGGCCCGTTCGTCATCCGGACCTGAAGTCTCTGCGTTTGACGGCGTGGCTCTTGAGACCGAAATTTTGACCCGTCGAGGTTTTTCAGCCGAAGTCATTGCCACTTTGCGAGCTGCCAGAGGTCCGGCTACTACTAGGATTTACCACAAGACTTGGGAAGCCTTCTTTTCGTGGTGTTCGGGTTCTTCAAGGAACCCGAGGATTTTTTCCGTTCCCAATTTGTTGGCCTTTCTGCAATTCGGGCTGGACAAGGGTTTGGCAGTTAGCACCCTGAAAGGTTAGGTTTCTGCTCTGTCCTCGCTGTTTCGGAAGGCTATCGCCTCGCGTAGGGACGTACGTTCCTTTTTTCGCGGAGTAACCCGTCAGTTTCCGCCACGGAAGGCGCCTGTGTCTCCTTGGCGGCTCAATCTTATTTTGGAGGCTCTCCAACATGGACCTTTTGAGCCTATGGACTCTGTTAACCTTTCTTTGCTTTCTTGGAAGGTTGCCTTCCTAGTGGCGGTCACCTCTTTGAGAAGGGTTTCTGAGTTGGCGGCTCTTTCTTGTTCGCCTCCTTTCCTGGAGTTTCACCCGGATCGTGTAGTGCTTCGCACACGGGGCGACTTCCTACCTAAGATTGTGTCGCAATTTCATGTTAACCAGGATATTGTGTTGCCCTCGCTCTGTCCAGTGCCGAGGAATGCAAAGGAACGGGCCTTGCACACATTGGATCTGGTGCGGGCTTTGAAGTTCTATTTGTCTATTACTCAAAGTTTTCGGAAGTCGGACTCTCTGTTTGTGATTCCAGCAGGTCGTCGGCGTGGTTAACGAGCTTCCAAGGACACTATAGCTCGTTGGATTCGGTCGGCCATTTTAGAGGCTTACCGACTTAAGGGCGAACCTTGCCCGGTTAAGATTCGAGCTCACTCAACGAGAGCTGTGGGTTCATCATGGGCCTTTCATCAAGGGGCCTCGGCAGCTCAGCTCTGCCGGGCGGCGACCTGGCGTTCCGTCCACACGTTTACAAAATTTTATAAGGTGGACGTCAGTGCTTCCGCTGATGCGGCCTTAGGACGAAGGGTCCTACAGGCGGCTGCAGTTTAAAGTTTTTTCCGTTAACTTGTAGTTAGTGCTGGTTGCGCATTTATTTAGGTTGTTGGGTTTCTGCCTCTGTTGGTTTTTTGCCCACCCTTATTTTTGGACTGCTTTGGGACGTTCCACTAGTAATGACTAGTGTGTGTCTCCCTTCCTTCGTCTGCTGCTGAAAGACGGATTTTGGTAAGAACTTACCTGTAAAATCCTTTTCAGCGAAGAAGGAAGGGAGACACACATCCCTCCCATGGCAGAAGTGTGTTGTTGTGTTTTCAGATGCGGCGTGACCCTTCTCTGATAGCGATTATCTGGGCTGAGGTCGGCGCGCTAAGGCTCTGTTCCAGCATCGCCAGCTCATCGCAGTAGTCAGGTTCAGTGAGTAGTACCTGGAACTGTGTGGTTTTTTTCCTGTGACATGCATAACCTGTATTCTTGTTTCTTCTCTGAAGTCCTTCAGAAGTGGTTATGTTGCTCCGCTGGTGATATTTGCTCTTCCTTAGCTTGTGTACGACTGGAGAGCTGG
The DNA here is from genome assembly GCA_033576555.1 of Oophaga sylvatica. Classification (NCBI taxonomy): domain Eukaryota; kingdom Metazoa; phylum Chordata; class Amphibia; order Anura; family Dendrobatidae; genus Oophaga; species Oophaga sylvatica. The sequence goes on along the minus strand of JARQOD010000006.1, from coordinate 204,299,536 downwards.
AGTAGGAGGAGCCTGAGCTGGAGGGGCCGGTCAAAACTCTTTTTAATCTGAGGTGTCTATCCCATCTGGGCTCTGCCTACCCACTAGTAATGACTAGTGTGTGTCTCCCTTCCTTCTTCGCTGAAAAGGATTTTACAGGTAAGTTCTTACCAAAATCCGTCTTTTTATGGATACATTACAACTATAAATATAGAAAACTCTATTTGTTTTATTATTAAATTGCTCATATAAATAACGGATGGCATATGGATTGACAACATGGACACACAGAATGCATCCTGATGTAAAAAGGCTATGGGGAGGGTGTTGCCTGGAAGATAACTCTGCCTCCAGAGCTTATTTTACATGAAGAGCGAGTTACCAGTGTGAGACAGGTAACTAATACGGAACAGGAGAAATGGACTTTGTCTTCTTACAAACACATTTTTGCAGCTCTCTTGAGCTGTGCTGTATTGCAACAATATTGCAACATTATCTGCCTGTGAGATGGAAGCTGAGGGGTACCTGCAGATGTGTCAGTTATAATCACACACAGCTCTGCAGTGAGAGCATAGAGCGGCCATTACACATCACAATGATAACTCCCCCTTCATGTAAAATAAGCTCTGAAGGCAGCGTTGTTTTCCACTTTTTATGGCAGTTCTGAAAAAGTTTCATAACAAACTTTTTTTTTCCTTTTGGCTATTTCCCATCTAATAAACCATTATGACATATCATTTGGATATACCATGAATGTGTGCGATAAACAAACCTCTTTAATGATGGCCGTGAATGATGGAGGGTGAAGGTGGGAACATGAATGTGTATGAAAGATAAGGATGCATTGCAGACACTGATGCTATCAAATGGTTACTTAGATCACTGCTCCTCCCATGATACAAAGCTTCTTATGCAACTTTTCTGCTCCTCACATCATCGCTTTACCTCTGCTGTCATTCTAATTCCTATCCGGTTTAATGCTGTTACATAAGTGAACAGATCAATGCTTCCCACGATATTGGTTTTATCCTGCTTTCCAAAAGACCGCATTGCTACAAGATATTCTGTCTGCTTCCCCACGACTAAAAGCATTGCATACAGCCTGGAGATTATTGAATTCTACGGTTTGGTCTAAACCTCCATTTCAAGCCTGTTTTGAGTACTTTAACATTTGACGTCCGCAGTGTGGACGCAGAAGGCATTCTCCTGACTGCTAGCAGGTAAAAGCACTGGCTATCACGTTTATCATATATACCCATTGTTTTCTGGACCAGCGCTGCTGCGCTTTCTACTGAGACATAGTTTATTCCGTGATGTTATACCGCCCAGTCAGTTGTAGGATTTAACATATCTATTTAGATATAACTGTTTGACTTCCTATATGCGTTCTTGTCCCACGTGTGCTATTTGGTTGTATGTCATCCCTTCAGCTCCCCTGTTTTGATATTCAATAAAGTTTTTTCTATTTAATACTTTGGGATTTTGTTGATCGTTTCTTTTTCTCAGTTTCCATATGTTTTGGCGATTTTTTTTCCCATGGATTTCCATACTGCCCATATTTATTTTGATGTTAAGAGTTTTCTTTTTCTATATTAAATATACATCCTTTATGTGGGCATGCGTTCTATGAAGTGTTTTCATTAATTCATTTAATGTAAATTTAATCTGATGCTGTAGAAAAATGTATGTGTCTAGGTGGGCAAATTGGGTCATCAAGATGACTGTAAAAGTTTTAAATGGGAGAAATACATATAAAAAATACATGTATCTAATATTGCTTTCTGTAATATTTCTTAAGAAGTTCTGAAGTATCCTGTAGACTGTCACTTAATCCATGTGAAACTTGTGACATATAGAAACACTTAAGCTTCTCTTCCAGGATTTGCAAGAATTGGGACAACTGGATTCACCTTTTGCCTGTAGGCGCTGTGATTTTTCATTTTTTCTTTCTTTTTAATTCTACAAAATTTGAAAATATTCGATGAATAAAAAATATTTGAACTTAATACATTAATATTTTGTGGTTCATTAGTTTACCCTTGTATATGTACGTGTATTCATTATTACATTTTTAAATTCTTGAAATCCCACAACACTTATTTTTTTAAGTGCTCGTGAAATGTTTCTTGGCTTTTTATTTTAGTTATAACACAACACTGCAATTATCAATACTAGCTAAATTAATTCATTTTAGAAACTACAGACAATTCACAGCATTACACCATCATGCATGCAAAGTGCTAAATGAAGACTTAAAAGAAAAGCAGATTTATTATCAGCTATTTTTTAATGGTATAAACTGTGCAGCATCATTATTTTATTCCACAGTGCATAGAGAAAATGACATTGAATGTAACATAAAAAAGGCAATAAAGCTGATTTCCAAAGATTTTTGACATGTTACCTAAGATGGAGCTTCCTTTAAATGGGCATTTGACATCTAAAGATGACCCATTGTTTAAATGTTTATCTTTTTTTTACTTCCCATATCATTAAAAAATTGGAAAATTATCAGTTTTTACACTGATTGTTTTGATCACTTTTCATTAGTCTCATTTCAGATATGGTTACTATGAGGGATATCTGTATAAAGAATAGATAATGAAGGAGATCCACCATTCACAATAATAACCTTTATTTTTATATAGCGCTAACATATTCTGCATCGCCTTACAGTTTGCACACATTATCATCGCTGTCCCCGATGGGGCTCACATTCTAGATTCCCTATCTAGGTCTTTGGAATGTGGGAGGAAACCTGAGGAAACCCACGCAAACACAGGGAGAACATACAAACTCCTTGTAGATGTTGTCCTTGGTGGGATTTGAATCCTGGACTCCAGCTCTGCAAGGCTGCAGTGCTAACCACTGAGCCACCGTGCTGCTGAATAGATGATGGTCATAATTTGCCTCCTCCCCCTCCCTGCACAAAGACCTTTGCCCAGATCAGAGCATGCCTAGAAGACTCTTCTGAAGAGCCATTGCTGCCAATGTCTAGGTGGCTGCTGAATAGTGAGTTATACAGAACATGATGTATAAATGCCCTTTGTCTACAGTACAAATATTTTCTTTTGTATAGTAATTTGGAAAATAATGTAAAAAAAAATCAAATAAAAATGCATTTAAGATAAAATTAAAAGAACAGATTATTTTCTGACTACACATTCCTTTTTAGATGTTTTGCTAATGTTTTTCAATAATTGAAGGAATCCAAATGTGTCCAACTATTAATTGACAGTGTATTAATGCAGTTCTCTCTTAACATGAATGTTTTAATTCCAATATCCATGTCGGTATGTTTTTGTGTATGTACACAACCACAGTTCCAAAAATTTGGGATGCTGTGTAATGATTTTTGCACACTGTCAAAATTCCCCTGTACTCCTCGAACTAGTGAGCGGTCAGTTGACAACATTTATAAGAGAACTGAGAGAAGCACAGGAGTTTAGTCGGTACATGACCACAAGTCTGCAAATCTTATACATGTAGTCAAGTGACTGCTGACTTGCACAGGGATTACAAGGGAACCTGTATGTATTGACTGCAGACTTGCTCAGGGATTACAAGGGAATCTACAGTCATGGCCAAAAGTTTTGAGAATGACACAAATATTATATTTTCACATGATCTGCTGCCCTCTGGTTTTTATGTGTGTTTGACAGATGTTTTTATCACAGACAGAAATATAATAATTGCAAACCTATGAGTAACAAAAGCTTATATTGACAGTTAGAATGAGTTAATGCAGCAAGTCAATATTTGCAGTGTTGACCCTTCTTCTTCAGGACCTCTGCAATTCTCCCTGGCATGCTCTCAATCAACTTCTGGACCAAATCCTGACTGATAGCAGTCCATTTTTGCACAATCAATGCTTTCATTTTGTCAGAATTTTTAGGTTTTTGTTTGTCCACCAGTCTCTTGATGATTGACCACAAGTTCTCAATGGGATTAAGATCTGGGGATTTTCCAGGCCATGGACCCAAAATCTCTGTTTTGTTCCCTGAGCCATTTAGTTATCACCTTTGCTTTATGGCAAGGTGCTCCATCATGCTGGAAAAGGCATTGTTGATCACCAAACTGCTCTTGGAGGGTTGGGAGAAGTTGCTCTTGGAGGACATTCTGGTACCATTCTTTATTCATGGCTGTGTTTTTAGGCACGACTGTGAGAGAGCCGATTCCCTTGGCTGAGAAGCAACCCCACACATGAATGGTATCAGGATGCTTAACAGTTGGCATGAGACAAGACTGGTGGTAGCGCTCACCTTGTCTTCTCCGAATGAGGCGTTTTCCTTATGTCCCAAACAATCGAAAAATGGATTCATCAGAGAAAATAACTTTACCCCAGTCCTCAGCAGTCCACTGCCTGTACCTTTTGCAGAATATCAGTCTGTCCATGATGTTTTTTCTGGAGAGAAGTGGCTTCTTTGCTGCCCTCCTTGAGACCAGGCCTTGCTCCAAGAGTCTCCGCCTCACAGTGCGTGCAGATGCACTCACACCTGCCTGCTGCCATTCCTGAGCAAGCTCTGCACTGCTGGTAGCCCGATCCTGCAGCTGAAACACTTTTAAGAGACGGTCCTGGCGCTTGCTGGTCTTTCTTGGGCGCCCTGAAACCTTTTTGGCAACAATGGAGCCTCTCTCCTTGAAGTTCTTGATGATGCGATAGATTGTTGACTGAGGTGCAATCTTTCTAGCTGCGATACTCTTCCCTGTTAGGCCATTTTTGTGCATTGCAATGATGACTGCACGTGTTTTCTTTAGAGATAACCATGGTTAACAGAAGAGAAACAATGATGCCAAGCACCAGCCTCCTTTTAAAGTGTCCAGTGGTATCATTCTTACTTAATCATGACAGATTGATCTCCAGCCATGTCCTCATCAACACCCACACCTGTGTTAATGGAGCAATCACTGAAAAGAGGTTAGCTGGTCCTTTTAAGGCAGAGCTGCAATGATGTTGAAATGTGTTTTGGGGATGAAGTTCATTTTCTAGCCAAATATTGACTTTGCAAGTAATTGCTGTTAAGCTGATCACTCTTTATAACATTCTGGAGTATATGCAAATTGCCATTAGAAAAAGTGAAGCAGTAGACTTTGTAAAAATTAATATTTGTGTCATTCTCAAAACTTTTGGCCATGACTGTATATGTAGTGACTGCAGTCTTGCACAGGGATTACAAGGGAACCTGTATGTTGTGACTGCAGACTTGCACAGGGATTACAAGGGAACCTGTATGTAGTGACTGCAGTCTTGTACAGGGATTACAAGGGCGCCTGTATGTAGTGACTGCTGACTTGCACAGGGATTACAAGGGAACCTGTATGTAGTGACTGCTGACTTGCACAGGGATTACAAGGGAACCTGTATGTTGTGACTGCAGACTTGCATAGGGATTACAAGGGAATCTGTATGTTGTGACTGCAGTCTTGCACAGGGATTACAAGGGAACCTGTATGTAGTGACTGCAGACTTTAACATTTTAAACCCCTTTAAAATTTTGTTGACAGATTGAACTGCATGTTGATGTTCCCTTTAATATAAAATAAAAGCAGCTTGCAGCATATTTCCAAATGTCCGTAATGTGGCTGATACACAGATTAAAGTAATAACCTTGGTGAATAAATCTGCTTTGTGGTTCTTCTTTAATCGGCATTCCAAGTTTTCTGGTAATGAGATTTTGGTGCGCAGGGGCAGAACTGTACATGGTGACTTATCGTCCTTCCCCAGCTCCTTTGCCTTTCTTGAGTGATTGATTGACAGGTCACTTTTATCTGGGGCAGCACGGTGGCTGAGTAGTTAGCACTGTTTCGTCTCAGTGCTGGGGTCCTGGGTTCAAATCCCACCAAGGACAACATCTGCTGGGAGTGTATGTTCTCCCCATATTTCTGTGGATTTCCTCTTGGTACTTCAGTTTCCTTCCACACTCCAAAGAAATACTGATAGGGAATTTACATCGTGAGCTCCAAGAAGGACAGCAAAGACAATATCGGTAAAGCGCTACATAATATTATGGCACTATTTATGTAAAGTTAATAAATAAAATCTGCCACTGGCTTGAAATTTTGCGCCGACACAGGCGCCATGTGAGCAGATTGTTTTTTCAGCTGATCTTCAATAAAATGGTTCCGGGGATGGCGCATGCGCAGGTTCAGATCTTGGCTCAATTAAATCTCTAAAAAACATCCGTGACCTATCATTCAAATATAAGAGGCAGCAAAAGGGGCCAGGAAATGGAGAGGACCCAGTGTTAGTCCGAACCCTGTGAACAGAAATCTCTACCAGAAAACTTCAAATGCTGATTAAAGAAGAACCACATAGTGGATTTTTTCCCTAAAGGTATCAATAATATCAGCCCCATTATGGCCATGTCTTTAACTTGCAAATCCATGCTGACAGGTTCTTTCATAAAAAATTAGGTAAAAAGTGGTAGTCCATTACTTAGACAACTCCTTCCTAAATACTATATTCCCCAGTGTAAAATAAAAATGACAAATCCTCACCTGGGCATCGGCCCAGTTCCAGCGATAACGGTGCAGAGTGTTGAAGGGCTGAAGTAAAATTTGTATGAGACGTGAACACTGCTACCAATCACAGATGGCTACTTGGCTGCAGTTCTCAAACTCCCTTTGGATATCTAAGGTGTGTCTGAAAAAAGTTAGTGGAGCGCCTCTTCGTGGCCACTAGCACACCTCTCGGATTGAGCGGCACAGTCCCGATTCAGACCCTCCCACCCACTGTCCCGTGCGGGACGCTATGTTTCCCGCAGTGAGAAGCTGTCACGCCCCCCATGCACCCCATCCTCACCCTCCCTGTCTCTCCACCTCAGCCTCTCACAGCAAGCAGCGACAACTCTTCTGTGAGCACAGGACCTGTGATGAGGTCGCAGGAGGGGAGGAGTCAGGGGGTCACATGATCTGGGTTCTCTGTGCAGGTCACTGGTGTGCTGGTTGTCATGGTGCTGGATGAAGGGAAGTTTGTGTGAGGTCAGGAGCGGTTTACAGGGTGGATGTAGCAGTGCTGTTTGTACGGAGCCAAGCCGTGTGTGTACGAGGTGTATGGAGCGGAGCCGTGTGTGTACGAGGTGTACGGAGTGGAGCCGTGTGTGTGCGAGGTGTACAGAGCGGAGCCGTGTGTGTATGAGGTGGATGTAGCAGTGCTGTGTGTGCACGGGGCGTATGAAACGGAACCCTGTGTATACGAGGTGTACGGAGCTGAGCCGCTCAGCTCCGTACACTTCGTACACACGGCTCCATGTTTGAGCCGTGTGTACGGAGCGGAGCATAACCGTGTGTGTACGAGGTGTATAATGCAAAGCCACATGTGTACAAGGTTTACGGAGTGGAGACATGTGTACAAAGTGCACAGAGTAGAGCTGCATGTGTACGAGGTTTATGAAGTGGAGCCATGTGTGTACTGAGTGGAGCCGTGTGTGCGTGAGTTGTATAGAGCGGAGCCGTGTGTGCGCGAGGTGTACGGAGCGGACCCGCATGTGTACAAGGTTTACGGAGTGGAGCCGTGTGTGCGTGAGGTGTATGGAGCAAAGCAGTGTGTGTACGAGGTATACAAAGCTGAACCGTGTGTGTATGAGGTGTGCGGAGCCGTGCGTGTACAAGGTGTATGGTGGGGAGCATTCATACCTCCCAACCATCCCGGATCCAGGGGGACAGTCCCGATTTTGAGAGCCCCACTGCCCCTGCCGGAAGCTTACTTTTCCCGTAGACACAGGAGTACACGGCGGAGCCTGTTATGTTTCGGTAGCTGAGGAGTGCAGGTAAAAAAGGCAATACACCAGAGCAGTTGGAATCTATGAGATTGCAGTACCCTGACTAACCACCACAACTAGAGGCAGCCGTGGAGCGTTCCTACGTTGGTCCTAGACGCCTCGTCACAGCCTGAGAAACTAACTACACCTAAAGATAGAAAGAGGAAAGCTATCTGCCCCGGAGCAGATCCCCAAAGAACATAGAAAGCCCCCAAACATGTAATGGCGGTTAGACAAGAAGAAATACTGACACAGACAGAAAATAGTATGAGCAAACGTTGGGGCCCAAACTACCTAAATAGAAAAGGATAGGAAGGGCTCTTACTGCAATCCCAAAAAACCCTGAAAAGCACCAACTCTACTAATTTCAAAAACACCTGAGATCACACGACCTCTACCACCTAAATTAGTTCTCTGGTGTAACAAAATCAAAACAGCAGCCACTGAAAAAACTGGAAAAAGCAAATGTACAAACATCAGTGGCTGAACTAAACTGAGAGGGCAAAAGCCCCCGGAGGGGACCCTGAAGGCCCCCACAGAAGTGCAGGACAAAATGCAAAAATCAAGCACAAAAAGAAGAAAATGTCTTATCTGTTAGCAGGAGATGCAGACACGACACAGCAGGCTACAAAGGAAACAGGAATCAAGGATTGAGACCAGAACAATTGATCACCGGCAACCCTGATGGGAAGGCGACTCCCTTATATAAGACCAGTCAGTAACACCTGATTCCCAATCCTCACAATCTTCACTGGACAGTCCAGTACCGCTTGTAACCACCAGAGGGAGCCTCTGCTCAGAACTCATTTCAAGCCCATTCACAACAGGAGCCCCGAGGAGCACTTTAAAACTCGCACGTGACGTTCCACCGGAAGCTAACCGGAAATGAGGTAATTTCGGGAGGAGATTATGATGGAACCATGGAGGCACTTCAGGGAATGCTTCAGATCCATCACCGTGTCCTACTCCGACAGCGCGGACAGCGGGATCGCCTTGGAATCGGGGATGTTGGTCATGTGAACGGATCATGATCTGTCCTGCATTGGGAGGCTCAGGTGGGCACTACAATGTGAGCCTGGCTGCTGTAGTATCTTTATAGAATCTTTCTTTCTCTAATCCTTTTTTTCTTTTTCTCTCTCTGTTCTTTCCTCTTTCTTTCACTCTCTGTTCTTTTTCTTTCCCCTCTTTCTTTCTCTGTTCTTTCTTTCTCTGTTCTCTTTTCCCATCTTTCTTTCTCTGTCTGTTCTTTCTATCCCCTTTCTTTTTTGCTTTCTTGCTTTCGTTCTTTCTCTTTCTTTCCCCTCTTTCTTTATCTCTGTTCTTTCTTTCTCTCTCTCTGTTCTTTCTTTCTCTCTGCTCTTTCTTTCTCTCTCTGTTCTCTTTCCCCTTTCTTTCTCTCTGTTCTTTCTTTATCTTTCTCTCTCTGTTCTTTCTTTCTCTCTCTCTCTGTTCTTTCTTTCCCTTTCTTTCTCTTTCTTTGTCCTTTCTTTCCCCTCTTTCTTTCTCCCTCTGTTTCTTCCCCTCTTTTTTTTCTCTCTTTTTTTTTCTGTCCACTCTTTCTCTCTGTTCTTTTTCCTTCTTTCTCTGTTCTTTTTCTTTCCCCTCTTTATTTTTTTCTCTCTGTTCTTTTTTCTGTCCCTGCTTTCTTTCTCTCTGTTCTTTCTTTTTCTTTCTCTTTGTTTCTTTCTCTCTGTTCTTTCTCTCTCTCTCTGGTCTTCCTTTTTTCTCTGTACTTTCTTTCTCTCTCTGATCTTTCTTTCCCCTTTATTTCTCTCTCTGTTCTTTCTTTCCCCTTTCTTTCTCTGTTCTTTCTCTCTCTCTGTCCTTTCTTTTCCCCATCTTTCTCTCTCTCTGTTTTTTCTTTCCCCTCTTTCTTTCTCTCTGTTCTTTCTTTCTCCTCTTTCTTTCTCTATCTGTTCTCTTTCTTTCCCCTCTTTCTTTCTCTATCTGTTCTCTTTCCCCTCTTTCTTTCTCTCTCCCTCTGTTCTTTCTTTCTTTCCCCTCTTTCTCTCTCTAATCTTTCTTTCTCTCTGTTCTTTATTTCTCTCTGTTCTTCCTTTTTCTCTCTGTTCTTTCATTCCCCTTTCTTTTTCTGTTCTTTCTTTCTCTCTCTGTTCTTTCTTTTCCTTTCTTTTTTCTCTCTCTGTTCTTTCTTTATCCATTTTCTTTTTTTTCTCTCTGTTCTTTCTTTCTCTCTGTTCTTTCTTTCCCCTCTTTCTTTCTCTCTCTCTCTGTTCTTTCTTTTTCCTTTCTTTTTTCTCTCTCTGTTCTTTCTTTACCCATTTTCTTTTTTTTCTCTGTTCTTTCTTTCTCTCTCTGTTCTTTCTTTCCCCTCTTTCTCCCTCTGTTCTTTCATTCCCCTCTTTCTTTCTCTAATCTGTCTTTCCTTCTCTCTGTTCTTTCTTTCTCTCTGTTCTTTCTCTCTGTTCTACCTTTTTCTCTCTGTTCTTTCTTACTCTCTGTTCTTTCTTTTTTCTTTCTCTCTCTGTTCTTCCTTTTTCTCTCTGTTCTTTTTCTTTCTTTCTCTGTTTTCTTTCTTTCTCTCTGTTCTCTTTACCCTTTCTTTTTTTCTCTCTCTGTTCTTTTGTTCTGTCCCCTCTTTCTTTTTCTCTGTTTCTTCTTCTTTCTTTCTTTCTTTCTTTCTTTTCTTTCTTTCTTTCTTTCTTTCTCTCTCTTTCTTTCTTTCCCAACTTTCTTTCTCTCTCTGTTCTTTCTTTCCCCTCTTTTTCTCTCTCTGTTCTTTGTTTCCCCTTTCTTTATCTCCCTCTCTGTTCTTTCTTTCCCCTCGTTCTTTTTTTTCTGTTTTTTTTTCTGTCCCCTTTCTTTCTCTGTTCTTTCTTTGTTTCTTTCTTTCTCTCTGTTCTCTTTCCCCTTACTTTCTTTCTCTCGTTCTTTCTTTATCTCTGTTTTCTTTTTTCTCTCTCTGTTCTTTCTTTCTTTTCCTCAGTACCAGCCACTGTGCCCATAATGCAAGCCACTGTGCCCTCAGTACCAGTCAGTGTGATCAGCATGGAGCATGGGGCGTGGACATGGGTGTGACTAGTTATGAAATGGGTGTGGTTGGGGGCATGGCCTAAATTTGTTCCTCTTTCCCATCTTCAAAAGTTAGGAGGTATGGCCACTAGCAGCAGCGCTCATGGTACATAACAATGTTGCCTGAGCCCTAGGGGACCGGGCACTGATGTGGGACTTGAATGTCTGTTAGTTTTATTTTACATTTGGCAGTGTATTATTTAAGAAGGGGTTGTCTGAGTAAATCAATTGCCAAAGTTTGTTTGCTTTTACTTCTATTCTGTATGGGAGGAAAAAAAGAGAAGCCATGTAGAAAGCTGCTGTCTTATATTTTACTGATAAAGTAGCTAGAAATACTTTACTTTAACATATAGTATATATTAAACTTGATAGTATTATTTCTCATAATGTATTGATATTTATTTGTATTATTATACATGTATGTTTTTTTTAACACTTAATATATAGTTGCTTTTGTGTAACCTTTTTGGTTCTTGAAATGATGCCAAGAATCTAGCTAGAATGTAAGAGAGTGAACTTAATACCAGTCTTTAAAATAGTGACATGTATTATTTCCCTTTTGACTTGATGTAATTTATATCTATGTATACAGTAAATGTGTTCTTGAACAGATTGTAAGAAAATACTTTTCTCTCTCACCCAGCACCACGGAGAGAGGGGCATCCGCCCTTCAGGGACAGGAACATACAGATAAAAGGGCGTCCCCTCTCCTCCGCCCCCAGTTGGGTTCCTGTCCCTGACGGGGGACCTACGTGCGGCGTACCTGCGCGAAGATGATGGATGCCGGCCCATCCGATAATGGCAGCGGGAGTCTCCTGTCACGGCGGGTGCGGTGCACGCAGAGGCCGCGGAAAGGCGGGACAGGCTACACCCTCTAAGAAGAGAAATGATGAGGAAGAGTCAGGGTCAAGTACAGATCAGGTTACTGTCCTTGATAAGGAGGCCACTTTATCTCTGACAAAGCCAAGCACAGAGGTAGGGCTGGAATTAGAACAGACCTGTAGTAGACCCACATCTGCAATTCATGGAAAGGGTGAAATGGCTCAGTATGATGAAGGCTCCAGAGTACCGGATGCTGCAGAGCTGGAGGTCTCTGAAGTTACCGAGAGTCGTGAGACAGTTGAAGCTGCGGATGCAGGAACAGGCGGAACTCTGAAGAGGCAGAATATGAGTGGGCAAGAGAGCCCATCAGCAAATTTAATTAAAGAAGTGATGGTGCGACATGTGCTGGCTAAAAGAGAGCAGGACCATGAGATAGAGCTGCTTAAAGAAACGGTGAAAGAGACAGTCGAGCGAGAAAGGGTCCTAAGACAAGTGATTGAGCACAGAGTGGATGAGCTGGAGAAGGAAGTCTCTAAGCTCAGAGGTCACCTGTCAGCATGTAAGACCATGAACAAGGCCCTTTTGAAAGATATGGAGGTGCTTAGACAGGCCCAAGAGGAGCGAGATAAAGTTCTCCGAGAGCTCAAGATAGAGAAGGAGACTAATGCCCAGCTCCAGAACTCCAAGGAGGAAGAAATCCAGCAGGGAAAGTGCCACGCAGATGGCCACACAGGAAATGTCGATGTCTTGGAAAACTGCGATGACGCTCAGGACGAGGAGGTCCAACCATCTGTCCAAGAAGGTGAGACTTCGATTTTCAAGTGCGTAATAGAGATACCCGAAGACATGCGAGAAACATGTGCCATTGAGGATGTGCATGAGGCCTTTAGAAAGGCAATAGAAGCATGTAGTGTGAACTGGGCACCAGAGACGAAGCAGTTAGTCATACTGTCAACTAGGGAAGTCACAGTGAAGCGGGTGGCTGTCCTGAGAGATATGCATCTACAATGCCTGCGAACGAAACAGATGATCAGGTGGAGGAATACGGAAGCCGCTCGACGTCTGGAGCAAGCAAGAAGAGCTCAAAGTCGGCTTGGATTGGTGGAAGACATCATTCAAGTGCCCAGAGGTCTGGTGAGGAAAGTCATTGGAAGACTTGTGAAAGTGATGCAGGAGATGGTGAATAGGTCCGGTGTGATGAGAGTGAGGATTCCGGCTGATGACGAAGCCCAGGTCGTGGGTGAAGATGGGACGGTTCTATTCCTCGTTGTCGAATCCTTGGAGAGCCTTGGGAATATCCGGATGCTCCTGGAGTATCGCGTGTCGTACCTGAAAGAAGTAGAGCAGCTAAGACTTGAGAGGGAGCAGGTCAACAGAGAGCTGCAGGAAATGGGAAGAAGACGGCTGCCACTGTCAACTTGCGGTATAGAGAGGCGAAGAGGTTCGCTTAAGACTGGAAGTCCTCAAGCTGGAGCTAATAGAGGACATAAGTGGCCTGATGGAAGAGGTAGAAGCAGTGATGCCTCAGTTAGCTCAGGGCTGAGTGACCTAAGCAAGAGACCCTGTAGTGGACGAAATGACAGAGTCAAACCAAACAGGACGTATGGGTGCAAGGGAATTGCGACGACGTTCTGACCGCTGGGGATGCGGGTGGTCTAACAAGGGAGCATCGCTATCAAAGGACGTGACGGAATCGGATGACGGACGCCTACACAAGGGTTCAGTAGCAGGACCCGACTTTGACAGACGGTTTGACTGGCAGAGACGACTGAGAACGATCTCTGGTCGGGTAATAGAAAGTGCCAAGCCCCACGGCTTTAGGCAGAAGGGGGAATATGTGGCATGGCGACTGGTTATGTGATGGATGGATGGTATGTATCACAGAGGTGGGTGGCCCTGTGATGGAAGCCTGGGTGTGTTTTGCTCAGCAGATCTACTGTTAAGGGTTTTTGCTATACATTGGGAGGCTTCCAGGTGACTTGGAGAGATGGGTGGGTCCAGTCACCTACAAACCCACCCAAGGGGTGTGTTTCAATACCCAAGATAAAGCCTGTATGTGGTTTTGTATGTTTAAGGACCTGTGGTGATGTCATGATCACCTGACCGGTGCATGTGATGTTACCTCACCTGTGGGTGTGGTTACTGGCTATGTAACAGAGGTGTGTTTAGCACATGGGAGTGAGTGTTTTGGGAGTCTGCCAAGGTGGACAGACGTCCATGTGTCCAGGCTGGACACTACAGTGAGGTCTGTGTTTGAAGGGAGAAGCCTTCCTGTATCTGTGGCTCCAGATAGAGCCTGAGTTCTGGATATTGACACAAGTCCTGTGTGCCCACAGGACTGAGAGAGCAGAGCTAAGCTATGGACATTTAGGTCTTGTCTGCATAATGTAAAGACTGTTTAACCTTGTGTTGCTAAAATGATGGTTTATGAAGACAACAAACCACATGGAAGTTGAAGAGAACGTGTCTCCTGTCTCCTCCTATGCAGCCAAGTGAGTACAATCCTTACACACTTTACAGACAAATGATGTCCCAGTGTGCTGTGGGGTGCATCACTCTCACTTGTATGCCGCAGGCCTCCGTTGCCTCTAGGCTCCAGTTCTCAGGAGCCGCCACACACAATGAATCAGACATCAAGTCCTTTACAACAGGCAAATGTTTACTTGTCAGTTCAAGTTCATCAAGTGATGACATGGGATAGGGCACAGAATTTCACGTTTCTTCCTTCCTCAGTACAGTACCTCTTCAGCCCTGCCACCCATTCGTTGTGGACTACCCCCAAACCTGCTGACTCTATTATCCTCAGGGATTTCTTGTACATTCTGGCAGTGCACTCGGGATCGTCCACCTGCTCCCACGTAATTCCACGTCCTCCGAGCTCGTGATGTCAGAAGACCAGGCCCGTCTCTTGGTATCTAGCCCTAGGCTCCAAACATTGCAGGAATGTCCATCAGGGAACTCGATACAAACTCCCAATGACTCAAACAATTGGTTCATGCTGCCCCTAGCAGCTCACTGCACTTGAACTTGACCTTGGAACTGCACTTCTTAAACTACACAATAAAAGGAAGTGCCCCATTTTAGCAATTTTCAATATTTTAAAAAAATTTCCCATCCACTGAGCTAGTTCTATTAACTATTTCATATATTATAAACTAAACCTATTGTTCTTATCCTTTGTCATATACTGTTGCTAAACCACTTACTATATAAACCGTACTTATGCTATCCTAGGCTAATCCTATGCTTATCCTTCACTATACACTACTCACATTATATATTAACACTTTACATGACTCCTATGCTGTCCATTACCATAATACATTACATAAAATGCACATCACTATTACATGTAAAACCGCTTGATACTAGATACATGATGCGATTGTTGTCTTCAGGGGCAAGTACAGGGTAAGACAGTCCACATCCTTACACTTAGTTGCTTCCAGGAAATCTCTATTACTACTTATCACAAATCCTTGCTATCCTCTCTTCATACACCTTTGCAGCCCTAAAACACATCCATGGGGACTCTCTAAACTCCAAGGTGCTGAGAGAATTTTGCTTTGATCCAATCCATTTTATGTTTGCAGCCCGGTTCGATGAGTGAAGCTTCTGTCTTGATTTTTGCTGCTTCCAACCCAAAGAAAAGAAAAGAGGCAGGAACCTTTTGGTAATACCCCCATCTTTCCACCCTCAGACAGCCTAAGGACTAGCATACTGTGTGGAAATATGGATCAATAGAACGGGAAAACTCCTTCTACTATACAGTATAAGAAATAGAACAGAGCTACTTCCACAAGACCTGGACTATCTTGGCACCAATAAACGCAATGCGTTCGAACAGCCCACAGTTCACTGCTATCTTTGCACTCAATCGCTCCCATCTTTTGCTTTCTTTCAACAGCTTGCTCAGACATTGCCACCACTACTTGAGCAGTTGATGGAATTGTACTCTCTCATAACAAATTCAGCACTATAATTCCAAACAGCGACCATTACACAGTCTTCTATTCCACCTGTTTCCCCACTTTCGCAGGTTAGCTCAAGAGACTACATTTGAAGCGTGCAATCATACAAAGTTGCAATGCCATCTAAGTCGCAAAGACTATCCACACATGTGAAAAAACTTAAACCAGCCAGCTCCTAGGGAATCTAGTCAATCTTTGAGTTGACTGCTTCTTTCAGAAGTGCCATAGAACAGTCCTCTGAATACTTTTGAAGAGCTTCTTGTGCATCCCCTAAACCCAGGTCCTAACCTGTCTCAATGACAAATTGCATCTGCAGCAATTCCCCATTAAGGAGCACTTTAAGATGCTTATTTTAAACTGTCTTTTGAAAATGAAATTTCTCCTATAACACAAGAGCCAAAGTAACTTGTGGTAAAGGGGTTTTCTACTTTCAGAAAAGTGCATCTCAAAAGCTTGCAGACATGTAAATTAACAAAGACATTTCGTACTCAGTCCTCTCCCGCTACAGCACTGGCACGCCATTGTTGCTCCAGTCTGTGTTTTTTGTCCCATCAACCTCGCATTCTGTCTCATCTGTTGCGCATCACCACTGCAGCCATTCAAAGAGCTCAGCGGCTTATGCTGAAGATGATGAAGGTTAGGAGTTTCAGAAAATGGGCATCCATCTACATATTTTCCAGTATACTGTATGTCTAGGTGATGTTTTTATTTTGAAAGTGATGCCAATACACAGAGGCTGGAGAGGAGGTGGATGAGTACTATCTGGCTTTGTTATGTTAGATGCCTGCAAGCACTTTGGATCCACTTTGCTGAAAGTGCAAAATACCTTGAATTCTTTAGGAAAAGCTCACAACACCCTTTAATATAAAAATGGTCACGGGCATCTTAAGGGATGTGGCTTGAGATGCAGATGATTGTAACTTTTAATTGTGATATATATATTCACTCTCTTTGTAATAATGTCACCCAGTCCCCATCCTGACTCCTTCCTGTTATAATGTCCCCCATCATAGGCCCCTTCTTGTAATAATGTCCCCTATCCTGGCTCATTCCTGTAGTATTGTCCTCCATCCTAGGCCTCCTTCTGTAATATTGTCCCCAATCCTTGGCCCCTTCCTGTAATAAAGTCCCTGAATATGTTCCCCTTTCCTGCAATAATTTCCCCATCCTAGCCCCTTTCTGTAATAGTGTCCCCATCCAGGTATAATGTCCTCTATCCTGGACCTTTTCCTGGTATAATATCTTCCTTTCCTGATATAATGTCATCCATCCTCGGCCACTTCCAGCTATGCCTTCCCTTCCTGGTATAATGTCCTCCATCTTGGGCCCTTCCTGTTATAATGCTTCCATTTCCTGATATAATGTCTCCCATCCTGAGCCCCTTCCAGTAATATATGTCCCCATCCTGCTCCCTTTCAGTAGTATACATCCCCTATCCTGATATAATGCCCCACATCTTAGGTCCCTTCCAGTATAGTATATGCCCCCATCCCGGGCTTCTTAAAGTCATAATGTCCCTGTTCTATGGCACTTCTCAAACAAATATAAGAAAAAAAATAGACAATTCTTCTCACCTTCCTCCATTTCCACAACTTGCTGTATCCTCTACCATAGCCGATGGAGATGCCAGCTGCTGACTTCTGTGTGCAAGTGACGAGCAGGGTGCCAAACTCTGCCAGTAACCTGCCGCCAATGTCAGCTGCCGGTCAGTGGCCAGCGGCATATATTGCAGTGCAGGAATCCAGCGGATCCCTTAGCTGCAATTCATTTCAGCTGAATGTGCATCCTCAGATGCACATCCAGCTGAAATACAGTAGGTGCTGGCGTCGGTGGGCCCTCCATCCATACGGGCCCGGTCGTGATCTAACTCTCTGCAATCGTGATCTTTACCCCCTGCTTATAACAAAATCAAAAGAGAAGTATTAATGGAGGATCATTCATTTGATAGATAAGTCTTTTTCCTTCTTTTTACCATCATGATCCCCATAGCGTATTGACTTTTTTTTTTGTAATACCTGACCCTATTTATATTGAAGTTGGTCCAAATTGGTTCCATGAGGTGGTCAGGCCATGCTACTGTTACGATCTCACTTAAATCTTTCATATTCCCCAAATCGATGTGAATACTTTTACGTCCAATTATGACAAGAGTATTCTTAGAGTGATACCTTTATTGGCTAACCAGAAAATTATATGTTGGCAAGCTTTCAGAGCGCAGAGGCTCCTTCTTTAGGCAAGATTACATTTGGATTGATAAGAAAAAGACACATTTGAGGCTTAAGGGTATGCCACACTAAACAACATCGCTAACGGGATCGCTAAAAAACGTCACTATTTAGCGATCCCGTTAGCGATGTTGTTGTGTGCGGCATCTGCCAGCGACGAGCTTCCTGCTGTGATCTCGCTCGTCGCTGGAATCGTTCCGGACCCTATTTTCGTCGCTGGCGCCCCGCTGGGTAAGTATATATCGCTAAGTGTGGCACCTTTTTTAGCGATTTAGCGGTACTTTTGTACCGCTAAAGTCGTTAAGGAGATCGCTAACCGCGATAGCGTCCTAACTAAAATAGGTAGCCACTAGCGATATAGAAACAATCCCGCTAGCGATCTCATTAGTATGCGACGCTAACGAGATCGCTAGCGGGATTGTGTAGTGTGGCAGTACCTTTACTACAGTGGGAAATTTGTTCAAGAGGTGGGAGGAGTGATGCCTTCTAAAGATAAGCAAAGGAAATTGAATTAGCATTTTCTTACAAATGGAGAGGCAGTAGGAATGTGTTCTTAGCTATCTGGAGTCCTTCTGGTGAAGGTGTGAACTATAGGTACTGCCACACTAAACAATCCCGCTAGTGATCTCGTTAGCGTCGCATACTAATGAGATCGCTAGCGGGATTGTTTTAACATCGCTAGTAGCTGCCTAATTTAGCGATGTCGTTAAGGACGCTAACGCAGTTAGCGATCTCCTTAACGACACCGCACATCGCTCACACTACCTCCACGTCAACAGATCCTCCTTGCAGTCAGTGACAGCGGCTACGGGCGGCGGCCGCTCCGTGATGTGGTCTGCTGTGCTGGGAGGGTTCTGGTGCTGTCCCCCTACTCCGGGCCTGGCGCTCCTGTGAGGGATGGGTGGTCGGTCTCCTCCTCTTCCCGGCTCGCAGCGCCTGTCTGAGGGAGATGCACGGCTGACACCCAGCGCTCAGTGCGCACAATCACCGGATATTCCGCAGGCCGGTTCTCCCCGTCATACAGCTGCTGTGAGGAGGACGTCCCCGGTGCAGATGTTACTGCCCCTCCCAGGAGCAGACGGCCGCCGTGCTACCAGGTGCCACACTCAGCGATATATGCTCACCAGCGGGACACCAACGATAAAAATAGGGTCCGGAACGATGAGAACTATGAACGAGATCACAGCAGGATCTCAGCAGGGGCCACGTCGCTAGTACATGCCACACACAACAACGTCACTAACGAGATCGCTAAATAGTGACGTTTTTTAGCGATCTCGTTAGCGACACTGTTTAGTGTGGCATACCCTTATGTCCATGTAGTGAGTCATAAATCCAGGTGTTAAGTCCTAGTGTCAAAGTATTGAACATCCTTCTAAGTTTGAATTCCCATATTTTTCTCTCTCTGTCATCCTTAAAATGACCTTTCAGTATTAAGACTTTTAAGTCTGTCATACAATGTCCAGTTCCAGAGAAATGTTTTCCCACAGGTGTGTCCATTTCATTCCTGATTGTATATCTGTGTAGATTCATCCTTGTTTGTAATTTCTGCATGGTTTCCCCAATATAGATAGCTCCAGGGCACCTTGTACATTGTATCATGTGTTATGAATGTGCTAGAGATGGTTTCTGAGCAGAGGCTCCCTCTGGTGGTTACAGACAGTACTGAACCTTTCAGCGAGGAATGGCAATCTGGGATCACGGACTGGTCTGATATAAGTGAGGTTCCCTCCCATGATGGTTGCCGGTGATCAATTGTTCTTGTCTCAATTGTGGTTCCTGGTTCATTTGGAAGTTTGCTGAGTCTTGCCTGCATCTTCTGCTATCAGATAAGATATTTTCTGCTTTTATTTTTGTGCTTGCTTTTTGCATTGTTCCCTGCACTTCTGTGGAGGTCAGCCAGGTCCCCTCCGGGGAGCTTGTGCTCGTCTCAGTTTATCTGAAGACACTATTATTTGTTCATTTGCTTTTTCCTGTTTTTTTTCAGTGGCTGCGGCTTAGTTTTGTTACACCAGAGATCTGATTTAGGTGGTAGAAATCGTATGATCTCAGGTGTTTTTGCAATCAGAAGAGTTGGTATTTTTTAGGGGTTTTTTTGGATTGCAGTGAGTATCCTTTCCTGTACTTTTCTGTCTGGACAGATTGGGCCCCAGCGTTTGCTCATTCTATTTTCTGTCTGTGTCCGTGCTTCTTCTTGTCTAAAGGGTATGCCGCACTAAACGAGATCGCTAGCGAGATCGCTAACGAGATCACACCTGCGTCACCATTTATGACGCAGTAGCAATCTTGTTAGCGACTTTAGCTGTGTGTGACATGTACCAGCGATGTGGCCCCTGCTGAGATGTCGTTGATCGCTCATGAACGTTCTGAGCCGTTTTTTTGGTCGTTGGTGTCCCACAGGTGAGCCTGAATCGCTGAGTGTGACACCCTTTATGAACGACTTCACCAGCATCGCAGGTGGGACTAGGTTTTCCCAACGACCGCAGAGGTCGTTATACAGATCGCTGATGAGATGTGTTTTGTAATCACAGATCGCTGATAAGATGTGTTTGGAATCACACAGCTAAGTCGCTAATGAGATCGCTACTGCGTCATAAATGGTGACGCAGGTGTGATCTCGTTAGCGATCTCGCTAGCGATCTCGTTTAGTGTGGCATACCCTTAACCGCTATTACATGTTTGGGGGCTTCCTATTTTCTTTGGGGATCTGCTCCGGGGCAGATAGCTTTCATCTTTCTGCCTTTAGGTGTAGTTATCTCTCAGGCTGTGACGAGGCGTCTAGGATCAACGTAGGAACGCTCCACGGCTACCTCTAGTTGTGTGGTTAGTTCAGGTTACTGCAGTCCAATAGGTTCCAGCCTCTCTGGTGTATTGCCGTTTTTGCTTATTCTCAGCTACCGAAACACAACAATCATGTACACCACATTGGAGGATGTACATAAAAAGGAACCCATGACTTTATAGTCCTGATTTGTGTTTGGTACGCGGACTGTATTTGTTGGTAGTATGTGGGTACAAGTTTTGCATTTTTTGTTGTTACATGGGAATGTGCCAGTCACTGATGGTAACGAGAGGACACTTCTGACAAGGAGATTCCTTAAGTTAGGGGGCTGTTTGTAGGAGAGGAGTGGTGGTTCTGGGAATATGTCTTTCAATTTGTGGTCTCTGTGGAATATGGGTTGGAGATCAGCACCAATTTTCCTTAGGATGCTCATGTGGGGGTTGTATGTGACCACAAGAGGTACCCTGTTGTTGTCCTCTTTCAGTTTGTAATCCAGGAGGTTGCTTCTTGGGATTCTTGTAGCCCTGTGGATCTGTTCATCTATTACCAGTGGATGGTATCCTTGTTGTAGGAATGTATTCCTCAGAGATAGCAGCTGTAGTTCCCGGTCTTTACTGTCTGAACAGATCCGAATATATCTCAGAGCTTTACGGTAGATGATTGATTTTTTTGTGTGTCTTGGATGAAAGCTGTTCCATCTAAGATATGCTGGACATCCTGTGGGCTTATGGTAAATTGATGCTTGTATGGCGTTGTCCTTGATGTATATGGTCAAGTCCAGAAAATGTATTTGAGACTTTGAAAAGTTGAGGGTGAGCTTGATGGTTGGGTGGTATTTGTTGAAGTTATTGTGGAAGGTGAGCAGATCATCTTTTGAGCCTGTCCAGATTATTAGCAGATCATCAATGTAGCGGAAGTATGCAAGAGGTTTAATAGAGCAAGATGACAAAAACTCCTCCTCCAGTTTCGCCATAAATAGGTCTCCAACCCATATTCCACAGAGACCACAAATTGAAAGACATATTCCCAGAACCACCACTCCTCTCCTACAAACAGCCCCCTAACTTAAGGAATCTCCTTGTCAGAAGTGTCCTCTCGTCACCATCAGTGACTGGCACATTCCCATGTAACAACAAAAAATGCAAAACTTGTACCCACATACTACCAACAAATACATAACCCAAAGAGAAGGCCAAATATAAATATCCTCATCCATATAATGAACAAAAACCCCAAAAAAATCATGGACTAAGAGTCATAATAAAAAAGTAAATTTTTATTTATACACATATCAATTGATAAAACCAATAAAGTCAAGTAAAAATCGTAGTAAACAAAACAAGGGAAAAAGCAGCATCTAAATCTTAATCAAGTAAGTCATGTGTTATAATAATTAAATGATTTTATACAACAATACAGACAATACATACAGTCCAAGTTGATCACAGATTCTTATATATATGCGCACACCACTAAAGTTTATTCAGGATAATAGGTATTTTTCGTATGTTTGTACATATATATATTTGGTCAGTATAAAGATATTCGTGCTAAAGTGCCTAGTGCATAATGCATCCGACCCGTCTCATATAGGG
The DNA here is from genome assembly GCA_033576555.1 of Oophaga sylvatica. NCBI lineage: Eukaryota > Metazoa > Chordata > Amphibia > Anura > Dendrobatidae > Oophaga > Oophaga sylvatica. Next base: position 204,277,369 of record JARQOD010000006.1, on the reverse strand, counting down.
AGACTGGATATATCTAGATATTAATAACCACAAGAGTCAGTGGTCACATTAAATCTCATAATACCTAAATTTAACCAAAATTAAGGGTATATAGCCATACATAATGTAATGATAATAAATCCAAATTAACATGTGCGTACTTAGTATAGATAATAATTACAAATCTAGCACATGAGTAAGTGAAATCCTTATTAAAGGTATTTCGGATTGTATATATATCCTAATGATTACAGAATGTGATATACAAAATCATCAATAATTAGAATATATAGTTATATATAATGCACACATCACATATGGAAAGGACAGCAGACTGTCATCATAATCAGTTTGGAGGTAAAAAAACCACTACTCTCCTGCTATATTGGATACAGGTGCCATCATCAATAATTAGAATGTATAGCTATATATAATGCACATATCACATATGGAAAGGACAGCAGACTGTCATCATAATCAGTTTGGAGGTAAAAAAAACAAAAAACACTACTCTCCTGCTATATTGGATACAGGTGCAATCATCAATAATTAGCCCCCCGAGGAAGCTACACAGCGAAACGCGCGTAGGGGTCCTGCAGCTCTCTTTTCCAGTAAGTCTATATGTGTTTTTCTCTGTCCTTTTGATCCCTGCCTATGCACCATCAGTGATGGCACCTGTATCCAATATAGCAGGAGAGTAGTTGTTTTTTAACCTCCAAACTGATTATGATGACAGTCTGCTGTCCTTTCCATATGTGATGTGTGCATTATATATAGCTATATATTCTAATTATTGATGATTTTGTATATCACATTCTGTAATCATTAGGATATATATATACAATCCGAAATACCTTTAATAAGGATTTCACTTACTCATGTGCTAGATTTGTAATTATTATCTATACTAAGTACGCACATGTTAATTTGGATTTATTATCATTACATTATGTATGGCAATATACCCATAATTTTGGTTAAATTTAGGTATTATGAGATTTAATGTGACCACTGACTCTTGTGGTTATTAATATTTAGATATATTCGGTCTCTTTATATGAGACGGGTCGGATGCATTATGCACTAGGCACTTTAGCACGAATATCTTTATACTGACCAAATATATATATGTACAAACATACGAAAAATACCTATTATCCTGAATAAACTTTAGTGGTGTGCGCATATATATAAGAATCTGTGATCAACTTGGACTGTATGTATTGTCTGTATTGTTGTATAAAATCATTTAATTATTATAACACATGACTTACTTGATTAAGATTTAGATGCTGCTTTTTCCCTTGTTTTGTTTACTACGATTTTTACTTGACTTTATTGGTTTTATCAATTGATATGTGTATAAATAAAAATTTACTTTTTTATTATGACTCTTAGTCCATGATTTTTTTGGTTTTTTTTTACCAACAAATACAGTCCGCGTACCAAACATAAACCAGGACTATAAGGTCATGGGTTCCTTTTCATGTACATCCTCCAATGCGGTGTACATGATACAATGTACGAGGTGCCCTGGAGCCATCTATATTGGGGAAACCATGCAGAAATCACAAACAATGATGAATCTACACAGACATACAATCAGGAATGAAATGGACACGCCTGTGGGAAAACATTTCTCTGGAACTGGACATTGTATGACAGACTTAAAAGTCTTAATACTAAAAGGTCATTTTAAGGATGACAGAGAGAGAAAAATATGGGAATTCAAACTTATAAGGATGTTCAATACTTTGACACTAGGACTTAACTTAACACCTGGATTTATGACTCATTACATGGACACAGTTCACACCTTCACCAGAAGGACTCCAGATAGCTAGGAACACATTCCCACTGCCTCTCCATTTGTTAGAAAATGCTAATTCAATTTCCTTTGCTTATCTTTAGAAGGCATCTCACCTCCCACCTCTTGAAGAAATTTCCCACTGTAGTAAGCCTCAAATGTGTCTTTTTCTTATCAATCCAAATGTAATCTAGCCTGAAGAAGGAGCCTCTGCGCTCTGAAAGCTTGCCAACATATAATTTTCTGGTTAGCCAATAAAGGTATCACTCTTGTCATAATTGGACGGAAAAGTATTCACATCGATTTTTCTTACTAACACGGTACCACAATATAATTTATTATTGTACACCTTATTCCCCAAATGAGTATTATAAAGGAGAAAAAAATCCAGGGTCCACCTGAAAATAAATTATTTTCAATTGAACCCTGACTCTGTATCTTCACAATCTGTTTTGTGGAAAGCATATAAGGTGGTCATTCAAAGACACCGCATAGAAATTAGGGCTAAAACAATATGCTGCTCTTGAATAAAATGAAAACTAATAAAAGCTGAGCAGCAAAGAAAAACATTCAAGAGACAAACACTGGAACAAATCTGCAAACCAACATGAGAAAAAATGTGCAAAAATGGGTCTCATAAAATATAACATTTTATTTAAATATAGTTAAAAAAATGTTTATATCTGAAAAACATAAACATAACAAAATAGAATGTTCCTGAAAGTGGTACCAATACACATGTGCAAAGTATACAGTGTAAAATTTATTGGAAACAACTTTGAATAGGTAAAAAAAAACCCTACTCAAGATACCCCAAGTCAGATAGCTTAATGCGATGACTATTACTAAATGATTTAGTAAAAAAGATAAGTAAATACTTACATTTAGATGGTATGTTAATAGAAGGGGGTAGTGTAATTGTGTCCTTGACCACATGCCCCAATGCATGTTTCACCCAAGGCTTAAAGCAAACCTGTCATCAGAGTTTTTCTAGGTAAACTACAGGTATTGTCAGTTTGGCGCTGGAACACTGATTAAATTGATACCTGGGTTGATGAATCTTCAGTGACCTGTCTCATATTTTAAACACTGCGCTTGCGCAGTTATATATTGTTGTTTTTCCCTAAAAAAAAATAACTCCAGCAAAATGACGTCTGCGGTGGTGCATGCACAGTGGCATCTATCACTAGCTGATAGATGCTACTGTGCATGCGCCGCTGGCACCATTTTCCTGGAGTCAATTTTTCACCCAACAAAATGGCATAGGCAGCAGCGCATGTGCAGTAGCATCTATCTGCAAGGCATGCTCTTAATCTGGCTTTTTTTTTTTGAAAGATCATACTATAAACTGTGCAAGCGCAGTATTTAAAATAGGAAGCATCTCATTGAAGGTTCAGTGACTAGTCATTTAAGCCCACAAGGATTAATATGAGGCCAGAGCACCAAATAAAGACCTGCCCACTGCCTCCGAAGCATGAGAATCGCAAACCAAGTTTAAACTTTCACTCACACTGACTATATCATCCTCAATTTTGTGCATTTAAACTTTTCCCTACCCAATATACAGAATATTTTCCAACATTATGAGGGTTTCTAAAGTGAATGCTGCCAATACAGAAGCCCTTCTACTTAACTTCTTTGTGCATAAGGGTGTACCTGTATGTCCTGCTCTGTGGTCCACAAGTATGGATGGAGTTCAAGAACATAGTGGTAAAATTGATAAAGCAGTTTCATTCTTCAGGTTAGTACGATTACGGCGATACCTCATTTATATCATTTTTTTATGTTTTGGCGCTTTTATACAATAAAAACAATTTTATATAAAAAATAATTATTTTTGCATTGCTTTATTCTGCGAGCTATAACTTTTTTATTGTTTCGCTGATGATGCTGTATGGCGGCTCTTTTCTTGCGGGACAAGATGACGTTTTCAGCGGTACCATGTTTATTTATATCGGTCTTTTTGATCGCGTGTTATTCCACTTTTTGTTCAGCGGTATGATGATAAAGCATTGATTTTTTGCTTTGTTTTTTTTTTAAGAGGTTCACTAAAGGGGTTAACTAGTGGGACAGTTCTATAGGGCGAGTCGTTACGGACGCGGCGATACCAAGTATGTGTACTTTTATTGTTTTGTTTTTTTACAGGAAGAAGTGAATTTATTGGGGAATATTTTTTTATTTTTATTTTATTTTGGAATTTTTTTTACACGTTTATTTTTATTTTTTTTATATTTTTACTTTGTCCCAAGGTGGGACATCACTGTGTAGGGTCAGATCGCTGGTGTGACAGTGTGTACAGCACTCTGTCACACCAGCGATCGCTCTGGCACTGCTGCAGGCTTCTCAGTGAAAAAAATCGGAATTATGGCAAAAATTTAGAAATTTTCACAATTTTCAAATTTTGAATTTTTATTCTGTTAAACCAGAGAATTATGTGACGCAAAATAGTTAATAAATAACATTTTCCACATGTCTACTTTACATCAGCACAATTTTGGAAACAAATTTTTTTTTGTTAGGAAGTTATAAGGGTTAAAAAGTTGACCAGCGATTTCTCATTTTTACAACAAAATTTACAAAACCATTTTTTTAGGGAACACCTCACATTTGAAGTCAGTTTGAGGGGTCTATATGTCTAAAAATACCCAAAAGTGACAACATTCTAAAAACTGCACCCTCAAGCTAATCAAAACCACATTCAAGAAGTTTATTAACCCTTCAGGTGCTTCACAGGAGCTGAAGCAACGTGGAAGGAAAAAATGAACATTTAACTTTTTAGTCACAAAAATGATTTTACAAATTTTTTTTTTTGTTTTCACAAGGTTAAAAGGAGAAAATGGACAGATAAAGTTGTTTTGCAAATTCTCCTGAGTACACTGATACCCCATATGTGGGGAAAACCACTGTCTGGGCACACGGCAGGGCTCGGAAGGGAAGGAGCGCCATTTGACTTTTTCAAACCAAAATTGGCTCGAATTGAGATTGGACGCCATGTTGCGTTTGGAGAGACCCTGATGTGCCTAAACAGTGGAAACCCCCCACAAGTGACAACATTTTGGAAACTAGACCCCTAAGGAACTTATCTAGATCTGTTGTGAGCACTTTGAACCACCAAGTGTTTCACTAAAGTTTATAATGCCTGGGTGTGAAAGAAAAAAAAATTCCATAAAAATGATTTTTTTTAGTCCCCAATTTTTGATTTTGCCCAAGGAAATTGGACCCCAAAAGTTGTCCAATTTGCCAATTTGGCGTGAGTACGCTAATACCCCATATGTGGGGGGTGGGAAACTGGGCGCACGGCAGGGCTCGGAAAGCAAGTAATGACGTTTTGGAATGCAGACTTTGATGGGTGTCATGTTCACTTTGCAGAGCCCCTGATGTGCCTAAACTGTGGAAACCCCCCACAAATGACCCCATTTTAGAAACTAGACTCCCTAAGGAACTTATCTAGATCTGTGGTGAGCAATTTGAACCCTCAAGTGCTTCACACAAGTTTATAATGTCCGGGCATGAAAATAAAAAATCCTATTTTTTTCCCACAAAAATGATCTTTTAGTCACCAATAGGGTTGAGCATTCCGATACCGAAACCCGGTTCCGATACCTGAAATCCAATGTAAGTCTATGGGAACAAAATATCGGAATTAAAAATATTCCGATATTTTGTTCCCATAGACTTACATTGGATTTCAGGTATCGGAACCGGGTTTCGGTATCGGAATGCTCAACCCTAGTCACCAATTTTTTATTTTCCCAAGGGTAACTGGAGAAATTGGACCACAAAAGTTGTTGTCCAAATTGTTCTGAGTACGCTGATACCATATATGTGGGGGGAACCAATGTTTTGGTGCACGGCAGAGCTCGAAAGGGAAGGAGCGCCATTTGAGTTTTTCAAACCAAAATTTGTTGGATCGAGATTGGACGCCATGTCGCATTTGGAGAGCCCCTGATGTGCCTAAACAGTGGAAACCCCCTACAAATGACCCTATTTTAGAAACTAGACCCCCTAAGGAACTTATCTAGATCTGTTGTTAGCACTTTGAACCCCCAAGTGCTTCACACAAGTTTATAACGTAGAGCCGTAAAATTAAAAAATCATATTTTTTCCACAAAAATGATCTTTTCACCCAAATTTTTATTTTCCCAAGGTTAATAAGACCCCAAAAGTTATTGTGCAATTTGTCCTGAGTACGCGGATACCCTATATGTGGGGGTAAATCACTGTTTATGTGTACCTGGAAGCCACGTTAAGGCTCTTCTCGTATCCCAGGTCCAAACTATGCCAATCCTCACTTAGAAAAGTCTGTCTGCATATGAATCCTCTCTTCAGACTAAAATTTACATCTCTGTGGAGGGGTAATGAACCTGGTATAATTAAAATGCCTTCCAGGTACACATAAGTTGGCCTTTTTATGCGCTAAGACTTCTCAATTTTTCATATTTCTAAGGCAGTGATGCAGTTCATTTTTCACATTTTTCATATTTTGTGTCCGCAAGCTATAGCGCTACAGTATACTACCTTTTTTTCTAGAAGGCATTCATTGACATTGACACACTTTACAAGGAGGGTAAGCCACAAAAGGTCATTCCTAAAGAAGCTGACTGTTCACAAAGTGTTGTATTCAAGCATGTTAATGAAAAGTTGAGTGGAAGGAAAAAATGTTGCAGAAAAAGGTGCACAAGCAACCAGGATAACTGCAGCAGTGATTGGATTATTAAGAAAAGTCCATTCAAAAATTTGGGGGGATTCACAAGGAGTGGACTGCTGCTGGAGTCAATGCTTCAAGAGCCATCACACACAAACATATCCAGGACATGGGCTACAAGTGTCGCAGTACTTGTGTCAAGCCACTCGTGACCAATAGACAACGCCAGAAGTGACTTACCTGAGCCAAGGAGAAAAAAAACTGGACTGTTGCTCAGTGGTTGTTTTGAGATGAAAGTACCGTATATACTCATGTATAAGCCGACCCGTGTATAAGCCGACCCCCCTAATTTTGCCACAACAAACTGGGAAAACTTATTGACTTGCGTATAAGCCTAGGGTGAAAAATGATTATGCCCCCATATGATGCTCCACAGATTATGCCCCCATATGCTGCACAGATTATGCCCAATATGCTCCAGATTATGCCCCATGTGTTCCACAGATTATGCCCCCATATGCTCCAGATTATGCCCCATATGTTCCACAGATTATGCCCCCATATACTCCAGATTATGCCCCCATATGTTCCACAGATTATGCCCTCATATGCTCCATATTATGCCCCCATATGTTCCACAGCTTATGCCCCCATATGCTCCAGATTATGCCCCCATATGTTCCACAGATTATGCCCCCATATGCTCCAAATTATGCCCCCATATGTTCCACAGCTTATGCCCCATATGCTCCAGATTATGCCCCCATATGTTCCAGATTATGCCCCATATGCTCCATATTATGCCCCATATGTTCCACAGCTTATGCCCCATATGCTCCAGATTATGCCCCCATATGTTCCACAGCTTATGCCCCATATGCTCCAGATTATGCCCCCATATGTTCCACATCTTATGCCCCCATATGCTCCAGATTATGCCCCATATGTTCCACAGCTTATGCCCCCATATGCTCCAGATTATGCCCCCATATGCTCCAGATTATGCCCCATATGTTCCACAGCTTATGCCCCAATATGCTCCATATTATGCCCCCATATGCTCCATATTATGCCCCCATATGCTCCAGATTATGCCCCATATGTTCCACAGCTTATGCCCCCATATGCTCCATATTATGCCCCATATGCTCCATATTATGCCCCATGCTGCACAATTATGCCCCATAGTATAGGCCTCATATGCTGCTGCTGCAAAAAAATGACATACTCACCTCTCGTCGCTGGGGGCCAGGTGCTGGTGTCCTGAGCAGGCGGTGACAGCGGCGCACCATGGGGACAGGTGCCGGTGTCACCGCTCGCTCAGGACCCCGGCACCTGAGATATTTACCTATCCTCTCTGCACCGCTGCGCACTGCTCCCTCGGTCTGACTCCTCTGGCTGTGAATAATCTGGCAGGGGGCGGGGTGCGCACTAACGATGTCATCGTGCCCTCTGCCTGAACATTCACAGCCAGGACCGAGGGAGCAGCGCGCAACGGTGGCACGGGGACAGGTAAATATAGCTATACTCACCCCTCCGCCGCGCGTCCCTGCAGCCTCTTCTCTTCTCCCGGCGCTCTCCGCAGCGCTTCAGTCCTGCAGCGGTCACGTGCTACCGCTCATTAAAGTCATGAATATGTGCATATTCATGACTTTAATGAGCGGTGCCATGTGACCGCTGCAGGAAGGAGCCGGAGATCATGGGAGAAGCAGGGGGGCTGCAGAGACCGCGCCGGCGGAGGGGTGAGTATGATCCGACACCCCCGCTCCCCCTCCCCTGCCGACCCCCGTATATGACCCGCGTATAAGCCGAGAGAGGGACTTTCAGCCCTAAAAAATGGGCTGAAAATCTCGGCTTATACATGGGTATATACGGTAAATCTTGCATTTCATTTGGAAATCAAGGTCCCAGATTCTGGAGGAAGAGTGGAGAGGCACATAATCCAAGCTGCTTGAGGTCTAGTGTGAAGTTTCCACAATCGGTGATGGTTTGGGGAGCCATGTCATCTGCTGGTGTAGGTTAACTGTGTTAAATCAAGACCAAAGTCAGCGCAGCCATCTACAGGGAAATTTTCCCTCTGCTGACAAGCTTTTTGGAGATGAAAATTTCATTCTCCAGCAGGACTTGGCACCTGTCCATGCTGCCAAAAGTACTAATACCTGGTTTCAAAAACAACAATATCACTGTGCTTGATTGGCCAGCAAACTTGCCTGACTTTAAGCCCATAGAGAATCTATGGGTTATTGTCAAGAGGAAGATGAGAGACACCAGACCCAACAATGCAGACGAGCTGAAGGCTGCTGTCAAATCAACCTGGGCTTCCATAACACCTCAGCAGTGCCACAGGCTGATCGCCTCCATGACACGCCGCATTAATGCAGTAATTGATGCAAAAGGAGCCCCGACCAAGTATTGAGTACATTTACTGAACATATATTTCAGTAGGCCAACCTTTTTAATTTTAGAATCATTTTTTCAAGCTGGTGTTATAAACTATTCTAATTTACTGAGATAATGACTTTTGGGTTCTCATTGGCTGTAAGCTATAATCATCAACATTAAGGTCTCTTTCACACATCCGGCGGGCGAGCGCCGCATCATAAAACCTGATGCGCCACCATTGACTTTCATTAGTGCCGAATTGCGCCGCATGTCCCTGCGGCGTGTCCGGTTTGTGCCGGATGCGGTGTCTGGTCGCCGTGCGGCGTCTGGAAAAATCGTTGCATGTCACGTTTTTTGTCTGCGGCGAAAAAGCCGGAAGCGCCGCATGCGGCGCTTCCGGCATTTTTTAAAATGAAAGTCTATGGACGCCGCAATGCACCGCATGCGGCGTGAGCCGCATCCGGTAGCCGCATCCGGTTTCTTAATTGAGATACCAGCCCACAGCAAACAGATACCAGACAGATACCACCCCTCAGCAAACATATAAAAAAAGCATTTTGTGGGACATCAGACACATCCACATGAGCCACACCCAGAGCCAGAAGCAGCCAAGAGAAGCAGCCAAGAGAAGCAGCCACCGGACGCAGCCACCGGACGCAGCCAGGATCCGCACCATGGAGAGTCAGGAAAACAGACGGTAAATATGCCCTCCCCCCCCCCTCCCAAAGCCAAAATTTACAATGCATATGTCACCAATGCTGTGTGAGCTACTGGTTTTTTTTTTTGCACCCTGGTACATTTTAAAATTAATGTATTTTCTGTGATGGTGATTGGTTCCCCTGGTACTGTAGTAAATTTAATTTCCGCTGATGGGGTGGGTCCCCGCCGGTAGTGTTTAAAATACGTATGTTTGGTAACTTATTGTGTATCCCCTGCTACTGTTGTGAATGTTGATAATGTAGATCTACTGGTACTGTTTATTTTCAGTGATGTGCTTGGTCTCCCTGCGACAATATGAAATGTGGATGTATTTGTGAATCATAATGTTTTTGTTTAATTTTTTTGGGGCCTGTGATGTGGTTGCTTGTCCTGCTACTATCTGAAATGTTCATGTTTTTACTATCATAATGTTGATGTAGTGTTTCATTGTTTTTAAATCTTTTTTTGATGGCCTGTGACGGTTTATGCTGCTATGTGTAATGTGCATTTTTTTTTTTAGCAGAATGCTGTTTTTTTAACATTTTCTTGTCCCTGTGATGCTTTTGCTAGTCATCATGCTATCTGAAATGTGCATGTGTTTATTATCCTAATGTTGATGTTGTGTATTTTTTTGTTCGCAGAATGCGTTTTTTTTAACAATTTTTTTACATTTTCTTGGCCATGTGATGCTTTTGCTAGTCATCATGCTATGTGAAATGTGCATGTGTTTACTATCCTAATGTTTATCTACTTTTATTTTATTTTTTTTGCAATGTTTATTTTTTGTGGCCTCAGATGGTTTTTCTACTCATGCTGGTATCTTACATTTGCATTTGTTTACTATGCTAATGTTGATCTTTTTTTTTTTTTTTTAAATCTTTATTTTTTGTGGCCTGTGACGGTTTATCTACTCATGCTGCTATCTTACATTTGCATGTGTTTACTATGCTAATGTTGATCTTTTTTTTTTTTTTAAATCCTTTTTTTTTGGTGCCTGTGACGGTTTATCTACTCATGCTACTATCTGAAATGTGCATGTTTTTAGTATCATAATGTTCTACTGTTTTTTTTTTTTTTTGGGGGGATCGGGTGTTTCCCCATGGTACTGTATTTATTTTTATTTTTTTTCCAGGGATACGGTTTCCCCCTGGTACTGTTTATGGCTACAATTAATGATTGCATGTTGTGTTCGGTAAACATTAAGCGGAATAATGTCCTTGTTTGAATGTTATATTTTAAAACAGGGACAATCAATACATATAAACAAAATTCCTTTTTGTCTGTTAATTCCACAGCAGAAGAATTGATGCTGGAGATGCAAGGGTGTAGGAGATCCTGGATGCAAGGAGGCAAGCCAGTAAAAAGTAAATTACATCCCCCATGTCCCTGTTTGTTTTTCTCTTTCAGCCAGGGCAAAGGAATAGACATATATTCACTGTCCCTTTTTGTGTCCTTATTCAACAGCAGAAGACTTCAACGAGCAGCGGCGGCAGAAGCCCAAGTGGAGCAGAGGGGAGGAGAGGACCTCCAAGCAAGGAGGATAGCAAGCAGAAAGTAACTATTACATCAACCATTTTGCTCTAAATTACATGTTTGTTTTTCTTTCAGCCATGGACAAGGAATAGTAAATTTACAGTCCCTTTTTACTTAACAGCAGAAGACGTCAACAAGAGGCGGTGGCGGCGGCTGTAGAGAGACGAGAGGAGGAGAGGCGGGCAAGGAGGGAAGCCAGAAGAAAGTAAATATTACATCCCCCATTTCACTAAAAAATTACATGTTTGTTTTTCTTTTCAGCCAGGGACAAGGAATATAGAAATATATTCACTGTCCCTTTTTGTTTCTTCCACAGCAGAGAACATCAAACAGCTGCAGCAGCTGCCGCAATGGCGGTGATGGCGAAGGAGGCAGCGGCAGAAGCAGCAGCGGCGGCAGCACCACCAGCATCGCCATCTCCTCCCTCCCAGCCAGAGCCAGAGCCACCACAGCATGACACGTCTTCTTCTGGGAGCCCTCCGAGCCATCGTCAGAAATTGGCGGTAAAAATATATATTTTTTTTTTCTATCCACAATCCATCTGTGGGCTCTATGTCTTGATTGTGTTTTTTTCATAACAGGAATCGGAAGATGACGAGGTGCTCCCAGAGGAAGAAGGACGGGGTGGAGAGATACCCGGAGTGGGCTCACAATTCGTAAGTATCCTGCATCAATCGCAGAAACACAACATCACAGTACACACAACACATATAAAAACATTTATTACAGACATCGCACAGCACACAACACATAGAAAACCATTTAGTACATACTTCACACAGCAGCCAACACCTGTCAATATCCTAATTTTTATTTTAATTTTTAGTCTCTCGGATCTGGGAGCCAGAGGGTTCCTCCCAGCGACTCCCAGAGTCGTCGTGAGAGTGTCGGCGGTTCTAACGTGTAAGTTTTTTTTTATTTATTTATTTATTTTTTTTATAGTTTATTTCATAATTTTTTATTTTTTTTTAAAAGAATGTGTATGATAATTTTCGTTTTTTTCTTTTTTTAATTTCACAGGCTTCACAGCATGCTCCCGACTCGGACACGGAGGAGGGCCTGGATGTGGAATTAATGATAGATCTTGTCCGAGAAAGGGAGCCGCTGTGGAATATGGGGGACCGCCGGCATTCCGATCAAATAGTGACCCGACGGCTCTGGGATGAAGTGGCAGCGGGATTGATGCAACGCTGGGAGGACCTCAGTCCTAGGTCCTAGACTAAATTCCGTAAGTATAGTTCATGTTGCTGACTGTAAAGGTGTGTTTCCAAAACTTCAGTCCTCGTGTCACCCACGCTTCATGTTTTCCTTTTGTGAAACACTATGGAAATAATGAAAACATGAACTCTGGCGGACACGAGGACTGAAGTGTGGTAAACACTGATGTTGTATAGTAACCAATGTGTGCTTTCTCGTTTCAGGGGAGAGAATTATGAAGCGGTGGCGGTCTGTGAGGGATCGCTTTAAGAAGGAATTTAACACAGAGATGCGGGCCCCGAGTGGTTCTTCAGGACGCCAGAGCAAGTACAAATATGCACAAGCTCTGGCGTTCCTGCGTGAAACCATGGTCACCAGAAGGTAAATATTACCATCAAATGTTAACCTTTTTTTTTATTTTGCAGCCAGGGTCATTCCACATCTGTATATTAATTTTATTTTATTTTTTCTTCCACAGCACGGTGACCAGCACTCGGGCGCCCGCAGAGTTGGAGCCTTCTAGAGCGATCCCTCAGGAGACCGACACCGAGGGACACTTCGACCGCCCCTCTACATCTGCCCCTTCCCAGCCTTCCCACACACTTGATCCCGCTGTCCCCTCCACCAGCGCTGGAGCAGGGTGGCCGGCTGCATTACATGAATCTGCTGGTCAGGATATAGCCTTCCCTTTACCCCACCCTTCTGACCCTGCCACCTCTACAGCTGCGGGTACTGGGCGGCAGCGTCAGAAGGGTCCGGAAAAGAACTATGCGCCCGAGTTCTTACATATGAACGCATCTTTCCAGAACTGCCTTAAGGTGCTATCTGAACAAGTTGCCGCAGGTGTTAGTCAGATAACCTCCCTAGTTGGTGAGGTGAAGACACTTCTGGAAACTGTGCGTTCAGAGTTAAGAGCACCCCCGAACCACAGCTTTTTTAGGTCGGTTGCGGAGCGCATAGATCCGCTATCTTATGACCAGCAGATGTATGTGATGCACACGTGCCACGCTGCTGTAGTGCAGGTTGTCTCCCATCCTCAATCCACCCCAGTCATTCCTCCACCTCCCCCCCCTACAGCTGCCGTCCATCTTCCCCCCCTCCACCTGCCATACCTCCTCCCCCTCCTATTCAATACCAACCACCTCCCCAGGTCCATCAACCTCCACAATTTCAACCACCTCCCCAGGTCCATCAACCTCCCCAATTCCAACCACCTCCCCAGTACCAACCACCTCCCCAACTACAGTCACCTCCCCAGTACCAACAACCTACCCACTACCAGCCACCTACCCCCTACCACACTTCTACCTCTTACCAATCTCCTTCCCCCTTCCAATTGCCTACTATGTCATCTGCTCCTCCTGCCCATCCCTCCACTCCACCACCACCCACCTGTTCTGCCTTGTCTTCCCATTCTTTCAGTCTTTCCACCCCTTCACCTCTTCCTGTTCCTTCCCCAGCCCCTCCAGCAGTATTTCCACCCCACACTACACTGACCTGTAGTGTCTGTACATATTGTAATATTTCTTGTAAAAAATAAAGTTTAAAAAAGAAAAAAAAAGTTACAAAATGAAAAAGTTGATTAAAAAATAAAGTTTACCGAAATAATAAAGTTTAATAAAAAAAAAATTTTATTTAAAAGTTAAAAATTGGACCAAAAGGCCTACTTTGATAAATATTATATTAAAAAAAAATTTCTTCAATAAATTGTTCATATTTTTAACATTGTTGTCTGTCTTTTATTTATAGGATGTTAAGTTTTAAATTTGTTATCCAGGTACACCTAACTTTGGCTAAAAGGTTCATAAATTCAACCTTTTTGCCAAAGTTATGTCCCGGGTTGTGTAGTATGCAAAGTATATTCTCTTGTTAAAGGTGAGGCAATTATCACCTGAGCAATACAAAGGAAATCATGAGAACAATACCTGTTGGTGGGCCGTGAGGACTGGATTTGGGGAACCATGGCCTACAATTTACACTTTTTTTGGAGAAAATGTGAAATACTTTTGTTAAACAGCCATGGACACAACAATGGCAAAAAGGTTACAGTAGAAAACACACAAGAAGGTAGACAAGTAAACTATTAAAGGTTTATTGTGGGTAAATAAAATTTTGAAAAGAAATAATACATTTATCACACTCTGTCATCCTGCCAGTCAACACTACCTTCCGGTGACACAAAGTATTGAGCAAACTGGTCCCTCATTCTTGAAACCACGACTGTACTGCGAGTGGTAATGTTGTACAAAGTTGTTTCTTGATTGCGGTCCTCCAAAGAAATTGGTTCCTTGGTTAGGACAAAATTATGGAGGACCACGCACGCTTTCACTACATCATCAACAGTCTCGGTCTTCAAGTTAATTGCAGTCAAAAGGACACGCCATTTTGCTGTCATAATGCCAAAGGCACACTCCACCATCCGTCTGGCTCTTGTGAGGCGGTAGTTAAATATCCGCTTTGTATGTGTCAATTCTCTGCTGGCGTACGGCTTCAAGAGGTGTTCCGACAGCTGGAATGCCTCATCACCTACACACACGAATGGCATCGGTGGGCCTGAGGTTTGAGGCAGTGGCCTAGGGGGGAAACTGAAAACTGTTTCCATACAGTTTACGGCCCATAGCAGATAGTTTAAAGACTTGGGAGTCATTAGACCGTCCATAAGACCCAATGTCCACCGCGATAAACTTGTATTCGGCATCTGCAATAGCCATCAGGACGACAGAGAAATATTTTTTATAGTTGAAAAATTCAGATCCGGTTCCTTTAGGCTTTTGAATGCGGATGTGCTTTCCATCAACGGCGCCCAGGCAATTGGGGAACTGGCAGATGCATAAAAACTGGTCCGCTATTTGAAGCCATCGCTCTGTTGTTGGCTCTGGAATAAATTCTCCAACCAAACTATCCCACAGAGCCCGACAAGTGTACTTTATTATCCCGGATAGTGTGGAGATTCCCAGCCGATACTGAAAATGGAGCGATGACAGCGTTTCGCCAGTTGCCAGAAATCTGAAAACAAAATAGAAAATACAAATTATTTCTGAAACACAGCATTACATACCAGAACTCAGCTAGAACTATTGGAGATACCAAAAATAATAACATCTATGAGAAACACTGTTTTATAACTAAATTTTGGCTACTGATATGGTTTCCTAGTTGCCCTGTGATGTTAAATTAATTATAAAATTGCAAGTGTGCTGAAGAAAAAAGATCCAATACATATAGCTTACCTTATAGTCACCATGAGACGCTCCGCCGGAGATATCGAGAACCGACAGTAGGTGTCCGACTTTTTAATTTGGTCGCCAACACGCTCCAGCAAATCGTCAAAGTGTTCTTTGTTCATCCGCAGATAGGCAAAGAACTTCTCTGGATCTTGTCGCAGCTCCATGTTCAGTGTGGAATAGACACCACGAGTTAATCTCTGTGCCGTGATGGGGTGGATCCACATACGTCGTCGTCTTCGCAGACCCTGACGCCTAATGCGCTGCTCCTCAAACTTTCGCTCCTTCTCCAGAACGATAAACCTCAATCGATTCATCTCCGCAGTAAAATCAACAAGATTCCTGAAGATATTGCCGATAATGACATCCATGTTCGCCAATGACTTGCTACTTGCTCTTCTCTCCAACCTGCACTTGCTCATCTACAACCTGTCAAAGATGGGATGTAGGAGCAGTGTATATATAGGATTACAGTAGCCAATCATGTTTGGAACCCCAAAAATGGGCGTTCTTCAAAACCGGATCCGGCTGCCAAACCGGATACACCGGATGAGACGGATGCGGTTTTTTACCGCATTCGTAAACCGGATGCGGCGAAAAACCCGATGCGGCGCATCCGGTTTTCAAACTGGATGCCGGATGCGGCGCTGCGGCAAAATGCCGCGGGCGCCGCAAGGCGCCCGCCGGATGTGTGACAGGGGCCTAACAGAAATAAACACTTGAAATAGATCACTCTGTAATGACTCTAAATAATGAGTTTCACTTTTTGTATTGAAGAACTGAAATAAATTAACTTTTTGGTGATATTCTGATTTAGTGAGAAGCACTTGTATATCTTGTATCACCACGTCTCAGGTAAATTTAATAAAGAGAAAAAACTTGAAAATGAGCATTGCATTTTTGGGGTCACCACACTGTTCTCCAAAAATTAAATTAAAAGCAACCAAATTTTGCATTTACATCGAAATTGTATCAATGAAATTGTCAGCTTGCAGTGCAAGACACAATCCCTCACACAGCTCCATTCACAAAAAAAAGAAGGGGCCCCGGAAAACAGATAAATCCACTTAAAAAAGCTATGCAAGTTTGGTATCGCCATAATCATACTGATCTGGAGAATCATGTTGATTGGTAATTTTTACTATACAATGCATGTCATAAAAACAAAATTCAAAAAACAGTGTCAGAATAACATTGTTTCACCATTTTATCTAATTTGGATTTTTTCCCCATTTTTCAGTATGTTTTATGGAAAAATGAATGGTGACATCAAAACTGTAATTTATCCTGCAAAAAACAAGCCTTCTTGTTGCTTGGTTTACATAAAAAGCAAAAAGTTATAGCTCGAGGAGGAAGAGAAGGAGAACACGAAAGCGCAGATCAATTTTTTTTTAGGGCTTTAATATTACTGGGGTTTAATTAGAGGGAATTTTCCCTCCCAATAGAGCAGCGGTTCTCAACCTGGGGGTCGAATGACCAAAACACAGGGGTCGCTTAAAGCCATCGGAAAATACATATTTCCGATGGCTTTAGCCCAGTGGCGTAGCGTGGGCGTAGCGCTCGTAGCGTGGCGTGTAGCGCTCGTAGCATGGGCGTAGCGCTCGTAGCATGGGCGGGCGTAGCCAGGGTTCAACAAACCCGGGCGCGAGGTCGCCAGTGGCGCCTAGAAAATCATGCCTGGCGCCCGGGGAATTAAAGAGGAAACCCCTCCCCCATCATCATACTCACCTCCTCCTGGCTCCTGCTGCAGCCTCCTACTATGGTCCAGCGCCGGTTTCTCTGCTTCCTGTGTGGTGCGGTCACATAGTACCGCTCATTAAGCTCATGAATATAGATGCCACTCCTCTCTCATAGGCGTGGCATCCATATTCATGAGATTAATGAGCGGTACGGTACCACGTGTGACCGCGCCGGCCGGCGCTCGGTCATGTGACTGCGTGCACTCACGTGCAGGCTGCAGCATGAGGCAGAACAGCGACTGGACCGGACGGACGACCGCGCCACCACAGACTGAGGTGAGCGGCGTGTGGGCGGCGGTGGCTGAGTACTGAACGAGCAGCCAGGGAATGAGTGCTGGGGAGGAAGGGGGGATGAGCAGCCATGGAATGAGCACTGGGGGAGGAAGGGGGGATGAGCAGCAGGGGAATGAGTGCTGGGGGTGGAAGGGGGGAATGAGCACTGGGGGAGGAAGGGGGGATGAGCAGCCGGGGAATGAGCGCTGAGGGAGGGGGGTGAGCAGCCGGGGAATGAGCACTGGGGAGGAAGGGGGGATGAGCAGCTGGGGAATGAGCGCTGAGGGAGGGGGGTGAGCAGCCGGGGAATGAGCGCTGAGGGAGGGGGGTGAGCAGCCAGAGAGTGAGCGCTGGGGCAGAGTGAGCGCTGTTAAATTAAAAACCAAGTTTGTTAAAAAAAAATTCTGGCTCCTAAATTTTTGGCTGGCTCCTAGATTCTGAACAACTTTGTCGACCCCTGGGCGTAGCGCTCGTAGCGTGGGCGGGTGGAGGGGCGGTCCGCCCCAGGCGGCACATCTGGGCGCGGA
This sequence comes from Oophaga sylvatica, assembly GCA_033576555.1. Classification (NCBI taxonomy): domain Eukaryota; kingdom Metazoa; phylum Chordata; class Amphibia; order Anura; family Dendrobatidae; genus Oophaga; species Oophaga sylvatica. Next base: position 204,259,364 of record JARQOD010000006.1, on the reverse strand, counting down.
GTGGCAGTAGCAGTAATTCCTTCTCCTCTGTGGGAGAAGCGCGGAGGCACAGTGCAGCGGCCTGGTACCCTCCGGAGCTGAGCGGCGGGTCGGTGAGTCCACTGTGCGGGGAGAGGGGGGACCAGGAGCAGGAGGCACAATACTTACCTCTCCCCGTGCCTCCGCAGCTCCGGGCTCCAGGGGGCGCCTGCTTGGCGCCCACGCTTCCTGTCACAGCAGCGCCGCTGGATGACGTCATCATTCAGTGGCCGGCTGTGGCAGAGAGTAAGCGCGGGTGCCGGACAGGTGAGATGTGAGGTGTATGTGTCTGTGTGTATCAGTGTGTGTGTGTGTGTGTGTCTGCCTGCGTGTGTGTATGTGAGAGAGTGCTGCGGTGCTGTCTGTGTGTGGTGCTGTATGTGTGATGGTGGTGGGGGGAGGCCTCGATGATGATGGGGAGCCAATAATGATGATGCTGGGCAGGCAATGATGATGTTGATGATGGGGAGGCAATGATAAGCAGGCAATGATGATGATGGGGAGCCAATGATGATGGGCAGGCAATGATGATGATATTGGGGAGGCAATGATGATGATGGGAGCCAATGATGATGACAATGATGGGCAGCCAATGATGATGGGCAGCCAATGATGATGGGCAGGCAATGATAATGATGGGGAGCCAATGATGATGGGCAGGCAATGATGATGATGGGGAGCCAATGATGATGGGCAGGCAATGATGATGATGGGGAGCCAATGATGATGGGCAGGCAATGATGATGATGATAGGGAGACAATGATGATGATGATGGGGAGGCAATGATGATGGGAGGCGATGATGATGATGGGGAGGTAATGATGATGATAATGGGGAGTCTTTCCACAGTGCCCTTTCCTGAGCCGTAACAGTGCAGAACGCAGCACAGTGCAGAGGAGAGCTCCATATTTTGTATGGAGCATTATTTGGGGTCCAATATTCTTTAAGGAGCATTATATTTGGCCCATAATACTGTATGGAGGACTATGTGGTGCCCATAATATTGTATGGAGGACTGTACTTATTTTTTGGTTTGGGGGTCACCGCAACATGAGGAACTGTATTGCGGGGTCACGGCATTAGAAAGGTTGAGAACCACTGCAATAGAGGGACTGCATTCTTAAATATCTGGAAATCAACATGACGTTGCCTTATACTACATTTTATAGTTTTAAGGATGAAAGAAGACAAGAGTCCGTCTTGTAGCCTAACACAATGGTGGCGAACCGAAGGCACGCGTGCATGAGCAGATGATGCTCTGTGCCGGGGGTGGGGTAGCAGCTCAGTTCGGTGGTGCAGTGCGCAGTGTAGACTCTGCATAATTTCCCCCTCCAGCCAGGCGTACATGGAGCAGCAGCCCCAACTTGAAGTCCGCACTAGCTGAACAGAGTTGGGGTGGGAAAAGGCTGTGGCCAGGAGCTCCGGGGTGCACTGCAGGCAGCATAACAGGACCTCCGAGAAGGATGTGGTGACCACCGAGGCCAAGAAGAGCAGCAGGTGCCTGGGGAGATACATTCCTTAGCGAACACAGAGACCACTGCTTGGCAGCAACCTGACCTGATCTGCACTGGGGATCCCTCTATGGCCCCTCTCCCTGTTCTGCCTTCATACACGTTGACATGGTGTGCAATCTAGCATACAGCCTAAACCACGATTCCGTACTCCAAATAAGCGAACTGTCCTCTGTAGTCTAACTTGTTTATTGGTGAACAGTATAGAACATGCGCGGTACAACTATTAAAAAAACAAATTACATAGATAAGTATTGGGCACACAGCTGACACTTTACAATTAACAGGAAAGTATAGAGTATGATGCAAACTTTACACAGGATTCTAATAACATCTCCTATGCACTGGCTGCTATACAGTTAATAACCTCCTAAACACTGCATTGCTAGAGAAGATATTGATCTTACCAGATATGCTTTACCAGGATAACAAACTCAAGTTGGAGAGGTTACAGGAGAGCACATGAACACATGTATTCCCTGAAGTACATGGAAGAAAATGGAGCTTCTTCCCAGCATACCTTGCTTCAATCCAGAATGCAATATTCTATCTGCTTGTTAAAGGCACAGGCTATAAATTCAGCCACCACTGGATGGTGCTATAACAAACAAACCAGCACACAGTACAAAACATACTGGCCTGTACACAGTTGGGCAGAACACTCCCTGCCTGGCATTTGGTTCTGCCGGTTACCCATCTGCTCTTCTCTATCTCTGCTCTTCCATCCTCTCCAAACTCTCTTCTTTGCTTTCTGCTATCTCTGCTCTTTCTTGATTCAGCACAGCAATTTACCACTGTCTCTCCTCTGCCTGCAGTTTGGTGCCTGTACTATATTCCTGCTTAATATATGCAGTCTGCTGCCCCTCCTACTGTCTGTGGCTGTACTTTGTTGCTCCTGCCTCCCCTCTGTTGCCCCTGCTTCCCCTCTGTTGTCTCTGCCAGCTCTAATACCCCTACCTGCTCTCTGTTGCCTCTGTTTGTTCTCTGCTGCCTCTGCCTCCTCTCTGTTGCCTCATCCTTTTCTCGATAATCCTGCCTACTCTCTGTTGCCTTTGCCTGCTTTGATACCCTTGCCTGTTCTCTGATACCCCTGCCTGTTCTCTGATACCCCTGCCTGCTCTGTGTTGTCCCTGATTGCTCAGATACCCCTGCGTATTCTCTGATATCCCTGCCTGCTCTCTGTTGCCCCGTCTGTTCTTTATTGCCCATCTGTTCTCTGTTGCCCTTGTCTACTCTGTTGTTACTGTCTGTTCTGTTGCCCCTGCCTCATCTGTGATATGCCTGCTTGCTCTCTGTTGCCCCTGCCTGCTCACTTTTTACCCTGCCTGCTCTCTGTTGCCCTTGCATGCTCTTTGTTGTCCTTGCCTGTTCACTGATGCCCCTGTCTGCTCTCTGATGCCCTGTCTGCTCTGTTGCCCCTGCCTGCTCTGATATGCCTGCTTCCTCTCTCTTACCCCTGCCTGCTCTCTGTTGTGCCGCCTGCTCTCTGATATGCCTGCTTACTCTGTTATCTGCTCTCTCACCCCCTGCCTGCTCTCTGTTGCCCCTACCTGCTCTCTGATATGCTTGCTTACTCTGTTACCTGCTCTCTCTTACCCCACCTTCTCTCTGTTGCCCCTGCCTGCTCTCTGACATGCCTGATTACTCTGTTACCTGCTGTCTCTTACCCCTGCCTGCTCTTTGTATGAGCAGAAAGAGGCTGGGAGCTTGAGCTTGTGGGATACAGTATTTATCTGTCTGAGAATCTTGAAAAGTCTGATAAAATGAGGACACAGCCTGTACCTGGGTAGCTTGAGCCAGACAAACTTCGAAGAAAGCCAAACCTTGTCCCCATGAAGAAACTGAGATGGGTCCAGACGAGTCTCTTCTTGTCTCTTCATCCTTTCTGAACACTTCACCAATGTGGCCTTGGTGTCCTCCCTTATTCTAGAGAAGCCCTTGGTGAGGACTTTGGCCCGCATGCATGTTGCAGGTAGTAGCTACAGGGAGGTGTTGACAATACACAATAAAAAACAGAGAGGACACACTCACATGATAATTGTAGGAGAATTCGGCCCCCCTTCAGGAGTTCGGGTCAATCACTGTGCTGAGCACTGACAAAATGCTGCAGGAAGTTGGTTAGGATCTGGTTGACCCTCTCTACCTGCCATTGGATTGGGGATGGTAGGCTTTAAAAGTCCAGGGTTACATTTAGTAGCTTACAGACAGCTCTCCATAGCCAAGATGTGAACTGGACACCTAGATCAGAAACTATATGGAGAGTAACCCATGAAAACAAAAGATATGCTGGATGAACTTCTCAGAGAGCATAGGAGTGGAAGAGAGACCGAACAATGGAGTAAAGTGGGCCATTTTTGACAAGCGATCCACAACTACACAAATGATGGTACTTCCGGCTGAGACTGGAAGATTGGTGATGAAGTCCATTGTGATATGCTACCAGGGAGCTGACGGTATGGGCAGTGGAAATAACCGACAGGACAGAAGCTGTTTCGGAGTCTTATTCTGAGCACAGGACGGACAAGTTGAGACGAATCTGCAATATGTTTGTGAAGGGATGGCCACCAATAATGCCACAAAATTGAAAGATGTTTTCTTCTGTCTGGCATGACCAGCCAATTTTGATAAGTTACCCCACTAAAGAACCAGCAGTCTGTCTGGTTCAGTGACAAAGGTCTTTCTGAATGGAACGTGAGACAAGTCCAATGGAGCAACAGTAAGCATTTTGGAGGACTCAATGATGTGCTGCAGCTCCTCCTCCAGGTCAGAAGACCGAAAGGACCTAGAAATAGCATCCGCCTTGATGTCTTTGTCTGCCGTTCGGAAATGGAGAACAAAATCAAAGTGGACGAAGAACAAAAAACCACCTGGTTTGACGCATATTTAGTTTCTGTGCGGACTGCAGCTAGGGTAAGTTCTTGTGGTCAGTATAGTTAATTACAGGATGAACTGCTCCTTGAAGTAGAAAGCACCACTCCTCCAAAGCCAATTTGATCGCCAACAGTTCTTGATTGCCTATTGAGTAGTTGCTTCTGAAGCTGAGAAGCCTTTGGAAAAGAAACAGCATGTCACCATATGTCCAGTAGGAAACTTCTGAGTAAGAACGGCATCGGCCCCAGAGGAAGAAACATCCACCTCCAAAAAGAATTGCTTATTACTGTCTGGGCTATGCAGCCCTTGAGCTCAAGAGAAGGCCTGTTTTATGGAGGAAAAGACGCTCACAGCCTCCAGAGTACATACCCTAGGTTTAGCACCTTTATGGGTCAGGGAAGAAATTGGAGTGATCTGAGAGGAGAAATGTGGAATGAATTGACTTTAGTAATTTCCGAATCACAGAAACCGCTAGATAGCTTTCAGGCCGCCAGGATGAGGCTACTTAAGAACAGTTTCTCGAGATCCATCCTCAGTTGGGTCTCAGAGATGATGTATCCTAGGAAAGGAAGAGAGGTTTGCTAAAAGACACACCTCCTAAACTTGGCGTACATACAATTCTTCCTCAACCTCTGTAGAACCTGGCGGACATCCCTCTTGTGAGTAGGCAGATGGGGAGAACACCAGTATGTCGTCCAGGTAAACAAGAGTAGAGTCGATCTTGATTGATATCGTTTACTAGTTATTGGAAAGCTGCTGGGGCATTGCAGAACCCATAAAGCATTATGCGATTTTGATAATGGACATCCTAGGTGTTAAAGGCAGTCTTCCATTTGTTCCCCTTGCGTATTTGGATCAGGTTATATGCTCCCCGAAGATCAAGTTTAGTGAAGATTTTGCAACCTCTGGGATGATCAAACAACTCTGAGATAAGGGGCAGGGTATACTAATTCTTGATCGTTATTTGGTTGAGGCCCCTATAGTCAATACAGGGATGGAGAGAGCAGTCCTTCTTCTTAACAAAGATGAATCCTGCTCTAGCTGGGGAGGATTATATCCGGATAAATCCCCTGGCTAAGTTCTCGTTGATATATTCGGACATGGCTCGGATCTCTACCTAGGACAGAGGGTAGATACTTAAGAAGAAGACCTAGGAAGAAGATCTATAGGGTAGTCATACAGCCTATGTGGTGGTAGCTTCTCCGCCTCCTTTTAATTGAAAATGTCCGTGTAGGTCCAATAAGCAGGAGGCAAGCCTGGTAACATTTCTCATGACAGGTATGACCACACTGAAGTACTTCTCCAGCTCTCAAATCCAAAACACGCTTGTATGCTCATAGCCAGTGCTGGCCCAGGAGCAAGGAATGAGACAGACCTGGTAGCACATAAAAGGAGATCTTCTCAGAGTGCAACCTCCCTACCCAAAGTTCAACTGGCTCAGAAAGCAAACAAACGGCTTTGGATAGAGGTCTCCCATCTACAGATGATACCACCAAAGAATTCTGTAGATGTCTGATGAGGATCTGGTATTGATTCACTACGGCCTGTTGTATGAAATATTCTGCAGAAACAGAGTCCAGATAGGCTGATTCAATGAAACGGTTGTATTGACACAGGATACTGACACAGACAGAGTCAGGGGGAGAGAGGAGTAGTTCTCACAAAAGGGTAGCCTCTCCTACTGATCCTAAGCTTTGAAGTTTCTCGGCTTCTCTGGACAGGATCGAATTACATGTTCAGGACTGCCGCAGTAGAAGCACCTCCCCTTGGCACTACTAATCTCCTGATGATGCTCGGAAAGTTTTACCCGGTCGACTTGCATAGGTTAAGAGGATCGTGTGGAAGCTGAGGTCTGCGGCTTGATAGGCCTTTGAGAGGTTGGGACCAAGCGTATAGGTCTTCTCTCTTGGATCACCTCCTTGGAATGCTCCTGAAACCTAAGGTCGATCCAGGTTGCCAAGGGTACCTGGTCATCTGGAGAGGTGGGAACATCTCGACAGGCCAACTTCTCCATGACAGTCCCTCCTAGAAGGCAGCTACCAGCGCCTCATTATTCTTGGCAATCTCAAAGAACAGGTTACGAAAATGGATGGCAGGCGCAATCTGAGGAAGCAGAATGCTGCAGCGGAAATACGACCTGGCTTATCAAAGACCTTGTAGAAGGCTCTTAAGCCCCCGTCACACACAGCGATCTTGCTAGCGAGATCGCTGCTGAGTCACTAGTTTTGTGACGCAACAGCGATCTCCCCAGCGATATCGCTCTGTGTGACATTCAGCGACGATCAGCCCCCCTGCTGGGTATCGCTGATTGTCACTGAATGTCCTGGACATTTTTTGCATGTTGGTCTCCTGCTGGCCAGCATGCATCGCTGCGTGTGGCAGGCAGGAGACCAGCGATCAGCTGGTAACCAAGGTACACATCGGGTTTCTAGGCACCGGGTGGTGCCTAGAAACCCGATGTGTACGCTAGATACCAGTGCGCTACTGCAGGGGAGCTGGTAACCAAGGTACATATCGGGTTTCCAGGTGCCGCGCAGCGCCTGGAAATCCGATGTGTATCTTGGTTACCAGCTCCCTGCACCAGCGGGCTGGTATCCAACATACACTGCGGGTAACGTCGCTGTCCTGATCGCTGCCTGAGCTGCCTGTTTGGCGGCTCAGCAGCGATCATGTAGCGACACACCAGCGATCCTGACAAGTGCATATCATTGTTGGGATCGCTGGTGTGTCGCTATGTGTGACGGGGCCCTTAGGAAAGTCTGGAGACTGAAGACTAGAGGATCCCCTGTCTCCCACAGGTGATTGAGCGATGCCAGAGTTTTGCCAGTAAGATGGGACTGTCACGCGGTCTTATGATATGTGTACGATGTCAGTAAACTATTCTTAAAAGAACAACACTCTATACAACATATAGATTAGCAACATCAGCATGTAAATATAGAATAGATTTACCTGACACGATATCCGTTGAACTCAGGGTTAATCTTGAGGACTTGATACACTGTCACAGGAAAGAGGAGGACCGGGGGTCTAACCTGACCCTAAACTGGGGTCCTAACTAATCCCTCACCTTGGAGGTACTGATAATGGTTCAGAGGTCCAAGTCTCCAGCCTAACCCTGTCTCCTATCAGTCCCTGAACCCTGTAATCAGTCCTAAGAAGGATTCTGATTACCACCAAAGGGATATGGGCTGATATCTGCTAAATACACAGATTAGACATATAAGACAGACTGGAGAAAACACAGACTTGCATACACACTCAAACACAGAAGGAACATAAATGATCTGGGATATTAAACTCTAAGCAAGGTGAGCTTAAAACAACTAAGGAGCTCTTTAACTTAAGTCTATACAGATACAATCCTATCTGTGGTCTGCATGAAGAATTTCACTGGCAACTCCCAAAACAGACAACCAGAGATTTAAAGGAAACCAATCAACAAATAATTAATTGCAGCCGGGAGAAACTGCACCCAGTCCCAGAACTGAGCACAGACAGAATTAACTCCCTAACTGCCAAACACAAAGAAACAGCAACTCAGCTGTGAGAAGTCAGAATGTGCAACCGCGACGATCTTCGTGGCGATGCACACATGACAGTACCCCCCCTTCTACGAGGGGCCTCCGGACCCTCAGGGCCAGGTTTGCCCGGGTGAGTTCTGTGGAAGGTCCGCACCAAACGATCTGCGTTAATGTCAGACGCAGGAACCCACGTCCTCTCCTCTGGACCATACCCCTTCCAATGCACCAAGTACTGAAGGGACCGGCGATTCAGACGTGAGTCAATGATCTTTGACACTTGAAACTCCAAGTTACCATTGACCACCACTGGAGGAGGAGGTAGAGGTGATGGTATGACTGGTGCCACGTACCTCTTAAGTAATGACTTGTGGAACACATTGTGGATTTTAAACGTAGGAGGGAGGTCCAGACGAAATGCCACAGGATTAATTATGGAACTGATCCTGTACGGCCCGATGAATCTGGGGCCCAGCTTCCAGGAGGGAACTTTAAGTTTTATATTCCTGGTAGACAACCATACCAGATCGTTCACATTAAGATCTGGACCAGAAACTCTCCTCCTATCAGCCATACGTTTATAACGGTTCCCCATAGCACTCAGATTATTCAATACACCTCTCCACACTGAAGCAAGTGACGACGAGAAACGCTCCTCCTCAGGAACCCCAGAAGGGCCCCCCCCATTGAATGTACAAAACTGGGGATGAAAACCATATGCCCCAAAAAACGGGGACTTACCAGTGGACTCGCTCCGCCTGTTGTTAAGAGCGAACTCTGCCAGAGGCAAGAAAGAAGACCAGTCCTCCTGGTTCTCTGAGACAAAACACCGAAGATAAGTCTCTAGGCTTTGATTCAGACGCTCTGTCTGACCATTGGTCTGCGGATGAAAAGCCGAGGAAAATGACAATTGCATCCCCCGACGTAAACAAAATGCCCTCCAAAACTTGGACACAAACTGAGACCCCCTATCTGACACCACATCAGAAGGCAACCCATGAAGTCTCACAATCTCCCCAATGAACACCTGCGCCAGAGTTTTAGCATTAGGGAGGGCAGGAAGAGCAATGAAATGTGCCATCTTACTGAACCTGTCAACAACCACCAGTATGACAGTCTTCCCTGACGACTGAGGAAGGTCCGTGATGAAGTCCATAGACAAATGAGTCCATGGACGCTCCGGAAGTTTCAAGGGTAAGAGGGTCCCAGACGGACGGGTATGAGGGGTCTTAGAGCGAGCACAAACCCCACAGGACGCGACAAAAGTTAAAACATCTTTATTAACGTTAGGCCACCAAAACCGGCGAGAAAGGAGATCTAAAGTAGCCTTACTCCCTGGATGTCCTGCTAAAGCAGAATTATGATGTGCCTCAATAACCTTTTGTCTCAACTGATTTGGGACAAACAGTCTCCCTGGAGGTCCTGCAGGGGCGTCCCCCTGAGCCTCTAACACCTCCTCCTCAAGCTCAGAACATACAGCCGACACTACCACCCCCTCCTGAAGGATAGGAATCGGGTCATCCATTTTCCCGGCCCCTGGGAAACTGCGAGACAAGGCATCCGCCTTAACATTCTTAGATCCAGGGCGATAAGTGACAACAAAATTAAACCTGGTAAAAAACAACGACCATCGAGCTTGTCTGGAATTCAGACGCTTAGCAGATTCCAAATACAGCAGGTTCTTGTGATCAGTAATGACGGTGACCGGGTGGACTGCCCCTCCAAAAAGTGACGCCATTCTTCAAAAGCCAACTTAATGGCCAAAAGTTCCCTATTGCCGATATCATAATTCCTTTCGGCGGACGACAATTTTTTAGAAAAGAAAGCGCACGGATGCCATTTACCAGGGGACGGACCCTGGGACAATATTGCACCCACCCCTACGTCAGACGCGTCCACCTCCACAACGAACGGCTGTGATGCATCTGGTTGGATGAGAACGGGTGCCGAAGCAAAACATTTTTTCAAAGAGGAAAAAGCTTGGCAAGCTTTGTCCGACCATTTAGAAAAATCCGTCCCTTTTCTTGTCATGTCAGTGAGAGGTTTGACAACAGATGAGAAATTACAAATAAATTTCCGGTAGTAGTTAGCAAACCCCAGAAAACGCTGCAGAGCCTTAAGATCCTCTGGCTGATCCCATTCAAGCACTGCTCTCACCTTTTCAGGGTCCATACGGAAACCGGAGGCTGACACCAAGAAACCCAAAAACTGAAGTTCCTGTACGGCGAATACACACTTTTCCAGTTTGGCGTATAGTTTATTGTCTCGCAAGATCTGCAACACCTGTCTCACATGCTCCTGGTGAGACACAAGATCTGGTGAGTAAATTAAAATGTCATCCAAATATACGACCACAAACAGCCCCACCAGATGACGAAAAATGTCATTAACAAAATGTTGGAATACTGCTGGTGCAGTAGTCAGACCAAAAGGCATGACAAGGTTCTCATAATGTCCCTCCGGCGTGTTAAACGCCGTTTTCCACTCATCCCCCTCTTTTATCCTAATCAGATTATACGCCCCCCTGAGATCCAATTTAGAGAACCATTTGGCGCCAACAATTTGATTGAAGAGATCAGGAATCAGAGGGAGTGGATACGGATCTCGAACAGTAATCCGATTAAGTTCGCGGAAATCCAAGCAAGGGCGTAGGCCTCCATCTTTTTTCTTCACAAAGAAGAACCCGCGGCCACTGGGGAAGATGAAGGTCTAATATGCCCTTTGGCCAGACTTTCCGAAATAAAATCTTTCATAGCCTGCCTCTCAGGACCAGAAAGGTTATATAACCTAGCTTTAGGTAACTTAGCATCAGGAAGTAAATTAATAGAGCAGTCATACACGCGATGAGGAGGCAACTCCTGACACCCCTCCTCAGAGAACACATCCCCAAAGTCCTCCAAAAAAGGAGGCAAAGTACTAGGCACGACCGCACTGATGACTGTGTTCATGCAGTTACTTTTGCAAAACTCACCCCATTGGCTTATATCTCTGGACTGCCAATTAATCACAGGGTTATGTTTAACCAACCAAGGAAGTCCCAACACAATAGGAGTAGGTAGACCCTCCAACACATAACAAGATAATAGTTCCCTATGTATTGCCCCTACCCGAAGGTCAATGTTATGAACCTCATGAACAAAGCTACCTTGGCCGAGAGGCCTGGCGTCAATGGAGAATATAGGGATCGGTTTGACCAATACACTCAGATGCATACCTTGAGCCTGAGCAAACTGAGCGTCAACCAGATTAGCCCCGGACCCACTATCAAGAAGAACAGAAAATCTCTCCACTCTCGTACCAACCACCACCTCCACTGGTACAAGGAACTGAGAAGAACTAGCGGACGAAATACATACTCCCAGGTTGTCGTCCACCACACAACCTGGGATTAACAGTTTTCCGGCGACTTTTTGCTCAACAAGGCACGGGATGGACATCCCCCAACAAAATGTCCCTCTTTCCCGCAGAAGAAACACCTTCTAGTCCTGCGGCGTACCGCCAATCCCCTCCTACGAAATGATGTCCCTCCCAACTGCATAGGCTCCTCCGAACAGACAAGGGGAACCTCAACATAAGGGACTTTAGTAGTAGGTGGAGTAACAACAGGGGGCAGAGTTACCTCGCACCTCTCCGGAGCCGTCTATCAGTACGGATAGCTAGGGCCATAGCAGCCTCCAGTGATGGAGGAGAATCATACTGAGCCAAAACGTCCTTTAATTTGTCAGAAAGCCCATGACAAAACTGGCTTCTAAGAGCTGGGTCATTCCACTGAGTATCTGTGGCCCATCTACGGAACTCAGAAGCAAATTCCTCCGCCGGACGATCTCCCTGCTGTATCTTACGTAATTTTGTCTCAGCAAGAGAGACCCGATCTGGGTCATCATATACCAAACCCAGGGCAGTAAAAAATCGATCTACTGACTGTAGAGCCGGGGATCCCGGAGGAAGGGAGAAGGCCCAGGATTGAGGGTCCCCTTGTAGGAGCGAGATAACAATTCCCACTCTCTGCTCTTCACTCCCTGATGATCGAGGCCGAAGCCGAAAATACAATTTACATGCTTCCCTGAAGGTAAAAAATTTGTCTCGCCCACCAGTGAACCTGTCCGGGAGAGCTACTTTAGGTTCAAATCTGGTTTGCTCCGAGGGAGACAAAACTTTGGACTTAATGTCCGTCAGCTCCATGGATAATCCCTGCAACTGCAGAGCCAGCTGGGCTACTGGATCCATGGCAACTGGGAATAATTTTAATGGCCAGTGAAAATGTCACGCGGTCTTATGATATGTGTACGATGTCAGTAAACTATTCTTAAAAGAACAACACTCTATACAACATATAGATTAGCAACATCAGCATGTAAATATAGAATAGATTTACCTGACACGATATCCGTTGAACTCAGGGTTAATCTTGAGGACTTGATACACTGTCACAGGAAAGAGGAGGACCGGGGGTCTAACCTGACCCTAAACTGGGGTCCTAACTAATCCCTCACCTTGGAGGTACTGATAATGGTTCAGAGGTCCAAGTCTCCAGCCTAACCCTGTCTCCTATCAGTCCCTGAACCCTGTAATCAGTCCTAAGAAGGATTCTGATTACCACCAAAGGGATATTGGCTGATATCTGCTAAATACACAGATTAGACATATAAGACAGACTGGAGAAAACACAGACTTGCATACACACTCAAACACAGAAGGAACATAAATGATCTGGGATATTAAACTCTAAGCAAGGTGAGCTTAAAACAACTAAGGAGCTCTTTAACTTAAGTCTATACAGATACAATCCTATCTGTGGTCTGCATGAAGAATTTCACTGGCAACTCCCAAAACAGACAACCAGAGATTTAAAGGAAACCAATCAACAAATAATTAATTGCAGCCGGGAGAAACTGCACCCAGTCCCAGAACTGAGCACAGACAGAATTAACTCCCTAACTGCCAAACACAAAGAAACAGCAACTCAGCTGTGAGAAGTCAGAATGTGCAACCGCGACGATCTTCGTGGTGATGCACACATGACAGTACCCCCCCTTCTACGAGGGGCCTCCGGACCCTCAGGGCCAGGTTTGCCCGGGTGAGTTCTGTGGAAGGTCCGCACCAAACGATCTGCGTTAATGTCAGACGCAGGAACCCACGTCCTCTCCTCTGGACCATACCCCTTCCAATGCACCAAGTACTGAAGGGACCGGCGATTCAGACGTGAGTCAATGATCTTTGACACTTGAAACTCCAAGTTACCATTGACCACCACTGGAGGAGGAGGTAGAGGTGATGGTATGACTGGTGCCACGTACCTCTTAAGTAATGACTTGTGGAACACATTGTGGATTTTAAACGTAGGAGGGAGGTCCAGACGAAATGCCACAGGATTAATTATGGAACTGATCCTGTACGGCCCGATGAATCTGGGGCCCAGCTTCCAGGAGGGAACTTTAAGTTTTATATTCCTGGTAGACAACCATACCAGATCGTTCACATTAAGATCTGGACCAGAAACTCTCCTCCTATCAGCCATACGTTTATAACGGTTCCCCATAGCACTCAGATTATTCAATACACCTCTCCACACTGAAGCAAGTGACGACGAGAAACGCTCCTCCTCAGGAACCCCAGAAGGGCCCCCCCCATTGAATGTACAAAACTGGGGATGAAAACCATATGCCCCAAAAAACGGGGACTTACCAGTGGACTCGCTCCGCCTGTTGTTAAGAGCGAACTCTGCCAGAGGCAAGAAAGAAGACCAGTCCTCCTGGTTCTCTGAGACAAAACACCGAAGATAAGTCTCTAGGCTTTGATTCAGACGCTCTGTCTGACCATTGGTCTGCGGATGAAAAGCCGAGGAAAATGACAATTGCATCCCCCGACGTAAACAAAATGCCCTCCAAAACTTGGACACAAACTGAGACCCCCTATCTGACACCACATCAGAAGGCAACCCATGAAGTCTCACAATCTCCCCAATGAACACCTGCGCCAGAGTTTTAGCATTAGGGAGGGCAGGAAGAGCAATGAAATGTGCCATCTTACTGAACCTGTCAACAACCACCAGTATGACAGTCTTCCCTGACGACTGAGGAAGGTCCGTGATGAAGTCCATAGACAAATGAGTCCATGGACGCTCCGGAAGTTTCAAGGGTAAGAGGGTCCCAGACGGACGGGTATGAGGGGTCTTAGAGCGAGCACAAACCCCACAGGACGCGACAAAAGTTAAAACATCTTTATTAACGTTAGGCCACCAAAACCGGCGAGAAAGGAGATCTAAAGTAGCCTTACTCCCTGGATGTCCTGCTAAAGCAGAATTATGATGTGCCTCAATAACCTTTTGTCTCAACTGATTTGGGACAAACAGTCTCCCTGGAGGTCCTGCAGGGGCGTCCCCCTGAGCCTCTAACACCTCCTCCTCAAGCTCAGAACATACAGCCGACACTACCACCCCCTCCTGAAGGATAGGAATCGGGTCATCCATTTTCCCGGCCCCTGGGAAACTGCGAGACAAGGCATCCGCCTTAACATTCTTAGATCCAGGGCGATAAGTGACAACAAAATTAAACCTGGTAAAAAACAACGACCATCGAGCTTGTCTGGAATTCAGACGCTTAGCAGATTCCAAATACAGCAGGTTCTTGTGATCAGTAATGACGGTGACCGGGTGGACTGCCCCCTCCAAAAAGTGACGCCATTCTTCAAAAGCCAACTTAATGGCCAAAAGTTCCCTATTGCCGATATCATAATTCCTTTCGGCGGACGACAATTTTTTAGAAAAGAAAGCGCACGGATGCCTTTTACCAGGGGACGGACCCTGGGACAATATTGCACCCACCCCTACGTCAGACGCGTCCACCTCCACAACGAACGGCTGTGATGCATCTGGTTGGATGAGAACGGGTGCCGAAGCAAAACATTTTTTCAAAGAGGAAAAAGCTTGGCAAGCTTTGTCCGACCATTTAGAAAAATCCGTCCCTTTTCTTGTCATGTCAGTGAGAGGTTTGACAACAGATGAGAAATTACAATAAATTTCCGGTAGTAGTTAGCAAACCCCAGAAAACGCTGCAGAGCCTTAAGATCCTCTGGCTGATCCCATTCAAGCACTGCTCTCACCTTTTCAGGGTCCATACGGAAACCGGAGGCTGACACCAAGAAACCCAAAAACTGAAGTTCCTGTACGGCGAATACACACTTTTCCAGTTTGGCGTATAGTTTATTGTCTCGCAAGATCTGCAACACCTGTCTCACATGCTCCTGGTGAGACACAAGATCTGGTGAGTAAATTAAAATGTCATCCAAATATACGACCACAAACAGCCCCACCAGATGACGAAAAATGTCATTAACAAAATGTTGGAATACTGCTGGTGCAGTAGTCAGACCAAAAGGCATGACAAGGTTCTCATAATGTCCCTCCGGCGTGTTAAACGCCGTTTTCCACTCATCCCCCTCTTTTATCCTAATCAGATTATACGCCCCCCTGAGATCCAATTTAGAGAACCATTTGGCGCCAACAATTTGATTGAAGAGATCAGGAATCAGAGGGAGTGGATACGGATCTCGAACAGTAATCCGATTAAGTTCGCGGAAATCCAAGCAAGGGCGTAGGCCTCCATCTTTTTTCTTCACAAAGAAGAACCCCGCGGCCACTGGGGAAGATGAAGGTCTAATATGCCCTTTGGCCAGACTTTCCGAAATAAAATCTTTCATAGCCTGCCTCTCAGGACCAGAAAGGTTATATAACCTAGCTTTAGGTAACTTAGCATCAGGAAGTAAATTAATAGAGCAGTCATACACGCGATGAGGAGGCAACTCCTGACACCCCTCCTCAGAGAACACATCCCCAAAGTCCTCCAAAAAAGGAGGCAAAGTACTAGGCACGACCGCACTGATGACTGTGTTCATGCAGTTACTTTTGCAAAACTCACCCCATTGGCTTATATCTCTGGACTGCCAATTAATCACAGGGTTATGTTTAACCAACCAAGGAAGTCCCAACACAATAGGAGTAGGTAGACCCTCCAACACATAACAAGATAATAGTTCCCTATGTATTGCCCCTACCCGAAGGTCAATGTTATGAACCTCATGAACAAAGCTACCTTGGCCGAGAGGCCTGGCGTCAATGGAGAATATAGGGATCGGTTTGACCAATACACTCAGATGCATACCTTGAGCCTGAGCAAACTGAGCGTCAACCAGATTAGCCCCGGACCCACTATCAAGAAGAACAGAAAATCTCTCCACTCTCGTACCAACCACCACCTCCACTGGTACAAGGAACTGAGAAGAACTAGCGGACGAAATACATACTCCCAGGTTGTCGTCCACCACACAACCTGGGATTAACAGTTTTCCGGCGACTTTTTGCTCAACAAGGCACGGGATGGACATCCCCCAACAAAATGTCCCTCTTTCCCGCAGAAGAAACACCTTCTAGTCCTGCGGCGTACCGCCAATCCCCTCCTACGAAATGATGTCCCTCCCAACTGCATAGGCTCCTCCGAACAGACAAGGGGAACCTCAACATAAGGGACTTTAGTAGTAGGTGGAGTAACAACAGGGGGCAGAGTTACCTCGCACCTCTCCCGGAGCCGTCTATCAGTACGGATAGCTAGGGCCATAGCAGCCTCCAGTGATGGAGGAGAATCATACTGAGCCAAAACGTCCTTTAATTTGTCAGAAAGCCCATGACAAAACTGGCTTCTAAGAGCTGGGTCATTCCACTGAGTATCTGTGGCCCATCTACGGAACTCAGAAGCAAATTCCTCCGCCGGACGATCTCCCTGCTGTATCTTACGTAATTTTGTCTCAGCAAGAGAGACCCGATCTGGGTCATCATATACCAAACCCAGGGCAGTAAAAAATCGATCTACTGACTGTAGAGCCGGGGATCCCGGAGGAAGGGAGAAGGCCCAGGATTGAGGGTCCCCTTGTAGGAGCGAGATAACAATTCCCACTCTCTGCTCTTCACTCCCTGATGATCGAGGCCGAAGCCGAAAATACAATTTACATGCTTCCCTGAAGGTAAAAAATTTGTCTCGCCCACCAGTGAACCTGTCCGGGAGAGCTACTTTAGGTTCAAATCTGGTTTGCTCCGAGGGAGACAAAACTTTGGACTTAATGTCCGTCAGCTCCATGGATAATCCCTGCAACTGCAGAGCCAGCTGGGCTACTGGATCCATGGCAACTGGGAATAATTTTAATGGCCAGTGAAAATGTCACGCGGTCTTATGATATGTGTACGATGTCAGTAAACTATTCTTAAAAGAACAACACTCTATACAACATATAGATTAGCAACATCAGCATGTAAATATAGAATAGATTTACCTGACACGATATCCGTTGAACTCAGGGTTAATCTTGAGGACTTGATACACTGTCACAGGAAAGAGGAGGACCGGGGGTCTAACCTGACCCTAAACTGGGGTCCTAACTAATCCCTCACCTTGGAGGTACTGATAATGGTTCAGAGGTCCAAGTCTCCAGCCTAACCCTGTCTCCTATCAGTCCCTGAACCCTGTAATCAGTCCTAAGAAGGATTCTGATTACCACCAAAGGGATATGGGCTGATATCTGCTAAATACACAGATTAGACATATAAGACAGACTGGAGAAAACACAGACTTGCATACACACTCAAACACAGAAGGAACATAAATGATCTGGGATATTAAACTCTAAGCAAGGTGAGCTTAAAACAACTAAGGAGCTCTTTAACTTAAGTCTATACAGATACAATCCTATCTGTGGTCTGCATGAAGAATTTCACTGGCAACTCCCAAAACAGACAACCAGAGATTTAAAGGAAACCAATCAACAAATAATTAATTGCAGCCGGGAGAAACTGCACCCAGTCCCAGAACTGAGCACAGACAGAATTAACTCCCTAACTGCCAAACACAAAGAAACAGCAACTCAGCTGTGAGAAGTCAGAATGTGCAACCGCGACGATCTTCGTGGCGATGCACACATGACAGGGACATGATGAATGGCACTTTGGCCCGGTCTGGTGAAAATTGATGTGCCAGGAGCTCGAAGTGCAGGGTGCATTGATTGATGAATCCACAGCAGAGAGTAGGATTACTGTCATAACAGACAGGGGCCAACAGACAGGGACTGGAACCATGAACATAGCTGGAAGACTAGAGAGTCATGGCTGAGGTTGAAGCAGCTTGGAAAGTATCGGATGCGGCCGCAGATGTCAACGTGTCCAAGTGGGCAGTCACAGTCTGCAGATAGGACAAGATTTTATACTATTGGTCCTTCTGGAGACCTCCTGGTAGAGGTCAGAGATTGGAGCCGATGGAGAGGCAGTGGGTTCCATGTCCTGAACAATCTGTAATGGAAATGGTGGTGGAACCACTGTGCCGTGGACCAAGGAGAGCCTGGAGGGTCGTAACTAGATCAGCAGCTAACTCTTTACTAGAGCCCCTGAGTG
The DNA here is from genome assembly GCA_033576555.1 of Oophaga sylvatica. NCBI lineage: Eukaryota > Metazoa > Chordata > Amphibia > Anura > Dendrobatidae > Oophaga > Oophaga sylvatica. Next base: position 204,241,010 of record JARQOD010000006.1, on the reverse strand, counting down.
TTTGGTTAGACTTGGCTCCAGATGAACGCCAAGTGCTACTCCAGGATGGATCTCAGACACATGGCAGCTGACCCCCAAAGGGGCAGGAAGCTGGAATGGTCAGGAATGGGAAAGCTTGACTGGTACAGGCAGGCACGGCAGGTATACTGGAACACAAGGCAGGAGCAGATGGATATAGTGGGTATACAGACTGGCACAGCAAGTACAGCTGGTATACAGGCATGCACGGCAGATGCAGGCACAGGTGGAGATGCCTTAAATAATAAATGTTTCACAGCCATTGATTGGGGACACTTTAGGACAGTGTGCACTGGCACCCCTGATGTGCCAGGGGTGTGCAGACTGTGGGAAGCAGGAGCAGGAAGAGGAAGCACAGACTGTGGGCCGTGGCAGTGAGTGAGTCGGCATCCCTGCTGGGGAGAGGGGGATGGGAAGAGTGCAGGGACGCTGATGCTACAACTGGTGGCCGCACCAGTAGTTAGTGATACAGGAGGATTGACTTTAATGAGGCAAACTGAGTTTGGACTCTGTTTGACCTTGTTTCTGGCAATGTCTGTCTTATTAGCTGAACACAATAGCATAGCCTATTACTCCATTGTGTCCAGCTAAAAGCCAGGCCCTTTTATGTCCAAATCTTGACACAGAGCTGCCATTCCTGGTCCACCTGCTGCAGACTGTGTTCCTTAGTTCCTCAGTGTCTGTGCTACCATCAAAGTAACAATATTTTATTCTTTGATTTTCTATGCTGCAAAAAGGATTGCAAATGTGTTCTAGTTATTATTAAAAGATCTGTGGAAATCCTGTCCCACTTTCTGATAAAATTATTTTGACAAATCTATCCCTGTGTGGTGCCCTATTAAAGCGTCATTGCTTTAGAGCTTCAGAACACATACATCTAACTGCTGCAAGGTTTGTTTTTGTATGTTATCTGCGTTCCAAGAGTGTCCTCTAGTGGTGAGTATATATATTGTGTGTATATATCAGATCCACTCTGTAACCCGTCTGAAAAAGTGCTAAATATATGCTGAAAAGAATGAACTCATATACTGCAATGTAAAAACAAATGAAACAACTTGCTGTTCATAGGTTCAGTCTTCAGGTTTTTTTTAACCACTTCAGGTTTCCAAAGACATAAAAAAGTGAATGTATAAAAAAAAAACTGACCTTCACATCCAAACATAAATCAGGTCGTAAACATGAAATATGAAAACTGAATTGCATTACTGCACTAGAAATCTGAAAAATTGAGAATGCTTAGCGCATAAATTGGCCAATTCATGTGTACCTGGCAGCCACAGTAAGGCGATTCTCATTTGCCAGGACCTAATGCCAATCTTCTCTTAGACAGTCTATATCTCTCTCGGAACCTAATGTGAATCCTCTCTTGGACTAAAGTCTATATCTCTATGGAGGGGTAGGATCCTGTAGTAATTAAAAACACCACACATTAGGTTCCCAGAGAAATGCAGACTGTCTAAGAGAGGATAGGCATTAGGTCCTGGCAAATGAGAATCGCCTTACTGTGGCTGCCAGATACACATGAATTGGCCAATTTATGCGCTAAGCATTCTCAATTTTTCATATTTCTAGTGCAGTAATTGCAATTAAATTTTCATATTTCATGTTTGCATGCTATAGCGCTACAGAGTGCTGCCTTATTTGTTTGATTGTTTGATTAAAAAGTGACTGGTCCATTTATAAAAAAACAAATAAATAAACAAAAACTGATGACTAAAATGTCAAAAAAGATAACCAAAAAGAAGCAAAAAAAATTACTTAACAAAATGAGACTTATGTGTCCTGAAGGGTCTTCCGTCTGGAAAAACACCATGGATTCACAGAAGTCTAAAAGAAGTTGTGTGCACAAATGCTGACAGTGCTTATATCCTTCATATAGTGGTAAAGACTAGAGATGAGCGAATATTTCAATGTTCATTTCGGATTTGCAATATTTGCCGATTAATTCGTCGAATATTTGCCAAACGTAACATAACGCCTTTCAGGTCAATGGGAGGCAAAAAAAACCCGCATGCACAACACCTTATAATGGCCCCAAATGCTGCCAAAACACTTCAAATTAAGGGCAGACAACAGGAAAGTGGCCTCAATTCACCCACAGTACTAATTGTAGCATGGCACTGCAGCAATCAGCCAGGCATAAGGTATCGAGGTCTGGAACAGCATTCACGGGCGCCGCTATAATGAGGCGAGTTGAGCCTCTTGTCTCAGGCTGCGGCAGCCAGGGGGCGGCAGAGCAGAACTCATAACACCTGGTGTGGTGCCGGCCGCCTCTCCTTAATCCCTCACACAGTCACATCTGAGTTCTGACCCCCCCCTCCAGCTGTCCCGCTCTGGACACTATATGTCAGTGATGGCGAACCTATGGCACGCGTGCCAGCGAGGGCACGCAGAGCCCTCTCAGCTGGCACGCGGCCTCGCCTCAGTTATTCCCTGCAGCTCCCTCTCACATTGAGCGGCGCGGCCGCGGAGCTGAAAAATGACGTCAGCCGGCCGGCAGCGCCGCTCAATGTGTGAGAGGAAGTGAGAAGGAAGCTGCCGGATCATGGAGAGGTGAGTCTGGCCGCTGTGCCTGTGAAGCTGCTGTGTGTGTGTGTGTGTGTGTGTGTGTGTGAAGCTGCTGTGTGTGTGTGTGACGCTGTGTGTATGTATGTGTGTGTGTGTGTGTGAGACGCTGTGTGTGTGATAGATGAGGAAGCGATATCAGCGTTGGGACGGGCAGAGGTGAGTAGTTTTTTTTTTTATGCAAGGCCATTATTCAGTATGGAGCATCATGTGGGGCCATTATACTGTATGCAGCAGTATATGGGGCCATTATTCAGTATGGAGCATCATGTGGGGCCAGTATACTGTATGCAGCAGTATATGGGGCCATTATTCAGTATGGAGCATCATGTGGGGCCATTATACTGTATGCAGCAGTATATGGGGCCATTATTCAGTATGGAGCATCATGTGGGGCCATTATACTGTATGCAGCAGTATATGGGGCCATTATTCAGTATGGAGCATCATGTGGGGCCATTATACTGTATGCTGCAGTATATGGGGCCATTATTCAGTATGGAGCATCATGTGGGGCCATTATACTGTATGCAGCAGTATATGGGGCCATTATTCAGTATGGAGCATCATGTGGGGCCATTATACTGTATGCTGCAGTATATGGGGCCATTATTCAGTATGGAGCATCATGTGGGGCCATTATACTGTATGCAGCAGTATATGGGGCCATTATTCAGTATGGAGCATCATGTGGGGCCATTATACTGTATGCATCATTATGTGGGGCCATTATTCAGTATGGAGCATCATGTGGGGCCATTATACTGTATGCAGCAGTATATGGGGCCATTATTCAGTATGGAGCATCATGTGGGGCCATTATACTGTATGCAGCAGTATATGGGGCCATTATTCAGTATGGAGCATCATGTGGGGCCATTATACTGTATGCAGCAGTATATGGGGCCATTATTCAGTATGGAGCATCATGTGGGGCCATTATACCGTATGCAGCAGTATATGGGGCCATTATTCAGTATGGAGCATCATGTGGGGCCATTATACTGTATGCAGCAGTATATGGGGCCATTATTCAGTATGGAGCATCATGTGGGGCCATTATACTGTATGCAGCAGTATATGGGGCCATTATTCAGTATGGAGCATCATGTGGGGCCATTATACTGTATGCATCAGTATATGGGGCCATTATTCAGTATGGAGCATCATGTGGGGCCATTTTACTGTATGCAGCAGTATATGGGGCCATTATTTAGTATGGAGCATCATGTGTGGCCATTATACTGTATGCAGCAGTATATGGGGCCATTATTCAGTATGGAGCATCATGTGGGGCCATTATACTGTATGCATCATTATGTGGGGCCATTATTCAGTATGGAGCATCATGTGGGGCCATTATAGAATCATAGAATCATAGAATGGTAGAGTTGGAAGGGACCTCCTGGGCCTTCTGGTCCAACCCCCTGCTCAAAGCAGGATTCTCTAAATCATCCCAGACAGATGTCTATCCAGCCTCTGTTTGAAGACTTCCATTGAAGGAGAACTCACCACCTCTTGTGGCAGCCTGTTCCACTCATTGATCACCCTAACTGTCAAAAAGTTTTTTCTAATATCTAATCTGTGTCTCCTCCCATTCAGTTTCATCCCATTGCTTCTAGTCTTTCCTTGTGCAAATGAGAATAAAGATGATCCTTCTACAATGTGACAGCCCTTGAGATATTTGTAGACAGCTATTAAGTCTCCTCTCAGTCTTCTTTTTTGCAAGCTAAACATTCCCAAATCCTGCAACCGTTCCTCATAGGACATGGTTTGCAGACCGGTCACCATTCTGGTGGCTCTTCTCTGAACTTGCTCCAGTTTGTTGATGTCTTTTTTAAAATGTGGTGCCCAAAACTGGACACAGTATTCCAGATGAGGTCTGACCAAAGAGGAGTAGAGGGCAATAATGACCTCACGTGATCTAGACTGTATGCTTCTGTTGATACATCCTAGAATTGCATTTGCCTTTTTTTGCTGCTGCATCACACTGTTGACTCATGTTAAGTCTGTGATCAATTAGTATACCCAAGTCTTTTTCAAATGTGCTGTTACTTAGCCCTATTCCTCCCATTTTGTATATGCTTTTTTCATTTTTATTGCCCAGATGTAGTACTTTGCATTTTTCCCTGTTAAAATCCATTCTGTTTGTTGCTGCCCACTGCTCCAGTTTATGTATATCTTTTTGAATCCTCTCTCTCTCTTCTCTAGTATTAGCTACCCCTCCTAGCTTTGTGTCATCAGCAAATTTGATCAGTTTACCCTCAATTCCTTCATCTAAATCATTGATAAAGATGTTGAACAATACAGGGCCCAAAACAGAGCCTTGTGGTACCCCACTTGAGACATTCTTCCAACTGGATGTGCAGCCATTTACAACCACTCTTTGGGTCCGATCCCTAAGCCAGTTATGAATCCACCTAACAGTTGCCTTGTCCATTCCATACTTAGTCATTTTTTCAATAAGGATTGTGTGAGATACTTTGTCAAATGCTTTGCTGAAGTCAAGATATACTATATCTACAGCATTTCCCTGATCCACCCAGTCAGTGATTCTGTCATAGAAGGAAATTAAGTTAGTCTGACATGACTTATTAGTTACAAACCCATGCTGACTCTGTTTAATCACTTCATTCTTATCCAGGTACATTATACTGTATGCAGCAGTATGTGGGGCCATTATACTGTATGCATCATTATGTGGGGCCATTATTCAGTATGGAGCATCATGTGGGGCCAATATACTGTATGCAGCAGTATATGGGGCCATTATTCAGTATGGAGCATCATGTGGGGCCATTTTACTGTATGCAGCAGTATATGGGGCCATTATTCAGTAGTTTTTTTCTTTCCCATCTTTCTTTCTCTCTCTGTTCTTTTTCTTTCTCTCTGTTCTTTCTTTCCCCTTTTCCTTTCTATCTCTGTTCTTTCTTTCTCTTTCTTTCTCTCGCTGTTCTTTCTTTCTCTCTGTTCTTTCTTTCTTTCTCTTTCTTTCCACCCTTTCTTTCTGTTCTTTCTATCTGTTTTCTTTATTTCTCTTTCTCTCACTCTGTTCTTTGTTTCCCATCTTTCTTTCTCTCTATCCCTCTATTCTTTCTTTCTCTCTTTGTTCTTTCCTTCCCCTATTTCTTTTTTTCTCTCTGTTTTTTTCTGTCCCCTCTTTCTTTTTCTGTTCTTTCTTTCTCTCTGTTCTTTCTTTCCCATCTTTTTTTCTTTCTCTCACTGTTCTTTTCTCTCTCTGTTCTTTCTTTCCCCTCTTTGTTTTTTTTCTCTCTCTCTGTTCTTTCTTTTCCCTTTCTTTGTTTATTTCTCTCTCTACTTTCTCTCTGAAGGACACCCAACCAGAAGTGTTCACATTTCCAAAAATTACTGGCAGACACCACAAAAGTGGCATTAATTTCACCACATTATACACACGTGGTCAAAATTGTTGGTACCCCTAGTTTAATTCAACCATGCTTACACATAATTAAAAAAAAAATAAAACTCAAGAAATAGGCCTAGCCAGAAATGCTGGTACCCCTGAAAATAATGTGACAAAAGGGACATGTTAAATCAAGATGTCCACTAATTATCATCACAGGTGTCTACAATCTTGGAATCAGTGAGTGGGCCTGTATAGAGGGCTACAGATACTCACTGTGCTGTTTGGTGACATGGTGTGTATCACACTCAACATTGACCAGAGGAAGAGAAGGAAAGAGTTGTCTCAGGAGATTAGAAAGAAAATTATAGACAAACATGTTAGAGGTAAAAGTTATAAGACCATCTCCAAGCAGCTTGATGTTTCTGTGACTACAGTTGCACATATTCAGAAATTTAAGCTTCATGGGACTGTAGCCAACCTCCCTGGAAGTAGCCGCAGGAGGAAAATTGATGACAAATCAAAGAGACGGATAATACTAATGGTAAAAAAAAAGCCCAGAAAAACTTCTAAACAGATTAAAGGTGAACTTAAAGCTCAAGGATCATCAGTGTCACATTGCACCATCAGTCGTTGTATGAGACAAAGTGGACTTCATGGGAGACGACCAAGGAGGACACCATTGTTGAAAAAAAAATCATAAAAAGCCAGACTGAAATTTGCCAAACTAAATGTTGACAAGCCACAAAGCTTTTGGGAGAATGTCCTATGGAAAGATGAGACAAAAAAGGAACTTTTTGGCAAGGCACATCAGCTCTATGTTCACAAATGGCAAAATGAAGCATATCAAGAAAAGAACACTGTCCCTACTATGAAACATGAAGGAGGCTGGGCTTTGTTCTGGGGCTGTTTTGCTGCATCTGGCACAGGGTGTCTAGAATCTGTGCAGGGTACAATGAAATCTCAAGACTATCAAGGGATTCTAGAGAGAAATGTGCTGCAGAGTGTCAGAAATCTTGGTCTCAGTCACATGTTGCATGGGTCTTGCAACATGATAATGACCCAAAACACACAGATAAAAACACCCAAGATTGACTAAGAGGAAAACATTGGACTAATCTGAAGTGGCCTTTTATGAGCCCTGATCTAAATCCTATTGAGTATCTTTGGAAAGTGCTGAAACATGTCGTCTGGAAAAGGCAACCTTCAAACACGAGACAACTGGAGGAGTTTGCTCTTGAGGAGTGGGCCAAAATACCTGTCGAGAGGTGCAGAAGTCTCATTGACAGTTACATGAATTGTTTGCTTGCAGTGATTGCCTCCTAAGGTTGTGCAAAAAATATTAAGTTAAGGGTGCAATCATTTCTGTCCAGTCCTATTTCATGAGTTTTATTTTTTTTAAAATTCTGTGAAAGCATGGTTGAAAACCAATGTCTGACTTTCATTTGTTCATTTTCATAGATTTTTTTTATTTATTATTACTTTTGTCAGATTCAAGTTATTTCTGTGACCATTGTGGATTTTTCTGTCATTAAACGAGGGGTATCAACAATTTTGACCACGTGTTTAAATAGTATAATAGTGACTGATAAGTCTTCCGCTACACCCAATCCAGCAGATGGACACCCAACCAGGAGTGTTCACATTTAAACAAATAAGGCCTTACAACACAGAAGTGGCATCAATTTCACAAGAGTAGAAATAATATAATAGGGAGCGATAGGTCTTCCACTATACCCAATTCAGCAGATGGACACCCAACGAGGAGTGTTCACATTTCCAAAAATTCCTGGCAGACACCACAAAAGTGGCATCAATTTCACCACAGTATAGATAGTATAATAGGGAATGACGGGCCTTCCACTACACCCAGTCCAGCAGATGGACACCCAACCAGGAGTGTTCACATTTTAAAAAATGAGGGCCTGACTCCACTGAAGTGGAATAACTGTGATGATAATAGAAATAGTATAATTGGGACCGAAACCCAGCAGATGTAGACCAACCACGACTGTTCACATTTCCACAAATTTGTGTTAACTTCAGCAGCAGCAGGCAAAAAAGTCACACTGAGGCTATGTGCAAACGTTGCGGATTTTTCACTTTTTTTTTCTCGTTTTTTTCGCGGCAAAAACGCTTAAAAAATGCATGAATTAAGCATCCTATTATTTAGAATGAATTCCGCAATTTTTGTGCACATGGTGTGTTTTTTTCCCGAAAAAAACACATAGTTGAAAAAAACTCATCATGTTCATTAATTTCGCAGTAAATCTGCGTATTTCCTGCTATATTATTGACCTAGAATGTTCAGGAAAAATCGCGGTAAAAACACGCAAAAAACGCACCAAAAACGCACAAAACCCGCAATAAAAAAGTCGGTTTTCCTCAGGAAATTTCTGCAAACATTCCGCAACGTGTGCACATAGCCTAAAGATATCACAGAGTACAGTTGAGTGACATTAATGCATCACATTAAAAAATGCAATGTTATTTAGTCTGTACAGTCTGCGATTGGGGCGCAAAGTCGGTGGAGATCCATGACTTGTACATCTTGATGAAAGTTAGGTGGTCTACACTTTCAGGGGACAGCCGGCTGTGCTTATCCGTCAGGACACCACCAGCAGCACTGAAGACACATTCTGAGAGAATGCTGGCTGCCAGTCACTATAAAACCTCCAAGGAGTGTGAGGCGAGCTCAGGCCTCACGCTCCTCAGACCAAAATGTGAGAGGGTCCAAACCCTCCCTGATGGTATTTATATTCAGTTCTAGATACTCCTACACCATCCTCTCAATTCGTTCACCACGTGTAAGACTTGGACTCTGTTGTGCTGGTGCATGAGTTGTTCTAAAAAGTGTCAAAGGACTCACAGAAATTGCTTCTTCCACTTCCACCACTGCTGCTGTTGCTAATGTTTTTGCGCTGATGAATTGAAATGCCGGAGGTTGGAAGTCCAGCTTCGATGCGAACCGTGTGCTTCACTGCTGTTTTGGGGAAAAGCTCTCTTAAGGTTGTGTAAAAGTGTGTTTCGATACTCAAGCATTCGCGGGTCCCTTTCCAAGGCCGGAATCATCTGGCAAAATTTGGTGCTATAACGTGGATCTAGCAGAGTGGCAACCCAGTAGTCAGCAGTATTCCTAATCATAACTATACAGGGATCATGTTGCAGATAGTGCAGCAAGAAGACACTCATATGTCGGGTTCTACCATGAGGTCCAAGCCCATGATGTGTTGGTGGCTGGGTAACAATGAGGCTCGTTTCCTCCAGTCCCTCTTGCCAACCACGAACAACAGAATTACCCTCTTCATCTTACACTTGCTTGCCCATCACCTCTTCCTCCTCCATTTGTTCCTCAGATCGTGCACCTTCGATAACAGTTTGTCTGTTATCACCAGCCCCTATCGATCGCAGTAATCCACCCTCCCTTGGCACCCACCTGTGTGACGACAGTCTTGAACTTAGAGGCAATGTTTTCCCTTCCGTATCCTCCTCTGCTTCCTCCTCTTCTTCTGGGACCACCTCCCGCAGGCTTTTCAATGTCTGCTCCAGCATATAGATGACCGGAATAGTGATGCTGATGACGGTGTCGTTAGCGCTAATCATCTTAGTAGCCATTTCAAAACTGTGCAGAAGGGTGCAGAGGTCTATAATCTGTGCCCACTCTGTAAATGAGATATTCGGCATGTCCATACTGCGTTGGCCTAGGCTATACGACATGACATACTGCGTTAGGGCTCGTTGCTGCTGCCACAGTCGCTGCAACATGTGCTGAGTGGAATTCCACTGCGTCGGCACATCGCATATCAACCTGTTAACTGGCATGGACAAAACCTGTGTAATTGATGAAAGTCAATGACCAGAGGGGTGCGAACAGCGGAAATGAGCATGAGCACACAGCTTACGTGCTTTCTGGAGCAGCTCACTCAGGCCAGCATAGTGGCTGAGAAAATGCTGTATCACCAGGTTGAGGACATGAGCCATACAAGGTATGTGTGTGAGCTTGTCTCGCCATAGTGCCACCACCAGTTTAGCACCGTTTTCAGACACAGCTTTCCCTGGATGCAGGTTCAGCAGAGATAGCCATTGAACAAACTCAGCCTGGAGAGCTGTCCAAAACACTTCAGCTGTATGACTGCTATCTCCAAGGAATATCAATTTTAATACTGCCTGATTGTGGTGAGCCCTGGTTGCACAGTACGGAGGTGGTGGAGATTCGCTTTGCACTGTTGAAACGCATGTCTCATTAAGGCAGAGGTTGAGGGCACAGGTGGAGGCCCTAGAGGAGATAAAGGAGGCAGAAGCAGTGGATGAAGCGTTAAATGTAGAGGTTTGTTCTGCAAGCCTTGGGGATACCAAGACATGTGGAGCAGCGCCTATTCCCACCGCCACCAGAGTCACTCAGTGCCCAGTCAGCGAGATGTAACGCCCTTGGCCAGGGCCGGCTCCAGGTTTTTATGGGCCCCGGGCGAAAGAGCCTCAGTGGGCCCCTTTAACACAGACCACGATTCATGATGCACAGATACAGCAGAGAAATATAGATACAGTACAATGCCAAATACTTCACTTCTTCCATTACATGAGTGATATCTATTGTAAATTGTACAATAGCTCAAAAACCGCCAAATCCTCACAGCGCACAGAACAGACTGGACAGTACAGTCCTCCATACAATATTATGGGCACCACAGTCTCCCCCTCATCACCCATATAATACCCCATGCAGGATGTCACCCCCCATATAATGCTCCATACAGAATACTGGACCCAAAATAATGCTCCATACAGAATACTGGACCCAATATAATGCTCCATACAGGATACTGGTCCCCATATAATGCTCCATACAGGATACTGGTCCCCATATAATGCTCCATACAAAATATGGAGCTCTCCTCTGCGCTGTACTGCGTTCTGCACTGTTACGGCTCAGGAAAGGGCGCTGTGGAAAGACTCCCCATTATCATCATGATTGTCTCCCCATCATCATCATTGCCTCCTAATCATCATCATTGCCTCCCCATCATCATCATGGCCTCCCCATTATCATCAATGCCTGCCCATCATCATCATCTCCTCCCCATCATCATCTTCTCCCCATCATCAATGCCTGCCCATTATCATCAATGCCTGCCCATTATCATCATCTTCTCCCCATCATCATCAATGCCTCCCCATTATCAGCAATGCCTGCCCATCATCATCTCCTCCCCATCATCATCAATGCCTGCCCATCATCATCTTCTCCCCATCATCAATGCCTGCCCATTATCATCAATGCCTGCCCATTATCATCATCTTCTCCCCATCATCATCAATGCCTCCCCATTATCAGCAATGCCTGCCCATCATCATCTTCTCCCCATCATCAATGCCTGCCCATTATCATCAATGCCTGCCCATTATCATCATCTTCTCCCCATCATCATCATTAATGCCTCCCCATTATCAGCAATGCCTGCCCATCATCACACACAGACAGCACCACAGCACACAAGCACTCTCTCACATACATACACACACACATACACACATACACACAAAAAGCACCGCACTACATACACACAGACACACACAGAGACACACACACACACGTCTTACCTGTCCAGCGTCCCCGCGCTCTCTGCCACAGCCGGCCGCTGAATGATGACGTCATTCAGCGGCGCTGCTGTGAGAGGAAGCGCCGGCGCCCCCTGGAGCCCGGAGCTGCGGCAGCGGAGGCATGGGAGAGGTAACAGGTAAGTATTGTGCCAGCTGATGCCGGGGCCCTGAGCAAGCGGGGGGGGCCCAGTGGCGGCGCTGACACCGCTCTCCTCCGCTAACGGGCGTGGGGGTGCCAGACTGCGAGTGGGTCCCCCCGCCTGCTCAGGGCCCCGGCACTTGCCCGGGTGTGCCGGGTGCTGACGCCGGCCCTGCCCTTGGCCATGCTTACTCATCCAAGTATCTGTGGTGAAATACACCCTGGCAGACAGAGATTTTGTCAAGGAATGGGTGATGTCTGCAACATACTGGTGTAGAGCAGGCACAGCTTTCTTAGAAAAGTAATGGCGACTGGGCAATTGGTACTGGGGGACTGCGACGGCCATCAGTTTTCAGAAACCATCTGTATCTACCAGGCGGAAAGGCAGCATTTCCGTGGTCAACAGATTGGAGATGGTGGAGTTCAACCTCTTAGCTTTGTCATGCGTAGGAAGAAACAATCTTTTAAGTGACCACAACTGTGGAACCATGGGCTGGCTGCAGTGCTGAGAGAGGGTGGAGTACAGTAAACCGGACAAACTGCTGAACCGTGAGAGAGGTGCAGGCGACGATGTTACGATGGATTGGGAAACTTGTGGTGTGCGCATTCTGAGACCGGTCAAAACAGCAGGCATGTCCGCTTCTGTTACAGCTCACGGTGGGCTCTCAGTCTGCATGACTGGAGCGGGTAAAGAACCCAAGGTTCTGCAGTCGAGGACCTGCATCTTAATAGTTGGCACGGTAACAGAGGAGGAGGAAGAAGCAGCAGATGCGATTGATGGAGTGGCTGATGGTTGTTGAGGTCCACTGGTCTGCATTTTTACACAGTGAGATTCCCACAGTAAAGCATGTTGATTGCACATGTGAAGGTTCATACATGTAGTAGTCAAATTATTCCTCTTTTTATCTCGACTCATTTTTTTGTGCAAAGTTGGCCCATTATGTGAGTTGTCTCATCCTTTGCAGTGTCAAAAAAGGCCCAGGCTAGGCAACCCTTGCCTCCCCTGTGAGCTGCATACACGCGGACACTGCTGGTCACAGGCACAGTTGTGGCTGAGGATGCATTGCTCATCGTGGGTGAATCACTACATGTCTGCGATGTATGGTGCAATGTTGCCTCCTCGTTTTCCACTTCAGATGACATACTTAGATGTGTGTCTCTATGTTCACACCAACTGGGATCTAACACCTCATCATCATCCTCTGTGTTATCACATTCCTTGCCCTTGGAGTCACCCACCTCCTCTTCTGGCCCTGACAGCACAGTACAGTCTGCATGAGCCTCAGATATCTGAGTCTCATCAGGATCACCTCGCCGCAGGGGTTAACGTTTGATGAGGAGGGTCAGGATGCTGTTCGGACCCTACTTTGTCCTGCCCTGGATCCAAGCTAAAAAAATTTTGGGCATCGGTACAGATTTCCTCCTCTTGACTGTGAAGCTTATGAGTACACTTCTGATGACCATGGCATAGAATGTGTGAACAGCTCTTCAGACTCACCCATCTGTGGTACAGTCAGTTGTACGGTTGGAGAGTTGGGATGTGGGGGAAGCAAAGGGAATTTGAGTGCCACCTCTGTGGACTGTACTGGGTGTGTGTTATGTTTCGGTAGCTGAGGAGTGCAGGTAAAAAAGGCAATACACCAGAGCAGTTGGAATCTATGGGATTGCAGTACCCTGACTAACCACCACAACTAGAGGCAGCCGTGGAGCGTTCCTACGTTGGTCCTAGACGCCTCGTCACAGCCTGAGAAACTAACTACACCTAAAGATAGAAATAGGAAAGCTATCTGCCCCGGAGCAGAACCCCAAAGATAATAGAAAGCCCCCAAACATGTAATGGTGGTTAGACAAGAGGAAATACTGACACAGAAAGAAAATAGAATGAGCAAACGCTGGGGCCCAAACTATCTAAATAGAAAAGGACAGGAAGGGTACTTACTGCAATCCCAGAAAACCCTGAAAAACACCAACTCTACTAATTTCAAAATCACCTGAGATCACACGACCTCTACCACCTAAATTAGCTCTCTGGTGTAACAAAATCAAAACAGCAGCCACTGAAAAAACTGGAAAAAGCAAAAGAACAAAACTCAGTGGCTGAACTAAACTGAGAAGGCAGAAGCCCCCGGAGGGGACCCAGAAGGCCCACAAAGAAGTGCAGGACAAAATGCAAAAATATAGCAACAACACAAAAGAAGAAAAATTCTTATCTGGTAGCAGGAGATGCAGACACGACACAGCAGGCTACAAGGGAAACTGGAATGAAGGATTCAGACCAGAACAATTGATCACCGGCAACCCTGATGGGAAAATGACTCCCTTATATAAGACCAGTCAGTAACACCTGATTCCCAGTCCTCACAATCTTCACTAGTACCGCTTGTAACCACCAGATGGAGCCTCTGCTCAGAACTCATCTCAAACCCATTCACAACAGTACCCCCCCTTGAGGAGGGGTCACCGAACCCTCATTTGAGCAACCAGGTCGGTCAGGATGAGCTCTATGATACGCACGGATAAGTCTCCTAGCATGGATGTCCGAAGCAAACACCCAAGAATTGTCTTCCTGACCATAACCTCTCCATTTAACCAAATACTGGAGTCTTCGTCTAGAAAAACGAGAATCCAATATTTTCTCAACCACATACTCCAGATTGCCCTCAACCAAAACAGGGTCAGGAGGCACAGTAGCAGGAACCACTGGCTCAACAAACCTCTTCAACAAGGACTTGTGGAACACGTTATGGATCTTAAATGTCCCTGGAAGAAGCAAACGAAAAGAAACAGGATTAATAATCTCCATGATCTTATAAGGTCCAATGAACCTAGGCTTAAATTTAGGAGATGCTACTCTCATAGGAATATTCTTTGAGGACAACCAGACCAAGTCCCCCACTTTAAACCGAGGACCATCAGTCCTATGCCGGTTAGCAAACCGCTGGGCCTTCTCCTGAGAGAGGGACAACCTCTCCACTACCTGGTCCCAAATCTGCTGCATACGCTCAACAACAGAGTCAACACCTGGACAGACAGAAGCTTCCGTCTGTCCTGAAGAAAATCGAGGGTGAAAACCAGAATTACAGAAAAACGGAGACATCAAAGTGGCAGAGCTAGCCCTATTATTAAGAGCAAACTCAGCCAAAGGCAAAAAAGAGACCCAGTCATCCTGATCAGCAGACACAAAGCATCTTAGATAAGTCTCTAATGTCTGATTTGTTCTCTCAGTTTGACCATTGGTCTGAGGATGAAATGCCGAGGAGAAAGACAATTGAACACCCAGTTTAGAACAAAAAGTCCTCCAAAATCTGGAAACAAACTGGACTCCTCTGTCAGACACAATGTTCTCAGGAATGCCGTGTAAACGAACCACGTGCTGAAGAAACAACGGCACCAATTCAGAGGAGGAAGGCAACTTAGGTAATGGCACAAGATGTATCATTTTGGAAAACCTATCACAAATTACCCAGATGGTGGTCATTCTCTGAGAAACAGGAAGATCGGAAATGAAATCCATAGAGATATGGGTCCATGGTCTCTTGGGCACAGGCAATGGCATCAACAAACCACTAGAGCGAGAGCAAGGCTTGGAGCGAGAGCAAGTCCCGCAGGACTGCACAAATTCCCTGACATCGCGAGACAAGGTAGGCCACCAAAAGGACCGACTAACCAAGTCTCTGGTACCAAAAATTCCGGGATGCCCAGCCAATGCGGAACAATGAATCTCAGACATCACACTCTTTTTCCATTGGTCCGGGACAAACAATTTTCCAACAGGGCAGCGCTCGGGCCTATCCTCCTGACACCCCTCCAGAGCAAGTCTCAAATTGGGCGAGATGGCGGAAAGAACTACACCCTCTTTCAAAATAACAGAAGGATCAGATAACTCAGGAGAGTCCGCAAGGAAACTCCTCGAGAGGGCATCCGCCTTAACATTCTTAGTGCCAGGAAGAAAGGAAACCACAAAATTAAAACGTGTGAAAAACAAGGCCCACCTGGCCTGTCTAGGATTGAGTCGCTTGGCAGATTCCAGATAGACCAGATTCTTATGGTCCGTAAGGACCACCACCTGATGTTTGGCTCCCTCCAGCCAATGTCTCCACTCTTCAAAAGCCCACTTCATGGCCAATAACTCCCGATTACCCACGTCATAATTACGTTCAGTAGGAGAAAATTTTCGAGAGAAAAAGGCACAAGGGTTACTTTTAGAGGTCTCTGGATCTTTTTGGGACAGAACGGCACCTGCCCCAATTTCAGAGGCATCAACCTCCACCTGAAATGGCAGAGAAACATCAGGCTGCCGTAGAACAGGAGCAGAAGTGAATCTCTGCTTAAGTTCCTGAAATGCAGAGACTGCCTCAGGAGGCCAATTCACCACATCAGAACCCTTTCTGGTCAAATCAGTTAATGGTTTAACAATAACCGAGAAATTACCAATAAATTTACGATAAAAATTGGCAAAACCCAAAAATCTCTGAAGAACCTTTAATGAAGTAGGTTGGACCCAATCACAGATGGCCTGAACCTTGATCGGGTCCATTTCAATAACAGATGGGGACAAAATGAATCCCAGAAATGAGATCTTCTGTACGCCAAAAAGACACTTTGATCCCTTCACATACAGAGCATTATCCCTCAAAATCTGGAACACAGTCCGAACATGTTTCACATGAGAGTCCCAGTCATTAGAAAAAATCAAGATATCATCCAAATAAACAATCAGAAATTTGTCCACAAAATCCCTGAAAATGTCATTCATGAAGGACTGGAAGACGGAAGGGGCATTAGTGAGCCCAAAGGGCATCACTAGGTACTCAAAATGCCCTTCAGGGGTATTGAATGCCGTCTTCCATTCATCCCCGTGCTTAATGCGAATAAGGTTATACGCCCCCCTGAGGTCAAGCTTGGTAAACCAAGTAGCGTTTTTCACCCTGGAAAACAGGTCAGAAATCAAGGGTAACGGGTATTGATATTTCACAGTAATATTGTTCAAGAGACGATAATCAATACACGGCCTTAATGAACCATCTTTTTTGGCCACAAAGAAAAAACCGGCACCTAAGGGTGAAGAGGATGGTCTGATATGACCCTTCTCCAATGATTCCTTGATATAAGACCGCATAGCGTCATGTTCAGGTACAGACAAGTTAAAAAGGCGACCTTTAGGGAATTTACTACCCGGCACTAATTCAATCGCGCAGTCATAGCTTCTATGGGAGGTAAGGATGCAGATTTACTTTCGCTAAACACATCAGAAAAATCAAACAAAAAGTCAGGAACATCCTGAGCTTGGGGGGAGGCAGAAAAAACAGGAGTGTTGGTATTAACACATTGGCAGCCCCAACTGGTTACAGACACAGATTTCCAATCCAAAACAGGATTATGAGACTGTAACCAATGGAAACCCAGCACGATAATGTCATGCAGATTATATAGAACCAAAAATTTGCAGCACTCCTGGTGATCAGGTTCAACCCTCATTATCACCTGAGTAGAAAACTGGGGTTTATTCTCAGCCAAAGGGGTAGAATCGATCCCCAGTAGGGGAATAGACTTCTGTAGGGGTATCAAGGGAAACCCACAACGTTTAGCAAAATCATAATCCATCAGGTTAATAGCTGCTCCAGAATCAACGAAAGCCTGAGCAGAAAATGAGGACAGAGAGCATATCAGAGTGACAGTTAATAAAAACTTAGTCTGAACACTACCCAAGACAACTGAGCGTGCAAAACGTCTTCCCCGCTTAGGGCAGACTGAAATAGCATGAGAGGCATCACCACAGTAGAAACATAACCCATTGCGCTTTCGAAACTCATGACGCTGTGCCCCAGACACCACTCCATCACACTGCATGGGCTCAGAAGCTGGCTCACAAGGCAACACCACTCCACGCATACTTCTCCGCTCACGCAAACGTCTGTCAATTTGAATCGCTAATGACATAGAATCATTGAGACCAGAGGGGACAGGGAATCCCACCATAACATCCTTTACATTATCCGACAGACCCTTCCGGAAAAGGGCCGCCAAAGCGTCGTCATTCCATTTGGTCAGGACTGCCCACCTACGGAATCTCTGACAGTATAACTCAGCGTCATCAAGCCCCTGATTTAATGCCAACAAGGCTTTTTCAGCTTGATCAGTGACATTAGGCTCATCGTACAATAACCCCAAAGCCTGAAAAAACGCATCAACATCACTCAAAACAGGATCCCCAGGTATCAGGGAAAAAGCCCAATCCTGAGGATCGCCGCGCAGGAGAGAGATGATAATTTGAACCTGCTGCGCTGCGTTTCCTGAGGACTTAGATTTTAAGGCAAAAAACAATTTACAATTATTTTTGAAATTCTGAAACTTAGCTCGATCCCCTAAAAACAAATCTGGCATGGGGATCCTAGGTTCCATAACAGGCAACCTAGCAAGATATGCAGCAATACTCTGAACCTCAGTAGCAAGCTGATCCACACGGCCAGACAACTGTGCAAACTCCATTGGGAGAAAAGATCCTCCCCAGCACCCAGAGATACAGAGGGAAAAAAAAAAAAAAATGCAACAAACAGAAAAATATCTCTGACAACTCTGACAACCTTTTTTCTATCACAATATTTTTTCCCTTCTGTGAGTACCATACAATTTTCAATTTTTGTGGCCGGTGATACTGTTATGTTTCGGTAGCTGAGGAGTGCAGGTAAAAAAGGCAATACACCAGAGCAGTTGGAATCTATGGGATTGCAGTACCCTGACTAACCACCACAACTAGAGGCAGCCGTGGAGCGTTCCTACGTTGGTCCTAGACGCCTCGTCACAGCCTGAGAAACTAACTACACCTAAAGATAGAAATAGGAAAGCTATCTGCCCCGGAGCAGAACCCCAAAGATAATAGAAAGCCCCCAAACATGTAATGGCGGTTAGACAAGAGGAAATACTGACACAGAAAGAAAATAGAATGAGCAAACGCTGGGGCCCAAACTATCTAAATAGAAAAGGACAGGAAGGGTACTTACTGCAATCCCAGAAAACCCTGAAAAACACCAACTCTACTAATTTCAAAATCACCTGAGATCACACGACCTCTACCACCTAAATTAGCTCTCTGGTGTAACAAAATCAAAACAGCAGCCACTGAAAAAACTGGAAAAAGCAAAAGAACAAAACTCAGTGGCTGAACTAAACTGAGAAGGCAGAAGCCCCCGGAGGGGACCCAGAAGGCCCACAAAGAAGTGCAGGACAAAATGCAAAAATATAGCAACAACACAAAAGAAGAAAAATTCTTATCTGGTAGCAGGAGATGCAGACACGACACAGCAGGCTACAAGGGAAACTGGAATGAAGGATTCAGACCAGAACAATTGATCACCGGCAACCCTGATGGGAAAATGACTCCCTTATATAAGACCAGTCAGTAACACCTGATTCCCAGTCCTCACAATCTTCACTAGTACCGCTTGTAACCACCAGATGGAGCCTCTGCTCAGAACTCATCTCAAACCCATTCACAACAGGTGTGATGTTGAGATGGAGTAAGAAGAGGAGGGCCACTTGAAGCTGCGCTTGCCATCCACTCGAGTACATGCTCTTTCTGGGCATCATCGACGAGGCGTACTGCTGTGTGTTTGCCAAAGAAAGGTAGTGAAGTAGCCTGTCCAGTAACAGAAGTTGTCAGTTGTCTTTGCATAGGACGTGACGTTGCTTCACTAGTGCTTTTGCAAACATTACCACCTACCCCTTTTACACCTTGAACACCAAGCTTAATTCCCCGTCCGGCCTCACTTTTTCCCAGTCATGCTGCTCAGATAGTGTGGTAGGAACACAGTATTAGGAACAAAAAAAATAGATTTTAAACTCTGCACCACCTCTGCAAACAGCTGAATTTCAGCGACAGTAAATTCGAAGTTGAAATATGGAGTGCTTGTATCGTGTTAGTCACAGAAAAAATAATTGTTTGACTGAGGATGAGGCCTGTATGACAAAGAAGTTATGCTACAAACAATTTTTTTGTGGCCTATGGATCAGGCCTCTATAAACACACTAGATGCTACAAACAATTTGAAAGTCAGGTCCTCTATTGTATGATACTAGAAATAGAAGAATTTTTTTGTGTCCTATGGATCAGGCATCTATAACACACTAGATGCTATAAACTATTTAAAAGTCAGCTTCCCTACTCTATGATACTAGTGTGGTATTCGCAGGAATGCGGGATGCAGTGGCGGGACACAGACAGCAGAGCAAGGGTAAACGGGTTTATTTACAGGGAAATACTCCACGCAGGGAGGTAAAGGGCTAAACAGTATTAAAGAAACAGTATTAAAGACACCAAACAATACAACGGTTCAGATCTTGGCAAACGAATAAAGAAGTCGATACTGCAGCTCCTGCTGCGAACTCACAGGTGCTGGCAATGGCCGACGCAGGGTCCTCATTAATGACAAATTTTGGTGCCATTTTTATCTATTAACCAGTGTGAAACTGTAAATTCTGGGGCTAAAACAAAATTTTGATGGTAAAAATGTAATTACTTTATTCTTCACAGCTCAATGGTATAAAATTCTGTGACCCGCCTGTGGTGTCAATATGATCACCCCTAGATAAATTAATTGAGGTGTATATTTTGTAAAATGGGGTTTCTTGTAGGGGGTTCTGCTGTTCTGTCATCTTAGGGGCTCTACCAATGTGACATGGCACCCTCAAACCAATCCAGCAAAAAATCTGAATTCCAGTATGGCGCTTCTTCCCACCTGAGCTGTGCACTGTGCCTCAAAAGTAGTTTTTGACCACATATGGTGTATCAGTGTACTCAGTAGAAATTGCGCAACAAATTTTCGGGTCCATTTTCTCCTGCTATCCTCATGAAAATGGAAAAATTGGGTGTCAAACAACATTTTTGGGTGAAAAATACACTGCTCAAAAAAATAAAGGGAACACTCAAATAACACATCCTAGATCTAAATGAATGAAATATTCTCATTGAATACTTTGTTCTGTAGAAAGTTGAATGTGCTGTCAACATAATCACACAAAACTCATCAATGGAAATCAAATTTTCACTAATCTTCTTTATAAAATCAAATATCTTTCTCCAAAGTGATACCTTAGATTGATTTCTTTGACCTGATGTGTTCTTTGGAAGCAAGAACTATTCATGCTATTTTAGAACACGTGAGGTAAAAAAAAAAAAGTGTGAATATTTTTTCAACGCCAAAGTATTGTCTACCATAACCCATGATTGAGGATTGACTACCAGAACTGATGGCATAGAACACAGTTGATCCTGATTGTACAGTCATATCGTTTTTGGAGTTGTGAAATCAGATCAGGCTAGAAATGAGAGATTTCATATATGATGCATGATTTAGAATTGGAATTTGGACAAAAATCCACATTTTTATGTTTACTATATAGAATTTTGTTTTTGATTTAATGTGTGATTTTTTTTTTCACTGATCCGTCAGATTGATATGGTGCGCTTGTACGAGCAGCTGACTGCATCTACAGGTCCTTACTCCCAGCAACCTAAAGTATGAGAGACAGTCTATGTACACTACTCAAAAAAATAAAGGGAACACTTAAATAACACATCCTGGATCTGAATGAATGAAATATTCTAATTGAATACTTTGTTCTGTACAACGTTGAATGTGCTGTCAACATAATCACACAAAAATCATCAATGAGAATCAAATTTTTGAACCAATGGAGGCCTGGATTTGGAGAGACCACCAAAATGAAAGTGGAAACAAGTCAAAATGAAAATCAAAACAAGACAAAATTAAAGTGGAAACAAGTCAAAATGATGCTCAGTATTGTGTGTGGCCTCCACGTGCCTGTATGACCTCCCTACAACGCCTGGGCATGCTCCTGATGAGGTTGCGGATGTTCTCCTGAGGGATCTCCTCCCAGACCTGGACTAAAGCATCTGTCAACTCCTGGACAGTCTGTGGTGCAACGTGACATTGGTGGATGGAGCAAGACATGCTGTCCCAGATGTGATCAATCGGATTCTGGTCTGGGGAACGGGCAGGTCAGCCCGTAGCTTCAATGCCTTCATCCTGCAGGAACTGCTGACACAGTCCAGACATATGAGGTCTGGCATTGTCCTGCATGAGGAGGAACCCAGGGCCAACCGCACCAGCATATGGTCTCACAAGGGGTCTGAGGATCTCATCTCAGTACCTAATGGCAGTCAGGCTACCTCTGGCGAGCACATGGAGGGCTGTGCGGCCCTCCAAAGAAATGCCACCCCACACCATTACTGACCCACTGCCAAACCGGTCATGCTGAAGGATGTTGCAGGCAGCAGATCGCTCTCCACGGCGTCTCCAGACTCTGTCACGTCTGTCACATGTGCTCAGTGTGAACCTGCTTTCATCTGTGAAGAGTACAGGGCGCCAGTGGCGAATTTGCCAATCCTGGTGTTTTGTGGCAAATGCCAAGTGTCCTGCACGGTGTTGGGCTGTGGGCACAACCCCCATCTGTGGACGTCGGGCACTCAGGCCATCCTCTTGGAGTCGGTTTCTAACCATTTGTGCAGACACATGCACATTTGTGGCCTGCTGGAGGTCATTTTGCAGGGCTCTGGCAGTGCTTCGCCTGTTCCTCCTTGCACAAAGGCAGTGGTAGCGGTCCTGATGCTGGGTTGTTGCCCTTCTATGGCCCCCTCCACGTCTCCTGGTAGCACCTCCATCCTCTGGACACTACTCTAACAGACACAGCTACCCTTCTTGCCACAGCTTGCATTAATGTGACATCCTGGATAAGCTACACTACCTGAGAAACTTCTGTGGGTTGTAGAAACTGCCTCATGCTACTGTACAGTACCTCTAAGTATGAGAGCAATGACAAAATGCAAAAGTGACCAAAGCAATAGCCAAAAAGGCTGAGAAAAGAAAAATGGTCAGTAATCCCCACTTGCAGAACCACTCCTTTATAGGGGGGTGTCTTCCTAATTGCCGATTATTTCTACCTGTTGTCTGTTCCATTTGCAAAACAGCAGGAAAAATTGATTCACAATCGGTATTGCTTCATAATGAAGTGATCTGATTTACGCTACATGAGGTACAGAGGCTATGATTCTATAAGTGCTTCAATTCAACAGAGCTGTTTTAGAAGTTTTAAAGTTTTATGTTAATGGTGATTAAATGACAAATGTGTATGGATGTAAAGAAACATGGAGGAGGCCGTAGGAGGGTAACAACCCAGCAGCAGGACCACTACCTCCTCCTTTGTGTAAGGAGGAACAGGAGAAGTAGTGCCACAGCTTTGCAAAATGACCTTTCAATAAGCCTCTAACATCAATGTGTCTGCTCAGACTGTCACAAAACGACTCCATGAGCGTGATATCAGGCCCGACGTCCCCAAGTGGGTATTGAGTTTACAGCCCAACACCATGCATGGTGATTGGCATTTGCCAGAGAACGCCAAGATTGGCAGATTCGACATTGGCGTCCTGTGTTCTTCAAGGATGAGAGGAGGTTCTCATTGAGCACATGTGACAGATGTAACAGAGTCTGGAAATGCTGTGAAGAATGTTCTGTTGCATCCAGTATGACTAGTTTGGCAGTGGGTCAGTAATGGTGTGGGGAGGCATTTTTTTTGGAGGGCCGCACAGCCCTGCATGTGCTAGCCTTGATTGCCATTAGGTACTGAGATGAGATGACATCGCTAGGCCTCGCGTCTAAAGTGTGTCAACAGTTTCTGCATGATGAACGCATTGATGCTATGGATTGGCCTGCCCGTTCCCCAAACCTGAATCCACTTGAGCACATCTGGGACATTATGTCTCGTTCCATTCATCAATGCCACATTGCACCACAGACTGTCTAGGAGTTAACTGATGCAAGGAGATACCTCGGGAGAATATCCGCTGCCTCATCAGAAGCAAGCTCAGGCGTTGTAGGGAGGTCAAACTGGCACGTGGAGGCCACACACACTACTGAGAATCATTTCCTTGTCTTGAAGCATTTCCACTGAAGTTGGATCTGCCTATAATTTGATTTTCCACTTTGATTTTGAGTATCATTCCAAATCCAGACCTCTATGGGATATTAATTTTAATTTACATTGATCATTTTTATGTTTTATTGTTCTTAACGCATTCCACCATGTAATGAATAAAGATATGCAACTGGAATTTTTCATTCAGTGATATCTAGGATGTATTTTTTTCCTATAAAAGAATGGAGAACTCTGTTTTTAAAGATAAACAACAATTATTTTATTACATATAAATGACATTTAAAAACATGAGGTTTATGAGGTAGTACAAGAAATGAAAACATGTTGTACAACCATGTAACGTATAGTGGGGTTATAAATGCATTTTTTATATATTTTCACAAATACAGCTTTATTATATCACAGAAAGAAATATTTCTTTAAAACTATATACAATGATCAGAGCATGTATTGCATTATACATACTTTGCTAAATAAATGTTGCCAAATCAGACAAGGTGATTTTCTGGATTTGTTTTCTCATTTTGACTTTCATAGTTGTGGTCTACCTATGATGTCAATTACAGGCCTCTCTCATCTTTTTAAGTGAGAGAACTTGCACAATTGGTGACTGACTAAATACTTTTTTCCTTACTGCAGATGAAAGCAAATAACTTGACATAAAAAAGAAATCCAAATAACTTGCAAATAAATACAGTACAGACCAAAAGTTTGGACACACCTTTTCATTCAAAGATTTTTCTGTATTTTCATGACTATGAAATTTGTAGAATCACACTGAAGGCATCAAAACTATGAATTAACACATGTGGAATTATATACTTAACAAAAAAGTGTGAAACAACTGAAAATATGTCTTATATTCTAGGTTCTTCAAAGTAGCCACCTTTTGCTTTGATTACTGCTTTGCATGCAGAAAAGGTGAATGGCTGGACTTTACATGCCTAGTTAACACCGTGAAGCATGGAGGAGGTGGTGTGATGCTGTGGGGTGCTTTGCTGGTGACACTGTTGGGGATTTATTCAAAATTGAAGCGGCGAGCGGTCCAGCTCACCCCAAACCATCTCGATTGGGTTCAAGTCTGGTGACTGTGGAGGCCAGGTCATCTGGCGTAGCACCCCAACTCTCTCCTTCTTGGTCAAATAGCCCTTACACAGCCTGGAGGTGTGTTTGGGGTCATTGTCCTGTTGAAAAATAAATGATGGTCCAACTAAACGCAAACCGGATGGAATAGCATGCTGCTGCAAGATGCTGTGGTAGCCATGCTGCTTCAGTATGCCTTCAGTTTTGAATAAATCCCTAACAGTGTCACCAGCAAAACACCCCACATCATCACACCACCTCCTCCATGCTTCACGGTGGGAACCAGGCAAGTAGAGTCCAGCCGTTCACCTTTTCTGCGTGCAAAGCAGTAATCAAAGCAAAAGGTGGCTACTTTGAAGAACCTAGAATATAAGACATATTTTCAGTTGTTTCACACTTTTTTGTAAAGTGTAATGTATAATTTCACATGTGTTAATTCATAGTTTTGATGCCTTCAGTGTGATTCTACAATTTTCATAGCCATGAAAATACAGAAAAATCTTTGAATGAGAAGGTGTGTCCAAACTTTTGGTCTGTACTGTATATTATAAAAGAGTTCAAACAGACTAATTTTGCAGATTTTTGGGAGGTTAAAGATGAAAACAGCAATTTTCCTTTTCCGCTGTCCTGATATACAAAAAGTCAAAGTATACAGTTATATGAAAAAGTTTGGGCACCCCTATTAATCTTAAACTTAATGTTTTATAAAAATTGGTGTTTTTGCAACAGCTTTTTCAGTTTGATATATCTAATAACTATTGGACACAGTAATGTTTCTGCCTTGAAATGAGGTTTATTGTACTAGCAGAACATGTGCAATCTGCATTCAAACAAAATTTGACAGGTGCATAAGTATGGGCACCCTTATCATTTTCTTGTTTTAAATACTCCTACCTACTTTTTACTGAGTTACTGAAGCACTTTTTTTGGTTTTGTAACCTCATTGAGCTTTGAACTTCATAGCCAGGTGTATGCAATCATGAGAAAAGCTACTTAAAGTGGCCACTTGCAAGTTGTTCTCCTGTTTGAATCTCCTATGAAGAGTGGCATCATGGGCTCCTCAAAACAACTGTCAAATGATCTGAAAACAAAGATTATTCAACATAGTTGTTCAGGGGAAGGATACAAAAAGCTGTCTCAGAGATTTAACCTGTCAGTTTCCACTGTGAGGAACATAGTAAGGAAATGGAAGAACACAGGGACAGTTCTTGTTAAGGCCAGAAGTGGCAGGCCAAGAAAAACATCAGAAAGGCAGAGAAGAAGAATGGTGAGATCAGTCAAGGACAATCCTCAGACCACCACCAGAGAGCTGCAGCATCAACTTGCTGCAGATGGTGTCACTGTGCATCGGTCAACTATACAACGCACTTTGCACAAGGAGAAGCTGTATGGGAGAGTCATGCGAAAGAAGCCGTTTCTGCAAGCACGCCATAAACAGAGTCGGCTGAGGTATGCAAAAGCACATTTGGAGAAGCCAATTTCTTTTTGGAAGAAGGTCCTGTGGACTGATGAAACCAAGATTGAGTTGTTTGGTCATACAAAAAGGCATTATGCATGGCATCAAAAACACAGCATTCCAAGAAAAACACTTGCTACCCACAGTAAAATTTGGTGGAGGTTCCATCATGCTTTGGGGCTGTGTGGCCAATGCCGGCACCGGGAAACTTGATAAAGTTGAGGGACGCATGGATTCCACTCAGTATCAGCAGATTCTTGACAATAATGTTCAAGAATCAGTGACAAAGTTGAAGTTACGCAGGGGATGGATCTTTCAGCAAGACAATGATCCAAAACATTGCTCCAAATCTACTCAGGCATTCATGCAGAGGAACAATTACAATGTTCTGGAATGGCCATCCCAGTCCCCAGACCTGAATATCATTGAACATCTGTGGGATCATTTGAAGAGGGCTGTCCATGCTCGGCGACCATCAAACTTAACTGAACTGGAATTGTTTTGTAAAGAGGAATGGTCAAAAATACCTTCATCCAGGATCCAGGAACTCATTAAAAGCTACAGGAAGCGACTAGAGGCTGTTATTTTTGCAAAAGGAGGATCTACTAAATATTAATGTCACTTTTCTGGTGAGGTGCCCATACTTATGCACCTGTCAAATTTTGTTTGGATGCAGATTGCACATTTTCTGTTAATACAATAAACCTCATTTCAAGGCAGAAACATTACTGTGTCCAACAGTTATTAGATATATCAAACTGAAATAGCTGTTGCAAAAACACCAATTTTTATAAAACATTAAGCTTAAGATTAATAGGGGTGCCCAAACTTTTTCATATAACTGTATATATTGGGCTTAAATGCATATATATATTGTGACGTTCCACACTGTGTGTGGACGGGGATCACTCACTTTGCTGGTCTTAGAGGTAAACACTGGCACACTCAGGGTTAAAACAATAGTCCATTTTCTTTATTACAGCAAACTTGACACAAAAATACAGTCTTTATCTCACGAATACTTCTCACTGATCCCGATCAGCATAACACGGTTATCTAGACTGTTACCTGTTGGAGTCAGCCACACAAGGTCCCGGAGACCTCTTCGCCTCAGAGGTATCCAGCAAACACAAAACACAGTCTTTATCTCACAAATAGTTCCCTCTGATCCCAATCAGCATACCATGGTTTTCAAAACCGTTACCTGTTGGCATCGGCCACACAGGTTCCTGGAGACCTCTTGTCCTCAGAGGCATCCCAACATCAAACAGTCTCTTTCTTACCAATACTTCTCACGACTTGAACACAGTGTTCATGACCCCGGTCATCTCACCACAGACTCCTGTCTGTCACCTGTTGGCCACGCAGATTCCCGGATCCCTCAGTACTCAGAGGTATCCAATCCACACTTGTCACTTCACTCTGACCCCAGTCAGTGTCACCACGGTTTTCAAGACCGTCCATTCCGCTGGCTCAAGCTCGCCAGCCTTGCTTCCCCAGTCTCTGCAACATCCAACCTGGATGTCAGGGAGCTCTGTCCAGGCTGACAGACTCACAGCACACTCACAGACTCTTCACTGTCTCAGACAGACTCACACCATGTGCCAAACACTTCCTTACATACCTGTAGCAACTCCCACAGCTGAGGTATGGAGCACATGGTCTGGTCACATGCACCTAACCTTACCACAGGTCCTCAAAAAACTGACAGCCACCAGTGGGCGGTGTATGTGTGGTTAGCCAGTCCCACCCAGCTCACCAGCTAACCCTGTAGGCCACCCTAGAAAATAAACACAACTCTTATGGGACTACGAGTCCCAGAACAACATTACTTTGGCTTACAGTGCAGAGGAGCTCTGCGACACATACCTTCCATTCACAAAAATGCCGGGGACTGTTTTCCCACCCAAATCACGCCTCCATGCATACCTTGAGGAGCATATAAAGCGCCCCCTAGGTGCAGCATGGGTCACTACACCACATACCTCCCCCCTCTGTTCAAACTTGTGGGGTTGAACACTTATTCTACACCGAGGACCTCGAGACAGGGCACCCATGTCACCTTTCCCTACAAGTCGAGGGAACCGTTTCAGTTGATTTTGGGAATCATTCACCATCACCCCTTTGCTAGGCCTCCCCCGCCCCAGCGGTCAGAATGTCAGTCTTGTCTTTCTTTCTGTATCACCAGACCCTTTTTAATCAACCCACTTTCCACGTGTGCCCATTCACATGACCTTTCTTTCCATGGCTGCCTCCTACGGTTGTTGCGGTCATGAGTCCATCGTCCAGTCGAGCCTACTGGTTGATCTAAGTCTGACCCTCTGTCCTTTCGTCCTTTACAGGGTCTCCCACTTAGGTCACTCAGCCCTGAGCCAACAGAGAAGTCATCTCCTCTAACCCTCATTGCTTCAGATCGGCTACTGCCAGTCCCCAGAGAAGCCTCTCGTCTCTCCATATCTCGGGCTGAAAGCAGTCGCCCTCTTCGTTCCAACTCCTGTAGCTGTTCCTTGATCTGCTTTCTTTCACAGATCAGCTGCTCTACCTCTCGTAGCTACGTCACTCGATATTTCAGGAGCATTCGGATGTTCTTAAGGCTGTCCACTGAGCCAACAACAACGAATGGAACCATCTCTTCTTCACCAGCCTCCTTGATCTCGCCATCAGCTGGAATCCTCACTCTCACTACACCGGAACTATTCACTAGTTCTAGCATCACCTTTCCAAGTCTTCCAATGAGTTTCCCCACCAGATTTCTGGGTACCGGAATTATGTCTTCTACAAAGCCCAGTCGACTTTGAACTTCCCTCGCCAGCTCCAGGCGTCGAGCGGCTTTCATATTACCCATCATGATTATCTGTTTCGTGCGGAGACACTGAAGATGCATATCTTTCAGGTCAGCCACCCACTTCTCTGTGACTTCCCTATCCACCAGTATCACCATCTGGTTTGTCTCTGGTGCCCAGTTCACACTATAGGCTTTTACTGCCTTTTTAAAGGTCTCATGCACACCCTCGCTGGCACAGGCTTCTCGCATGTCTTCGGGTACCTCCATCACACACTTAAAGAGCGAAGCCTCATTCTCTTCCTGGTTTACCTCGGACACTTCCTTCAAGACATCTGCCAAGATGGGCACCGGCAGCTCTGCCTTGTTATCACTCGGGCACGGCTGATGTAAGTCGCCGGCCACCAACTTCTCCTGCAGAAGACCTCTTACTGCTTCTCTGAGCACTTCCACGTCTTCTCTTAAGGCCTTATTCACACTTTGCCACATTGACAGGTGACCTCTGAGCTCAGAGACTTCCTTCTCCAGCTCATCTACTCTATGCTCAGCAGTTTGTCTCAGGGCCTTTTCTTGTCCCATATACTCTTTCATTATCTTTAATACGGCCTGTAAATCTGCCACCTTGTGCTTCACTCGATACAACCTTTTAGCAAGGTCCTGGCACTCCTGTGCTTTCTCTCCAAACTGAACCTTGACTGCCGCAAACTCGGACTCCAGGTGGCGCACCCGCTCCCATTGCACAGAGTTGGCGACTTCCATATCCGACCCCTTCAACCTTTCTTGAGGCTCTGCCCGGTCATCCTCAGGTACCTCTCGACTCTTTGTACCTTCAGAGAGCTCTACACTCTCCAGCTCTTCAGTGTCTGGAAGCGTACTCACATCTTGCATTGACGCACCAGTCACAGTTTTTTCTTTATTGACCTCCTCAATGGGTGCAATTTGCTCAGGCTCTTTGCGCCCTTTACGTCTCCGTCGATGGGAGGACTTTCCCTCCTTGTGGGGTCTTCCTTACTGTACTCCCTTTCTAACTTGGAGTCACAGTCACCCTCGGCGTCTGAGTCACCTCCCACAGTATGGTGAACCCTCCAGTTACCCTCTAACTGGGTGTCCGTTTCAGACGTCTTATCTACCATATCATTATCCGTCATTCTATCATACACTTCAAAAGACATCAGGTCCGTAAGTTGGGCAGACGTATCCTTTCCCCTTGCATCACCGTCTGAATGGGAGTCACCACCACTTGGTCGGTCATCCTCTGCTAAGTCACCGAGTTGGTCAGACCTGTCCACTTTGGGAGGCGTCACTGTACCAATACCCGCCACCCCAACCGTAGAGAGGCCTCTCTCCTCCTGCTGTAGAGGAATTCCCCTCCCACAAGTCAGAGAACAGTTTAGAGTCCCGACCTATAACTACTGGACACACATATAACATTTGTCCCTGGCAACAGTTTGTCTGTACCACCCCTTTAACGTCGGGATGCTACACCCCCTTTTTGGCAACATCCCTGCTTGGGTTACCGCCCCTTTTAAGCCACCACCCCTTTTAGGGACACCACCCCACTCTGGGATACATCCCGTGGACTCCCCCATGGCTTTCTTAGGCCCCAGTCCCACAGCACAGTTTATGTCTTTTCGGGCTTGTACTGGCCATTTAAGAGTTTGTGTGACCTGGTTCACACTGTCCTCCTATGTTACTTCACCAGCTCCTGCTGGCACTGTCACCGCTTCTATTGCAGCCACAAAACACCGGCACCTCCGGCTGCCGATCACAAGCCGCTGCGGCTATCACTGCAGCTCCTGCTGCTGCAGAACTTCTTTCTGCAACTATCACTGTAGATCCAGTTATCACAAGTCCCTGCACGGCTCTGCACCGCTGACTTCATGGACCCGCCAATCCACAGCAAAACCTTCATAACCCCGCCGAGTTACAGCCAGACGTCTTCGTAGCCCCACCGAGCCACAGGAAGTTGAAAAAAGAAAAAAAAAATTCATGGACTTGCCAATCCACAGAAAAAAAACCCTGCACATGTGCTTCTTGGGCCGCTGCCCGCATTCTCCACCAATTGTGACGTTCCACACTGTGTGTGGACAGGGATCACTCGCTTTGCTGGTCTTAGAGGTAAACACTGGCATGCTCAGGGTTAATACAATAG
This sequence comes from Oophaga sylvatica, assembly GCA_033576555.1. NCBI lineage: Eukaryota > Metazoa > Chordata > Amphibia > Anura > Dendrobatidae > Oophaga > Oophaga sylvatica. The sequence goes on along the minus strand of JARQOD010000006.1, from coordinate 204,209,901 downwards.
TCCATTTACTTTATTACAGCAAACTTGACACAAAAATACAGTCTTTCTCTCACGAATACTTCTCACTGATCCCGATCAGCATAACACGGTTGTCAATACCGTTACCTGTTGGCGTCAGCCACACAAGGTCCCGGAGACCTCTTCGCCTCAGAGGTATCCAATCCACACTTGTCACTTCACTCTAACCCCGGTCAGTGTCACCACGGTTTTCAAGACCATCCATTCCGCTGGCTCAAGCTTGCCAGCCTTGGTTCCCCAGTCTGTGCAACATCCAACCTGGATGTCAGGGAGCTCTGTCCAGGCTGACAGACTCCCAGCACACTCACAGACTCTTCACTGTCTCAGACAGACTCACACCATGTGCCAAACACTTACTTACATACCTGTAGTCACTCCCACAGCTGAGGTATGAAGCACATGGTCTGGTCACATGCACATAACCTCACCACAGGTACTCAAAAAACTCACAGCCACCAGTGGGCGGTGTATGTGTAGTTAGCCAGTCCCACCCAGCTCACCAGCTAACCCTGTAGGCCACCCTAGAAAATAAACACAACTCTTATGGGACTACGAGTCCCAGAACAACATTACTTTGGCTTACAGTGCAGAGGAGCTCTGCGACACATACCTTCCATTCACAACAATGCCGGGTACTGTTTTCCCATCCAAATCACGCCTCCATGCATACCTTGAGGAGCATATACAGCGCCTCCTACCTGCAGCATGGGTCACTACACCACAATATATATACAGTGGTGGCCAAAAGTATTGGCACCCCTGCAATTCTGTCAGATAATACTCTGTTTCTTCCTGAAAATGATTGCAATCACAAATTCTTTGGTATTATTATCTTCATTTAATTTGTCTTCAATGAAAAAACACAAAAAGAATTGACCTAAAGCCAAATTGGATATAATTCCACACCAAACCTAAAAAAGGGGGTGGACAAAAGTATTGGCACTGTTTGAAAAATCATGTGATGCTTCTCTAATTCGTGTAATCACCAGCACCTGTAACTTACCTGTGGCACCTAACAGGTGTTGGCAATAAATAAATCACACTTGCAGCCAGTTAACATGGATTAAAGTTGACTCAACCTCTGTCCTGTGTCCTTGTGTGTACCACATTGAGCATGGAAAAAGAAAGATGACCAAAGAACTGTCTGAGGACTTGAGAAACCAAATTGTGAGGAAGCATGAGCAATTTCAAGGCTACAAGTCCATCTCCAAAGACCTGAATGTTCCTGTGTCTTCCGTGCGCAGTGTCATCAAGAAGTTTAAAGCCCATGGCACTGTGGCTAACCTCCCTAGATGTGGAAGGAAAAGAAAAATTGACGAGAGATTTCAACGCAAGATTGTGCGGATGGTGGATAAAGAACCTCGACTAACATCCAAACAAGTTCAAGCTGCCCTGCAGTCCGAGGGAACAACAGTGTCAACCCGTACTATCCGTCGGCATCTGAATGAAAAGGGACTGTATGGTAGGATACCCAGGAAGACCCCCTTCTTACCCCGAGACATAAAAAAGCCAGGCTGGAGTTTGCCAAAACTTACCTGAGAAAGCCTAAAACGTTTTGGAAGAATGTTCTCTGGTCAGATGAGACAAAAGTCAAGCTTTTTGGGAAAAACCATCAACATAGAGTGTACAGGAAAAAAAAAGAGGTATTCAAAGAAAAGAACACGGTCCCTACAGTCAAACATGGCGGAGGTTCCCTGATGTTTTGGGGTTGCTTTGCTGCACTGGACTGCTTGACCGTGTGCATGGCATATGAAGTCTGAAGACTACCAACAAATTTTGCAGCATACTGTAGGGCCCAGTGTGAGAAAGCTGGGTCTCCCTCAGAGGTCATAGGTCTTCCAGCAGGACAATGACCCAAAACACACATTCAAAAGCACTATAAAATGGTTTGAGAGAAAGCACTGGAGACTTCTAAGGTGGCCAGCAATGAGTCCAGACCTGAATCCCATAGAACACCTGTGAAGAGATCTCAAAATGGCAGTTTGGAGAAGGCACCCTTCAAATATCAGGGACCTGGAGCAGTTTGCCAAAGAAGAATGGTCTACAATTCCAACAGAGCATTGTAAGAAACTCATTGATGGTTACCGGAAGCGGTTGTTCACAGTTATTTTGGCTAAAGGTTGTGCAACTAAGTATTAGGCTGAGGGTGCCAATACTTTTGTCTGGCCCATTTTTGGAGTTTTGTGTGAAATGATCAAGGATTTGATTTTTGCTTCATTCTCTTTTGTGTTTTTTCCTCGCAAGCAAATTAAATAAAGATAAAAATAGCAAATAATTTGTGATTGCAATCATTTTCAGGAAGAAACTGTGTATTATCTGACAGAATTTCAGGGGTGCCAATACTTTTGGCCACCATACACACACAGTGTATATATATATATAAGGTGGATTTTTGCCACAATACAGTCCTAGAACTCACATTGAACATTATATCGCCATCTAGTGGCATGTGTTAAGAGGTATAGATTTATTCTTCTGGAACAATTCCTACTTAGCCTTTAGGAAAAAATTTTACTAGTATACACTTGAAACTAAATGTTTACATGCACCATATTTAAAGACACATATGCATGTTTTTCTCAATATCTGACATGAAATCATCTGTACAAACAATTATACCCAAGTACAAACAAGATGGGAATGTCCAGCCATCATACCCAGGGCCGGCGTCAGCACCCGGCACACCCGGGCAAGTGCCGGGGCCCTGAGCAGGCTGGGGGGCCCACTCGCAGTCTGGCACCCCCCCGCCCGTTAGCGGAGGAGAGCGGTGTCAGCGCCGCCACTGGGCCCCCCCCGCTTGCTCAGGGCCCCGGCATCAGCTGCCACAATACTTACCTCTCCCGTGCCTCCCCTGCTGCAGCTCCGGGCTCCAGGGGGCGTCAGTGCTTCCTCTCACAGCAGCGCTGCTGAATGACATCATCATTCAGCGGCCGGCTGTGGCAGAGAGCGGGGACGCTGGACAGGTAAGACGTGTCTCTGTGTGTGTCTGAGTCTGTGTCTATGTAGTGCGGTGCTTTGTGTGTGTGTGTGTGTATGTGTGTGTGTGTATGTATGTGAGAGAGTGCTTATGTGCTGTCTGTGTGTGATGATGGGCAGGCATTGCTGATAATGGGGAGGCATTGATGATGATGGGGAGAAGATGATGATAATGGGCAGGTATTGATGATAGTGGGCAGGCATTGATGATGGGGAGAAGATGATGATGGGCAGGCATTGATGATGATGGGGAGAAGATGATGATAATGGGCAGGTATTGATGATAATGGGCAGGCATTGATGATGGGGAGAAGATGATGATGGGCAGGCATTGATGATGATGGGCAGGCATTGATGATGATGGGGAGGCGATAATGATGATGAGGATTTGATGATGATGATGGGCAGGCATTGATGATAATGGGGAGGCATTGATGATGATGGGGAGGTGATAAATTATGATGGGGAGGCGATGATGATGATGGGCAGGCAATGATGATGTTAAGGACTCAATGATGATGATGAGGAGTCTTTCCACAGCGCCCTTTCCTGAACCGTAACAGTGCAGAATGCAGTACAGCGCAGAGGAGAGCTCCATATTTTGTATGGAGCATTATATGGGGACCAGTATCCTGTATGGAGCATTATATGGGGACCAGTATCCTGTATGGAGCATTATATTGGGTCCAGTATTCTGTATGGAGCATTATTTTGGGTCCAGTATTCTGTATGGAGCATTATATGGGGGATGACATCCTGCATGGGGTATTATATGGGTGATGAGGGGGAGACTGTGGTGCCCATAATATTGTATGGAGGACTGTACTGTCCAGTCTGTTCTGTGCGCTGTGAGGATTTCGCGGTTTTTGAGCTATTGTACAATTTACAATAGATATCAGTCATGTAATGGAAGAAGAGAAGTGTTTGGCATTGTACTGTACCCATATTTCTCTGCCGTATCTGTGCATCATGAATCGTGGTCTGTGTTAAAGGGGCCCACTGAGACTCTTTCGCCCGGGGCCCATAAAAACCTGGAGCCGGCCCTGATCATACCACTCAGGAAGAAGACGGGTTCTGTGTCCCAGAGTTGATGCTTCACAAAGGAGCAGTGTTTTTCAGGTGTGCATTAAGATACATTCACAGGTGTGTCTCTAATTAACTCAGATGTTGCCAAAAAATGGAAAATCAGAAGCTTCCAAACACATGTAACAAGGAGAGGAAAAAGACCAAACAATCATAGGTCTGCACACCAGGGAACCGTTGAAAAATCACATAATATTTTTTATTTGACACAAAAACACACAAAAATTAAAAACACTTAAAAAAGCACATAGTGTGCCATAAACCACACACCAAAAACTGGCTAGTACACAACAGTACAGTATAGTTCCTCCTAAATGTGAGTAAATGCAACTGTCCCTAATGGACATAAATAAGCAGAATATACATACTGATCATTGGTAAATATGACATCATAATATCAATATGGCTCATAAACAGGTACATCCCAATAAACCATGTATGCACCAATTACACACAGTTGCACAAGATGCAGGAATAGTAGCAATCTGGGATCTGCAATTGAAAAGGAACTGGAAATAAAGCACCTAAGTGGACAGGTATAAATAAAGAGCCATAAAAAAGCCTAAACATGAAGTACTCCTGTCCATACTTACTAAGAAGATACCACCCAGTTGAATTGTGCACTAATGTGCAGAAAAAAAGGGGGGAGTTGAACCAATGCGCCCCAGTCCCAAAAACCTGTCAGCATAGTCCCAGAAGAAATGGATAAACCCTGAACAGCAGAGGCATAGTGTAAGCCAGAGGCAGGACATGTGGGAGAAAACCCCACATTTTTTCTCCCACATGTCCTGCCTCTGGAAGAGCGAAACCTGTGGCCAGAGAAGTTGCCGGATCTGGTAGATCTGTACAACCACATCCTGGTGAACTCCACCAACTGTACACTGGCCTACCTGATGAGGGCAAGACCTGGCAAGTTACCCATTGTCTGGGACATGGGAGTTTTAACACCTGAGACGACATTATCAGATCAGATGCAGACTGGGATACAGTGTGGCAGCAACAATACTGCAAAGTGCAAGAATATGTAGAGAAAAGTTTGTTCCAGGCAAGACATAGCCAGGAAAGAAATTATAATCAGCACGCCCCTGCAGTTCCCTTATCACCTGGAGAACAGGTACTCAAAAGGAAGAGACGAGTGCACAAACTAGAAGACCAGTGGGAGGCTGAATCATACACTGTTTTACCTTCAGACTTTGATAACACCAAGATGTGCCTCATCAGTAAAGATGGAGGAGAAACCTCAACGGCAGTATCAAGAGATCATCTAACACCGTGTCCTGACCAACTAAAGGAAAGGATTGAAGTCCCAGACATTCCTCAGCCCGTGGAAGAGAAAATCCATACCATTCTTGGAGATTTTCCCTGGTCTTGGACGCAGGTGAATCAAGCCATCGTAGTACCTGTCCTGACCTTTCCCCAGCTAGTAGTGCTAGAAAGATATGTGACTCAAGACCAGCCTGAAGACCAGCGGGCTAAAGCAACAGATGCCACATCTGCAGTGGAACGTGGAAATCTGTCCCCTGCCAGCAGTGAATCTGTCAGACCCATGGGGTCTCATTGGAGACACCAGTACTGCGTAGATCCACCCGTAGTACCAGAGGTCAGGTCCCTGCCTGGTATAGGGACTAAAAGGTAATTGTGTTGATAATGTAAATGTTACCACCGCTGCTCCCACGCTGCAGCAGGGTTCTTCCTGGACGGCCTCCAGACGCACGTCTGCCCGGGCTCGTCGGCGCGCTCCCTCTCTGCTGGACATGCCCCCTGTCACTTCCTCTGTGTCTCTTAGGGGCCGAGCGCGCGCTCATTCGGCTCCCTTATCTCACTCTGTGACCTGACCCGGCAGTGTTGCCGGGCCAATAGGCACCTGGCATAGGGTATTTCAGGCCGCCCTCCCCTAGTGGAGGCGCCTGATTGTTGAGTTTATCTCCTCCGTCCAGGCCGTCCTGCTTGTTGTGTCCAGCATCGCTGGCACAGTGCCTCCTAGCATATTAACCCCTTGTCTCTCTTCTCTTGCAGTGTCTACTCTCCTGCTTCCTCCTGGTTCCTGCTTCCGTTTCCTACCCCGTATCTCTTCAAGCCTGCATTTGTCTTTACCTTTGCTTCACTCTGCCCTGTATACGCATCATCTCATGTGTTTCTTCCCTTCATACATCTCCTGCACCCCTCCCGTTCAGCTCTTTCCTATTTTTCCCTGTCCTGTCTCTGTGCGCAACCCCTGAGCCGACCCCTGGTCCTGGCTTCCGTGGTACTAGAGGCCCCTGAGCTTGCTCCCTAACGATCCCTGTATCGGGGTTGGTCAAATCTGGAACGTTCACTCAGGGGTGTATCACGGTCCAGTGGGTCCACTCTTGGTTCCCGTCATTTCCGGCGTAACAGTACAATCAGGCCATGGATCCCGCTGGGACCTCGGCCCAGAAGGAGCTGGTATTTTTGTGAGAAAACCAAACTCGCATCATGTCTTTCATGAAGACAATGGATTCTCGCCTGTCTGCTTTGCAGGCCGCGGATCCCGGAAATGCCTCCCAGTTAGCCAGCCTCCAGCAAGAGTTGGTCGAGAAGCGTGATACTCAGGCCCACATTCTATCCTATATGGCCTCTGTGGATTACTGCCTGCTCTCCTTGCAGTCCGCCTCCTCGCAGGCACCTCCGACTCTGGGTCAGCACACTCCCCTCATCTCGCTAAACTGCCTCGTTATGGCGGTGACCCCAAGCTGTATCGGGGCTTTCTTACTCAATGCCGTCTGTACTTTGAGTTATTGCCTCAGCAGTACCCCACCGACCAGGCTAAGGTGACTTTTATCGTGTCCCATTTGGAGGGTGAGGCCCTTTCTTGGGTGAATCCTCTTTGGGAACATGACGACCCCATTGTGTCTAGCATTGCCACCTTTTTGGACACCTTTCGGAGGGTCTTTGATGAGCCTGGGCGCCTCACTTCCGCCATGGAGTCTCTTTTTAATCTCCAGCAGGGCACTCTCACGGTTGGACAGTACACGATCCGCTTTTGGATCCATTGTCCTCGGAGCTGGGGTGGAACAGTGAGGCCTTGTTTGGGGCCTTTTGGAGAGGGTTGTCTGGCAAGATCAAAGATAAGCTCGCTGGACGAGATACTCCGAACCCCTTGGAGGATCTCATTTCATTAGCTACGCGCATTGATTTGCGCTATTGGTAGCGTTCTCGAGAGGCCGCCAGGGAGAGGAGACCCTTTAGGCCTTCCTCTTCTTCTTCTTTTTCTCATAAACCACCCAGTCCTCGGTCTGCGGGCCCCTCCGGCAGTTCTGCACCAGAGCCTATGCAGGTCGACCGGGTTAAGTTGGCGGAACAACGTCGCAGAGAGAGGCTTGTGCTTATACTGCGGTGGAACATCTAATTTCCTGCACTCATGTCCAGAGAGGCCGGGAAACGCCTCCACCTAAGTCTGGTAAGAGAGGCCTCCCTAGGTGTGTCAGATTCCTCTCCACCTCTTATTCTTTCTGTTTTGATTGTCCAGGGTCGGAGATGTGGGTCTGAAGTGGCGTATGTGAACTCAGGCGCGGCGAGCAACTTTATTCGGCTTAACATAGTAACATAGTTATTAAGGTTGAAGGAAGACTTTAAGTCCATCTAGTTCAACCCATATCCTATCCTAACCTGCCCTAACATGTTGATCCAGAGGAAGGCAAAAAAAAACCCCAAGTGGCAAACAGTAAGCTTCACATTGGGGAAAAAAAATTCCTTCCCGATCCACATACGGCAATCAGACTAACTCCCTGGATCAACGCAGTATCTAGGAAACTAGTGAATATAGCCTGTTAAGAAGGTGAAGAAGTACCGGATCCTTGTGATCTCCTTAAAGCACACTCGTATGATTGCGTCCGTAGATGGTAAACTCCTGCAAGAATCAGTCTCCATGGTTACGGAGGAAGTGGTTCTGCAAATTGGCGCCTTACATCAAGAAAGGATTGCCTTCTATGTTCTGCCCAACTTGTCTCATGCGTTAGTCCTTGGCCTTCCTTGGCTTCGGACACATGAGCCCATTCTGGATTGGCGTTCCGGAGAGGTTCTTCGGTGGGGACATCCATGTCAAGAGAGATGCTTAGGGTCTGTCCGTCCGGCCACTCCTCCTCAACCTTCCTGTGGTCCTATGGGACTGCCTCCCGCCTACTGGTATTTTTCGGACGTTTTTGATAAAAAGGAGGCTGAGACCTTAACACCTCATCGGCCCTATGATTGCCCAATAGAGTTACGTCCAGGAACCTCCCCGCCAAGAGGCCGAATCTATCCACTCTCTCCAGCCGAGACATCTGCCATGTCCGAGTATATCCGTGAGAACCTAGCCAAGGGGTTCATATGAAAATCCTCCTCACCTGCTGGTGCTGGCTTCTTCTTTGTAAAAAAAAGGATGGTTCTCTTTGGCCGTGCATCGATTACAGAGGGCTGAATAACATCACGGTAAAGAATAAATACCCTCTGCCGCTCATTCCTGAGCTCTTTGATCACCTGAGAGGGTCCCGGGTGTTCTCTAAATTAGACCTACGTGGAGCCTACAACCTCATTCGAATCCACCCTGGAGACGAGTGGAAGACCGCGTTTAATACCCGGGACGGTCATTACGAGTACCTCATCATGCCTTTTGGCCTGTGTAACGCTCCTGTCGTGTTTCAAGAATTTGGCAACGACATCTTCTGGGACCTGCTATACTCCTGCGTTGTTGTCTACCTAGACGATATCCTCATCTTCTCCCTGGATTTATCCTCCCACGGGAAGAGCCTCCGTCTTGTGCTGCAGCGTCTGCGAGAGAACCGTCTATACGCTACGATGGAGAAGTGCATCTTCGAGCAGTCTTCCTTACCCTTTTTGGGATATATCTCTGAGTCTGGACTGGAAATGGATCCTGAAAAATTGTCTGCGATCCTCCAGTGGCCACGCCCGGTAGGAGTTAAGGCTATCCAACGCTTCCTCGGTTTTGACAACTACTACCGTCAGTTTATCCTGCATTTTTCATCCATTACCAAGTCTATCTCGTGCCTCACTCGGAAAGGAGTCGGCTCCGCAACCTGATCTCCGGAGGCAGAAGATGCTTTTCTGAACTTGAAACAGGCCTTTGCGACTGCGCCTGTATTACATCGGCCCGAGGCGAACAAACCGTTTGTCATGGAAGTGGACGCACCTCCCACTGGTGCCGGCGCAGTGCTGTCTCAGAGATTTTCTTCTGGTCGATTGGTCACCTGTGGGTTCTTTTCCAAGGCCTTTTCTCCTGCGGAGTGCAACTATTCCATCGGGGATCGAGAGCTGTTAGCCATAAATATAGCCCTGGAAGAGTAGCGCTACCTACTGGAGGGAGCAGTTCATCCTTTTGTCATCTTCACTGACCATAAGAACTTGGCCTACCTTCAGTCAGCCCAAAGGCTAAACCCCCGACAAGCCAGGTGGTCTCTGTTCTTTGCCCGTTTCGACTTTGAGTTGCATTTCAGTCCTGGTCTGAAGAATTTCAAGGCTGACGCATTATCTCGGTCTCTCCAGCATCCTGACATGGAGAAGAAACCCTTTCACATTCTTGATCCGCGCAAAATCTTCACTGTGGCTCCCGTAAAGCTGATGCCTCCGGGTAAAACCTTTATGCCCGAGACTCATAGGAGAGTGGTTTTGCATTGGGGACACTCCTCCAAGATTTCTCATCATGTCGGGGTAAATTAGACTCTGGACCTCATTTCCCGATTCTACTGGTGCCCTTCCTTTCGCCAAGATGTGGAAGACTTCATGGCTTCGTGCACCTCCTGTGCTAAAGTCAAGGTTCCCCGGCGATTACCTTCAGGACTCCTGCTCCCATTACCTGTACCATTGTTTCCATGACAACAAATAGCCTTGGACTTTATTACGGACCTGCCTCGCTCTTCCGGTTGCACCACCATTCTAGTAGTTGTAGACCGGTTCTCTAAGATGGCGCACTTTGTACCGCTGCCAGGGCTGCCCTCCGCTCCTGAATTGGCTAAGATCTTTATCCAGCACGTCTTCCGCCTTCATGGATTTCCTCAACATGTTGTATTCGATCGCGGAGTCCAATTCACGTCTAGTTTTTGGAGGGCTTTATGTGGTCTCTTGGAGGTAAAGTTGGACTTCTCTTCTGCATACCACCCGCAGACCAACGGTCAAGTGGAGTGTGTAAATCAAGTATTGGCATCCTATCTACGTCATTTCTCCAACTCTCATCAGGATGACTAGTCTGGTCTTCTTCCGTGGGCCGAGTTCGCCTATAATAACCATCCCAACGAGTCTTCAGCCAAGTCTCCATTCATTGTAGTTTCTGGCCTGCATCCCGGCATTCCTTTACCGGTTTCTGCCACCTCCGGGGTTCCTGCAGCCAATTCCGCAATCGGGGAATTTTCCAGAATCTGGCAAGAGACTAAAGAGCCGCTCGGGAGAGCCAGAGAGCGTATGAAGAGACAAGCCGACAAAAGGCGCTTGGATGCTCTAACTTATCTGCCAGGCGAGAAGGTTTGGCTCTCGTCTAAATAGATTAGATTGAAGATGCCCTCCTACAAATGGGGACCTCGTTACATCGGTCCTTTTGAAGTCCTCCGGCGCATTAACAATGTTGTCTACAAGCTGAAGTTGCCTGCCTCACTCCGCATTCCCAACGTCTTTCACATTTCCCTCCTGAAACCAGTCATTCTGAATCGTTTTCATCCTGTTCCCGGCTCTTCTCCTCCTCCGGTCAGTGCAGATAACGTTTTTGAGGTGAGGGATATTCTAGCCTCCAAAAGAGTCAGGGGCAAGACCTTCTTTTCAATTGATTGGAAGGGGTTTGGTCCTGAGGAGAGGTCTTGGGAACCTTGCGAGAACTTTAATGCGCCCCATATTCTTAAGAGGTTTTTGACCAAGGGAAGGGGAGTGTAAGAGAGGGGGTACTGTTACCACCACCGCTCCCACGCTGCAGCAGGGTTTTTCCTGGATGGCCTCCAGATGCACGTCTGCCCGGGCTCATCGGCATGCTCCCTCTCTGCTGGACATGCCCCCTGTCACTTCCTTTGTGTCTCTTAGGGGCCGAGCGCGCGCTCACTCGGCTCCCTTATCTCACTCTGTGACTTGACCCAGCAGTGTTGCCGGGCCAATAGGGACCTGGCATAGGGTATTTCAGGCCGCCCTCCCCTAGTGGAGGCGCCAGATTGTTGAGTATATCTCCTCCGTCCAGGCCGTCCTGCTTGTTGTGTCCAGCATCGCTGGCACAGTGCCTCCTAGCATATTAACCCCTTGTCTCCCTTTTGCAGTGTCTACTCTCCTGCTTCCTCCTGGTTCCTGCTTCCGTTTCCTACCCCGTATCTCTACAAGCCTGCATTTGTCTTTACCTTTGCTTCCCTCTGCCCTGTATACGCATTATCTCGTGTGTTTCTGCCCTTCGTACATCTCCTGCACTCCTCCCGTTCAGCTTCTTTCCTATTTTTCCCTGTCCTGTCTCTGTGCGCAACCCCTGAGCTGACCCCTGGTCCTGGCTTCTGTGGTACTAGAGGCCCTGAGCTTGCTCCCTAACGATCCCTGTATCGGGGTTGGTCAAATCTGGAACGCTCGCTCAGGGGTGTTTCGGTATCACGGTCCAGTGGGTCCACTCTTGGTTCCCGTCATCTCCGGCATAACAGTAAATAAGTTAATAATATGTATAATTGCAACCGTTACACATATGAGCCTACAGAGACTTACTGTATGAACTTTTAAATATTAATAAAAAAACCTGTTGATGGACAATTGGGCCACAGGATTATGTGTGGCCAGGACCCTACTTGTATATATAGTTACCAACATGGCTCAGGAATGAACAATGGACAATGACGCATGGACTAATCGTCACCAGGACTATTTTTGAGCTTTGGTTCTTGTAATTTTTCATTTTTGAAATCTTGTAAGAGTTGTGATTGTTCAGTTTCAAACATGTTATGTTTCCTCAGTCCGGGAGTACTGAAGTTCACAAGGGGGGAATGTGGCACCCCAAGAGTCCGGTTGCCACAGTGGCATTGCCTCCCTCACAGCGGGTGATGTCATGCTTAGAAGCAAGGAGGAGTTCCTTGATCAGATAACACCAGCATCCAACACTTTTCCTGAATCCAGACCAGAAGGGGGAGCTCAAAACCCGGTTTTAGGGGAGCTTCCCTATTAGTTCTGGCCTGGAGGTGGGGTACTACGGTCCCAGCAGCTAAATCCAGAGGGCAGGGAACTGCAGGTCTCCTGCCTCATCAAACACTGGGAGAACAGCAGCATATCAGAGTCTGGAGCCGCCACAATGGAGCGACACCTGCACTAGGCTCAAGCTGTCTGCCATACGAGCAAGTACTAGGACAATAAGGAACAGAGGCTTGAGCATAGCTTTGAGCAGCAAGGACCTCAGAGGACAGCGCAGTAAGGAGGCCTCCAACACCATTTGGCTTAGGGAATCCTAACTTGCTTCCAGGCTGTCCGGATCTCCATTACCATTGCCTAGCAGTGCTCCGGTCTGCACTTCAAATCATCAAGTAAACGTAAAGGAAACTACAGTTCAAGTGTCTGCAGTTATTCATTATTCCCTCAGTCCTGCACCCCAACGTCACTATCCTTCATAAGAACTACAACTGCCCTGGGGCCTACCTCTAACCGTGGAGAGCTGTAAAAACTCTGCTGCATCACCAATGGCCCCTGCGGTCTCCTTAGGCAGCGTCAGCTATCCCCTTAATGCCGAACACCATGGGTCGCATCACAAATTAATATCCTATAAACTTTCCTCCTCATTTATTTTGTTGGACGCCCAGGGCCATGGACCGGGTCACTGCTGCCGCGACATTCTCTGAAGGACCGGCCCGGTACCAAGTACCACACCGCCCTGCGGGGCGCTTCAGATATAGAGCACATCAGACCATAGGGTGATACTTTTATAAAAAGATATATTAAAACCAGGTAATCTGCTCACCCATGGCTGGAGAATGAACGCAACCAGGATGATTTAAGGAAAAAGCAATAAATGGTTTTGTGCTTATCTGGCATGGAAACGCGTTGTGGAATAAAAAACGCTTCTTTATACACTGCTCAAAATATAAAGGGAACACTCAAATAACACATCCTAGATCTGAATGAATGAAATATTCTCATTGAATACTTTGTTGTGTACAAAAGTTGAGTGTGCTGACAACAAAATCACACAAAAATCATCAATGGAAATCAAATTTATTAACCAATGGAGGCCTGGATTTAGAGTCACACACAAAATTAAAGTGCAATGTAATGTCCTTAAAACAAGTCAAAATGTTGCTCAGTAGTGTGTGTGACCTCCACATGCCTGTATGACCTCCCTACAGTACAACGCCTGGGCATGCTCCTCATGAGGCGGCGAATGGTCTCCTGAGGGACCTCCTCCCAGACCTGGACTAAAGCATCCGTCAATCCTGGAAGTCTGTGGTGCAAAGTGACGTTGGTGGATGGAGCGAGACATGATGTCCCAGATGTGCTCAATCAGATTCAGGTATGGGGAACAGGCGGGCCAGTCCATAGCTTCAATGCCTTCATCTTGCAGGAACTGCTGACACACTCCAGACACATGAGGTCTGGCATTGTCCTTCATTAGGAGGAATCCAGGGCCAACCGTACCAGCATATGGTCTCACAAGGGTCTGAGGATCTCATCTCGGTACCTAATGGCAGTCAGGCTATCTCTGGCAAGCACATGGAGGGCTGTGCAGCCCTCCAAAGAAATGCCACCCCACACCATTACTGACCCACTGCCAAACCGGTCATGCTGAAGGATGTTGCAGGCAGCAGATTGCTCTCCTCGGTGTCTCCAGACTCTGTCACGTCTGTCACATGTGCTCAGTGTGAACCTGCTTTCATTTGTGAAGAGCACAGGGCGCCTGTGGCGAATTTGCCAATCCTGGTGTTTTGTGGCAAATGCCAACTTCCTGCACGGTATTGGGCTGTGAGCACAACCCCCATCTGTGGCCGTCGGACACTCAGATCATCATCATAGAGTGGGTTTCTAACCGTTTGTGCAAACACATACACATTTGTGGCCTGCTGGAGGTCATTTTGCAGGGCTCTGGCAGTGCTCCTCCTGTTCCTCCTTGCACAAAGGCGGAGGTAGCGGTCTTGCTGCTGGGTTGTTGCCCTCCTACGGCCCCCTCTATGTCCCCTGGTGTACTGGCCTGTCTCCTGGTAGCACCTCCAGCCTCTGGACACTATGCCGACAGACACAGCAAACCTTCTTGCCACAGCTCACATTGATGTGCCATCCTGGATGAGCTTCACTACCTGAGCCACTTGTGTGGGTTGTAGAGTCCGTCTCGTGCTACCACGAGTGTGAAAGCACAACCAACATTCAAAACTGACCAAAACATCAGCCAGAAAGCATTGGTACTGAGATGTGGTCTGTGGTCTCCACCTGCAGAACCACTCCTTTATTGAGTGTGTCTTGATAATTGCCAATAATTTCCATCTGTTGTCTATTCCATTTGCACAACAGCATGTGAAATTGATTGTCAATCATTGTTGCTTCCTAAGTGGACAGTTTGATTTCACATAAGTTTGATTTACGTGGAGCTATATTCTGTTGTTTGTGTTTATTTTTTTGAGCAGTGTATATTGGATCAAGGATCATCATTTTGGGTTATTGCAGCCAAAACCATGAATTGTCTTTTCCTTCAAAGTTATGTTCCTGAAAGAGTTGTCAGTATAAAGACAAAATGAGTAATTCCTTTAACATGAGCATGGACTTGATTCTTAATAATATTAAATAGGTTATACAAGATTACAAAAAAAGCTTTTATCTGGATGCAAAAAAATAAAAAATAAGCACACCATAAAATTCAGCAACATATAGAAGAACCTTTGGCAAAAAAAACTTGAAGTAAACATTTTTTTTGTTTCTTGTTTTGGAGAAATTGTGGCCCAATCTTACTTTAGCGGACTTCTTACTTTTTTGACAGCTTTTTGATGTGCTGGACATAATTGTGTTGTTGCATGAACCAATCTTTCCAAACTAAATCTGTTGCTGTTGAGCATGGTAGTGTATGTGAAATAAAAAGCATGCTTGTTTTCTTAGTAAAACAGTTGTGAAAGTATCATTTTTGTTTTCTTCTCCAAATGTTTTTTTTTTATCTCTGACCCCTCTGTTTTGTACAGTGATAACATAACATTGTGATGTTTTATAACATATCGAGAGTACAGCCCAATGCAGTCTACTAACGACACGTTCCAGCAATAGAATAATTATCAGCGCTAATTATATTGATTTTTTCTCTGTAAACACTAATGTTAACCTCTGAAAATCTAAATTTCGCTTTGAAGTTTTTAATGTTTCATTTGTAAGCCCATGTTAGAAACCAGATGGTTTCAATTTACTACAGAGCAGCTGTTGTCTGCAATTACGCATCTGGCAGCAGATGACAGCCCAGAAATATTCCATTACAAGTCTTTAAGACTTAAGCTTTTCATTCAGTACTTAACTGACTTTAGCACAGACTGGGTGTAGGAAATTTCTTTCAAATAAAAAAGTATCTACGTATCTATCTATCTATCTATCTATCTATCTATCTTCTATCTATCTATCTATCTATCTATCTATCATCTATCTATCTCATATCTATCTATACCATATCTATATATCTAATGTGGTATGGCGACTGCCCATGTGGTTAATGGAAAGTATGTATCACAGAGGTGGGTGACCCTGTGATGGAAGCCTGGGCTTGTTTTGCTCAGCAGATTTACTGCTGAGGTTTAGTATACATAGGGAAGGCTTCCAGCTGACTTGGAGAAATGGGTGGGTCCAGTCATCTACATACCCCACCCCAGGGTGTGTGTCTGAACACCTAAGATGGAGCCTGTGTGTTTGTGCACAGGCGGCAGTGCTGGCTAGAGGGAGCCAAGGTGAGGACACCTCTGAGGATAATAGGTATCCGGGAACTGGTGCGGTGATCACGGACAGTTAGCGGACACTCACCCGTATTAGGCACATCAGGGCTCAGCGAGGACCATGGGTACTGTAGAGCCGAACGGTTGCCGGACGGTGCAGAGGGGGCTGGACGTTATCATGTTACTTAGTACACCCATGAGTACTAAGAGAACTAAGTAATGTAATAGACAAACCATTGTTTCTTATATTTAGGGACTCTATAGCGACGGGGTCTGTTCCACAGGACTGGCGCATAGCAAATGTGGTACCAATATTCAAAAAGGGCTCTAAAAGTGAACCTGGAAATTATAGGCCAGTAAGTCTAACCTCTATTGTTGTTAAAATATTTGAAGGGTTTCTGAGGGATGTTATTGTAACACCTGCACATGGAACTGTCAGAGCAGCTACTGGTATACTGGGATTTACAGACACTAAGAAGAGTTTTGCAGCTGCTGTTAAACAGGGACCTTCAGACATTAATGGTTTTTTCCCTGAGCTGCGGGGGACTACAATTCCCATGGACCCTTGTTTTAGTCAGATGACACAGCTAGGAGGGAGGAGGAACTTGGGGGAGGGAGCTGGAGAGGAAGTGAAAGAAAGTGAGCGGATGGTTCATGTAAAAGATGGAGCGCTGTGGACTTGTATTCCTCTAAAGAGCGGAGTGTTCCAGTCCCTCTGATATACCTGCGAATCTGGAGAGAGCGCAGCCCGGTCATCAGGTGAAGCAAGCAACATTAAGGACTCGGAGAGTTCTGCCGGCACTCCCACCGTATAAAGGCCTGAATCCTGCCGCCCCCAGTTGGGGTCCAGGGAAAACTACCACCGGTGGAGACGCACCGTGAGTGCCCCTTTTCGAGACTTGTGGTTCAACCAGCCCGTTACAGTGAGTACACTACGCCCCAGACTATTTACCTTCGTGAGCATCTAAGTGCACCAACGGTTATAAATTTGCGCGCCAACATCCACGGCAACTGGGCCCCAACGTTTGGACTGGGTTAATACAAGAGAAGGGGAACCCTGCTACGTTATATTTGCAGGGTTGGGGAAAGAATTAGGTTGTGATGTGTATATGATTTTTATAGAGCACCGTTACCTGTATTGCATGTTGTTTCTTTAAATACACTTCATTTCTGCTGCATATCCATAAACCAGTTAAACTGTTTTACTCCTGTTTTGGGTGAGTGTGTACTGAGCTATAGGCAGGGGTTTCCCGAATCAGTCCCTGGCAGAAGATAACAGTCCTTCTGCAGTCCTAGAGAGAGCTCCAATCAAGATTCGGGTGGAGGCACTGCGCCCTAAAGAGTTGAGACCCCCCATAACACCCAGCGTACCGTGGTAGCCCTGAAGGGGTGTTACAGTGGAGGCACTGCTGAGATCCAGAACTAACACAGGAGTATTTACTATGGAGACTTTAACAGAGCGAGAAGTATATTTGTGGTGTGAAGAGATGGATGTTACAGCTAGACAAAGCTTTGCAGTGAGTGGTGAGCTCTGTGATGCATCTGATGAATAGATATTGAAAATAGTTAACCGACTCACTGAACTTGCCCACCCTGAAGTGGTCGACCGCAGAAAGGAAAAGGGGGGACAGTTACCCATAGCCCTGATCTCAACCGGGCAGATCTTGAGGAAAGATTACTTCCCATCCATGATAGCCGTGTCCCCAGAGTATGGTCGACAATGGAAGATCACTTGGCCTAATGAGTCCGAAGTTGAGACCCGGCAACAGGAATCAACCACTCAGTCTAGGAAGACTAGTATACGTCCGCCCTCTACTCCCCTTAGAACCAGTCCTGAAGAGACAGCAGCCCCTGTTGATGTGCTTATGACAGCTATGGAAAAGTTAGTCAGTCAGTTTGCAAAGATGCAGCCAGAAGGGAACTACCGTCGTTTAAGAACCTTCTCGGGTGCCCTCCCCACCCCTGCTGGAGAAGAAGAATATGATACTTGGAGGGATGTCACTTTACTGTGCTTAGAAGAGTGGCAGTGCACTGATGCCGTGAAGAAGCAGAGAATAGTAGAAAGTTTGAAGGGTACTGCTATGGAAGTGGTGCAGGCTGCTTGGCGGAGCAAGCCACTAGCAACTTATCAAGATTATATGAGTGCTTTAGAAGATGCTTTTGGATCCCTGAAGATGCTACTGATCTACTCTATAAACTTCGTACCACCTACCAACAACCAGATGAGAAGATGTCCGACTATCTATACCGATTGGATAAGATGGTTCATAGAATAGTATCTAAAGGTGGAGTCAGCCCTAAAGAAGTTGATCAGTGTCGTCTGGACCAAGTACTCAGAGGAGCTCTCACTCATGATCCAATTGCTCAGCGGATGAGGTCTTGTGATAAAGAGAAGATTCCTGGTTCTTTTCATGAGTTGCTTAAGGAAGTCCGCAGGCAGCTGGTGTTACCCACCCGATTTCGGAAGATGGTCATGAAGTCCCTGCATGATGACCATGGACATCTTGGCATCGAAAAGACTACGAGTCTCGTGGCCGACCGATTCTATTGGCCTCGCATGGAAGCGGATATTGAAGAATACTGCAAATCATGCTCCCGGTGTGTGTTGAGAAAAACCTTGCCTTTGAGAACAGCCCCCTTGTGAACATTACCAGTGATGGCCCACTTGAACTAGTGTGCATTGATTTCCTCTCCATCGAGCCTGATGAAAGCAATGTCAGTAATGTGTTAGTGGTCACTGACCATTTCACCCGATATGCCCAGGCCTACCCCACTAAAGATCAAAGGGCAATTACTGTGGCAAAAACATTATGGGAGAAGTTCTTTGTACATTACGGGCTGCCTGCCCGCATCCATACCGATCAAGGAAGAGATTTCGAAAGTAGACTAATCAAGGAGCTATGCGCTCTCTGTGGGATTAAGAAATCCAGAACCACGCCATATCACCCCCAAGGGGATCCTCAACCTGAGAGATTCAACCGTACCCTTCTGAACATGTTAGGCACTTTAGATCCCAGGAAGAAGGGACACTGGAGCAGGCATGTGAGCCAGTTGGTTCATGCCTACAATTGCACCACAAATGAGTCAACTGGATATTCTCCTTATTTCCTCATGTTTGGAAGAAAAGCCCGACTACCCGTGGATATTAGTTTTGGGACATCCATTGACCGTTCTAATGGGAAGACCTACTTAAAATATGTGTCCCAGCTAAAAGAAGATTTGACAAAAGCTTACAAATTGGCAGAGCAGGCCTCTGGTCGGTCAGGGAAGCGCAATAAGACTCGCTACGACTGTAGGGTTCGAGAACAAGTTTTACTACCTGGAGACAGAGTTCTTATTCAGCTTTTGGGCCTTCCTGGGAAGCACAAGCTTGCTGATCGGTGGTGTCCTGACCCTTACGTGGTGATGGATAAGTTGCCCGGTGTTCCGGCCTACAGAGTGAAGCCCGAAAAAGGGGGTGGAGCTGTTAAAACCTATCATCGACATCATCTGTTGCCTGTGGGAAAAAACATCCCTTTACCCCCATTGCCAACTCAAGGAGGTCATACAACTCTTCAGTGCAATAGGAGAAGTCCAAGGTGTAAAAACCCACCCCAGACTGGAGTTGCCTCAGGAGGATGTGACAGCGAGTCTGGGGATGAATGGGGACCTGACTGTCAATGGAGCTACAGGTGGATCGAGGACCCATTCCCCATGGGCGTAGACCCTGAAAACCAGACCCCTGAAGTAGAAACAAAGAAAAGGGACATTTGTCAGGAGGCGAGTGCACCCCGCCCACAATTGGAGGAAAGTTCAGAAGAGGGACATTTATTGAATGAAGAGATTCACCTGGTGGAGCCCGTTCTTGAGAGACAAGAGTCGGGGACTGAGGAGGTGGGCCCCTCGGTACACACTCGTCCCAAGCGGGACATTAGGCCACCCATGATGTTGACTTATGACAGAATGGGACATACCACTGAGGTCCCCAGGTTGATACACCCAAATTCAAATTCTGTTTGGCCTTATTTCTCGGTATCTTCCATGTGTCCAGGAGGTGGTTTGTATGCATGTAAATTTGGTGTTAGTCAGGATGCCTTAACCCCCATTCATGTTTCAGGTGGTGAGTCCTCATGTCGTGATGGGACACTTTCAATGACTCACCAGGGGGAGAATGTAACACCTGCACATGGAAGTGTCAGAGCAGCTACTGGTATACTGGGATTTACAGACACTAAGAAGAGTTTTGCAGCTGCTGTTAAACAGGGACCTTCAGACATTAATGGTTTTTTCCCTGAGCTGTGGGGGACTACAATTCCCATGGACCCTTGTTTTAGTCAGATGACACAGCTAGGAGGGAGGAGGAACTTGGGGGAGGGAGCTGGAGAGGAAGTGAAAGAAAGTGAGAGAGCGGATGGTTCATGTAAAAGATGGAGCGCTGTGGACTTGTATTCCTCTAAAGAGCGGAGTGTTCCAGTCCCCTCTGATATACCTGCGAATCTGGAGAGAGCGCAGCCCGGTCATCAGGTGAAGCAAGCAACATTAAGGACTCGGAGAGTTCTGCCGGCACTCCCACCGTATAAAGGCCTGAATCCTGCCGCCCCCAGTTGGGGTCCAGGGAAAACTACCACCGGTGGAGACGCACCGTGAGTGCCCCTTTTCGAGACTTGTGGTTCAACCAGCCCGTTATAGTGAGTACACTACGCCCCAGACTATTTACCTTCGTGAGCATCTAAGTGCACCAACGGTTATAAATTTGCGCGCCAACATCCGCGGCAACTGGGCCCCAACGTTTGGACTGGGTTAATACAAGAGAAGGGGAACCCTGCTACGTTATATTTGCAGGGTTGGGGAAAGAATTAGGTTGTGATGTGTATATGATTTTTATAGAGCACCGTTACCTGTATTGCATGTTGTTTCTTTAAATACACTTCATTTCTGCTGCATATCCATAAACCAGTTAAACTGTTTTACTCCTGTTTTGGGTGAGTGTGTACTGAGCTATAGGCAGGGGTTTCCCGAATCAGTCCCTGGCAGAAGATAACAGTCCTTCTGCAGTCCTAGAGAGAGCTCCAATCAAGATTCGGGTGGAGGCACTGCGCCCTAAAGAGGTGAGACCCCCCATAACACCCAGCGTACCGTGGTAGCCCTGAAGGGGTGTTACATTATTCTGGATTATCTCAATGAAAATATCTGTTTAACTCAATATCAGCATGGATTTAAGAGGAATCGCTCCTGTCAGACCAAAATAATCAGTTTTTATGAGGAGGTAAGCTATAGACTGGACCAAGGTGGGTCATTGGATGTGATATATCTTGATTTTTCCAAAGCATTTGATACTGTGCCACACAAGAGGTTGGTACAAAAAAATGAGAATGCTGGGTCTGGGTGAAAATGTGTGTAAATGGGTTAGTAACTGGCTTAGTGATAGAAAGCAGAGAGTGGTTATAAATGGTATATTCTCTAACTGGGTCGCTGTCACCAGTGGGGTATCACAGTGGTCGGTGTTGGGAGCTAGTCTCTTCAACATATTTCTTAACGATCTGGTAGAAAGTTTACACAGTAAAATATCAATATTTGCAGATGATACAAAACTATGTACACCAGGAGGAAAATGAAGCAATCAGGTGACAAATAGAAAGATAAAAAGTGGATTTTATTAATTCAATTATCAAAAAGATTGTAGAACAACAGTATATATAGAAAATTGGTATACAGACAAATACATGCAGGAGAAACCCAAGGCGCCAACAGGGCAGAAACCTCCCAGGCAATCCCAAATGTATCTCAATAAAGTAAGGGGAATAATTCCTCTAAAGTGCCAGTGCATAATATACAGATACAAGCCATAGGTAAAAGTTCCCATGTAAAGTGCTGAAACAGCAGTAAATCAATTAAATACTGGGCCAAAAGGGGGCAGATGCAGTTTAACAATGATAAATGTAAGGTTATACACATGGGAAGAAGGAATCAATATCACCATTTCACTCTGAACGGGAAACCACTGGGTAAATCTGACATGGAGAAGGACTTGGGGATCCTAGCTAATATAAATTTACCTGGAGCAGCCAGTGCCAGGCAGCGGCTGCCAAGTCAAACAGGATCATGGGGTGCATTAAAAGAGGTCTGGATACAAATGATGAGAGAATTATACTGCCTCTGTACAAATCCTTGGTTAGACTGCACATGGAGTACTGTGTACAATTTTGGGTACTGATGCTCAGGAAGGATATAATGGAACTAGAGCGAGTACATTGGAAGGCAACAAAATTAATAAAGGGGATGGGGGAACTACAATACCCAGATGAAGACGGTTTGGACCGTTGAAACGCGTTGTGGTAGTGGTATTGGAGGAAGAATAAAGTTTGGCTAACATTTATTAAATTGTCCATTATTCCTTTGGCGCCCCTTGAGACCGCTGCACCATTGTTTAATACACCTAATGGACTTTTTAACCCTGAGTGTCCCAGCATATTCCTCAACTACCAGCCAAGTGAGTACTCCCGTCCACAGATAGTGGAGACACGTTACAGTTGGTTGAGAATGCATGCATTCGTCCAGGAAGTACCTGGGAGGGCTACAGCAGGTGTTTGTTGTGGATCGGTGGGTCCACGAACTTCAGGTGGCTTGCTGTGGTTTGGTAGGTCCACAAACTCAGGGCGGCTTGCTGTGGATCGGTGGGTCCACGAAGTCTGCAGAGCGTGGCAGAGTCTTGCAAAGCCGTGGAGACTGGAGAGCTGTGCAGAACGGTGTGGATCTACATAAGAGCTATCCTCATAGAGCAAAGTCACACACACAGGTGTACACCACCAAAAATAGTCAATTCAGGATAGAAAGAGAAAAATAGATGTGTGCAACTAAAATTTAACTTTTAATTAACCATTACAAATTGTATTACTAAAAAAATTTTTTTTCCATACACCAAAGGTGAATATTGGGTCTAATGTGACCCACAAATCCCCAGATAGAAAAAAAAATAAGATCAGAGGGATAACTATTGTCCCTTGGAATTATTAGTTGTAAATTCCCTATAGAGTAATGACAGGCACCAGTAAGTCATAGTCTGTAATTACCTAGATATTGGAAATATACATAAGTTTCCCACAATGAGGGGGTACTAATTCATGAGAAGCTGTCTAATCAGCCACTACTGATCAGTCATAGCTCTCTCTTGTTCCACAAGATTATATTGCACATTGCCCATAATAAGATTATATGAGTAGATATATATACCTCAGTTGCTGTGAAGCTACTGGCACTATGGTGCCTAGAATGGTAAGACGTTTCAGCGCTCACAATTATCAAAGCGGCTTATATCCACCCACATAAAGAGATATATATATATATATATGTCTAATCTATTGTGGAAATACTGGCACCATAATGCCCTGTTAGCTAAACGTACCAGCGCTCACGCTCAATAAAGAGGCTTTAGTCTGCCTATATATCTAATCTACTGTGGAACTACTGGCACTATAATGCCCTGTTAGCAAGACGTTCCAGCGCTCACACTCAATAAAGCGGCTTTAATCTGCCTGCATGATCGTTAATGAGATCTCCAATCAATATCATACATATAAGCACCATGGAACTATTGGCACCATAGTGCCATGAATAGTAAATGTGTTCCAGCACTCACAATTAGTAAGGCAACTTGTGTCCACCTGCATGAATAAATATATATCTTAATACCAGTGGAACTACTGGCACCATAATGCCTTTTTAGCAGAGCATTCAAGCACTCACAGACAATCATGCGGCTTTTAATCTGCCTGCCTGACCACTGATAAGATCTCTGATCAGTGCCGTTCGTGTGAACAGCAGTAAAGCAATCACACACACTGCACTGCTGTCTGAATCTCAGGCAGAGCTGGATAGATATATATATATAGATCTAATCTAATCTATTGTGGAAATACTGGCACCATAATGTCCTGTTAGCAAAACCTTCCAGCGCTCACACTCAATAAAGCAGCTTAAGGGCCCCGTCACACATAGCGACACACCAGCGATCCCGACAACGATATGCACTTGTCAGGATCGCTGGTGTGTCGCTACATGATCGCTGCTGAGCTGCCAAACAGGCAGCTCAGGCAGTGATCAGGACAGCGACACTGCGGGTAACATCGCTTAGTTACCCCCGTGTACGTTGGATACCCGCTCGCTGGTGCAGGGAGCTGGTAACCAAGGTACACATCGGGTTTTCAGGCGCTGCGCGGCACCTGGAAACCTGATGTGTACCTTGGTTACCAGCTCCCCTGCAGCAGCGCACTGGTATCTAGCATACACATCGGGTTTCTAGGCACCGCCCGGTGCCTAGAGACCCGATGTGTACCTTGGTTACCAGCTGATCGCTGGTCTCCTGCCTGCCACACGCAGCGATGCGTGCTGGCCAGCAGGAGACCAACAATCAAAAAAATGTCCAGGACATTCAGCGACAATCAGCGATATCCAGCAGGGGGGCTGATCGTCGCTGAATGACACACACAGCGATATCGCTGGGGAGATCGCTGTTGCGTCACAAAACTAGTGACTCAGCAGCGATCTCGCTAGCGAGATCGCTGTGTGTGACGGGGGCTTTAGCCTGCCTATATATCTAATCTATTATGGAACTACTGGCACCATAATGCGCTGTTAGTAAAAGTGACTCGCACCACAATTGTGGATACCAGGGCTATGGGGTACTCGGAGCCGAGCCCATCGATTTCCATGGGAGATGTCACTGGCAGCGGTGGCTCGGTCCGTGGCCCTGGCAGTCAATGCGATGGGGAATATTTACAGGGGATTATAAGGATAGGTAGTTCGTGACGCCACCTGTGGTATCTGGTTAATTGAACCAGCGCTGCTCTAAGGACTTTCACAGGGGATGTTATGGGGCAGCTTGGTAGTAAGTCTCCCACAGGTGAGACGGGTCCCTGGAAGTCTATGGGAGTGATGATGCAGGGTGTAGTAAGAATTCAGCCAAACACAATGCAGCTTCTTTTCATACCTTTTACTGATGGTGGTTCAAGCAGATCCCGGGGAGCTGGTCGGGGTGGAGAGTGCACATTCGGGTAACAGCTGAGCAGGTTAGAGGCCTCCTTTACTCCATATACATGTGAATCCAACTTGCCTGAAGCGAAGTTAACTCTGAATCTCCAGCTTTCTCAATAGCTGTACTGCCCGGCCAACGTTGTGGTGGAGCCTTCTAAGTGATGAAACTAAGTCCTTACTTTTGTCGTGCACTTGACTCAAAGTCCCTGTTCCACCTGACTCCGGTTACGTATTGACACTTAGGGCTGCTCTCTGCGACCTGTAGTCCAGATGCCTCCAGTTTTCTTGTTACTATGCCTGAAACAGTAGCAACACTTCGGACCCCGGTGTCCGGCAATTTAGTGCAGGCAATCCAATACCTAAAGCACTTCTCTATCTTCTCCACTGTGCCCTTCGCCCTGCTTTCCACTCTTAACATAAGCACTGGTGGCTTTTGTGGAATAATGTCAGCTTCATCCAGAGCTCGCTGCACAGCTCTCAGTTTCCTCCAAAGTCCACACAGGACCGAGACTGAATGGCTGCTCTGTCCTTGAGACAGAAGCTAACAGGCTGAACTCCACTGAACACTAAGCTCCACACAGACTGATCTTATCTCAGACAGGAAACTATCCAAGGGATGACTCACTCCTGAGCCTCCCGGAGCTAACTGACTGACTCCTCGTGGAAAACTATCTCTAGATCTCCCAAGCCACGTGTCACTCCCCCTTATATCTCAGATGGGTGTGTCTGAAGAGTGAGTGGCAGTGAATGCATATCAAGCTTTGCTGTTACCTTCCTGTGCACTCTCCTGGACTTTATGTGTGCCTGCATAGCTGGGCTACACATCCCCCCTTGGTTAACCACAGCACTCCCGGGCTGTAAAAGAGAAAAAGAAAAACATTTTTGTTTTGCATTAAACATTAACATTTTAACTCTTCCCATCCGGGAGGTAAGGATTTCTTGAACATTACAATATGTACAGTAAGAAAATACAAAAGTATCAAAATATCAAGACATTTTCATATATACAAGATACTTGTGGAGGACCCGCACCAAAAACCTCCCACGTGGGTCCTGGGTGGGCTGCAGGACTTCGACTGCAGACCTCACTCTAGGCCCACCATACGGGTTTTTCTTCAGAGGTAGTTGTATAATAGTGGCTTCATGTAAAACCAATATAATGCACCGAAGCGCAACTATTTACAGAGATAAGTTCTGGGCTGGCACAGTCCTCAGCCTCTCAGTCCATGACATAATAAAAGACATTCCTGTTTCAAGTATTCACATATAATTCAACTGGAGTTACCCAACCAGGGTATACTATGCAATCAACACATTATTTAACTTTCTAAATTTTTTTTTTTTTACTCTCTTTACCCAGCCGGGTATTCTATTCCAAATATGTAAAACATCAGTATACAATACTAAAGTGCAAAAATGCAATTTTCTTTCAAAACTTTATACATTCTTGTATGCGGTAAACCCCTGTCTGGGTCCTACCGGTCTTCACTTTTTAATACTTTCAATTACATCTTCCACACCTGGGGCTGGAACGACGCGATGTTCCTTAGAACACATTACCAATATGTCATGGCCTGTTATCAGGGTTTGAGTGGCCACAGTCCTCATTCTAACTACGGTCCCATCGGGTACCTCTGTCATGTATGATGCAAGCGGCGTTGCTGATGGTGTCGCAGGTTGCGATGCCAAGTAGGTCGCCGATTGCGATGAAGGGGGCGATGGAGGTCGCGATGAGTATGCAGGGGGCGATGCTGGTGCACGGCCTGGTGCGGTGGGAGCTTGAGACTGGGACGCACAATGCTGGTGTGATGCAGAGCAGGAAGCAGGTGTGCGCAATGGCTCAGTTGGGAACGCACTAACCTGCTGCTGTCGCTGCTCCATCATGGACGTCTGGGACCCCTCCGGTGTTCCTACCGGGGAACCATAATCAGCTGCGGCCTCCTGGCCTGGCTGGCACTCCGGAACGGGCAGGGCCTCCTCAGCCTCCTTCGCTTCCACCTCTCCATCGGTGGGATCAGGTACAGCACTTTTGGGGGCGGCCTCCGGTTTTCCTTCAGCTTTCTTCAGCAGGGATCTTGGAAAAGCAGGTGACGGCATTATGCTTGTGGGAGAGAGCACTGCGTCCCACAGCAGCCGCTGTATCTGGGCACGCCAGCGTCTCTCTGTCTCCTTTAAATCTGTATGGCTCTGGCTCTGGAGCTTCCTTCTCAACTCCGCATTCTCTTGCTGCAGCTCCAGCATTGTGAGGTTAGTGTCCCGATCTGGGGACAGCTCTGGCACAGGTAGTAAATCTTCCGGGGAGCAGGGCCTGCCTGCCACTGCTCCACTGCAGAGCTGCTCTGGTCCTTCTGCCACCTCGTCCCAGGTACCACTGTGATATCCAACAGGAACATTCTGGTCCTTTCCGTGGAGGCGGGGTTTGCGTCTCCTCCTCTTCGCATAGAGGATGAAGAGGAGGCGTATTTCTTTAGCAGTGGGGCTGGATCTCACATTGTAGTAGGCCTTGGAGAGGGCGGCCATAACTTTAGCGCCACAGGGGAGTACACGCCCACGAATGCACGCCCACCTTCTTCACCAGCGCCTTAGGGCGCCAACTTGGCGGTAAAATGGCGGTATTTGGCGCCAAAAGCAGCAAACAGTCTTTTTCATCAAACAGTCAATATAGGCACACAGGACTCACAATTGCAAGTTTCGCATCCTGTTCGTGACGCCAAAATAATTGACTCGCACCACAATTGTGGATACCAGGGCTATGGGGTACTCGGAGCCGAGCCCATCGATTTCCATGGGAGATGTCACTGGCAGCGGTGGCTCGGTCCGTGGCCCTGGCAGTCAATGCGATGGGGAATATTTACAGGGGATTATAAGGATAGGTAGTTCGTGACGCCACCTGTGGTATCTGGTTAATTGAACCAGCGCTGCTCTAAGGACTTTCACAGGGGATGTTATGGGGCAGCTTGGTAGTAAGTCTCCACAGGTGAGACGGGTCCCTGGAAGTCTATGGGAGTGATGATGCAGGGTGTAGTAAGAATTCAGCCAAACACAATGCAGCTTCTTTTCATACCTTTTACTGATGGTGGTTCAAGCAGATCCCGGGGAGCTGGTCGGGGTGGAGAGTGCACATTCGGGTAACAGCTGAGCAGGTTAGAGGCCTCCTTTACTCCATATACATGTGAATCCAACTTGCCTGAAGCGAAGTTAACTCTGAATCTCCAGCTTTCTCAATAGCTGTACTGCCGGCCAACGTTGTGGTGGAGCCTTCTAAGTGATGAAACTAAGTCCTTACTTTTGTCGTGCACTTGACTCAAAGTCCCTGTTCCACCTGACTCCGGTTACGTATTGACACTTAGGGCTGCTCTCTGCGACCTGTAGTCCAGATGCCTCCAGTTTTCTTGTTACTATGCCTGAAACAGTAGCAACACTTCGGACCCCGGTGTCCGGCAATTTAGTGCAGGCAATCCAATACCTAAAGCACTTCTCTATCTTCTCCACTGTGCCCTTCGCCCTGCTTTCCGCTCTTAACATAAGCACTGGTGGCTTTTGTGGAATAATGTCAGCTTCATCCAGAGCTCGCTGCACAGCTCTCAGTTTCCTCCAAAGTCCACACAGGACCGAGACTGAATGGCTGCTCTGTCCTTGAGACAGAAGCTAACAGGCTGAACTCCACTGAACACTAAGCTCCACACAGACTGATCTTATCTCAGACAGGAAACTATCCAAGGGATAACTCACTCCTGAGCCTCCCGGAGCTAACTGACTGACTCCTCCTGGAAAACTATCTCTAGATCTCCCAAGCCACGTGTCACTCCCCCTTATATCTCAGATGGGTGTGTCTGAAGAGTGAGTGGCAGTGAATGCATATCAAGCTTTGCTGTTACCTTCCTGTGCACTCTCCTGGACTTTATGTGTGCCTGCATAGCTGGGCTACACAAAAGCGTTCCAGCACTCACAATTAATAAGGCAGCTTGTGTCCACCTGTGTTAATAAATGTATACCTTAATTACAGTGGAACTACTGACACCATAATGCCTTCTTAGCAGAGCATTCAAGCACTCACAGTCAATAACGCAGCTTTAATCTGCCCGCATGACCGCTGGTAAGGTCTCTAATCAGCAGTAAAGCAATCACATAGGCAGCGGTAAAGCAATCACACACACTGCACTGCTGTCTGAGTCTCAGGTGAAGAGCAGCACTCCGCTTCCAGAAAGCTGCCAGACTCACACATGGATAAACGCCAGGAACTGACCAGTAACAGCTTATGGCCTATGTGCATTAAAGTGCATAAATGTAGATAGGTGTCATTGCTGACTGCCTGTCATAGTATTTATCTGGGGCATGTGTCCCGACGTGCGTTTCGCCGGAGTTCCGGCTTTTTCTAAGGGCCAGTGTGGAGCCTTGCAGAGCCATGCCGAGAGGGGCAGAGCCTTGCAGAGTGGTGCGGAGCCTCACTGTGTGGAACTGCTGGGATAAATAGACTGCCAGGCACAGGCTGTGAGTCCATGGCATACACCCCAAGGAGGGATGTTTGCCCACAAAGGGGTGGAGTCCCAAAAGGGGCGGTGATCCAAACAGGGATGGTTGTCCACAAAGGGGTGGAGTCCCAAAAAGGGGCGGTGACCCAAACAGGGATGGTGGCCCAAAAAGGGGTGGAGTCCCAAAAGAGGGCGGCAGCGAATGTGCTTAAAGGCTGTTGCCAGGACAACAACGTTCGAACAGTGCATGTCCAGCATTATGTACTGTCTATCTCTCTGACAAGATGTCACAGAGGTGTACTGTGGAGGTCAATGGAGAGAGTGTGAGTGGACTTCTAGGTTTAGGGAGACCAATGATTCTGGTGAGCGCCACACTCCCTGTCTATCTGATTCCCAAAAGAAATATGGAAGTCCACTGTATCCATGGGGTCCATAGGGATTATCCGGTGTTCCAGGGAAATCAGTGAGACGCCCACTGTGACTCTAACTCAAGGGAAAGAGAGTGGGGTAAGGGGGACCAAGTAAAAATGGCAAGTTTTCCTCTCATCGCTGGGGACACGGCGGCCACAGAAAGGCAGGACAGGCTACACTCTCTGAGAAGAGGGATAAAGAAGAGACAGGGTCAGGTGCCAACAAGGTTAATATCCTTGATAAGGAGGTCACTTTGCCACTGGCAAACCCCAGCACAGAGGTAGTTGATGACGTGCTGAAAATACAACTGACACATTGTGACGGTGGTGATCCATCAGCTAAGATCGTGGTAGGAGGAGAAATCCCAGAGGGCGCAGATGGAGTGAAAACCCACAAAGGTCAGACTGGTGGTTCATTTACCTCTTAGGTGGTGGCAGATGACAACTGTGCCAAAACTCTGGAAGGGAACTGCACTGAGGTGTGTGACACCAGGACAGTAGGTGGTGATAACTCCAGAGAACCTGAGGCTGGGGAGAACTTTGACTCTTCATAAAGCCTAGCAGAGACCCTAGAGGCAGTCGGAGGTAATGGAGGGAAGACCCAAGAGAAAGCTGAACCTGCTGATGAAGGAACAGGTAGAACCCGAAGCGGCAGAGAATGGGTGGGCAAGCTGCCCCATCTGAAAATATAATTAAAGAATTTATGGTGCGACACATGCTAGCCTAAAGGAACAGGATCACAAAGTGGAGATGCTTAAAGAGACAGTAAGAGACCATGTCGAGCAAGAAAAGGTCCTGAGACAAGCGACTGAGCACAGAGTGAATGAGCTGGAGAAGGAAGTCTCTGAGCTCAGAGGTCACCTGTCAATGTGTTAAACCGTGAACAAGACAATCCCCTGGTCATGGCAGAAGACTTGATGGAAATGCCAAGGCAAAGCAGGAGCCGTCCGTCCATGAAGAGGATGAGACTAGCCCAGGCTATCTGGTGAGAAAAATCATTGGGAGACTTGGCAAAGTTTTGCAGGAGATTGTAGATAAGTCTGGTGTGGCAATAGTGAGGATTCTGTCTGATGACAAAGCCCAGGTAGCTGGTGAAGATGGGTTGGCTCCATTCTTTGTTGTCGGATCAATGGAGAGCCTTAAGAATATCCGAATACTCCTGGAATATCGCATGGCGTACGTAATAGAGGTAGAGGAGCTAAGACTTGAGAGACTGCAAATTAATTAACAGCTGCAGGAAATGCGAAGAAGATGGCAGACACTTTCAACCTGAGGTATGGAGAGACGAAGGGGTTCTTTAAAGGGTGGAAGTACCCAACCTGAAGATAAATGGAATTACTGCTCTCTGGGTAGCAAAGACAATAGAAAAAATTGCAAACAGAGAGACAACTGAAGGTGGCATGATGGAAGAGTTTCAAGTAGTGACTCCACTGTTAGCTCAGTGCTGAGTGGTCTAGGCGGGAGACCGGATGTGGTAATGAGCCACCCTCCCAGGGCAGTGGGGGTACTCGGATCCGAGCCTATTAACTCCTTTGGGGGATGTCACGGCAACACAGCTCAGTCCGTGGCCCTGGGCGCTCACCATAAATGGGGGATATTTACAGGGGAATAAATGTTTGCATGATGATTCGTGACGCCACCTGTAGTACCTGGTCAGGGTGACCAGCGCTGCTGTGCAGATCCTCTGGAAGGGATGGTGTTGTGCAGCTAGATGTTAGGCCTCCTACAGGTGAGGCTGTGTCCTTCCAGGGCAGGTAGATGGGTAGGGATGCAGGACGGAGGGGAACCCGGCAGGTTAAGGACAAGAAGGTGGACACACACAAGTCACTTTGGTACCTTTACTGAAGATGTTGCAGGCACATCCCGGAGCACTGTAGGGTGAAGGGTGCACATCCAGATTCTCCCACTAAGTAGGTTTAAGGCCTCCTTGCTCCTTGCCTTTCCGTAATGAGTTTCTGGCCTGCCTGCAGCTGGGCCTAACTTAATCTCTGTCCTGCACCTGGCTGACCTTGTGGTTGGACCTCCTCTTGAAGTACACAGTCCCTGCTTGCAGGGCCCTGCTTGCCTGAACTCCGTCCTCCTGGCCCTGTTACATATCAGCTCTGTGGTGCTCCTGGGACTTGTAGTCCTCCAGGAATTCCGGTGTTCTCCTAATGGGTCGTGGAGATCCCTATAGGCTCGGACCCGGCGTCCGGTGTATACTTGCTGGGTGAGCTGGTTAGGCTCTTCTGCCCCTTTGCTACTCCCCTCTTGCCTTCGGCCTACTCGGGCCCTCACACGATTATACACACTGGCAGTAGGTGGGCTGCCTCTTCTGCCGCTCTCAGAGAGTTGGCACGCTCCTAGCTCTTTAATGAACTGAGCTGAACTCACTCTGCTACAGACTGCAGCCTTCTGCCTTTTGCTCAGCTGCACTACTCTCAAGTCTGCTCTGATCTCTGCTGCACTCTGCTCTGCAGACAGACTCTAGACTTCAGACTATCTGCCTGACTTTCTGCCTTCACCCTCTTTTATATTCCTATTAGGGCTCCCTCTGATGGTCTTAGGGGACGGGTGAAGGTGAGTGTATGTATTGTGGGACCTCTAGTGGTACAATCCTTCATGCAGCCTTCTGGGATTTGTGGAACTGAGCGAAGCTGGGCTCCACAGTAACAAAGAGTCAAACCCGACAGAAGGTATGGGTGTCAGGAAATTGCAACACCGTACTGACTGCGGGGAATGGGGGTTGTCCGACAAAGGGGAAACTCTATCAGACGAGGTGACTGAGTCGAATGACGGATGGTTCCAAAAGGACTCAGTGACATGACTCAACTTTGACAGACGGTTTGACTGTCAGAGACGACGAGAAGGGTCTCTGGTCAGATAATAGAAAGTGCCAAGCCCCACGGCTTTAGGCAGAGGTGGGAGGTATGTGGTATGGTGACTGCCCATGTGGTTAATGGGAAGTATGTATCACAGAGGTGGGTGACCCTGTGATGGAAGCCTGGGCTTGTTTTGCTCAATGGATCTACTGCTGAGATTTAGTATACATTGGGAAGGCTTCCAAGTGACTTGGAGAGATGGGTGGGTCCAGTCACCTAAGTACAGCACCCCAGGGGGTGTGTCTGAACACCCAAGATGGAGCCTGTGTGTGCATGGGTGGCAGTGGTGGCTAGAGCGAGCCAGGGTGAGGACACATCTGAGGATACGAGGTATCCGGGAACTTGTGCATTGATCACGGACCGTTAGCGGACACACACCCGTATTAGGCACATCAGGGCTCAGCGAGGACCGTGGGTCACTGACATCCATAAAAAGCTCTTTAGTCTTGCCCATGTTGTAGAAGTTAGAGTCTGAATGATTAAGTGAGTCTGAGGACAGTAGTCTTTTATAAAAGTGACTATGTAAGACAGCTGTCTTTAATACAGGTAACAAGTTAATTAGGAGCGTCTAACTGGTCTGTAGGAGCCAGAACTCTTACTGGTTGGTAGGTGATCAAATATTTATTTCTCACTGCAAAATGCAAATAAATATATACAATGTATACAATTAAAGTTTTCTGGATTTTATTTTTGATATTCTATCTCTCAATGTCAAAATTAACCTACCCTTAAAATTATATACAAACTTACAAAATCAGCAAAGGATCAAATACTTATTTCCCCCACTGCATTTATCATCTATCTATCTATCTATCTATCTTATCTATCTATCTATCTATCTATCTACTATCTATCTATATCTATCTATCTATCTCACTATTATCTATCTATTTATCATTCTATCTAATCTTAATGATCTAATTACCCTTTAAGTAGTATCAAAACAATGCATAAAATCTAGAAAAAATGGTTGATAGATTTAGTTATTGTCAAGACTAAACACAACAATGGCAAAGAAATATGACCTGATTGACTGTAAGTGGTTGTTAGTACCAGACTTAGGTGAGTGTCACACTTGCGAGAAACTCGCACGATTCTCGTGCGAGTCTCTCACATCAACACCCAGGACTGCTGCCGGCACTCGGACCGGAGCGTGCGGCTGCATAGAAATATATGCGGCTGCATGCTCAGGTCCGAGTGCCGGCAGCAGTGCCTGGTGTTGATGCGAGAGACTCGCACAAGAATCGTGGGAGTTTCTTGCAAGTGTGACACTGGCCTTACTCTGTTTTAATTTTTCAGAAACTAAGGCAACAATACTACAAACTTACTAAGCTTTGACATTAGAAAAAATGCCACTTGTTATGACAGATCTCACTTCCCCGCTATATAGATGCCAGGACTACATGTGATGTTGCAGAGCACCGTACAGCTCAGGCTGGCATGCTTGCTAAATTTCCATCCAGCAGAGAGACATTTGGGTTACAATGGAATGGAAAATTCAAGGCATGTGCAGCCCAAGATCTAAGTAATGTTAACATGCAATAAAATGTTTACAGCAACTAGTGATTGAAAGGTTATTGTAGAAAGAATTATTCACTTACAATTCAAGTCACTGTAAGAAAACTGAATATTTCTTCTCATTCCATCATTGATGAGAACTGTTATACTTCCATAGATACACCGATTATTTGCGCAAGCATTATCAATATCAGTGCATGCATGGTTGATTGCTTTCTTCCATGTGCAGTTATCAGTAGGAAAGCCTGCTAACTAATGTGATCATTGAGATATGGCAAAAACAAGGCAATCAGTTTACCCCACTCCAAGAATATAAACGTCAGACCAACTCCCCGCACGGGATCAGGCAGAGCAACCAGGCAAACGTGGAGAATGAGAAATCCAGTGTGGGTTGGAAGAGTAAAAACTAAAATTTATTGACTGACAACTTTAAAATGGAAAAACATTTTCCTTCAAAAAATCAAAGCAAATGCAGCTCCATGTGGATGAGGTGACATAGATCAGATCAACGCGTTTCGACGTGAGTCTTTATCAAGATTTTGATAAAGACTCACGTCGAAACGCGTTGATTTTATCAATGTCACCTCATCTACATGGAGCTGCATTTGCTTTGATGTTTTGACGGAAAATGTTTTTCCATTTTAAAGTTGTCAGTCAATAAATTTTAATGTGATCATTGACCAATATACAAAAAAAATGTCTGACTGTCGGGGTGTGCTACATATTCAGACCACTAGAGGGAACATGAGTAACAGTAAATGCTGACATGAATTAGTCTGTGTTCACAAGTTCAGTAGTAATTTCCATGTTTGAAATACTTAAAACAGAAAATATTCCAGTGCAGGATCCATTTCTTTAAATTGGGAATTGAAGCATCTGAAAAAATAACTTTAATTTGACTGCAATGCAACTGCAACTCATTTTTTATCTTGATAAAAAAACATGGTCTGCAAAGCTGGATAGCAACGGGGTCCGTTTTTTTAGTATTGAAATCTATGGCAAATGGATAATAATGACTGGCCTTTTGTTATGTTGTCCCTTAGCAGATTGTTTTTTTTTAAACACTGTGCATGCCAAGATTAATGGGGTAGTTCAAAAACACAGCAGCTAAAAACAGACACAAAACAGAACCAGTATCCAGTTTTAAACATATCCATTTTTTAAAAAATATATCCATTCGGAAGCTGAATGTTTCCATTCATTTCCATTTCCATTCTTGTTTCCATTTTGTGTCCATTTTTGAACCATTTGCAACGGATCCAGTATTTTTGTCAACCAAATAAAGGGATGACAACTGGACATGTGAACTGAGCCTAGACTGTAATCACAACCAATCCTTGTTAAAAGTATTTATTTAACAATTATCTTGTGTAAACAGGCAGCTGATCTCTTGAAGAATGAGCAAAACACTCATTCGTCTGGTGATATGATGTTTTGTGCAGCACAAAAGAGCTATAGTAGATCAGAACAAACTGAACCAAAGCAGTACATATATATCACTTAGTACTCTATATATACAGTGATAGCGATATATACTGTATGTGCATATGAAAGAATGGCAGATCATTCGGATGAATACAATAGAGCCAACGGAGTAAAAACTAATGTAGGTCAAGGAAATATGAGAAGAAACGCGCGTCGGGGTATGTGCCACACCTGTGTTTTATTATTTGTTTTCATTATTTGCACGTGCAGGCACCTCTGTTAGTTGCGCCACCATTTCACCAATTGTCCCAATAAAGGTGTTTTATTCTCATTTTCTTCTCATGTTTCCTCGACCTATATTTGTTTTTTTTCTCCGTTGTTTCCATTGAGAACTATAGCAGCCTAAGCGCACTAACCAATCTTAACTAGATCGCTTAGCGCACATCATTTACTTGATCTGCCTGAACAGGCATTCAAGCGACCACCGATTGGTAAAAGTTAACCAATCAGCTGTCGTATTGTGCCTCCAGTCGTTCCATGTAAACTGACCATTAGCAAACCAGGACAGCAGAGACAAGTTTGCAAAGACAGAAGGGCTATTCAACACTGGAATAGATACAAAATGTTAGAAAAAAACCATATTACATGCTAACACATTTGAATCTATATATGAAAATCATTAAGTATGTATATATAGGACCAAAAGTACGAGACCAACTGTACAAAGTACAGAAACACCACAAAGAGAACAGCCATATAGTCTCATGTGATCAAAAAATTATTTTTATTATTGTAAATATTAAACGACACACAATAAAACACAGGAAAATGGCAAGGAAGGAAAGTGATACCAAGTGGGATTAACCCATAAATGCACATGAAAAAACAAGGCCAAAACTGAAAATTGATCCAGAAAATACATAGCCAAATTTAGAACAAAGTAAATAACATTGTATTCAATTACATAGTGGAATGAACATAGATGGAAAAATAAAAAATGTACTATTGAAACTATAATACTATTGGGGGGTGGCCTGACGGTCCTTTGATCCAGTTTCAGCTCTAGGTAATGGCTATAGTGTCCGATGATTCTGTGTGTGTATATATATATATATATATATATATATATATATATATATGCGCTTTTGTCTACTTGTGCTGTACTACCCTGCCTGATGGCTTGTATTGATACCATGTATCAGACATCCTATTTTTCTGCATGTATGACAGGGTACTTACCCACTATTTAAATGCACAGCTCCTCGTTCATGGTACTTACCTTTATAGTTTTGCCTAGTACTATCATCATTGGTATGTTTAGTTGTATGCTTGATTTTTGTGGCATGGTACTTACCTGCATAATGATGCATTAATAATGCCTAGTATATAACTTTTTGATACATTGTGGACTTTTGTATGTATACCTCTATCCAACCAATGGTGACATCTATATGGCCAATAGTATTATAGTTTCAATAGTACATTTTTTATTTTTCCATCTATGTTCATTCCACTATGTAATTGAATACAATGTTATTTACTTTGTTCTAAATTTGGCTATGTATTTTCTGGATCAATTTTCAGTTTTGGCCTTGTTTTTTCATGTGCATTTATGAGTTAATCCCACTTGGTATCACTTTCCTTCCCTGCCATTTTCCTGTGTTTTATTGTGTGTCGTTTAATATTTACAATAATAAAATAATTTTTTGTTCAACACTGGAATAGAGTTGAGCGAAATAGGTCGGTCAGATTCAAAAGTCGCCGACTTTCGCTGGCCGACACCCGACCATAGCGTGCAGTCGGCGATGCGGTCGGCAAAACGAGCGGTCGGCAAAGTCGAATTTCCCAGAATGCTTTCAAGCGCCTTTTTTCAGCCAATGAGCAAGGACATACACTGTGGGCAACGAGATGACATGAGCAGCGTCCACAACCATCTTAGAGAAGGGCATTGCAGTGATTGGCTTGCTTTGGGGGACGTCATAGTGTCTATAAAAGCCCTGAGCGCCGACCTCCATTTTACTTCTGCCGATCTTAACAGCAGGGAGAGGTTGCTGACGCTATTTATCAGTAGGGAGAGAGTTAGGGCTGGAACGAGAAGTTCTTCTGTGCTTGTGCTGATAGCAATTGTGCTGTACAGTTAGTGTGCAGTGACAGGGGAGGATTTTCTTGTGTGCAGCAGCGCTGGTTATTAGGCTGCCTGATAGCTGTATTGCTGTGTGTACACTGCTGTGCAGACTGCTTTTTACACAGCACTAATAATTTTATTTTTTTTTTCCGGCTGGTATCACGGACAAATACATGCTGATTATCTGTGTGTGACTCCGGAAATAAATATGGAGATTTAAATTTTCCCTACACCGTATACAGCTGTACACTTCTGATACAGTACCGTATATTTGCTCTTTGTATTACGGTCAAATCCATACTGAGTGAGCGTCTGTGTGTGACTCCGGAAATATATACAGAGATTGCAATTTTCCCCTACACCGTATACAGCTGTACGCTTCAGATACAGTACCGTTTTTCTGCTTTTTGTATTATGGTCAAATCCATACTGAATTAGCGTCTGTGTGTGACTCTGGAAATATATACGGAGATTTAAATTTTTCCCTACACCGTATACAGCTGTACACTCCTCATATAGTACCATATATCTGCTGGTATTTTTGGTACATTTTCCCAAACATGAGGAAGTATGGTGGAAGAGGCCACGGACGTGGGCGGGGTGGCCAGCTGGGACTGATGATGGTGGTGGTGGTGCATCTGCTGGTAGTGCCAAAAGCACAATAGCACAATAGCACCTAAGGCAAGAGGTGTTGAGCCTGCGTCATCGTCTGGCTCCATAAGGCCTGGAAGGCTCCCTTTTCTGGGAGTAGGTAAACCGCTTTTAAAGCAGGAGCATCAGGAACAGGTTTTGGCTTACATTGCCGAAACAGCCTCAAGCTCTATCGCCTCCTCTTCTGAAGTTTCAAAAAATGCAAGCACTGAGTCGTCAGTGCAGGCTCCTGGTCAGGGACAACACCTTTCCTTATGTCCTTCACCCCACCACAAGTGAAGGATGCGGCAGGCCACACTTCAGATTACTCCCTGGAGCTCTTTTCACATACCATGCCTGGGTTATCAAGTGAAATCCTGAATTCCCCAGTCAAGATGAATATGACATGGAGTGCACTGATGCACAGCCACTGCTAT
The DNA here is from genome assembly GCA_033576555.1 of Oophaga sylvatica. Lineage (NCBI taxonomy): Eukaryota > Metazoa > Chordata > Amphibia > Anura > Dendrobatidae > Oophaga > Oophaga sylvatica. The sequence goes on along the minus strand of JARQOD010000006.1, from coordinate 204,171,097 downwards.
CTGATTCTGCTGGTACATTAACCCAGAGCACTGCATTGCCCTCGCAGTCTACTGAGCCAGAATCTGACCCTGATGAAACTTAGGTGCCCCTTCCCGCATACTCTAACACCTTCCATGGTGACACAGAGGAAGGTGCAGATGAAATTGAAGAGGAGGTGATGGATGACCCAGTTGTTGACCCGGATTGGCATCCATTGGGGGAAGAGGGTGCCGCTGGCAATAGCTCAGAAGAGGAGGAGGAACCGCAGCAGGCATCGACATCGCAGCTGCGGTTATCTGGCAGGCCCGTAGCAGTCCAAAAATGTGTTAAAAAAAAAAAAGAGTTGCAGTACAGCTTGGCCAGATGGTCAAATTAGCACAGTGTGCAAGCCCTGAAAATTTATCCCATAGTAGGAAGAGTGCAGTGTGGCACTTTTTTGACCAAAATCCTATTGATGAGGCAAAGGTTATCTGTAAGAAGTGTGGAAGGACCTTTAGCCGAGGGAAAAAGCTCCGAAAATTGAATACCAGTTGCATGCTTAGACATTTAAACACCATGCACTTGCAAGCATGGACGGACTACAAAACCTCACTGGCTTTGAACGCCTACATTGCCAAACTGATCTCATTAGAGATGATGACCTTCCGTTTGGTTGAAAGTCCAGCGTTCCGAGAGCTCATGGCCTATGCTGTCCCAAACTTTGACCTACCCAGTCGGCACTTCTTTTCTAGAAAAGCCATCTCTGCCCTCCACCTGCATGTGAAAGACCGCATTGTCCATGCACTCAAACAATCAATGAGTGGAAAGGTGCACCTCACAACAGATGCATGTAGGCATGGCCAGGGCCGTTACGTGTCCATCACTGCGCACTGGGTTAATGTGGTGGATGCAGTGTCCACAGGGGACAGCAGCGGTGGGACAGTGCTGCCTAGCCCACGATATAGGCAACAGTTGGCTGTAGTCGTTCGACCCTCCTCCTCCTCCAGAAGCAAAAGCTCGTTGACAAAGCGCAGTCGCATGAGCACTCCATCCGCAGCTGCCAGTGTTGCACAAAAAGGTGTCACACTATCGAACAGCTAGTGGTAAGCGTCAGCAGACTGTTTTAAAGATGATGTCTTTGGGCGATAACAGACACACAGCGGAGGTACTGGCTGACTACTTGCAGCTAGAAACTGAGTCATGGCTGGGCAGTCTACATCTTGAGCCAGGCAAGGTAGTCAGTGATAATGAACGTAATTTTGAGGCGGCCATAGCCCTGGCAAAACTCAGACACATACATTGCATGGCTCACACCTTGAACCTGGTGGTGCAGTGCTTCATAAATAATTATCCGGAGTTACCAGCACTGCTCCATAAGGTGCGAAGCCTGTGCTCGCACATCTGTCGCTCGCCCGTGGACTCCAGTCGTATGCAGAGGCTGCAGCGATCGCTCCACTTCTCCAAGCACCGCCTAATCATAGACGTTGCAACAAGGTGGAACTCCACCATGCACATGGTTGAGAGGCTTTGCGAACAGAGGCAGGCTGTAATGCGTTTGTGGGATGATACACGGGCAGGCAGTTTGAGGGCAGACATCGAGTTATCGGGTGTGCAGTGGTCAAAGCTGAAAGACCTCTGTAAAGTCCTTCAGTGTTTTGAGGAATGCACACGGCTGGTAAGCGCAGACGATGCCATCATAAGCATGAGTATCCCACTTATGCGTCTGCTCATGCAAACTTTGACGCACATTAAGGATCAGGGGTCTGCAGCGGAGGAGGATGAGGGAAGCCTTCATGAGTCAGGCATTGTCTGCTCAGGGAACTGTCCTGGATGAGGTGGAGGAAGAAGAGGAGGAGAAGGAGGATGAGGAGGGGGATGATTATTTTGGGGAGGAGTATGCTTCTCAGGGGGCAAGAGAAAATGTTGGCATGCCAAGGTCAGGTACAGGGTTTGTGCGTGACTGGAGGGATGTGGATTTGGCAGAAAGTGCTCCTCCACTCACCACTGGCAGTGCATCATTGACACCTGGAACATTGGCCCACATGTGTGATTATGTCTTGCGGATTCTAAAAAGGGACCCCTGCATTGCCAAAATTATGAAGGATGACGACTACTGGTTGGCCAGCATCCTCAATCCACGCAATAAAAGCAAATTACAGAACATCATGCCACAGGAGAACCTAGAGCTAATATTGGCGAACAAGCAAGCAACTCTGGTAAACCGTTTGTTAGATGCATTCCCAGCCCACAGCAGCGGTGCAGGTTCTACCACGAGCCATAGTGGGCCAAATGGAAGAGTTGTTCGTGGTGCACACAGCCGAAGTGGCGTTGGAGACAGGGGCTTTATGACCATGGTGTGGTCTGATTTCTCGAGTACTGCACACACGACTGGTAATACTGAATCGATTGCAACAGACAGGAGACAGAAGTTGTCAACTATGGTTCAAAATTACCTCTCCTCCCCTATCGATGTTTTCCCTCACAGTTCATTCCCCTTTGACTACTGGGCCTGTAAACTGGACACCTAGCATTAATTGGCACAATATGCCTTACAGGAGCTCGCTTGCCCTTCTGGTAGTGTGCTATCAGAAAGAGTCTTCAGTGCAGCTGGATCAATCCTGACAGAAAGAAGAACCCGGCTGTCAACCCAAAATGTAGGTGATCTCACCTTCATTAAAATGAACCATGCCTGGGTTTCAAAGGATTTTGTACCACCTTCCCCTGATGACACATAGTTTGCCAGCAAAATGGCTCGCTTTGTCCTCCTCTTCCTCCTCCCTAACTGGGCTGTACCCCCCAGGGCTGGCGTCAGCACCTGGCGCTCCCGGGCAAGTGCCGGGGCCCTGAGCAGGGGGGGGGCCCACTCGCCGTCAGAGACACCGGCATTCTATGAGGGGCCTTGTGTCAGTTCCCGGCACCCACTTGCTCAAGACCCCAGCACTTGCAATACTTACCTCTCCCTGCTCCACCGCTGTGACGTCTTCTGCGTTTCTTGACAGTGGCATTCAGGTCAGAGAACGCGATGATGTCACATCTGTGCGTCCTCTGCCTGAACAGTCACAGTGCAGAGAGCTGGAAGATGGCTACGCTGAGGAGTCCAGAGTAGAGCAGTGCCCAGCGAGGAGAGGTATTTCATTTTTTTTAATGGTTGGAGCAATATATGGGGAGCATTATACACTGGAGAATTATATATGGGGCCCATCATACACTGGAGCATCATATACGGGGCCCATCATACACTGGAGCATAATATGGGGCCCATTATATATGGAGCCTTATATAGGCCCATCATACACTGGAGCATCATCCATGGGGCCCATCATATACTGGAGCATCATATGGAGCCCATTATATATGGAGCATTATGTAGGCCCATCATACACTGGAGCATCATCCATGGGGCCCATCATATACTGGAGCATCATATGGGGCCCATTATATTTGGCGCATCATATGGGGCACATTATATATGGATTATCACATGGAGCCCATTATATATGGAGCATTATATATGGGGACCATTATATTTGGAGCATTATATGGGGCTCTTCACACAGTGGAGCATCATATATGGGGCCCATCATATACTAGAGCATCATATGGGGTTCATTATTTATGGGGCATCATATAGGGCCTTTTATATATGGAGCATCATATGGAGCACATATGGGGCCTATTCTGCATGAAGCATTATATGGAGCCCATTCTGTATGGAGCAATATATGGGGCTCATTATTCTGTATACAGCAATATATGGGGCTCATTATTCTGTATGGCGCACTATGTGGTGCCCATAATACTGTATGGAGGACTATACTGTCCTTTTTTTTAGCTATTGTAGAATTTACAATAGATATCACTCTTGTAATGTAAGAAGTGAAGTATTTGGCATTGTACTATACCTATATTTCTCTGCCGTATCAGAGCATCATGAATTGTGGTATGTGTTAAAGGGGCCCACTGAGACTCTTTCGTCGGGGCCCACGAAAACCTGGAGCCAGCCCTGCCTCCCCCACAACTTTAGCCAAATAACCCCCAGTTTTCAATGCGTTACTATTATTATAAAGTAAATTAAGGTTGACAAGCTTAAGTAATAAGAATTGAAATGGGCACTGTAGGTGTGTTTACTGTCCCCCACTCACTGCCGACTTTTATTCCCCATTGACTTGCATTGGGGTCGGATTTTCGACTCCGACTCGACCTTTTCCGTTAGTCTGCCGACTTCGTTCGACTCGACTTTTGGGAAAGTTGGTCGTCCGAAACCCGACTCGACCCTCCCGGAGCCAAAGTCGCTCATCTCTACACTGGAGTATTTAAAGGGAATGTGTCATCAGATTTTTTTTTGTATAAACAATTGATAAATATAAAGCACTAATATTACATTTTTGTAATGGTACAAAATATGAAAAATACTTTCAAAAGTTTTGCTATTTTCCTCTTTTAAGCACTAGGGGGAAATTTGCCATGAAAGCCTAGTGTACAACTAGCTCACATTACGACTGCAGTAAAAGTGGACAGGATGTGCTGAAATGTGTGTGACATCACCCCTCTCCTCCCCTTCTGGGTGTTTGCAAAAGGGAAGATGAAGTTTAGTATCACAGGGCGGAGACATTTTGTTTGTGACTGCAGAGTGATACTGAGATGTGAACAGTGTCACTGAGGACGGCTGGCAGTGCCATTTATGCTAGCTGGTGCTGCTCGCAATATCACACACTGAGGTTAGCTATGCGGAGTGTATCACGCTTTAGGATAGACGTGTAGAGTGTGTCATGCTTTAGGATAGATGTGTAGAGTGTATCACGCGTTAGGATAGATGTGTAGAGTGTATCACGCATTAGGATAGATATGTAGAGTGTATCACGTGTTAGGATAGATATGTGGCATGTAGCATGCTCTGAGATTAGATATGTGGAGTACAGAGGCGTATCCAGGGGGGGCAGCCGGGGCATGTGCCCGGGGCGAAGCCGGCAGAGGGGCGCCGTCGGGTCGCCTAATGCGGCGGTCCGCAGTCTCTCCCCGAAGCTGTGTTCTGCCGCCTCCGGCCTGGGAGTCGACGGTTCCCTGTGCCGGCTGTCAAGCTGAGTACCAGTACAATTGTAGCTCTGACCGCCTGGTCAGAGCGACACCAGGAGCTTGATCAGGTCATGTGATCACACTGCTGATGTCACTCGTCGTCGGCGCCCAGAAGGACGAACATTGGTGCTGAGTGTGCTCCACTGTGGAGCTGAAGAAACCACCGAAGATTAATGGGGAACATAATGTATGGGGGGATATAGAGTGGGTATGGGGGATACTTTATGTAGGGGGATTTGAAGTGGGGATGGTGGATACTTTTTTTGTGGGGGGGTTTGGAGTGGGGATGGGGGGTACTTTTTGTGGGGGGATTTGGAGCGGGGATGGGGGGTACTTTGTGTGGGGGATTTGGAGTGGGGATGGGGGTACTTTGTGTGTGGGGATTTGGAATGGGGATGGTGGTACTTTGTGTGGGGGGATTTGGAGTGGGGATGGGAGTACTTTATGTGTGGGGGGATTTGGAGTGGGGATGGCGGAGTACTTTGTGTGGGGGGATTTGGAGTGGGGATGGGGGAGTACTTTGTGTGTGGGGGATTTGGAGTGGGGATGGAGGGTACTTTATGTGTGGGGGGATTTGGAGTGGGGATGGTGGATACTTTTTTTGTGGGGGGTTTGAAATGGGGATGGGGGTACTTTATGTGAGGGGGGATTTGGAGTGGGGATGGGGGAGTACTTTGTATGGGGATTTGGAGTGGGGATTGGGGGTACTTTATGTGTGGGGGGTTTGGAGTGGGTATGGGGAGGTACTTTGTGTGGGGGGATTTGGAGTGGGGATGGGGAGTACTTTGTGTGGGGTGGATTTGGAGTGGGGATGGGGTACTTAATGTGTGTGGGGGATTTGGCGTAAGGATGGGGGATTTAATATGTGGGGGATTTGGCGTGGGGATGGGGGGATTTAATGTGTGTGGGGGATTTGGCGTGGGGATGGGGGGATTTAATGTGTCTGTGGGATTTGCAGTGGGGATGGGGGGATGTAATGTGTGTGGGGGGATTTGGAGTGGGGATGGGGCATTTAATGTGTATGGGGGTTTTTGAGTGGGGATGGGGAGATTTAATGTGTGGGGGATTTGAGGACACTGAAGAGTATGTATGAGGAAACAGTATGGGGGTGGGTGCAGACACAGTATGGTAAGTGGGGGGATGGGTGCAGACAGTATGGGGAGCGAACGGGGGAATGTATGTGGACACAGTATGGGGAGTGAGGGTGATGGGATGTGTGCAGACACAGTATGGGGTGTCAGGGATATGTGTGAGCAGACAGAATAGTGAGTGAGGGGGTAAATATATGAGGAGACAGTAAGGTGAACAGGGGGATGTGAGAGGAGTAGAGTTGAGCGATACTTTCCGATATCCTAAAGTATCGGAATCGGAATGGTATCGCCGATATCACTAAAATATCGGCGATACCCGATACCGATACCGGAAGTCCCATGTAAGTCTATGGGAACAAAATATCGCAACTAAAAAAACCTCTTTCTTTCCTTGTAAACACTAAATATACACACATAGAATACATATATATATATATACATGTCATTGTGACATATATATATATACATATATGTATAGTTTATACACTTCTACATAGTAAAATATCCTCTGATTCAATTGCCGGGTAAAGCCGGCTTCAGTGAAAAGACAGAAGCACCCGACATGAAATGACACTTGGTGTACATAGGGTTAACCATGTCTTTTCATGTCGTTTGCTATCTGATTTGCACAAACAATTAAATCAGTCTATGTGTGCAAAATTTCACACCTGTAGGGGTTAATTAAAGGTGTAAATTCGTTGTAAAAAAAACAGACTTTTTTGCTACGAATTTACACCTTTAATTAACCCCTACAGGTGTGAAATTTTGCACACATAGACTGATTTAATTGTTTGTGCAAATTAGATAGCAAAGGACATGAAAAGACATGGTTAACCCTATGTACACCAAGTGTCATTTCATGTCGGGTCACCCGACATGAAATGACACTTGGTGTACATAGGGTTAACCATGTCTTTTCATGTCCTTTGCTATCTAATTTGCACAAACAATTAAATCAGTCTATGTGTGCAAAATTTCACACCTGTAGGGGTTAATTAAAGGTGTGAATTCGTTGTAAAAAAAACGGACTTTTTTGCTACGAATTTACACCTTTAATTAACCCCTACAGGTGTGAAATTTTGCACACATAGACTGATTTAATTGTTTGTGCAAATTAGATAGCAAAGGACATGAAAAGACATGGTTAACCCTATGTACACCAAGTGTCATTTCATGTCGGGTTCTGCATTTTCACAAAAGCCGGCAATTGAATTAGCGGCTATTATACTATGTAGAAGTGTATGAACTACAAATATAAATATATATATATATGTGTCACAAATTCAATGACATGTATATATATATATATATATATGAGGTGTAAAATTGCTGAAAAAAAATGCGTGGGCTCCCGCCCTATTTTCGCAACCAGACAGACAAAGCCAGTGAGTGGGGGCAGATAATAATAGCCCAGAGAGGGACCATTATTTTTGGCCCCCCCCGGCTACTAACATCTGCCCCAGACACCCCAGGAAAGACAAATCTATAATTAGATTCGCCCTTTCTGGCACTTTGCCCGTCTATTCCCATTGCCCTGTAGCGGTGGCGAATGGGTTAATATGGGGTTAAAGCCACCTTGCTATTGAAAGGTGACCTTAAGCCAGGTTAATAATTGAGAGCTGTCAATTAGACAACTATCAATTATTAATCCTATTGCATGAAATAAAAATAAAACACACACACTTTAATTAAAAATCATTTTAATGAAATAAAGACACATGTTTTTGACCATCTTTTATTTTACTGCAAAAACCATTTCCTGTAATAAAAATAAAATAAAAAAGTAAAATTATTCTTACCTATCCCATGCACAGTCAGGTCCCACGGTGTAATCCTTCAGAAAGGGTTAATGTTTACTGCAGGGACCGCAGCTAATGCTGCAGCCTCACAGTAAACCCCAAATGAATGAGTTCCTCTCCTGCCTGACAGGAGAGTAAAGGCTGGGTGTCACATAACGATACACCAGCGATCCCGACAACGATATGCACTTGTCAGGATCGCTGGTGTATCGCTACATGATCGCTGCTGAGCTGTCAAACAGGCAGCTCAGGCAGCGATCTGGGACAGCGACACTGCGGGTAACATCGCTTAAGGGCCCGTCTCACATAGCGATATCGCTACCGAGATCGCTGCTGAGTCACTAGTTTTGTGACGCAGCAGCGAGCTCACCAGCGATATCGCTGTGTGTGACATTCAGCGACGATCAGCCCCCCTGCCGGGTATCGCTGATCGTCGCAGAAATGTCAGGACCTTTTTTTGATCGCTGGTTTCCCTCTGACAGGCACGCATCGCTGCGTGTGACAGGCGGGAGACCAGCGATCCGCTGGTAACCAAGGTACACAGCGGGTTTCCAGGCACCGCGCAGCGCTTGGAAACCCGCTGTGTACCTTGGATACCAGCTCCCTGCATCAGGGCGCTGGTATCCAAGGTACACAGCGGGTTTCTAGGCACAGCCCCGCCCCTGGAAACCCGCTGTGTACCTTGGTTACCAGCGGATCGCTGGTCTCCCGCCTGTCACACGCAGCGATGTGTGCCTGTCAGCGGGAAACCAGCGATCAAAAAAAGGTCCTGACATTTCAGCGACGATCAGCGATACCCGGCAGGGGGGCTGATCGTCGCTGAATGTCACACACAGCGATATCGCTGGTGAGCTCGCTGCTGCGTCACAAAACTAGTGACTCAGCAGCGATCTCGGTAGCGATATCGCTATGTGAGACGGGCCCTTAAGTGGAAAGCTTAATTGATTGCTTTCCACTTTCACTTCAGGTCAGCCAGGGACACAATCAGTGACGTCAGAGGGAACTGATTAACAAAAATAGGGGTTCCCTTCGAAAAAAAAATGGCGTGGGGTCCCCCCTATTTTTGTTAACCAGCCAGATGAAGCAGACCGCTGAGGCCTGGATTTTCAGGCTGTTAAGGAGCCAAGATCCATGGACCTTGCCAGCCTGATAATACTAGGCCACAGCAGTCTGCATATCTTGGCTGATTAACAAAAATAGGGGATCCCCTCGAAAAAAATTGGCGTGGGGTCCCCCCTATTTTTGTTAACCAGCCAGATGAAGCAGACCGCTGAGGCCTGGATTTTCAGGCTGTTAAGGAGCCAAGATCCATGGACCTTGCCAGCCTGATAATACCAGGCCACAGCAGTCTGCATATCTTGGCTGATTAACAAAAATAGGGGATCCCCTCGAAAAAAAATTGGCGTGGGGTCCCCCCTATTTTTGTTAACCAGCCAGATGAAGCAGACCGCTGAGGCCTGGTTTTTCAGGCTGGTAAGGATCCAATATCCATGGACCTTGCCAGCCTGATAATACCAGGCCACAGCAGTCTGCTTAGCTTGGCTGGTTAACAAAAATAGGGGATCCCCTCGAAAAAAAAACGGCGTGGGGATCCCCCCTATTTTTGTTAACCAGCCAAGTAAAATGCAGACTGCTGCGGCCTGGTATTAAAAGACTGTCAAGGCCCATGGATTTTGGCCCTCAACAGCCTGATAATACCAGGCTACAGCAGCCCCACATTTGGCGCATCAAAAGATGTGCCAATTGTGGCACTTTACCCGGCTCTTCCCACTTGCCCTGTAGCGGTGGCAAGCGGGGTTAATAAGGGGTTAATGTCACCGTTGATTGCACGGTGACAATAAGCCCGGTTAATAATGGAGAGGTGTCAATAAGACACCGATCCATTATTAATCCCAAAGTTTTTAAATGTTTAAAAAAAAGACAAAGCAAGAAAAAAGTCTTTTAATGAAATAAAAGAGACAACACAGTTTTCATTAATTTTATTATACTCTCATTCCTGCGACGCCATCGATCTCCTGTAAAAAAGAAAAAAAAAACAAACCAACAGTATACCACCTGTCCGACGCAGTCCATAACGACAGTCCCACGACGATCCAGCTCTGCTACATCGCAATGACAGGCAGAGCCTGTCATCGCGACGCAGCACAGCTGATTACCTGCTTCCCCGGCGGTGACGTCATCGGACTGACTGCTTTAGGGCCGCGATTACCCAGCAGTCACTGCAGTTATCGCGAGAAACTGCATGTGACCGCCGGGGAAAGAAGATTGCGGCCATGAAGCAGTCCAGCCCGTGACCGCCGGAGATCTTCTGCCAGGTAAGTGCCGCTGACTCCTGACAGACCCGACCGACGGACACTGACAGTGACAGTGACAATCCCGATTCCGGTATCCGATATGACGAAAATATCGGAACTCGGAATCGGAATTCCGATACAGCCAATATCGGCCGATACCCGATATTTGCAGTATCGGAATGCTCAACCCTAGAGAGGAGACAGTGTGAGGAGGGAGAGGAATAGTGTGAGGTGACAGTATATTGCTGATATTTTTATTTAGGAGCATTATAATGACATTTCTATCTTTAAGGGCATCATGTGGAGAGTTGGTGCAGAAGATGGAAGTCTGCAGAGATGGCTGTGGATGAGAAAACTTATCATGGGGTCTGGATAAGAAGAAGAGAACGACTCCAGAGACGACGTCATCTATAAAGTGCCTGGGTGTAAATATTATATGTGAAACTGACTAATTCTCATGTTTTTATTTATGTTAGGAGCATTGAAGTGGTTGTCCAGGTCTGTGCTTTTTTTTACTTGTGAGCTCATTAATACTTTAATAATAGATTAATATTTCAGGACACAGACAGACGGCCGTATATCTCATGCGAGGATCGCACTGCAATCCTCGGACTGGCCGGTACAGCTCCTGACATGAGCGTGATGGATTACTATCAAAAACTTCAAGCACTGAGTCGTCAGTGCAGGCTCCTGGTCAGTAATGACATCTTTCCTTGTGTCCTTCACCCACACCAAAAGAGAAGGATGCGGCAGGCCACACTTCAGATTACTCCCTGGAGCTCTTTTCACATACCATGCCTGGGTTATCAAGTGAAATCCTGAATTCCCCAGTCCAAGATGAATCTGACATGGAGTGCACTGATGCACAGCCACTACTATATGATTCTGCTGGTACATTCACCAGAGCACTGCATTGCCCTCGCAGTCTACTGAGCCAAATTATGACCCTGATGAAACTCAGGTGCCCCTTCCCGCATACTATACCACCTTCCACGGTGACACAGAGGAAGGTGCAGATGAAATTGAAGAGGAGGTGATGGATGACCCAGTTGTTGACCCGGATTGGCATCCATTGGGGGAAGAGGGTGCCGCTGGCAATAGCTCAGAAGAGGAGGATCCGCAGCAGGCATCGACATCGCAGCTGCGGTTATCTGGCAGCGCCATAGCAGTCCAAAAACGTGTTAAAAAAACAAAAGGAGTTGCAGGACAACTTGGCCAGATGGTCAAATTAGCACAGCGTGCAAGCCCTGAAAATTTATCCCATAGAAGGAAGAGTGCAGTGTGGCACATTTTTGACCTAAATCATATTGATGAGGCAAAGGTTATCTGTAAGAAGTGTGGAAGGACCTTTAGCCGAGGGAAAAATCTACGAAAACTGAATACCAGTTGCCTGCTTAGACATTTAAACATCATGCACTTGCAAGCGTGGTTGGACTACAAAACCTCAGGTAGCACATGTGCACCTGCTCCGATTGAACGTAGCCAGCAATGCTACATCGCTTCCCCCACTGTAAACCCTCCGGTTAGCACACCACCAGCAAGAAATGTTGAGGTGTTGTCGCAAGGCGAAAGCAGTCAGGGAATCACAATGTTTTTCCAACGAAAGACTGAATCTAGGCCATCACCACCACCACCATCACCATCACCAACTCCCTCTCAGTCCGCCATGTCCACCGCTAGTTTCCTCATATGCAGCTCTCAAGTCCAGCTCACCCTAGCAGAGATTCTGAGTAGGACAAGAAAGTACTCATCCTCTCATCCGCGTACACGGGCTTTGAACGCCTACATTGCCAAACTGATCTCATTAGAGATGATGACCTTCCGTTTGGTTGAAAGCGCAGCGTTCCGAGAGCTCATGGCCGACGCTGTCCCACGCTATGACCTACCCAGTCGGCACTTCTTTTCTAGAAAAGCAATCCCTGCCCTCCACCTGCATGTGAAAGACCGCATTGTCCATGCATTCAAACAATCAGTGAGTGGAAAGGTGCACCTCACAACAGATGCATGGGCCAGTAGGCATGGCCAGAGCCGTTACGTGTCCATCACTGCGCACTGGGTTAATGTGGTGGATGCAGGGTCCACAGGGGACAGCACTGCCTAGCCCACGGTATAAGGGGGTTATTTAGCGAGCACTCAGGTCTCATACAGTTGAGGTGCTGGTACAATGGACTAGTACGTCCAATAGTAGGGAATAACTTTTTACCGCACACTCCAAATTATCAATTTGCAAAATATCAATTTATTGTGGACAACTAAATTTGTGAAGCAAAACAGGAATGTAAGCATAAAGCGACACTAATATCTCAACGTTTCGGTTCATCCAGAACCTTAGTCATGTAGTCGCTGTATCCAATGTCTCTAAGAGAGAAGCCTCAATAGTAATCTGATATATAGTAGTCGGATGGTGGCCAGAAAAAAGTAGACTCTATTAGCCTGGCAGTCAGTTATTTCAATTATAAGCCTCAGAGATCAAGGGGAGTTTCCCACCTGGTGATCGTTAGTATCGGGTTCAGCGGCGCTCCCGCGCCTTGCTGTGGCTGGACACCAGGTGGGAAACTCCCCTTGATCTCTGAGGCTTATAATTGAAATAACTGACTGCCAGGCTAATAGAGTCTCCTTTCTTCTGGCCACCATCCGACTACTATATATCAGATTACTATTGAGGCTTCTCTCTTAGAGACATTGGATACAGCGACTACATGACTAAGGTTCTGGATGAACCGAAACGTTGAGATATTAGTGTCGCTTTATGCTTACATTCCTGTTTTGCTTCACAAATTTAGTTGTCCACAATAAATTGATATTTTGCAAATTGATCATTTGGAGTGTGCGGTAAAAAGTTATTCCCTAGCCCACGGTATAGGCAACAGTTGGCTGTATGCGTTCGACCCTCCTCCAGAAGCGAAAGCTCATCGACAGAGCGCAGTCGCATGAGTACTCCATCCGCAACTGCCAGTGTAGCACACGAGGTGTCCCACTATCGAACAGCTAGTGGTAAGCGTCAGCAGGCTGTTTTAAAGAAGATGTCTTTGGGCGACAACAGACACATCGCGGAGGTACTGGCTGGGCAGTCTACATCTTGAGCCAGGCAAGGTAGTCAGTGATAACGGCCATAATTTTGTGGCGGCCATAGCCCTGGCAAAACTCAGACACATACCTTGCATGGCTCACACCTTGAACCTGGTGGTGCAGTGCTTCATAAATAATTATCCGGAGTTACCAGCCCTGCTCCATAAGGTTCGAAGACTGTGCTCGCACATCCGTTGCTTGCCCATGGACTCCAGTCGTATGCAGAGGCTGCAGTGATCGCTCCACCTCCCCAATCACCGGCTAATCATCGATGTTGCAACAAGGTGGAACTCCACCATGCACATGGTTGAGATGCTGTGTGAACAGAAGCAGGCTGTAATGCATTTGTGGGAGGATACACGGGCAGGTAGTTTTAGGGCAGACATCGAGTTGTCGGGTGTGCAGTGGTCAAAGCTGAAAGACCTCTGTAAAGTCCTTCAGTGTTTTGAGGAATGCACACGGCTGGTAAGCGCGGACGACGCCATCATAAGCATGAGCATCCCACTTATGCGTCTGCTCATGCAAACTTTGACGCACATTAAGGATCAGGCGTCTGCAGTGTTGGCATATGCAACAGATTAGGGCTTATTATAAGTAAAAGGAGGACTTTATGCTGACCTGACAGTAGATGGCGATGTTGTGTAACGTTTCCTTCTGTTTAATGTATTGTATAAGAAATAGTCTCACTTCTAGTTTCACTTTCATTTTGTTCCTGTTTCCTGATGCAATGCTGAAATCACTGTGCATTCTTCCTTTACCTCATGCTGTTAGAAGTAAAAAGCTTGTTATCCCATAAAGCCTGCTCTGTGAAGTTTTCTACTGCAAAGGTATGAATTCATAAGCTGTGCAACAGGTTATGGGCCCAGACACAGACACCCCAGACCCAGACACCCAGAGAATCCATAGCAAAGTGAATAATCATGTGCACAGCCATATAGGAGTATCTGAGTAGGTTCCCACACCATATAAATATAGCAAATAAACTCAGAACTCAACTTCAGTAGAGTGATGATTATTAATCGTGTCCACAGTAATAACAGAAACGTTTCGGTCCTGAACTTGGACCTTCATCAGTCACTGTGTTGTTATAGAAAAAATAAAATAAAGTAAAATAAAAGGATTTTACAAAAGGGAAACAAAGTATGTACAACAATAGTAATAAATCTTGGTCAAACGAAAATAACAGTTCATGAGTATGCTGTAATTCAGGAGCATAACTAGATCAAAAATTGAGGACGGATGTGATGCGAGAGTAATAGGTAATAAAACATACCATGGACTACTGTGAGTAGGTGGACCCAGCAAAAAGAGGGGCTATGCCCGGAATATCTGTATAATGATATAATAGGCATAGTGAGACAATGTGGCTAAGTAAAAGGATCAGTGATAAGTGAGAGATAAACCTACCAGGTTTAAATTATGTTCGATATAGGTGATCAAATATGGCAGCGGTTACCTGGAGAAAAGCATGTGGAACATGAGCAGAGTGCGGTACTGAGCGGTATTCCATGAAGGATATACTGGATAGCGAGTAACTAACCTGGTGGGGTCCCGGGGGAGCAAAAATGTGCCTGCGGTGGACGCGGTATCCGCCGCTAGTCCGTGCATGTTTTCTACTGCAAAGGTGTGGATTCAGAAGCTGTGCAACAGGTTATGGACCCAGACACAGACACCCCAGACCCAGACACCCAGAGAATCCAGACACCAGAGAATCCAGACACCACAGATCCCAAGCACCAAGAATACCAGATACCCAGGACACTGGAACTCTCAGCAAGACCCTGGTGAATGCAGAAGAATTCTTCAGTACAACTCTCTAAACAAGTAAGTCTATATAAAAATGACAAGTAGCACAGAGCTAAAACTCGCAGTAGCTAAACTGAATGATGGAAATGATGAAACTATCAGAGAGCGCTCCTTCTCTCCCATAATCCCCCTCTCAGCATCTGACAGCGGGCGCGATGACGTCACTGCCCGGCACCCGCTGTCAGGACTCAGGAGAAGAGGGAGAGCAGTGCGCTGCGCAGGAGCCGGGAGCAAGAGAGGTGAGTACTGGATTTATTATTTTTGCAATGGGGGTGGTGCATTATATTACAAAGCAGAGGCTCCATATGGGGGTGCATTATATTACAGAGCAGAGGCTTCATATGGGGGTGCATTATAAATAAGGCTGCCTATGGGGTGCATTATACTACAGAGGCTCCATATGGGGGTGCATTATAAATAAGGCTGCCTATGGGGTGCATTATAAATAAGGCTGCCTATGGGGTGCATCATACTACAGAGGCTCCATATGGGGGTGCATTATAAATAAGGCTGCCTATGGGGTGCATTATAAATAAGGCTGCCTATGGGGCTGCATTATCATACAGAGGCTGCCTATGGGGTGCATTATAAATAAGACTGCCTATGGGGGGTGCATTATAAATAAGACTGCCTATGGGGTGCATTATAAATAAGACTGCCTATGGGGTGCATTATAAATAAGGCTGCCTATGGGGCTGCATTATCATACAGAGACTGCCTATGGGGTGCATTATAAATAAGACTGCCTATGGGGTGCATTATAAATAAGGCTGCCTATGGGGAATGCATTATAAATAAGACTGCCTATGGGGAATGCATTATAAATAAGGCTGCTTTTGAGGGTGCATTATAATACAAAGGCTGCCTATGGGGGAGTGCATTATAATAGAGAGGCTGCCTATGGGGGAGTGCATTATAATAGAGAGGCTGTTTATTGGGGTGCATTACAATATAGAGGCTGTTTATGGGGGTGCATTACAATATAGAGGCTGTCTATGGGGGTGCATTATAATACAGAGGCTGCCTATGGGGAGTGCATTATAATACAGAGGCTGCCTATGGGGAGTACATTATAATACAGAGGCTGCCTATGGGGAGTGCATTATAATACAGAGGCTGCCTATGGGGAGTGCATTATAATACAGAGGCTGCCTATGGGGGTGCATTATAATACAGAGGCTGCCTATGGGGGTGCATTATAATACAGAGGCTGCCTATGGGGGTGCATTACAATACAAAGGCTGTCTATGGGGGTACATTATAATACAGAGGCTGCCTATGGGGGTGCATTATACTATATTGAGGACTATCTGGTGTATTATGCTATATGGATGCTATCTAGGGGGCCATCATACAGTGTGGGGATTATAGTGGTGAGGCCATCATACAGTGTTGGAGCCATTAAATAGTTTGGGGATATTAAGGGGTCAGTATATATCCAGTGAGGGGGCATCACACTGTGTATAGGGGAGCTGTACAGGGGGAAGACACGGGACATTATTAAGTGAAAAGTGGGCACTTATTGTTATAGGGGAACTCTGGTTACTGTGACTGTCAAAGGGGCACACAGGGCAATATTACATTCTAGGGGACAAAATGCGGGCACTGTTTTCTAGGGCACTTGCACTTGGCATTACTATATTATAGAGGGGTGCTTTAGAATTTAGAGGTCACACAGAACCACACAATAGGTGCAGTAATAGGGACACATATGACAGCAGTGGCTCAGTATTGGGGTATCAGCAGGATGAGGAGTTTGTGCAGGTTGAGAATAGTCCAATTGGTGACCGTGACTGTGCTGAAAATATGAGAAGTGAAACGTGTCTTTGTTAGTGTTGAGCGATACGATACTGCAAATATCGGTTATCGGCCGATATTGGCTGTATCGGAATTCCGATTCCGAGTTCCGATATTTTCGTCATATCGGATACCGGAATCGGAATGTCACTGTCACTGTCAGTGTCCGTCGGTCGGGTCTGTCAGGAGTCAGCGGCACTTACCCGGCAGAAGATCTCCGGCGGTCACATCCCGGACTGCTTAATGGCCGCCATCCTCTTCTCCCCGGCGGTCACATGCAGTATCTCGCGATAACTGCAGTGACTGCTGGGTAATCGCGGCCGTAAAGCAGTCCGATGACGTCACCGCCGGGGAAGCTGGTAAGCAGCTGTGCTGCGCCGGGATGTCAGGCTCTGCCTGTCATTCCGATGTAGCAGAGCTGGATCGTCGTGGGACAATCTTTTACTATGGACTGCGTCGGACAGGTGGTATACTGTTGGTTTGTTTTTTTAATTTTTTTACAGGAGATCGATGGCGTCGCAGGAATGAGAGAGTAATAAAAAAAATGAAAACTGTGTTGTCTCTTTTATTTCATTAAAAGACTTTTTTCTTGCTGTGTCTTTTTTTTAAACATTTAAAAACTTTGGGATTAATAATGGATCGGTGTCTTATTGACACCTCTCCATTATTAACCGGGCTTATTGTCACCGTGCAATCAACGGTGACATTAACCCCTTATTACCCCGCTTGCCACCGCTACAGGGCAAGTGGGAAGAGCCGGGTAAAGTGCCACAATTGGCACATCTTTTGATGCGCCAAATGTGGGGCTGCTGTAGCCTGGTATTATCAGGCTGTTGAGGGCCAAAATCCATGAGCCTTGACAGTCTTTTAATACCAGGCCGCAGCAGTCTGCATTTTACTTGGCTGGTTAACAAAAATAGGGGGGATCCCCACGCCGTTTTTTTTTCGAGGGGATCCCCTATTTTTGTTAACCAGCCAAGCTAAGCAGACTGCTGTGGCCTGGTATTATCAGGCTGGCAAGGTCCATGGATATTGGATCCTTACCAGCCTGAAAAACCAGGCCTCAGCGGTCTGCTTCATCTGGCTGGTTAACAAAAATAGGGGGGACCCCACGCTAATTTTTTTCGAGGGGATCCCCTATTTTTGTTAATCAGCCAAGATATGCAGACTGCTGTGGCCTGGTATTATCAGGCTGGCAAGGTCCATGGATCTTGGCTCCTTACCAGCCTGAAAAACCAGGCCTCAGTGGTCTGCTTCATCTGGCTGGTTAACAAAAATAGGGGGGACCCCACGCTAATTTTTTTCGAGGGGATCCCCTATTTTTGTTAATCAGCCAAGATATGCAGACTGCTGTGGCCTGGTATTATCAGGCTGGCAAGGTCCATGGATCTTGGCTCCTTAACAGCCTGAAAATCCAGGCCTCAGCGGTCTGCTTCATCTGGCTGGTTAACAAAAATAGGGGGGACCCCACGCCATTTTTTTTTCAAGGGAACCCCTATTTTTGTTAATCAGTTCCCTCTGACGTCACTGATGGTGTCCCTGGCTGACCTGAAGTGAAAGTGGAAAGCAATCAATTAAGCTTTCCACTTCCTCTCCTGTCAGCCAGGAGAGGAGCTCATTCATTTGGGGGTTTACTGTGAGGCTGCAGCATTAGCTGCGGTCCCTGCAGTAAACATTAACCCTTTCTGAAGGATTACACCGTGGGACCTGACTGTGCATCGGATTGGTAAGAATAATTTTGCTTTATTATTTTATTTTTATTACAGGAAATGGTTTTAGCAGGTAAATAAAATATGGTCAAAAACTGTGTGATTATTTCATTAAACTTCTTTTTTATTAAAGTGTGTGTGTTTGATTTTTCTTTCATACAATAGGATTAATAATTGATAGTTGTCTAATTGACAGCTCTCAATTATTAACCTGGTTTAAAGTGACCTTTCAATTGCAAGGTCATTTTAACCCCTTATTAACCCATTCGCCACCGCTACAGGGCAATGGGAATAGACGGGCAAAGTGCCAGAAAGGGCAAATCTAATTAGAGATTTGCCCTTTCTGGGGTGTCTGGGGGCAGATGTTAGTAGCCGGGGGGGGGCCAAAAATAATGGTCCCTCTCTGGGCTATTATTATTTTCTGCCCCCACTCACTGGCTTTGTCTGTCTGGTTGCGAAAATAGGGCGGGAGCCCACGCATTTTTTTTCAGCAATTTTACACCTCATATATATATATACATGTCATTGAGTTTGTGACACATATATATATATATATATTTATAGTTCATACACTTCTACATAGTATAATAGCCGCTAATTCAATTGCCGGCTTTTGTGAAAATCCAGAACCCGACATGAAATGACACTTGGTTTACATAGAGTTAACCATGTCTTTTCATGTAGTTTGATATCTGATTTGCACAAACAATTACATGAGTGTAAGTGTGCAAAATTTCACACCTGTAGGGGTTAATTAAAGGTGTAAATTCGTAGCAAAAAAGTCCTTTTTTTTTACAACGAATTTACACCTTTAATTAACCCCTACAGGTGTGAAATTTTGCACACATAGACTGATGTAATTGTTTGTGCAAATCAGATAGCAAACGACATGAAAAGACATGGTTAACCCTATGTACACCAAGTGTCATTTCATGTCGGGTGCATCTGTCTTTTCACAGAAGCCGGCTTTACCCGGCAATTGAATCAGAGGATATTTTACTATGTAGAAGTGTATAAACTATACATATATGTATATATATATATGTCACAATGACATGTATATATATATATATGTATTCTATGTGTGTATATTTAGTGTTTACAAGGAAAGAATGGGGTTTTTTTAGTTCCGATATTTTGTTCCCATAGACTTACATTGGATTTCCGGTATCGGTATCGGGTATCGCCGATATTTTAATGGTATCGGCGATACCATTCCGATTCCGATACTTTGGGATATCGGAAAGTATCGCTCAACTCTAGTCTTTGTTGTATTCTCTGCAGCCGATTCCTGGCTGGAGTAGTCGTTATGTCGGTCTGGGGCCAGATGGAAAAGACATGAAAAGTGAACAATTCCATCAGAAAGAACGTCAGCGGTAAGTCATTATCTGTAAATCTGCTGTAATCTATTATATGTTCTGTAGGACTGGTATTATTTACCACTGACCATATGGCGGTGATATCAATATTGGTCTTTTTATATATAGATTATTTTTGGCAACAGTTCAGTCATTTGCTGAGGTTCTCTAGCTAGGGGCCCACTCAGAAGTGATAGATAGAAAGACAAGACGTACTGTGGTTAAGACAATTGTTGACAGACCTAGGACAACCACATTTGGAACCAACAAAACTAAAAGAGGACAATCAAGGAGTCTTGAAGTTGGAGTATTGCCCTACTGAAGAAATGACAGCAGACATTTTCACGAAGGCGTTGAATGCTGATAAACATCAGAGACTAATAAAAAAGTTGGGTTTGATTGAATAAGCCCTTATTGTTGAGAAAGGGTGCTGGCATATGCAACAGATTAGGACTTATTATAAGTAAAAGGAGGACTTTATGCTGACCTGACAGTAGATGGTGATGTTTTGTAATGTTTCCTTCTGTTTAATGTATTGTATAAGAAATAGTCTCACTTGTAGTTTCACTTTCGTTTTGTTCCTGTTTCCTGATGCAATGCTGATATGACTGTGCATTCTTCCTTTACCTCATGCTGTTAGACGTAAAAGCTTGTTAAACCATGAAGCCTGCTCTGTGAAGTTTTCTACTGCAAAGGTGTGGATTCAGAAGCTGTGCAGCATGCAGTGGAGGAGGAAGATGAGGAGGAGGGAAGCCTTGATGACAGTCAGCAATTGTCTGCTCAGGGAACTGTCCTGGATGAGGTGGAGGAAGAGGAGGAGGATGAGGGGGATGATTATTTTGGGGAGGAGGATGCTTCTCAGGGGGCAAGAGAAAATGTTGGCTTGCCAAGGTCAGGTACAAGGTTTGTGTGTGACTGGAGGGGTGGATTTGTCAGAAAGTGCTCCTCCACCCACCACGGGCAGTGCATTATTGACACCTGGAACATTGGCCCACATGTGTGATTATGTCTTGCGGATCCTAAAAAGGGACCCCCGCATTGCCAAAATTATGAAGGATGACCACTACTGGTTGGCCAGCATCCTCGATCCACACTATAAAGGCAAATTACAGAACATCGTGCCACAGGAGAACCTAGAGCTAATATTAGCGAGCAAACAAGCAACTCTGGTAAACCGTTTGTTGGAGGCATTCCCAGCACACAGCAGCGGTGCAGGTTCTACCACGAGCCGTAGTGGGCCAAATGGAAGAGGTGTTCAAGGTGCACACAGCCGAAGTGGCGTTGGAGACAGGGGTTTCATGACCATGTTGTGGTCTGATTTCTCGAGTACCGCACACACGACTGGTAATACTGAATCGATTGCAACAGACAGGAGACAGCAGTTGTCAACTATGGTTCAAAATTACCTCTCCTTCCCTATCGATGTTCTCCCTCACAGTTCATTCCCCTTTGACTACTGGGCCTGTAAACTGGACACCTGGCCTGAATTGGCACAATATGCCTTACAGGAGCTCGCTTGCCCTGCTGGTAGTGTGCTATCAGAAATAGTCTTCAGTGCAGCTGGATCAATCCTGACAGAAAGAAGGACCCGGCTGTCGACCCAAAATGTAGGTGATTTCACCTTCATTAAAATGAACCATGCCTGGGTTTCAAAGGATTTTGTACCACCTTCCCCTGATGACACATAGTTTGCCAGCAAAATGGCTCGCTTTGTCCTCCTCTTCCTCCGACTTCTCCAATTCCTACATTTGCAGCTGCTGAACGTCCAGCCTACACCTCAACATATGCCAGTTTTTCCACCTCCCTAACTGGGCTGTACCCCCCCCAAGTGCCTGCTTCAGCACCTGGCGCACCCGGGCAAGTGCCGGGGCCCTGAGCAGGTGGGGGGGCCCACTCGCTGTCAGAGACACCGGGGTACTATGAGGGGCCTTGTGCCAGTGCCGGGGCCCATGAGTGGGCCCCCCCTCCTTGTTCAGGGCCCCAGCACTTGTAATACTTACCTCTCCCTGCTCCACCGCTGTGACATCTTCCACGTTTCCTGACAGTGACATTCAGGTCAGAGAGCACGATGACGTCACGTCTGTGCGCCCTCTGCGTGAACAGTCACAGTGCAGAGAGCTGGAAGATGGCGACGCTAAGGAGTCCAGAGTAGAGCAGTGCCCAGCGAGGAGAGGTATTTCATTTTTTAAATGTTTGGAGCAATATATGGGGAGCATTATACACTGGAGAATTATATATGGGGCCCTTCATACACTTGAGCATCATAGATAGGGCCCATTATACACTGGAGCATTATATATGGGACACATCATACACTGAAGCATTATAAATGGGGCCAATCATACACTGGAGCGTCATATACGGGGCCCATTATACACTGGAGCATCATATGGAGCCCATTTATTATGGAGAATTATATAGGCCCATCACATACTGGAGAATCATCCATGGGGCCCATCATATACTGGAGCATTATATGGGGCCCATCATACACTGGAGCATCATCCATTTGGCCCATCATATACTGGAGCATCATATGGGGCACATTATATATGGAGCATTATATAGGCCCATCATACACTGGAGCATCATCCATGGGGCCCATCATATACTGGAGCATCATATGGGGCCCATTATATATGGAGCATTATATAGGCCCATCATACACTGGAGCATCATAGATAGGGCCCATTATACACTGGAGCATTATATATGGGGCACATCATACACTGGAGCATCATATACGGATCCCTTTATACACTGGAGCATCATATGGGGCCCATTATATATGGAGCATTATATAGGCCCATCATACTCTGGAGCATGATCCATGGGGCCCATCATATATTGGAGGATCATATGGGGTTCATTATTTATGAGGCATCTTATAGGGCCCTTTATATATGGAGCATCGTATGGATCACATATGGGGCCTATTCTGTATGGAGCATTATATGGAGCCCATTCTGCATGGAGCAATATATGGGGCCCATCATATACTGTATGGAGCTTTATATGCGACTCATTATACTGTTATGGAGCAATATGTTGGGCTCATTATACTCTATGGGGACTGTCCAATACTGTATGGCAGATTACATGGGGACCATCATATACTGGAGCATTATGTGGAGCTCATCATATACTGTATGGAACATTATATGGGACCAAATATGTATGGAGCAATATATGGGGCTCATTATTCTGTATGGCGCACTATGTGGTGCCCATAATACTGTATGGAGGACTATACTGTCCGGTTTTTGAGCTATTGTAGAATTTACAATAGATATCACTCATGTAATGTAAGAAGTGAAGTATTTGGCATTGTACTATACCTATATTTCTCTGCCGTATCGGAGCATCATGAATTGTGGTATATGTTAAAGGGGCCCACTGAGACTCTTTTGCCCGGGGCCCATGAAAACCTGGAGCCAGCCCTGCCCCCCCCACAACTTTAGCCAAATAACCCCCAGTTTTCAATGCATTACTATTATTCTAAAATAAATTAAGGTTGACAAGCTTAAAGGGAATCTGTAACCCCATTTTTGCCCTATAAGCTGCGGCCACCGCCATCAGGGGCTTATCTACAGCATTCTGGAATGCTGTAGATAAGCCCTCGATGTCACTGAAAGTGAAGAAAAACGAGTTATAAAATACTCACCCAGGGGCGTTTCGCCGTCAGGTCCAGTCCGGAGGGATTCGAGGTCCGGTTCGGCGCCTCCCATCTTGTAGCGAAGCTGGCCTCTTCTTTCCGTCCCGTCGCGGCTCCTGCGCAGGCGCACTGATCTGCCCTGGTAAGGGCAGAGCAGAGTACTGCAGTGCGCAGTCGCCGGGAAAGGTCAGAGAGGTCCGGCGCCTGCGCACTGCAGTACTCATGCTCGGGAAAACCCATGCTCATCACTATCTCCGATGCATCGCTTTTAATTGGACCAACATTGGCAGATCTGGAGATCATTTGTATCTCAACCCAACTTAGCTCTTCTTGAAAGGGTTTCCACGCCACGCCACGCCACATTCAGATGTCTTCGTGTGCAGGGATGTCTGAATGAGGCTTTAATACTGCATCTAAAGTGAACACACAGAATACTGATGCTCTTTACAGACACAGCAGTAAAGAATTATTCACATTTTCTTGCACACACAGGCATCTGAATGAGGTGTTACACTGACTGAGCAGAGCTAAGTCAGTGATCAGAGCACAGCAGTAGAAGTGTCACACAGCACAGGCTGGCAGCCGTGTATTTTGCTAATGGCAGGCTGCCAAGCTTTCTCACTGCTACTCCCACCATTTAGAAGCAGCCCTGCTGTGGCACCTTTTCCCAGCAGTGAGATGAGCTCGGTATATTGATATTATTAATACAATACCAGCCTGCCGACCTGTGTCCTGGAACTTTTGTCACAGCCACAGGCCCACCTGCACTCATAGGCTCTGCACCGCCACCGCTTCTGTCACCCTACCAACACTGTTCACCACAGAACACTGTGTGAGCGGCGACAGGGGAAATTTGAAGTTCAGAACAAAGAACTGAACTACAGTAAAATTAATATTATAAAACTAATTTGAAAGTTACATTAAAATTATGCCCAATTGCTCCCATAGCCGAGAACTAAATATCCCTGGAGGCGTGCCAAGGTCACAGCTGAGGCAGCCACAATGTTGGATATAGGGTCAGACACCGACTGAAGTCTCCTATGCTCAAGTGCTGTCGTTTTTGTGATGTATAAGTGTCATTCTCAGACATTTACAGACCAGAAAATAAAAATAGCTGCACCCAGAGGTTGCAGAAAAATGTAATATGTAGATACATGTTAAAACAGTCCATTCCATTTTCTATTAAAAAGAATTGATTGTGTAGTTAATAACTATTAATACATAAAAATAATTGCGACACGTTGCATTTTTACTCCAATCTTGAAAAAAACTCATCTGGAGCAAGATATGCTAATTTAATTGGCACAACCACTTTATGCTGTCCATGCACAAGATTCTAACATCACTCCAGCTATAAGAGTTCTTTTACACTTCCAGCGTTTTTGCGGCCCGTGTTTGTGTCCCCAATAGATTTCTATGGGGCCACAAAAAATCGTAGGAGCGCCGTACGCCATATGGCCGTGAGGTCTGTATTTACGGCCGTGAAAAAATATTGAGCTTGCTCGATATTTTTCACGGCTTACGGACACGGCCCCCATTGAAAATCAATGGGGCCGCAAAAACACTGCAAATGTAAGACTGCGCAGACCTGTTTTGTCGTGTATGGTGCATTCCCCCCCTCCCGCTAGACCCCCCAATAAACACGAAAACAAGCTAGGGATGGGTTGAACAGGTCGGTCACAGTTTATTAATTAAATTACACCACGCGGGAGGGGCAAGTTAGGTTCGGCAACCGGCTCGGTCGCCGCAGGCCCAGTCTGTGATAGACATGCGAGCCGGCCAACGAGGGTTACGCCCCCTTGCCCCTCCCGGCATTACCGCTGTGACTTTAAACAAGACAGATAACAGAGAAAAGGTTATATATATATATAATTTTTTTTTTTTTTTTTTTTAAAGGGGTTTATGATTGTACAGGCAAAATCAAAAGATTACAACATATATACATAAGGGAGGGAGGGTGGGACAACAGCTACCCGGGGTCAGCAGAGGAGAAAGAGGAAGCGCTGACCCCTGGCACCTGGATTTAACCCCCGTGGGTGTGACTGACCGACCCCTCCTCCTTTTCCTATTGGTCAGTCGGGTGTCCCAGTGTAGCCTTACCTGGGAGGGAATAGTGGGAGGGGGGGAACTTCTAGCACCGTTATCTGAGCATCTAGCTAGGTCTATGGGGGCTACGCAGTCAGAGACACGTTCCTTATTCAGTGCCGTGCCTGCCAGACTGCGCAGACCTGTTTTGTCGTGTATGGTGCATTCCCCCCCTCCCGCTAGACCCCCCAATAAACACGAAAACAAGCTAGGGATGGGTTGAACAGGTCGGTCACAGTTTATTAATTAAATTACACCACGCGGGGAGGGGCAAGTTATGTTCGGCAACCGGCTCGGTCGCCGCAGGCCCAGTCTGTGATAGACATGCGAGCCGGCCAACGAGGGTTACGCCCCCTTGCCCCTCCCGGCATTACCACCACGGAGGATCCTGTGTATGACCTACACAGGACTCCGACCCCCACCCATCGACCTCAGGGCCTGTTCAACCCCATCCTGTAAACCCGACAAAAATATATCAAGACCGACATCTGTAAGATGGACTCCATCCGGCCTCAGGAGTCCTGAGCCGTCTCCTTCCAATTGGTAATGTCGTACCACGACGCCGAAACCTCCTTTCACGATCTTAGCCATCCTTGCATTGACCTTTCTCCGCCGTGATCTTTCAACGGCCTTTGGTTTGTTCGCTCCTTTCCATACCGCTCGCGGAACTATTTCCGACCATACCAAAACCATGTGTGGGAGAAGATACGTGAAGCGCTCGATGTCCGAAGCCATTACCGTGCAAAGTTCTGCGCTCTTTCTTGTGCATAGGTCATTACCACCGGCGTGCAATACCAGTATTACAGGCCCTTTTTCCTTTATAGCGATGCTCAGCACCTCCGGGAACATTTGTTGCCATTTTAGGCCTCTGATTCCTTTCCACTTGACCTTTAGCCCTGGCAAGCCCAGGCTTAGACTGCCTGGCCGCAGTTCGGCCCTTTTCCTCGCCCAGAAGACGTACGAGTGTCCTACTATCCATACCGTGGGTTTACAAGGTCCTGTGAACATAAGATGTGTTAATAGAGCAAGTCTGGTCTTATATACCTGGCGAAGCAAGAGGATTTCCAGCGGCCCATCCTCTGCACCTCTTCTTCCGATACTCCAGACTTGGCAGCTTCAGTGGCGGCTCCTATTCGAAAGGAATGTGTACCGTATTCTGCTGGGTTAGAACCTGCTTCTTGAAGGCACCGTTTAAAAATTGCGCTAAACTGATACTTGGTGAGGGGGGACCCGTCTGAATGTGCGAGGAAGAAACTGCCCCCCTGTCTAAGGCTCGCGTAGCGCTTGACTATATTTAGCGGGCATACTGGACCGTCGGATGACTTCACGAGGACCCACGATCCCCTGCCGGAGGGGTCGCATTTGGATTTACGCACGCGGATGCGCAGAGCGTCGCCACATACCACTAAGTCGTCGTTGATTAACCCTCCTTCCGCCGCTGATTTTGACCGGGGCACTAGCTCACTAATGCGAAGTGCTCCAAAAAAGGCAATCGCGAAAGCTGCTGACAGCAGGGCTGCTTCGAATTGCGATTTGCACACTGATGGGGAAATTGCTATGATGTCGTGCAGTAGGGCCAGTGATATGGGACGACGACATTCCTGGCTAGGTTGAAGTCTTATCCAGCCTTTAACGGCCTGTTTAATGAAAAAATATTTGGTGACATCCACCCAACCCATTAGCTGGAAATAGAACGCTAGCCTGATAAGTTGTGTTGCGCAGATGTACCCGACGCGCCTCTTAGCTTAAGCCGATTTAAAAATTCTATCAAGACCTCGCATCTCGCACGGTCGCATCTGTCGACTGGCTTACCCCAAATTAATGAGCACCACTCGCCCCACGCCTTACCGTAGACTTGCCATGTCGCCGGAGTAACCGAAGCGCGGATCAGAGGCATCAATGATTGGCCACCGTGTCCCAAAGGGATGCAGGACACCGGGTGCCCAATGGCTGTGCCAAAGGAAGAAGGAGCCTGATAGCCTGCCAATCGGAAAACAGCAAAGAGTTAACCAGTCTATCATCTACATCCGACGTTACCCTGGCCCGACACCAAATGTTACGCTGTAGACATAAAAGCGCAAGGCGGCGCAAGAGAGCGAGTAGGGGGGGGGGAGAGGAAGACATGCTGTTTAAAATCTTAGCCGTCCGCGGGTATTTGGTTAGAAATCTAATGTTCGTGTTTTCCAACTGTGAACCCCAGAGCTCGACTGCCACCACCAATGCGAAAATCTCTACCAGCGCTGGGTCGCGTCCCCATCCCGCTGAGGCCCAGGACTCGGGCCAGCTAGCCTTGCACCATTGGTTTTTGTACGCTGATGCGAAACCAGCAGTGCAGTTTCCCCCCGCCTCTAGGCCTATTTCCTTGTTTGATACCTCTGGTGCCATGACGCAGGTATGGCCGTTGTAGGATCTGAGGAATGTCCTCCATACCAGCAGGTCTGCCTTTAAAAATCGATTGATTCTAATTCTATGGCCAGGCTGATTAGCACCTTTTGTTGCCAGCGATAACCGGCGAGAGAAGGCTCTGCCGACCGGCATTACGCGGCAGGCAAAGTTGAGCAAACCCAGGAGGGACTGCAGCTGTTGAAGTGTGACTTTTTTAATCTCGCCAAAGCTCTCAACCATTCGCAACGTTTTTTCCAATTTATCAGCTGGCAAGCGAAAGACCATTGCGTTATATCTATTTCTATGCCCAAAAAGGGGAGCACGTTACAGGGGCCTGTTGTTTTCTCGGGTGATAGGGTACGCCGAACTTTTTTGAAATAAATTTGAATTTTTCGAGGAGGAAGTGACAAAGTCTAGAGCCTCTTGGGCCAACGAATAAAAAATCGTCGAGGTAGTGGATTGTTGAGTTATTGCCTGTCTCATAGCGTACCACCCAGTCTAGGAAAGTACTGAAAAGCTCGAAGTAGTAACATGAGATGGAACAGCCCATTGGAAGGCACATATCGTAATAAAAGAGCTGGTCCACTCTGCAACCTAGGAGGTGGAAGCACTCGGGGTGAAACGGGTAGCAGCCGGAATGCCGATTCGATGTCCGTTTTTGCTAGCAGGGCCCCGGGACCTGCTGCGCGCACGAGTTCTACCGCCTTGTCGAATGAAGCGTAGGCTACGGCTGCCTCTTCTGGGAGGATTGCATATTAACAGATTCGCCTTTTGGGTAGGAAAGGTGGTGGATTAGCCAGTATTTTCCGTGTTCTTTTTTGGGGACGATACCCAGGGGCGAAATTCTAATGTTTTCAAAAGGGAGTGATTTAAAAGGGCCCGCCATTCTACCTAGCTCTACCTCTTTTCCGATTTTTTCTTTTAGGATCTCTGGGTGTTCGCGTGCCGACTTTAGGTTTTTTGATAGCGTTGGAATTTTACTAAGCCTGAAGGGGATGAAAAAACCGTGTTTAAAACCGTCGCGCAGCTGCAGTGCAGCTTGCTTATTGGGGTACAGGTTTAGCCAGGGCACCATTGCGGTTACGCTCACTGGGGTTCTGCTTGATATGGGCTCTGTTTGCCTCGTGGGGACATCTAGCTGCAGGGTGTCCTCCCCGCAAGCGGAGCATTCGTGTCTAAATCTACAGGACCCTTGGTAGTGGCAGTTCCCTTCGTTGAATAGCATACAGGCCCCCGGTCTTCGCACGACCACTGAATTTCGGCCTGTGGCTCCTGAGTGATTAGTGGCCGTTGATGAAAAGGGGCGTTTTTGAGACAGCATGAGTCGCAGCCACACGTCAGTCGCCTTAACCCCCCATCCTAAATCTGGATCTGGGCTAGCTGTCTACGAAAGTCCTCGTCGTATTGACTCCATGCGGAACCGCCATGGGCTTTGTAAGAGTTGTAGACTAAGTCTAGATACAAGAAAAGCTTGCAACACCGCTCGGGGTGTTTTTGGCCCATAATATACCCGAGTACCGTAAAGGCCTGTAGCCAGTTGTTCATGGTGTGTGCTACCCTTGTCTTACTGCTATCGCGCAACCGTTCCCCGGTCCACCTTTCCTTTTCTACTGTTGGCTGGTCCGCTGATAGAAGCGACCATATATCCACGTACTCGTTGCTCCAGATCTTTTTCTTTGTCTCTAGTCCTACGTGCGTGCCCAGTGGGCTGACTCCACAGTACGATTCGCTTCTACGTTGATTAGTTGCTTGGGGTGACAACCCCGTGTCAGGTGGCGCATCTGGGCGTGAGAACTGCTGAATCAGCGCCCTGACGGCTGACGCTAGCTCGGTCTCACCTACTCTGTGTGTGGTGTGGTGCTCGCCGATCGTGGATAACTCACCGCTGTCTGGTGCGGGCCGTGCGTCTCTCTGGGGTAGAGGAGCTCCGGCTCTCGCTGCAGAGCTGTCTCGCTGGTGACCGGAGGCCCAGGGAGCCGAGGATCGGACTCCCCTGCCGCTGGCTGGTGATGATGCCTGTGGCAAGGTGAGAGCGACTTCTGGGAGTCCGGCTTCCGTTGCCGGAATGAGACAGTGCGCGGATGGCTCTCCGATGCGGCTGGCAGCCGGGGATGGTGCACGTGACGGCCGATGCCTGTCGGGTGCCTGAAGCTGTTCGACTCGCTCTGAGGGTGGAAACCTGGAATACTCGTTACTAAAGCACCGGCCGGAGGTGGCTCTGCGCGGCGAGGAACACTCTCTGGCCGATGAACGGCGTGGCCGGCGTCTTCTGGCGGAGGCGTGACTGCTGCGACTCCCGGAAGCATCAGAGCGTTCCGTGGAGGATGGGGAATGCCATCTGGCGGAGCGGGACCTGCTACGTGAGCTGCGTCTGCGGTGGTAGCGGTGGCTGCGGGAATGGCGGTTGGTCTCCGTGGAGGAAGCTGAGGAGGACCTGCGGTGTCTGCGCCTTTGACCGCAGTGGCTATGGGATGCGCTGGGGACGCTTAGCTCCCGTATGCTGAGGTGAGCATGCCGGCTGGGGGACGCGAGCGGGGATGCATCGCGGGGCGCTGAGGAACGGGGCGATATGAGGAGGGGAAACGCGCTGCGTGCGATTGACCGGTCGCCGTGAGTGGGTGATGGCTGAGTCTGCGTCAGTGGGGGTGTTGGGGGTGTGTAGTGAATGGTTAACCCCTTCGTATTGCCTGCGTTACTACGTGTTTGTGTGTGACGTGGTGCGTTACACTGTGTCTGGTGCGGAGCGCGCTGCTCCGTGTGGTTGGACGGAACAGCTCGCTCTGCAGCAGCGTTCTGAGGTGTTGGGCCGGCCCGGGGTCTCCCCTAGTGGGCGGCGCTCTTGCGCCCACTGGGGAGGCGAGGCCAGCTCCCTGGGAGCATTCCCGCCTATAATTTGAGTGGGTGGGCGGTACTTGGAGGCCACGCCCCCTGTGACGCGTGTCGGGGGCGTGGCTTGGTACATGGGCGGGGTTTGGTCTGGGGTTAGTCCCGCCCCCGGCATGACGCGAGTGGGCGGGGTCGAGAAGCCGGCCTTCACTGGCTGGGCGAGGGGGGAGGCTTGGGGCCGCCCCCAGCGTGATGCGAGGGGGCGGGGCTGGGGCCGGGAAGCAGGCCGACGCTGCCTGCTGGAGCCTGCATGCTGGGGAGGCCGAGGCTGCATGGGGCCTTGCAGCCCCGAGAGAAAAAGTAGTGCTGCCCGTCGCTGCCCTCCCCCGGAGCCCGACGGCAGGACCCGACGCTGGGGGCCTGTCCCCACCCGACGGTGGACCGCCCCCCCGACCGGCAGCAAAACGGGGCGCTGGAGCCCTCCCCCGCCCCGACGGTGGGGCCGCAAACAGTAGTGTGGGCCGAGTGTTGCGGCGAGCGGATGCCGCAGTGCCCCGGCGTGTCGCAGGCCGGGCCAAGGATGAGGACGGGGCCCGCCGCAATGCCGTGCCCCCCGCGACGTGCAGGCGCTCTGGGGGCTTGGAGGAGCGTATGGAGCGCCTGCCTGAAGGGACCCCGACCCAATGACATCAGGACCCAGTACGGGAGCAGAAGGTTGGTGGAGGGACTCGGGTCTTGCCGGCCCGGGATCCTTCTGGGCAGCCGGCAGGGAGGGGACCCCGGGGCCTGAAGCAGCGGGCTCAGTTAGGAGGAGAGGAAAGGGGGACCCAGGTGAGGAGGTGACCCCAGGGCCAGGGGGGCTGGGGCCTGCCGTGTCCGGCGGTATGGGATCCCGTGCGGCCTCATGGGGCGCCGAAGGAGCCGTTGTAGGGGCCGGAGAGGGCACAGGGAGGTGAGCTCCCAGGCCAGCTAAAAGGGCTTGCACCCATGGCTCACCTTCCTGTGCTGCTCTCTGCCGCACGGCCTCGATTATGGGGTCCGACATGGTAGAAGGAGGTGGTCCGCACAACAGCTACCCGGGGTCAGCAGAAGAGAAAGAGGAAGCGCTGACCCCTGGCACCTGGATTTAACCCCCGTGGGTGTGACTGACCGACCCTCCTCCTTTTCCTATTGGTCAGTCGGATGTCCCAGTGTAGCCTTACCTGGGAGGGAATAGTGGGAGGGGGGGAACTTCTAGCACCGTTATCTGAGCATCTAGCTAGGTCTATGGGGGCTACGCAGTCAGAGACACGTTCCTTATTCAGTGCCGTGCCTGCCAAAGAAGCCTAACTTCCCATTCACTGGCAGTCCAACCTCTGGGCACACACTGATTGTAAAAGGCTTCTTGCCGTATTTTTGCGGCCCGTTTTGCGGAAGACCGTGAAAAATATGGCAAGTGTAAAAGAAGCCTATGTCGGTGAAGATTTCTGATATAACTTATGCCATTATATGGCATTAATTATAATGAATTTGTCGGGCTCCGGTTGACTACACCCCTCCTGTTAAACCCCTCTTACTTGAAAGAAGAGGGCTGACAAAAAAAAATAAAAAATTCCCAGCCTCCTTGTTTAGCTATGTGGGTCACAAAATGTACAATATTTAAATGTAAAAAAAAAGCCTGACATAAATTGCACAATGAATTCATCCCAAATTATTTCTATCAGACACTTATTAGAAGAAACACTCCAGACACAGAAGACAGAATTTCCGATGCTAGTGATTTTTCAAAATTGGCTCGGACTCAAATTAACACAGGATAATAGCAGGAGTGAGTTTATCTAGGAATAACAGAGATGAGGATTTAGGAATTGCAGAGTCTGAGGCTCAAGAACTACCCCAGGAAAATGAGCAGGCAATCCTTCTTCAGCAGCGGGGTCTCAGCAGGCCCATAATGGAACTCGAGGTGGCAAAGGTACTGGATAAAAAACTTAAACTCCTGTATTTAGATTTTAGGGTACATCTACAGAAAGGGCACTGATGTCAGTGCAATGGTGCGTCATATCCCTCACGCACAACTTTGATAGTTGAGTGAGGTTATCCTATACAGACCAATATATTCACATGACTATTCAACTTTCTATGGAGATGGTAATATTATAGAGCTGAGTGAATTAATTTGAGGTGAAATTCACCTTGAATTTGACAAAAAATTCAGATCCACCTGAATTAGTTATTTTGTGATTCGCAAAGGGACGAATCCAGCAAAATGGTGACCAGCTGGCCACTAATTTTCTGGATTATAGAGAATTGGGAAGAGATTAAAAACTAAAAATAAATACTCTCCTTGACCCTCCCCATACCATGCCACCACTGCCAACCTTCCGTTTGGATCGTCGCTCTTCCATATTAGTTTTTGAATAACCCTTTCCCAATGTATCCTATTCACATTGAATTTTCCCCCCATTGAGTGAATCTGCCCAAAACAAATTTCAGGAGATTCCTTCAACTCTATAAAATTGTAACATTAATTTCACAGCAGGCTGTGTTAACCTGCAATGCTGAACCTAAAAATACAATATTTGACAAATTCCTTTTTATTTTTAACCACGATAAAATAAAAACTGCTGGCAAAATGAAATATATGAATGTAAATTAAGCAGTAAAGCCCAATAAAATATTTTTTTCTTATTCCAAATACTTTCAGATATCAAGTGGAAGATGTCGTGCCTCTATACCAGACAAAGCCAGACCAGGCAGAACTAACTTGTTAAGCAGTATCAAAAAAGAAAGCTCAGACAAAGCAGATATTGAAGCGCTGAATATTGGCCAAATTCCTGGACACGGGGGAATCTGAGATAAGTATATTACCAGCCAGTATGTAACACTGAGAGGAAGGGCTAGACAATGGGAAACTGTTTCAACAAACCCTTCACTTCTGTATCCTGTGTCAGCTGATTAAAAGGTACCCTATAATATCGTATGGTCTTAAATATATGCATGGATCTTAGCATATACACTTTGTTGCATTCATTGCACCCGACACACATAACACTTTATAGGTGTTTATTACAAATTATGGCAATTGATAACGATAACAGAACAATGTGAACTGTGTGTGTTACAAACTTCTTTAAGGGAATTCACAGGTTGAGCAGAAAGTCAAACAACTGGACAGTGGGCATCATTGGAGGATGGCCATGATGCGCCCTGTCCCAATGGCAGAAATTGAGCGCAGCAGATCGCAATTATGATTGTGTTTTCTTCCTTCATTACTTATCACTCTACAATTATCTGGATGTGTATTATTTTTATTTTGACCTCATTGATCAATGACACCTATATTATTTTTCAGACCACACATAAGCGTCATATGTTGATCTTGGATCTAAGTATATAGATGTTTATATGTACAGTCATGGCCGAAAGTGTTGACACCCTTGAAAGTGTTCCAAAAAATGAAGTACTTCTCCCAGAAAATTATTGCAATTACACATGTTTTTTATACACCTGTTTATTTCCTTTGTGTGTATTGGAACAACACAAAAACAGGGAAAAAAGGAAAATTGGACATAATTTGAAACAAAACCCCCACAATAGGCAGAAAAAAATTGTTGGCACCATTAACTTAATGTTTGTTTGCACACCTTTTGGACTGAATAACTGCAATCATTCGCTTCTTATAACCATCAACAAGCTTCTTACACTTCTCAAATGGAATTTTGGACCACTTGTCTTTTGCAAACTGCTCCAGGTTTCTCATATTTGAAGGATGCTTTCCACCAACAGCAATTTTAAGATCTCTCCACAGGTGTTCAATAGGATTAAGATCCAGACTCATTGCTGGCCACTTCAGAACTCTCCAGTGCTTTGTTTCTATCCATTTCTGGGTGCTTCTTGAAGTATGTTTGGGGTCATTGTCCTGCTGAAAGACCCATGATCTAGAATGAAAACCCAGATTTTTTTGACACTAGGCACTACATTGCGACCCAAAATCTTTTAGTAATCTTCAGATTTCATGATGCCTTGCACACGGTCAAAACACCCAGTGCCAGAGGCAGCAAAATAAAAAACAAAACATCTTTAAACTTCCACCATATTTGATTGTAGGTACTGTGTTCGTTTCTTTGTAGGCCTTATTCAGTTTTCAGTAAACAGTAAAATTATGTTTTTTTCCAAAAAGTTCTATCTTGGTCTCATCTGTCCACAATATGCTTTCCCAGAAGGATTTTGGATTACTCACATACATTTTGGCAAACTGCAGTCTAGTTTTATTTAGTCTCTGTGTCAGCAGTGGTGTCCTCCTGGGTCTCCTGCCATAGTGTTTAATTTCATTCAAATGTCAACAGAAAGTTTGCACCTACACTGATGTACCCTGAGCCTGCAGGACAGCCTGAATTTCTTTGGAACTTGATTGGGGCTGCTTATCCACCATCCAGACTTTCCTGTGCTGCAACCTTTAATAAATTTTTCTCTGCCATCCACATCAGAGAGATTTGCTACAATGTTGTGGGTTGTAAACTTCTTGATTATGTTGCGCACCATGCACAAAGGAACATCAAGATCTCTAGACATGGACTTGTAGCCTTGAGATTGTTGATATTTTTCAACAATTTTGGCTATCAAGTCCTCTGACAGTTCTCTTTTTTCTGTTCTCCATGCTTAGTGTGGCACACACAGACACACCATGAAAAGATTGAGTCAACTTCTCCCTTTTTATCTGGTTTCAGGTGTGATTTTCATATTGCTCACACCTGTTACTTGCCACAGGTAAGCTGGAAGGAGCTTCACATGCTTGAAACAAAGTTGTTTTCCCACAAATTTGGAAAGGTGCCAACAATTTTGTCCCTCCCATTTTTCGGATTTCGTGTGAAATTATGCTCAATTTGCATTTTTCCTCAGTTTTTTTGTGTTGTTCCAATACACACAAAGGAAATAAATATGTGTATAACATGTGTAATTGCAATAATTTTCTGGAGAAAGAATTAATTTTATGGAACAATTTCAAGGGTGCCAACACTTTTGGCCATGACTGTGTTGTTCTCTGCTATATGCTCATTTATGTTTTTCATTCACTTTATATATATCTATTCTGTTACAACTTATCTATATACTCTTTTTTCCTTTATCCATGTATGTGTAAGGAAGTGACAGGAACCTATGCGACCTCTTTTTGATAAATGTGTGTATTGTTGTGAAACTTGTAATGTAATGTAATGTTTGATATGTGTCTATGCTGTGTTTGCCTGGTTCTAATGTGCACTATTGAAATGTATGTACTGTCTTATGTCTAATGTGTGTCATGTGTAGAGTTAGGGAAAGTAAATTGTTAATTTTGTGGGCTGTGCCAGTAGCAGAAAGGAGGGAGGAAGCTGCTCTTCCCAGTCAGTAGCCCGGGCACCTTGGCCCAGGGCAGACATACATCTACAGACATAGCATTGCCAGACTCCCACTTGGGAGAGATCTGTTGCCCCGAACTCAAGGACTTAAGGATTAAAGGACCACAACATGGGCCCAGGACTTTGGAGGGGCCCCCCGCTGAAGGGACTATAAGTTTCCAGATACCAGCGAGTGGACTACTGCTAAACTTCGGCTACTGCAGCTATTGTGGGTACGGCTGTGGACAGTGTCAGAGAGAGAGAGCAGGAAGCCAGTGTTGTACTTGTCTTTTTCATCACTGTTTTATTAAAAGTTATTCCCTGTTGACTACAGCTGCATTCTTGGACTTCAATTGTCTGGACTACTGTGCCCAGAGGAAGAAAAGGTAACCTGTGGAGGGACTGTGTCAGTCCTTTGTTTCATGTGCAAGGGGCCGGGGTGTCTTCGGACTGTGTTTTGTGGGTGAGCTCGCTCAGGACTACCACCCCGGTCGCCCTTGTTACATATGTATATAGTGTTTTTTCATGTACTCCAATTTGTTTATTGGGTTATTCAATTTTATGAACTTATTTAGTTCTTTTAATACTTCTGTAGCGACTGTTTGAGAAAGATTCAATTAATCCAAACATCACAAGTCGCAACCAAGAAGCACTCTATGTCTCCAATTTTGTGTGTATCACTGGAAAAAATTCTGCATTTTTGCCTGAATCAAGCATTCAGTGAATATTTCTACAATATTATATAACCCTGCCTTTACATATTGAATCCTGACCTCCTATGTTCCCTTTCATCATCAATGTATAATAATGCCACATTCACTCAGAATTGTTTTCCTGCATGATATCGCTATTTATTATGGTCTGGTAGATAATTCTAAGCACAACGGTCATTGCACAGTAATTTGGAAAACTGTATTGGATACCACATAATCATTTCCTTATGTCTAGCGTTGCCAATTTCACTGCAATTTATCTCCATTGGCTTCTCCAAAGTGTATAATTCAGGAATTAATAACTACTTTATAGATTGTGTTGCAGATAGCTACGGCTTTTTATTTTTGGCATGATACGATGTAGTGACTACTTTATACCGTAGCATTTCATTAAAAAAAATCATGGAATTTTGCCAGGAATTCATTGTTATGAGAAAATTAAACTGTGCAAATCACAATCTGGGCCAGCAGATCAGGCTGCAAAGCTTTTCATACTTGTTGCTCTGTCAGTGTCACTGACTGCATTGACCAGCAGATGGCACTACATAGCTTTCAATATTTCTTTACTCTCTTCCACAAGTGACCAAGGAAAGCAGACATATCAGTGAAAAAGTAGTAGGATGTCCTAAAAGCTTAAAGAAATGCAGATTTAGATAGCACTTAGTGGCACGCAACAACAATCTTCTCTGGTTGCACCAAAATGACACATTCCGATAGCTTCTTTAGATGCACGGTGGGCACAGTTTTCATGCAAGAACCATCCGCTTTGCTTGGACAATTAAACACAGCAGAATTTCTGTGGAAAGAAATGCAGCAGAAAACAAACACAGCATTTACGCATGAACACAGACTAAGCGTCAGGCAAAGTGAATGTGATCTCATGAAAACTTGTGCCCTTTGTGCACATAAAGATGCTGTTGAATTGTGCAGTTTTGATGTGTTTTTCCTCTAGAGGCTTCTATGTAGAGCTTGAAAAAAAACGCATGTAAAAAAAAACATTGTTCCATTAACAAGTGCGTCAATGCTTTCCTGTAATATAAAAAAAAAATAAAAAATGCGGCTTCAAATCCACACCAAAAATATCAAATAAGGGGCAAAAGGCATAAAAAATGCAGAAAAGATGCAATAATCATAGAAGATTATTATGTGGTGTGGACACCTGCAGAAAATATGCACATAAAAGACAACAGAAAAAGAAAACACAGAATTTCAGCGTTACATTTTTGTTACATTTTATATGGGTTTAATGAAGGGAAAAAAATAACCAATCTCAACTTTTTGCACCATTTAACGATGACTGTAAATAGTCTGTTTGCTGTGTTATACGGGTTCTTACGATACAGAGATACCAAATATGTCTGTTATTTGCTGACTTGTGATTTTTTTTACGTGCATTAAAAATATCATTATTATAATTTATTCAGATTTTTATTTTCCCTCTGGAATACATGTACATAGAAATATACTGTTATATAGAGATGTATCTCTATGTACTAGTACAATCTGTCTGTAATTTAACAGAAGACACTGCACATTCAAGTAGATAAAATTATCTTACACTTGTCAGTGCAGCATGTGGCTGATAGCTTTTGCTGGTGCTTCCAATGTTGCAGGTTGGGTTTTCCAAAAGAATTGTTTATTTAATTGAATTGAATGGAAGTATAAACATTACAAAGAGATGCTGGCCCTGCCCCCCCAGAGTCAAGGGAGGAGGAAGAACTATGGAGTAATGA
This sequence comes from Oophaga sylvatica, assembly GCA_033576555.1. Taxonomy (NCBI): domain Eukaryota; kingdom Metazoa; phylum Chordata; class Amphibia; order Anura; family Dendrobatidae; genus Oophaga; species Oophaga sylvatica. The sequence continues at coordinate 204,132,391 of JARQOD010000006.1, read as the reverse complement.
AGTCAACATGGCTTTGACCTCCCAGGACAACTCATCTAAATCGGGACAAGTCCGTTGGATTCAGTGGTGTAACTAGAATCTGATTGGCCCTGTTGCAAAATTTAGACAAGAGCCACCATCTGCATGTTGGTCAGATGTATGGGCTCTTGTATTGTTCTAGATACTATACAATACGATACGATACACTTCATTGATCCCGAGGGAAATTATGGTATCACAGCAACGTTACAACAGCATTGCAACAAAACATTACAAACAGCATTACATAGAGTAATTACTAGACACATATCTTGCACTTGACTAACCACAATAGTAACAAACAAAGGTACACAAATCTCTAATCATTTCCATTAGTGCGCCAGTCCTAGGTCGTAGCCATCTTTCACCCTTAGTGAATTGTTATAGATCCCCATAGCGGTAGGCACAAACTATTTCCTAAATTTCTCCTTGCACCTTGGAAGGATTAGACGGCTGCTGAATGTGCTCTTTTGCTTCAAGAACAGCTCGTATACAGGGTGTGTTATATTGTTCATTATAACCCTGCACTTCTTTTGAATTCTAGAGACATAGAGACATACCGTACGTGTTCACCCTCCATGTAGTAATGTCCCCATCCTAGCACCTTCCTGCAATAATATCTCCCACCCTGGCCCCCTCTTGTAATAATGTCACCTGTCCTGGCCCCTTCCTGTAATAAAGTCTCCCATCTTGGCCCCTTTCTATACTTTCTATTACAATTCCCACTGATCCTTTTCTGTAATAATGCTCTCCATCCTGGGCCCCTTCTTGGTATAATGTCCCCTCTCTGAGACCCTTTCCTTTTATACTGTCCCAAAACCTTAGTCCCTTCCAGTAATAATGTCCCCATCCTAGGCCACTTGCTGGTATAATGACACTTGTCCGGGGCCACTTACTGTAAAAAATGTTCAGCATACCAAGATATTTTGTACAATTGTATGCTCCCCCAGCTATGTTTGGAACATTATTTGAGAAGGTGTATGAAATGTATAGTATATGCACATACCAATTTTAAAGATGGTAATATATATAGGAGAGGAAAAATTAGATTCAGCCTCTTGTCCACAATTCCAAGAGATGTTTAAAATTATGAATTCTTTATTTTTCCAAAGTTAAAATATAATCATTTCAAAAAGTATTTTTCTTTCTGGGTTGCATGCACATGCAGGAAAAATGTATAAAGAATGGGAAGAACATATATATATAATATATATACACAAATATATATATATATATACTCCAGTATGGTCACCGCCAATAACCCACAAAAAACTAGCTGAAACTACCAATCGTTTATACAGGCCGACTGGCACCCGACATGCAGCGTATGACTTCTGGGGTGCGGTTTAAAATGCTAGAAGAACAGAGCTATTACATTTTATATATTTAATCCCCAAAAGTAGGCAGTGTTTATAAAAAATATACAAAGATGTTACAAAATGGGAGCAAAACAATACGGTATATACAATCACATGAAGTAAGCGAGATAACAAATGAAAAAGTACTAAACCCATGTTACGGAGCCACAGAGTACTGTGTCTTCCAGAACTGACAAATGACAAAACCCCAAACTCTGATTTTTATTAGATCAAAGTTTTGCCCACATACCTCTCCTTGGTGAACTCATATAGGTGGTTGGTCGTGGGATGCGCTAGAGCTTTACAAGATTATACGATCCTCAACTTTCAGAATATCTTCGCCCCATGGAGGTCCCAGGCAAGAGATATTGCTGTCATGTTTCCTATCATAATTTTACCTTTTTATAGAGATGAATCATGGCAAGGATCGCATCGTCCATCTGACCGATACTAAGTTGCAGGTATTCAGCCGGCCTCACGGTAATGTAAGTGAATGCATTATGTTCATTCCTTCGCTATGACGCTAAAAATATATCTCCAAAACAATATCAGATGCAAACCCCAATATTCATCACTGACCACTGGCTCCAGAGTGTCTGACATAATTCTTTTGAACAGAGGAAGCCCCTGCACTTCTTTGCATCTGCGTATACGAATCCTATACTTGGTGGCTGGCTCTCAGAGCAGATCTCATGTTGTAATTACCTGGTCACTGCAGGAAGTCACACTTCAATGGAGGATAAAGTGTCAGCTCTCTCTCACTTCACTAGTTATAATTAATCCCATATTTCAATGTGAGGGTGATATGTCCCCTCTTTGGAGATGTCTTTATGGATTTTAAATTTTTTCTGTATGACACCTCTCCTTTTAGGGGTGGCATGGTAGACTGATTTACAGATTGTCTCCCAAGCCCACCTCACGGCACACCCTCCCTGGTTCTCACAATATCGTCTACTTCTTGGACTTGTAGATGGACTTTTCCATGAGGTCACTAAGCTCCTCAAGATTGGAATCTACACTCCCTGACAGAAGTTATGTCGCTTATCCATGTTATGCAAATAAAAGTTTATAACCTGACGTTAAATTCATCCATTGGTTGTATAATTTATTCTATTGAAAGCTGAAACCCCCAGAAATGTGGTTTAGGTTAAGAAAATAAATTGGCATCAATGCAGAAATATTGATCATTTAATGGACAGAGAATGGTCAGATTTTGGCAAGACAAAAGTTTTGTCGCCTGGTCATATAATGCACCCAATCCTAGTTTACATCCTCACCTGTGCTCAGTAAATCATCGGTTAAATAGTGGGTGTGTATAAAAAGAAACCCACCCTAGACCTTCACTTGAACTGCAATTTGAGCTTTGACAACATGCCAAAAATCCACCCTGCGACCAAAGCCTGGATTATCAAGAGGCTGAAGACCAGATCCACTGCAGAGGTGGCTGGCACCTTTAATGTGTCTCAGCATCAAGTACAAAGAATTAAAAAAAGATTAGAAGAGACTGGAGATGTGTTTGACAAGCCCAGGTCCTGCAGACTCCAAGACAACTGCTCAGGAGGAACGTTTGTTGGCTAGAAAATCCAAAGCAAGCCCCTCTTCCACTGCAGCAGAGCTCCAACAGGCCTGGTCACCTCAAGTCCCTGTGTCAACTAGAACAGTTTGTAGGATTCTGTCTCGAAATGGCCTCCATGGTCGAATCAGTGCCCTGAAGCCAGCACTAAATAAAAGGCAAATAAAAAAACGTGTGGCATTTGCAAAGTCCCACAGTCTGCTAAACAGATGGATGCTGGAAAAGTGGCAGAAGGTGGATTTCTCTGATGAATCTTCAGTAGAATTACACCACAGCCACAGCAAATACTGCAGGCGACCTACTGGAGCCCGTATGGATCGAAAATACACCCAGAAAACAGATAAATTTGGTGGCGGAAAGATCATGGTCTGGGGTTACATTCAGTATGGGGGTGTGCAAAACATTTGCAAAGTGGAAGGCAATATCAATAGCCTAAAATGTCAAAAAGTATTAGCTACCTCATATTCCAAATCATAAAAGGGGTCAAATTCTGCAGCAGGATGGTGCTCCATCTCATCCATCCATCTCTACAACAAAGTTCCTCCAAGCAAAAAAGATCAAGGTGCTCAAGAGACTGGCCAGCCCAGTCACCAGACATGAACATCATTGGGTATGTTTGGGGTAGGATGATAGAGGAAGCTTGGAAGACAAAACCAAAGAATCTAGATGAACTCTGGGAGACAAGTAAGACTGCATTCTTTGCTATTCCTGATGACTTCATTAATAAATTGTATGAATCATTGTTGAACCGCATGGATGCAGTCCTTCAAGCTCATGGAAGTCACACAAAATATTAAATATGACTCTAATAGCACCACAACTTCATTCACCAATGTTATGCAACATGTATTTGTATTTTAAGTTAGTTATTTTGGTTGAATATCACATAACTTTCTGTGGGCGACAAAACTTTTGACTAGCCAAAATCTGACCATTCTGTGTCCATTAAATGATCAATATTTCTGCATTGATGCCAATTTATTTTCTTAACCTAAACCACATTTCGGAGGGTTTCAACTTTCAAAAGAATAATTTATACAACCGATGGATGAATTTAACGTCAAGTTATAAGCTTTTATTTACATAACATGTACAGTATAAGCGACATAACTTCTGTCAGGGAGTGTAAGCGCAGTCTGAAACTCCTGGCCAGAGGTAGACTGAAGCAATGTTAAGGACCCAACCTCACAAGAACTCTCTGAAACTTGTTCTGGGTCAGTAACTGGTCATGTTATCCTGATGGATGATGAGGGCCCAGAAGGCAGCACGTTACTTGCATTCTGGGCACTCTGACTGCGGGTGACAGCGGCTATGTAGGCAGTCTACCTGGGGATAACAACACTTTTTCATCACCCTAACAGTGCGTAACACTTTCCCATCACCCCGACAGGTTATATGTATCACTTTTCAATCACCCTGACAGACTGTAGGCAACAATTTCCCACCAACCTTACAGGCTGTGGATAACACATTCCCATCACCCTCACAGGCTAACACTTTCCCATCACATTGATGGGCTGTAACATTTTTCCCTCACCCTGACAGGCTGTAGACTGTGTTCCAAATTATTATGCAAAAATTGTTTAGCAGTGATAAGGTAAGAATTTTTTGTTTCTCAGTTAAACTCATTGATGGTGATGTGTGTCAGGGCTCTTTATAGCACTGTAAGCAATTGCAGACACCTGTGCTAATTAGTTTGGCAGGTGTTTCCAATGCAAGGCAAGACTACTTAAGAAGGCTGTCCCACATTATTAAACAGCCTACATTTTCTGCCAAAATGGGAAAGAAAAAGGAGGTGTCGGCTGCTGAGAAGCAACAAATTGTGGAGTGTTTAGGTCAAGGCATGACTACAATCAACATTGCCAAGACACTTCATCGAGATCATCGCACAATCAAGAGGTATGTAGCTGATTCACAGTACACACGTGTGCGTGCTGATAATGGAAAATTGAGGACTCTTTCCTACAGGCAATTACTTCAGGTTAAAAGAGCAGCGGCAAAAAAGCCTTGTCATAGCAGCAGACAAGTTTTTGAAGCTGCTGGTGCATCCAACGTCCCCCGAACAACAAGATGCAGGCTCCTTCAGAGGTTTGCAGCTGTACGTAAGCTATCCTGTCGACCTACTCCATCCACTGCACACAAGCAGAAACGGCCCCAGTGGGCCAAACAATACATGAAGACTGACTTCAAAACTGTTTTGTTCACCGATGAGTGCCGTGCAACGCTTGATGGTCCAGATGGATGGAGTGGAGGATTGCTGGTTGATGGACACCCCATGTAAACACGGCTACGGCGCCAACAAGGAGGAGGTGGAGTAATGTTTTGGGCTGGAATAATGGGGAGAGAGATTGTCGACCCCTTTAGGATCCCTGAAGGGGTAAAGATGAACTCCATAGTGTATGTTGAGTTTCTCAAGCAGCACTTCCTGCCATGGTTCAAGAAGAAGAACCGTGCATTCCGCAGCAAGATCATTTTCATGCATGATAATGCACCGTCTCATGCTGCACATAACACATCTGCATCTCTGGCTGCTATGGGCATAAAAGGGGACAAACTTATGGTGTGGCACCCATGCTCCCCTGACCTCAACCCCATTGAGAACCTCTGGAGCATCATCAAAAGGAGTGTCTATGATGGCGGGAGGCAGTTCACATCTAAGCAACAGCTCTGGGAGGGTATTCTGTCCTCATGCAAAACAATTGAAGCAGAAACCATCCAAAACCTGACAAATTCAATGGACGAGAGAGTTCAGAAGCTCCTTTCAAACAAGGGGTCCTATGTGGAAATGTAACATCACCTAGAATAAAGTTTTGAGTTGAAAACTGTTTGATTTCAGTTTGTAATAACCTGCTAATGCTTATACAGTCATGGCCAAAAGTTTTGAGAATGACACAAAATATATATTTTCACATGATCTGCTGCCCTCTGGTTTTTATGTGTGTTTGACAGATGTTTTTATCACAGACAGAAATATAATAATTGCAAAAATATGAGTAACAAAAGCTTATATTGACAGTTAGAATGAGTTAATGCAGCAAGTCAATATTTGCAGTGATGACCCTTCTTCTTCAGGATCTCTGCAATTCTCCCTGGCATGCTCTCAATCAACTTCTGGACCAAATCCTGACTGATAGCAGTCCATTCTTGCACAATCAATGCTTTCATTTTGTCAGAATTTTTAGGTTTTTGTTTGTCCACCCGTCTCTTGATGATTGACCACAAGTTTTCAATGGGATTAAGATCTGGGGAGTTTCCAGGCCATGGGCCCAAAATCTCTATGTTTTGTTCCCTGAGCCATTTAGTTATCACCTTTGCTTTATGGCAAGGTGCTCAATCATGCTGGAAAAGGCATTGTTGATCACCAAACTGCTCTTGGAGGGTTGGGAGAAGTTGCTCTTGGAGGACATTCTGGTACCATTCTTTATTCATGGCTGTGTTTTTAGGCAAGACTGTGAGAGAGCCGATTCCCTTGGCTGAGAAACAACCCCACACATGAATGGTTTCAGGATGCTTAACAGTTGGCATGAGACAAGACTGGTGGTAGCGCTCACCTTGTCTTCTCCGAATGAGGCGTTTTCCTGATGTCCCAAACAATCGAAAAGGGGATTCATCAGAGAAAATAACTTTACCCCAGTCCTCAGCAGTCCACTGCCTGTACCTTTTGCAGAATATCAGTCTGTCCATGATGTTTTTTCTGGAGAGAAGTGGCTTCTTTGCTGTCCTCCTTGAGACCAGGCCTTGCTCCAAGAGTCTCCGCCTCACAGTGCGTGTAGATGCACTCACACCTGCCTGCTGCCATTCCTGAGCAAGCTCTGCACTGCTGGTAGCCCGATCCCACAGATGAAACACTTTTAAGAGACGGTCCTGGCGCTTGCTGGTCTTTCTTGGGCGCCATGAAGCCTTTTTGGCAACAATGGAACCTCTCTCCTTGAAGTTCTTGATGATGCGATAGATTGTTGACTGAGGTGCAATCTTTCTAGCTGCGATACTCTTCCCTGTTAGGCCATTTTTGTGCATTGCAATGATGACTACACGTGTTTCTTTAGAGATAACCATGGTTAACAGAAGAGAAACAATGATGCCAAGCACCAGCCTCCTTTTAAAGTGTCCAGTGGTGTCATTCTTACTTAATCATGACAGATTGATCTCCAGCCATGTCCTCATCAACACCCACACCTGTGTTAATGGAGCAATCACTGTAAAGAGGTTAGCTGGTCCTTTTAAGGCAGGGCTGCAATGATGTTGAAATGTGTTTTGGGGGATAAAGTTCATTTTCTAGCCAAATATTGACTTTGCAAGTAATTGCTGTTAAGCTGATCACTCTTTATAACATTCTGGAGTATATGCAAATTGCCATTAGAAAAAGTGAAGCAGTAGACTTTGTAAAAATTAATATTTGTGTCATTCTCAAAACTTTTGGCAATGACTGCAATTTCAAAAATGACCGTTTTTTTTGTTCTTTATTAAAATGAAAAGGTTGAAAACTCTGCTGTGCATAATAATTTGAAACATGCATTTTGAGTGCAGTTTGAGTGTTTTATTTTTTAAAAAATATACTGTTGTCATAGGCAGTTTGTACAAAAACCTTTCAATTGTACTCTAATAGTTATTTGACTGGAAAATTACAATGACTGCAATTCATATAGGTAATTTGAGAAAATCTGAGAAAATATTATTTGCATAATAATTTGGAACACAGTCTAGATAACATATTTCCATTATCCTAACAGGCTGGTGATAAAACTTTCCTGGCCTCCACTGATACCTCAGGTGCAATGCTAATCATGGGGCAGCTACCACTGGCAATGTCAAAGTCCGTTATGACACTGGTCTGCTGCATACGACCACCTTCTTTATGATCCCTGTGCCTGTTCCCATCGGCATTACAACAGATGCTTGCTCCTTTTAGGGGATCCTCAGCAACATCACTGCCCAGCATGACATAGCTGAGTTCTCCCATACAATGAAACACATTATCATTATGCATAACATTAACATTCAAGTAATCGACATTTGAATCACATGAAGTGCCAGATGTGAGAGGGTTGTCAGTAACATATTGAGTGAACAACTATCCCAGATCAGTCCCCAGTAAAACTTTTGTGAGGAAGTTCTTGAACATCCCCACTTCCCTTAACCCCCTTCCTGTACCCCAGTTAAGGAATACCGGGGCCATCGGTAAAGGTTGGTGAAAACCCCCAAACCTGGAGACAGTAAGGGTCTTCCCAGGAATAAATTCTTCAGGGAATACAAATTCAGGATGGATGAGGGTTCATTCTGCATCGATGTCCTTGAGCCACACAGTGACGATGTCGTCCACAGTTACCGGCTGCAAGTTTTCACGGGCCTTTCTAACCACCCGACCCACAAAAAGAACTGCTACATTAGCTCCCTCTCACGTGAGGTTGCTCTACTGCCTCTCTGGGCAGGTGATCCTAATATATCCAGTTCGGTTGAGGTATATCACCGGTGGGAGTCAGATGCAGGCCAGGTGCTGGAAGATGGAGCAAGACTGATTGGCAAGGGCATTGGTTGTTGGCTTACCTCATTTCGAACTCATGACAACTGATTTCCGCACCTTAGGTTTATGGCTGGCCTCATAGGTATCAGCAATCTGTGTGGCCTTGGTGGCTCCTGGCCCATCACAAATGGTCGCACCTCAAATGGGCAAAAATGAAGACATTGGTTCTTCACCATCAAGTCCTTCAATTCCTCCAAGATGGTAACTGATAGTCCCTGGACCCACTGCTCGAAGTTGGTTCTGAGCCCATCCACCACATCACCATAGCTGTCGTAAGGTCCACGTTGAAGGGTCCGGAACTTTTTGCAGTATTTTTCTGAAGTTAACCAATATTTCCTTATCAGCGCCAGATTGATGGCATCATAGTTTCTATCTTGTTCTTAAGGGAGAGTGGCAAAACACCTTCAGTGCTTTGCCCCATATCCCTGGGGGTAAATATCATGTCCACTTGTCATCAGGCAACTGGTACTGTCTGCAGGCCTTTTCAAACCCCCTCAAAAATGTGTCCTGATTTGCATCCTTGTCCATGACAGGAAAATGCTTGGGAGGGGGTTTAAAGGTTTCACAAAGGAGGGAAAGGCGGCACTCTCTGTTCCATAAAAAACACTTTTTATTGAAGAATCTTTAAAACATAGATGCAGGAGGGTGCAGGCTTGATAGACAGACGATGGCCGTTTCACGAGCGAAGGTGCTTCAACAGATCCAGGCACCCTCAACATGTGGCAAAGCACCCAGAGTTCCCGAAAAAATGGAAGGTGTGTGCGGATGTCCTCTCATGTTTGTTTTTCTCTTTTGTACATTGTTGTTATTTAGGAGTAGTCTAAGGGGCGCATGCATTGTGGGGGCGCATGCATCCCAGAAGTTAAGCATCACAGAAGAAAAGCATCTTGAAAACGGCAGTTATTCATGGCAAAGAATTAACATTCATCTTCTCTCTTCACACAGGTAACCAAATCATTCATCCTCTGAATTGATCCTCTCTGCATGTATGCACTCCATTCATTGTCAGCAAGCAGCTGAATGACACAAGCCCCTTCTGTCTTGCATGTGGAAATATATAGCAATGGTAACCAAATCATTCATCCTCTGAATTGATCCTCTCTGCATGTATGCACTCCATTCATTGTCAGCAAGCAGCTGAATGACACAAGCCCCTTCTGTCTTGCATGTGGAAATATATAGCAATGGTAACCAAATCATTCATCCTCTGAATTGATCCTCTCTGCATGTATGCACTCCATTCATTGTCAGCAAGCAGCTGAATGACACAAGCCCCTTCTGTCTTGCATGTGGAAATATATAGCAATGGTAACCAAATCATTCATCCTCTGAATTGATCCTCTCTGCATGTATGCACTCCATTCATTGTCAGCAAGCAGCTGAATGACACAAGCCCCTTCTGTCTTGCATGTGGAAATATATAGCAATGGTAACCAAATCATTCATCCTCTGAATTGATCCTCTCTGCATGTATGCACTCCATTCATTGTCAGCAAGCAGCTGACTGACACAAGCCCCTTCTGTCTTGCATGTGGAAATATATAGCAATGGTAACCAAATCATTCATCCTCTGAATTGATCCTCTCTGCATGTATGCACTCCATTCATTGTCAGCAAGCAGCTGAATGACACAAGCCCCTTCTGTCTTGCATGTGGAAATATATAGCAATGGTAACCAAATCATTCATCCTCTGAATTGATCCTCTCTGCATGTATGCACTCCATTCATTGTCAGCAAGCAGCTGAATGACACAAGCCCCTTCTGTCTTGCATGTGGAAATATATAGCAATGGTAACCAAATCATTCATCCTCTGAATTGATCCTCTCTGCATGTATGCACTCCATTCATTGTCAGCAAGCAGCTGAATGACACAAGCCCCTTCTGTCTTGCATGTGGAAATATATAGCAATAGTAGGCACTCCATACTTCTGATTGCTGCCAACCACTGCTGTACCATTTTGCAACATAGTTTAATGTGCCTGGTAAAACTTTAGTATAATTTATTTTTTGCACTGTGCTTAATACTTACTGCTGTGTATTCGTGTGACTGGGGCCTCTGTAGATGCTATCAGGTGGAAAGTGCTATAATATATAGATGTTGCCAGGTCTAGTGCCTTTGATGATCTAACCACCCCCTGGTGTGCTGGCCCCAGCTGGCAAATTATCCCAAAGCAGCTCCCACAATCACACTTTCCTGACCCTATAGTGTGGACTATATATTTAGGAGTAGTCTAAGGGGCGCATGCATTGTGGGGGCGCATGCATCCCAGAAGTTAAGCATCACAGAAGAAAAGCATCTTGAAAACGGCAGTTATTCATGGCAGTTAATCAGGGCTGGAATCAGGTACCCCACACTTTGCCTTATTTTTCATTATGTACTTTATCTATTTCCTCCTGTGTTCCCTTGCCATCCACATTCACCGCCCCATCCCCCCTCCATCACGACTCATACACATCAGCCCCTCTATCCTTCCCTCTCCCATGTACAGCTCCCATGCACTCCTCACCTTCCTGAAAAACCTCAGCCCATCTTGCCCAAACACATCACAGAAAAAACCTACTTACAATTCCAACAGCTACCTGCTCTTTATCTTCCTACTCCTACTGATTTCAGGGGACATCTCCCCCAACCCTGGTCCACCATCCCCCAACCTCAATCCCTACCCTACCTCATACCGAAACCATAATAATCTTATTAATATTACTTGCACTCCCTCATCTCCTTCTTTCAATTGTGCCCTCTGGAATCCACGGTCTGCATGCAACAAGCTATCCTTCCTGCACAACTACTTTCTGAACCACTCTCTTAATCTGTTGGCCCTCACTGAAACCTGGATTCAGGATTCTGACACTGTCTCCCCTGCTGCCATTTCCTATGGTGGTTTACAGTTCTCCCATTCCCCGAGACCCACAAACAGACATGGTGGTGGAGTTGGCATACTCCTGTCCCCACAATGCACTTTCCAGGTCATCTCCCCAATTCCATCACTCTCATTCCCTTCTTTTGAGGTCCACACCATCAGGCTCTTCCATCCCCTCTCCCTCAGAGTAGCGGTCATATATCGGCCCCCAGGCTCACCCACCCAGTTCCTTGACCACTTCTCAGCCTGGCTGCCGCACTTCATGTCCTCAGAACTACCAACCCTTATCCTTGGAGACTTCAACATCCCCATTAACAGCCCTACTTCCACATCTGCAACTCAGCTTCTATCACTAACCACTTCTCTAGGCCTCTCACAGCTTTCAACCTCTGAGACACACAAGGATGGCAACACCCTTGACCTGGTCTTTGTCCGCCTCTGTTCAATCTCCCACCTAAATAACTCGCCGCTTCCACTCTCTGACCACAACATTCTCTCCTTCACGCTCACAAATCCTCCACCACCCCAGCGCACTCCTACCTACCACACATTCAGAAATCTACAAGCCATTAACCCTCAGACACTTTCAGACTCCCTACACTCATCACTGTCCCCAATCTCCTCTTTTTCCTGTCCTGATCTGGCTGTTCATCACTACAATGACATTCTTAAAAGCACCCTTGACCAAGTAGCACCGCTCACCCTCAGAACCTCCAAACACACAGTAAAACAGCCCTGGCTCACATTGCAAACTCGACTTCTTCAGCGATGCTCTAGGAGTGCTGAACGCCTCTGGAGAAAAACCCGCACACCAGAAGACTTCATCCACTTTAAATTCATGTTAAGAACTTATAATGCTGCCCTTCACCTCGCCAAACAGACCTACTTCACCACACTGATCTCCTCACTAGCCAACAACCCCAAGAAACTTTTTGACACTTTTCACTCCCTCCTCAGGACAAAAGCACAAGCCCCTATCACAGACATTTGTGCTGACGACCTGGCCTCCCACTTTATAGAAAAAATAGATACTATCCATCAGGAAATCTGCTCTCAACCACCAAGTGCTGTGACTCCCATCCCACCCTGCATTTCCCCTGGCTCACTTTCCACATTTGATCCCATCACAGAAGAAGAAGTCTCCAGACTCCTCTCTTCCTCTCGTCCGACTACATGCACTACCGACCCTGTTATGTTTCGGTAGCTGAGGAGTGCAGGTAAAAAAGGCAATACACCAGAGCAGTTGGAATCTATGGGATTGCAGTACCCTGACTAACCACCACAACTAGAGGCAGCCGTGGAGCGTTCCTAAGTTGGTCCTAGACGCCTCGTCACAGCCTGAGAAACTAACTACACCTAAAGATAGAAATAGGAAAGCTATCTGCCCCGGAGCAGAACCCCAAAGATAATAGAAAGCCCCCAAACATGTAATGGCGGTTAGACAAGAGGAAATACTGACACAGAAAGAAAATAGTATGAGCAAACGCTGGGCCCAAACTATCTAAATAGAAAAGGATAGGAAGGGTACTTACTGCAATCCCAGAAAACCCTGAAAAACACCAACTCTACTAATTTCAAAATCACCTGAGATCACACGACCTCTACCACCTAAATTAGCTCTCTGGTGTAACAAAATCAAAACAGCAGCCACTGAAAAAACTGGAAAAAGCAAAAGAACAAAACTCAGTGGCTGAACTAAACTGAGAGGGCAGAAGCCCCCGGAGGGGACCCAGAAGGCCCCCAAAGAAGTGCAGGACAAAATGCAAAAATAAAGCAAAAACACAAAAGAAGAAAAATTCTTATCTGGTAGCAGGAGATGCAGACACGACACAGCAGGCTACAAGGAAACTGGAATGAAGGATTCAGACCAGAACAATTGATCACCGGCAACCCTGATGGGAAAATGACTCCCTTATATAAGACCAGTCAGTAACACCTGATTCCCAGTCCTCACAATCTTCACTAGTACTGCTTGTAACCACCAGAGGGAGCCTCTGCTCAGAACTCATCTCAAACCCATTCACAACACGACTCCATCCCCTCACATCTCCTCCTGTCTCTCTCTCCAGTTGTCACAACTCACTTAACTACAATCTTTAATCTCTCACTCTCCTCTGGCATTTTCCCATCCTCCTTCAAACACTCCATCATTACTCCATTACTAAAGAAACCCGCTCTCGACCCTTCCTGCACAAACAACTACAGACCGGTCTCCAATCTCCCCTTCATCTCTAAACTTTTGGAGCGCCTAGTCTACTCCCGCCTCACCCGTTACCTCTCCACTTACTCCCTCCTAGACCCTTCACAGTCCGGCTTCCGCCCCCTACATTCGACTGAAACTGCACTCATCAAAGTGACCAATGACCTTCTTACAGCAAAACGTAACGGCGACCACTCTCTGCTCATTCTACTCGACCTTTCTGCAGCTTTCGACACTGTTGACCACTGTCTCCTACTGTCTAGGCTCCAGTCACTAGGTATTAAGGACACTGTTCTCTCCTGGTTCTCCTCCTATCTTTCTGACCGCTCCTTCAGTGTTTCGTTCTCTGGCTCCACGTCATCTCCTCTTCCTCTCACTGTCGGTGTACCCCAGGGCTCAGTCCTTGGCCCCCTTCTCTTCTCTCTCTACACGGCCCCAATTGGACAGACCATCAGCAGATTTGGCTTTCAGTACCATCTTTATGCCGATGACACACAACTATACACGTCATCCCCCGACCTTACCCCCGCTGTTCTACAGAACACCACCGACTGTCTGTCCGCAGTCTCCAACATCATGTCCGCTCTCTATCTGAAACTTAACCTCTCCAAGACTGAACTCCTTCTGCTCCCGCCGTCTACTAACCTCCCTAAATCTGACATTTCCCTCTCTGTGGGCGGCACCATAATAACACCCCGGCAGCAGGCTCGCTGTCTGGGTGTTATGTTTGACACCAATCTCTCCTTCACCTCCCATATACAATCTCTTGCCCGCTCTTGCCGTCTACACCTAAAGAACATCTCTAGAATCCGCCCTTTTCTCACCATGGAAACAACAAAAACCCTCACTGTAGCATTGATCCACTCCCGCCTGGACTACTGCAACGCTCTATTACTTGGCCTCCCCATTACTCGACTATCCCCTCTCCAGTCCATCCTTAATGCAGCAGCCAGGGTCATCCATCTGGCTAATCGGTACTCGGACGCGTCCGCTCTTCGCCAGTCCTTACACTGGCTGCCCATTCATTATAGGATCCAATTCAAAGTACTGGTTCTCACCACAAAGCTCTCCACAGTGCAGCACCCCCCTACATCTCCTCCCTCATTTCTATCTATCGGCCTAACCGACTGCTGCGCTCTGCAAACGACTTTCGACTAGCCTCTGCACTAATCCGTACCTCCCACTCCCGACTCCAAGACTTCTCCCGCACTGCGCCAATCCTCTGGAATGCTCTACCCCAAGAAATTAGGACTATCCACAATTTGCATGGTTTCAGGCGCTCCCTCAAAACACATTTGTTCAGAGTGGCCTATCACATTCACTAACCAAAGTCGTTCTATGTTTAAGTGTGTATGTGTAGCCCATTCACTATCTCCATCCATGCCTCACTCCCTCAAGATGGCTGGACCATCATTGTAAATGCACCATTGTATATACACACCTGTACTTTGTATCTCCCCCACCTCATTGTAGATTGTAAGCTCTCACGAGCAGGGTCGGCTTATTTTGCTTTAATTATTGTATTGTTAACGTTGTTACCTATGACTTGTGTTTTGAAACTGTAAAGCGCTGCGGAATATGTTGGCGCTATATAAATAAAGATTATTATTATTATTATTGTTGGATTAACTCCAGATGGCGGTCTCTTAAGCCTGTAGTTCTTGTGCCTCTCGCTCCACCAGTCGCTCAGCAAGCTCACGCTGCGTTCTGCATCCACATTTGCATGTCACAGCCTTCTAGTTGCTGCAGAAAGAGTGGCAAGCAAAAGTCCACTCAACTCTGGGAGCTATGACTGCTGCTGGCCCTTTCTGACAAAAAAACCTGACTGGCACATCCAGACTAATGTGAACTAGGTGCAAACCAAGGGAAGCTACCCCCATGTAAAACATACAAAAAAAGGCTGCACTCAAGCATACTAAAGCATGACAATATGGAATACATGAAATTTAGAATAGCAATATGGCTTTGGAATATAAGGAAAAATTTGAGACGCTTAGTATAAACATTTGGCCAAACATTTTAAAGCCCACCAACCATCGTCAAGGTGGTCTCAATACTGGTGAGTCCCTGACCTAATGTGAACATACCTCTATTAGGCTGATATCTGAATTTCTGGGTGAATATGCACCTCTGTCAGCAATGCCTGCATTTATGGGTAAAGTAGGGACCTGGTGTAATTAAAATCACCACCTGGTGGGGGCGGAGTGCTCGGTCAGCAAGCTAACATTCAATAGACAAAAAAACCTGACTGGCACATCCAGACTAATGTGAACTAGGTGCAAACCAAGGGAAGCTACCCCCATGTAAAACATACAAAAAAAGGCTGCACTCAAGCATACTAAAGCATGACAATATGGAATACATGAAATTTAGAATAGCAATATGGCTTTGGAATATAAGGAAAAATTTGAGACGCTTAGTATAAACATTTGGCCAAACATTTTAAAGCCCACCAACCATCGTCAAGGTGGTCTCAATACTGGTGAGTCCCTGACCTAATGTGAACATACCTCTATTAGGCTGATATCTGAATTTCTGGGTGAATATGCACCTCTGTCAGCAATGCCTGCATTTATGGGTAAAGTAGGGACCTGGTGTAATTAAAATCACCACCTGGTGGGGGCGGAGTGCTCGGTCAGCAAGCTAACATTCAATAGACAAAAAAACCTGACTGGCACATCCAGACTAATGTGAACTAGGTGCAAACCAAGGGAAGCTACCCCCATGTAAAACATACAAAAAAAGGCTGCACTCAAGCATACTAAAGCATGACAATATGGAATACATGAAATTTAGAATAGCAATATGGCTTTGGAATATAAGGAAAAATTTGAGACGCTTAGTATAAACATTTGGCCAAACATTTTAAAGCCCACCAACCATCGTCAAGGTGGTCTCAATACTGGTGAGTCCCTGACCTAATGTGAACATACCTCTATTAGGCTGATATCTGAATTTCTGGGTGAATATGCACCTCTGTCAGCAATGCCTGCATTTATGGGTAAAGTAGGGACCTGGTGTAATTAAAATCACCACCTGGTGGGGGCGGAGTGCTCGGTCAGCAAGCTAACATTCAATAGACAAAAAAACCTGACTGGCACATCCAGACTAATGTGAACTAGGTGCAAACCAAGGGAAGCTACCCCCATGTAAAACATACAAAAAAAGGCTGCACTCAAGCATACTAAAGCATGACAATATGGAATACATGAAATTTAGAATAGCAATATGGCTTTGGAATATAAGGAAAAATTTGAGACGCTTAGTATAAACATTTGGCCAAACATTTTAAAGCCCACCAACCATCGTCAAGGTGGTCTCAATACTGGTGAGTCCCTGACCTAATGTGAACATACCTCTATTAGGCTGATATCTGAATTTCTGGGTGAATATGCACCTCTGTCAGCAATGCCTGCATTTATGGGTAAAGTAGGGACCTGGTGTAATTAAAATCACCACCTGGTGGGGGCGGAGTGCTCGGTCAAGTTGCTAACATTCAATAGACAAAAAAACCTGACTGGCACATCCAGACTAATGTGAACTAGGTGCAAACCAAGGGAAGCTACCCCCATGTAAAACATACAAAAAAAGGCTGCACTCAAGCATACTAAAGCATGACAATATGGAATACATGAAATTTAGAATAGCAATATGGCTTTGGAATATAAGGAAAAATTAGACATTAAAAATGTTTGGCCAAATGTTTATACTAAGCGTCTCAAATTTTTCCTTATATTCCAAAGCCATATTGCTATTCTAAATTTCATGTATTCCATATTGTCATGCTTTAGTATGCTTGAGTGCAGCCTTTTTTTGTATGTTTTACATGGGGGTAGCTTCCCTTGGTTTGCACCTAGTTCACATTAGTCTGGATGTGCCAGTCAGGTTTTTTTGTCTATTGAATGTTAGCTTGCTGACCGAGCACTCCGCCCCCACCAGGTGGTGATTTTAATTACACCAGGTCCCTACTTTACCCATAAATGCAGGCATTGCTGACAGAGGTGCATATTCACCCAGAAATTCAGATATCAGCCTAATAAAGGTATGTTCACATTAGGTCAGGGACTCACCAGTATTGCGACCACCTTGACGATGGTTGGTGGGCTTTAAAATGTTTGGCCAAATGTTTATACTAAGCGTCTCAAATTTTTCCTTATATTCCAAAGCCATATTGCTATTCTAAATTTCATGTATTCCATATTGTCATGCTTTAGTATGCTTGAGTGCAGCCTTTTTTTTGTATGCTGGCCCTTTCTGAGTCAGGCAGTTCTGGAACCGGATCCACAACTGGGCATCCTGGTGCTCCATTGGTCCCGGGCTCTGGTGCGACATCGTATTGGTGCCTGGTATCATCCTCAACAAAGACACAGATCAACACCTCTTTGATTATGTCTGACTCATCGAGACTTTGTTCCTCACACAAACAGATCAGCACAAATTTATAGTGCTTCTTATAAGCAGTTGCCATCGTTGCAGTCACTCGCCAAATAAACGAGCAGAAAAACACAAGAGGGGAAGAGTATAATTGCTACATGAACAGTATTGTCCCAGGTATGAATAAACATAGAAACTGATCGACAAAACTCTGCACAAAATCCTCATAGGGACCGTGTAAATTTTTAGTGACAGAAATGATTGCTCAATCCAGATCACTTGGCCTCTATATCCCACCGCTGTCACCAATTTGTCAGAGAACAGCCCGGAGATCGCACAGATATATCCCCACCATTGCTCGGTGTTCATGAACCAGCACTTTACCACCTCCAATCTTCAAGACAATTATGCATTTGGCTGACGATTGATGGACGAGGCCGAGGTTGCTGTCACTACTAGGCCGGATATCAGGAAGCTCACAATGAACACATAGTACAGGGTGGGCCTTTTACATAGACACACCTAAATAAAATGGAATGGTTGGTGATATCAACTTCCTGTTCATGGCACATTAGTATATGGGAAGGGGGAAACTTTTCAAGATGGGTGGTGACCATGGCGGCCATTTTTAAGTCAGCCATTTTGGATCCAATTTTATTTTTCCAATGGAAGAGCGTCATGTGACACATCAAACTTATTGGGAATTTCACAAGAAAAACAATGGTGTGTTTGGTTTTAACATAACTTTATTCTTTCATGAGTTATTTACAAGTTTATGACCACTTATAAAATGTGCTCAAAGTGCTGCCCATTCTGTTGGATTGTCAATGTAACCATCTTCTCCCACTCTTGACACACTGATAGCAAAACCACAGAAGAAATGCTAGCACAGGCTCACTGTATTCATTGTTTCAGATGCTCGTATCTGAAAGAAATTGTCTATGCTGTGAAGATACGAGATGTGCAGCATCTGAAACAACGGATACTGGAAGTCTGTGCTAGCATTTCTTCTGCCCGCAATCCCTCTCTCCCTGCATACACATCAGCTTACTCACCTCCAAGGCTCCCGTCCTGCCCCTTCCGGCTCTGCTGCTGCCTGGGGTGCATTCACTCCTAGCAGGTCTTCAGGCTCTGTGCTTAGAGCGCGTGTACCCATCCTCTTTCTTAAAGGGGCAGCTCGTGTTCCTCTAAAGTGTCCCCAGCCAATTGCTGGAGGTTTCTTTCTATTTAAACTGCCTCCTCCAACATGGAGGTGCCTGTGCAATGTTGTGAGTTTGCTCCTAACAAGCTTGTCAGTTCTCAGGTCCCTGTACTTGTATCCAAGTCTTCTGTACCCGCCAGTGCTCATCTCAACGGCAGCAGAGAAAGTTGCACCTGCCAGTGCTCACCTCTACCCAGGGTCAGTCCTGGAGTTGCATTTGGATCACCTCCCTTGTCTTGCCACGGACTGCGGTGTGGTTAGCTGCTGCGTGTCCTTGGTCAGATTGGATGAGGCTCCTAGTCACACCCCTCCAGGCCTTCCTTGTCTTTAGCACAGTGGTTCCACCACCCAGATCATTACAGTTTCCAATAAAAGCTTCAACTCAATCCACAAAAAAAGCAAGTTCTCACCCAGTTTTGTCTTCTGTTAATGGAATTATAAGGGGCTTCCACGTTGCTAGTAGTACAAAGTCTCTGGAAAAGCGCTATGGCTCCTCACCCACCAAAAAAAATCCAACAAATTCTGCACTACTAAATCCTCACCCGCAAAAAGAAATTCAGCTAATTCTGCACTTAAATCAAATTTAGCGTACAAATGTTTGTAATTTCTGTAGCAATCAGAGCTCGCCTAATTTATGGGTGCGTGTCTCCAGAAGCACAAGCTATACATAATATACTGTGCACTACAACATACTGGATACTACAATGTACTGGTCACTACAATGGCAGATTTGCTATTTTCACTCAGCAACATCCACTGCTGATTGTTTCTGGATAACACCCATGGGGTCAAACCATCACTAAACCTGTATATGAATTCCAAAAGGGGTATAATTTCCAGAATGGGGTTTCTTGTGGGGTATTCTGCTCTTCTAGTACTTAGGGGCACTATATATGGAGTCCGCAAACTATTTTAGAAAAATCTGCGCTGCTGGAGGCAAACAGCACTTCGCTCCTCCCTCGTCTCCAAAGGCTAAACAGAACACTACAATCACATATGGGGTATTACCACATTCAGCAGAAATTATGTGACAATTTCTTGTGCCATTTTTCCCATTTCCTCATGTGAAAATGTAAAATCTGTGGCTAAACCAAAATATTTGTGGTAAAAATGGATTAATTATTCACTGACAAATAGTGTATCGCTCTGTGACACAAGTGTGTTGTCAATGTGATCAATTCGATCCTAGATGAGAGGTGTAGTTTGTAAATTGGGGTCACTTATAGCGGGTTCTGCCAGTGCCCGTCTTGACACCCGCAAACCATAACAGTAAAATCTGCACTATATTATGGCACTCCTTCCCTTCTGAGTTTGGTACTGTGCCTCAAAAGTATTTCCTGATTACATGTAGGATATTGGTGCAATGTAGGGAAATTGCACAACATACTGAGAGGTCCATTTTTCACATTAGCCCTTATAAAAAATTTTGGGCTAAAACAACATTTTTGAACTAAAAATGTAATTATTCTTTCTTTACCGCCCAATGGTATAAATTTCTGTGAGGCACATGTGGTGTCAACATGCTCACTGCACTCCTAGATGAAATCATTGAGAGGTGAAGTTTGTAAAATTATGTCACTTATAGGGGATTTCTGCTGTTTTGGCACCTCAGGGGCTTTACCAAAGTGACATGGTACCCGCAAACCATTCCAACAAAATCTGTAATCCAAAATGGCGATTCTCCCCTGCTGAATTTGCAATGTGCCTCAAAAGTAGTTTTTGACCACATGTGGGGTATTGACTTACTCAGGAGAAATTGCACAACAAATTATATGCTGCATTTTCTCCTGTTTCCATTGTGAAAATAAAAAAAATTAGAGCTAAAAAAATTTTTGTGGGAAAAATGTTACTTTTTATTTTCATGGCTCAGCGTTATAAACTTCTGTGAAGCACCTTTGGATTCAAGGTGTTCACCACACCTCTAGATAAATTACATGAAGGGTCTAGTTTACAAAATGGGGTCACTTGTGGGGGGTTTGCACTGTTTAGGCACATCAGGGTCTCTCCAAACGCGACATGGCGTCTGTTAATGATTCCAGCAAATTTGTGTTCAAAAACTCAATTTGCGCTCTTTCCCTTCCGAGCCCTGCCGCGCGACCAAACAGTAGTTTTCCTCCATATACTGGATATTGGAGTACTCAGAAGAAATTGCACAACAAATTGTATGGTGCAGTTTTTCCTGTTACCCTTTTGAAAGTAAAAAGTTTGGGGCTAAAGTAATTTCTTTGTGCAAAATGTTAAAAGTATATTTTTTCCTTACACATTCCATTAATTCCAGTGATGCAACTGAATGGCTTATAAACTTCTTAAATGTGGTTCTGACTCCTCAAAGTCACTTCAAATGTTATGTGGTCCTTAAAAAAACTGTATTGTACTTTTTGTTGGAAAAATGAGAAATCGCTGGTCAACTTTTTACCATTGTGGGAAATGTTATTGATTAACTATTTTGTGTGACATAACTCTCTGGTTTAATGGCATAGGAATTTACATTTTTGATATTTTCACAAATAAATGCAAGTCATATAGAACAAATTTTAACACTAACATGAAGTACAACTTGTCATGAGAAAACAATTTCACAATCAGTGGGATCCGTTGAAGTGTTCCAGAGTTATTACCTCATAAAGTGGTCAGATTTAAAAAATGAGGCCTGGTCATAAACGTACAAAGTGGCTTGGTCCTTAAGGGGTTAAACCTTTCCATAAGTTCATCTACTGTGATGATAAAAACACAGAGAGAACAGGTAGAAAGATCTTCATTTAAATTCAATTCTTATAAACTTTTTTTTACAGCTAAAGTAAAAACGAGGAGTGTGAGAATAGTAATCATAATAGTTGGTCAATTTTCTCCTTCATTTGTGAGATAAGACAACCTAAAGCCTAGAGGCATCTGATATTCATTTGCAGAAGAAAACTGTTATATGAGCATCTAGAGGTATGGGTAAAGTGGGGCATGTTACTCACTTGTCCTGGCTCCAACATCTTCTGTTTGCTGTGATTGGCTCTCCCTACTCATATGCACATCGGGTTACTATGGTAATCCAATAAGTATTTCTGACATCATTGCCCTATGCCTCTTAAGGCCTCCTCAGGTGATATTAAAATAGTATCCCACTCTGCTACCGTGTTCATTTCTGGAGCTAGCTACTTGATTAACTCAGCTCTGCTTTTCCGTAGTGCTTTCCTCGTATTCGGCTATGATACATCCAAGTGTCTGACTGCCATCTCAAGTCTATAATTCCAAGGTGCTGTCTGCACAGTTGACTCTACTACATCACAGTACCTGTCTTCCATCTCAACTCTACTGTTTCCCATATTTGGCCACTCTATTTCTAGG